>JASJUZ010000198.1:0-607527 GCA_037159825.1 Tupiocoris notatus | reverse complement strand
TTAACCTGGCCCTTGACTGGCCTTTTTTACCCGGCCCTTGACCGGCCTTTTTTACTCGGCCCTTGATCGGCCTTTTTCACCCGGCCCTTGTCCGGCCTTTTTTACTCGGCCCTTGACCGGCCTTTTATACCCGGCCCCTGACCGGCCTTTTTCACCCGGCCCTTGACCGGTTTTTTTTACCTGGCCCTTGATCGGCCTTCTTTACCCGGCCCTTGATCGGCCTTTTTTACCCGGCCCTTGACCGGCCTTTTTTACACGGCCCTTGACCGGCCTTTTTAACCTGGCCCTTGACTGGCCTTTTTTACCCGGCCCTTGACCGGCCTTTTTTACTCTGCCCTTGACCGGCCTTTTATACCCGGCCCCTGACCGGCCTTTTTCACCCGGCCCTTGACCGGTTTTTTTTACCTGGCCCTTGATCGGCCTTCTTTACTTGGCCCTTGATCGACCTTTTTTACCAGGCCCTTGACCTGCCTTTTTTAACCGGCCCTTGACGGCCCTTTGACTGGCCCTTGACCGGCCTTTAACCAGCCCTTGATCGGCCTTTAACCGGCCCTTGACCGGCCTTCAACCGGCCCTTGACTTCCCTTTACCGGCCCTTGACCGGCATTTAACCGGCCCTTGACCGGCAATTAACCGGCCCTTGACCGCCCTTTAACCGGCCCTTGACAGGCCTTTAACCGGCCCTTAGCCGGCCTTCAACCGGCCCTTAACCGGCCTTTAACTGGCCCTTAAACTGGCCTTAAACCGGCCCTAACCTGCTGTGCTCTTTCATTGTCGTCATAATATTTGGGCTGTTGTCGGCCACTCGCGACGCGCCTTCATCCTTATTCACTTCCCTCTTCCATCCATTTATGCACCGTTTCTAATTCAAATGTGTCCCCCCCCCCTTCCCCCCCCAAATTGCACAGCAGGCCACCTAGCCTCCGGGGACGTGGTGGCCAGGAATCACTTTAATGCTCATTGTTTCTTTCATTTCTTTGTTGCAGCGTAACCGTCGTCGCAGAGTCGCTGTTGTCGCCATGCCGTTGTTGTTCCAGTGCCGCCGTCGCCGCGCAATTGCCGTCGCCGCAGGGTTGTCACCGCGCAGTAAATGGCCCTAACCTGCTTTCCGCCATGTTTGTCGTCCGGTTGTACCTAGGCTGTGTAGCCCATACCAACCATTCTGTTGCTTTATTCATTGCGCTTCCGTTGTTTTCTGTTCAGGTAATGGCCTCTTGCTGGACAATAGGTTGCCCCGCCCTGTCCGGTTTTTGCCATGGTCAATAATAATTGCCATGCCCGGGCTGGTTCTCGTAGCGGCACAGTTTTTACATGCCTATTTCTTATCGGGGCGGGAAAATTGGTTTCCTGCAGGTTTCATTCGTTTCCATTCTGTAAGGGTACATTCACCTCGTGTGTGTGGAAAATTGTAGCTATTTAAAATTCAGATCCATATTGTACTTTTCTTTCAATTGCTTTATTCCTTCATTAGATCATCCAGACAGCGGCAAAGGCCCTTCGCCTCGCTTCCGGTGCCAGCGCTGCGCAAGTTTCAAACTTCATGTAGGGCTGGTTTTATTTTTCATGGCATGTAGAATCTGAATATCCAATAAAAGAGCTGCAAATTATTGCAATGTGGTATATTATTCCTTCGCTTCAATAATGATTTAGGAAGACTATCCATTTGCGAAGGTAATTATTTCGAACATTTCTGAACAATCCCACCGAAAAACAGATGGTAACTATCGGGGGAAAATCCGTACCGACTATTGTAATTTTAATCGTTTTTAATTTTTTCAATTTCCTAATTAAAAGCTAAAGTTTTTGCCAAACGATACAGCTGGAGAGAGTGTTTGATGACCATTCCAATGAGTATAGAACGATTTTTATAGCTCCGAGAACTCTCGAGTTATACCCTCATGCCAGTTTTTTGACAATAGCCTATCCCTACATAATTTTAAAAATATGGTCAAATCTGAGCTAGCCGAAAATCCTGTACAGATTAACCTTCAATTTCCTTATAATTTGTGCGTTGTGAGAGCGATACCTAGAAAGAGTAGTTTAATTTTAATGAAATTTGTATCATTTCTGAACGTTTGTACATGCCTGATGACAGAGTAAAATTTTTATTATAGAATATTTCTGTGTAAAAAGGAAGAGAGGACCATACGGTCCTATTTTGTACACAGATTTTTTAATAAGCTAACGTTGTTGCTCATTCTTTCACGCGCCATTATTTGTTACCTATCTTGTTCAAGTTGTTCAATTTCAAAATCAATATACCAGTTCTTCCGTAATCAAGTTATTAAATACCCATTATCAAGCCTTCAAAGTTACAACAAACTGGCGACGAGGTGAATTAGATTTTTTCGGTTTCCTTGGGAAGCAATCGGTGTGTTTGTGACGCGCGTATTCAAGACTGTCCCGACCAGAGCCGACGCGACGGTGAGCTGTACCTATCCATTTCATTTTTGATACGTCCGACACCATTTCTCTTATTTTTTCCACTCTCTTCAATCAAAAATGGACGCGGAGCAGTTCGCACAGTTACTAACAGCGTTAAATGATAGTCAAAACCGGGTTATCGAAACTCTAGGGTGGGCTAGCGTTGGCATTGAAAATTATCTACAGTTAAAAGGTGTTTCGATTGATCATCAAGTCTGCCAACAGATTTTCCTCAACTCGGTCGGATCAACTCATTATCAACTTCTGGTTTCACTGCTTGCGCCAAACGATCCAAAAACGTCAACATATTTGGAGGTCATAAATGCGCTTGAAAAACACCTTTGTCCAACTCGCAATATTTTACTTGCTCAGCATAAATTTTTGGCTATTTATCAAAAGTCGAATGATTCAATCGCTGACTTTGTTGTTGAATTGCGGCGTGATATTAATGAATGCGCGTTTGTATCGCCATGCGAATGTAAAGTGAGCCTATCAAACATGTTCCTTCAAGCTCAGTTGCTCAGTTCATTCGAGGGCTGTGTGATAATACTAATCAAAAATCGATTCTTCAGTCCGATTTGCGTGAGTTCGACGAAGTGGTAAAGAAAGCAGTTGCAGTCGAGGCATCGAAAATCGATAGTCGAGAAATAGCTTCAAAGCAACCGTCAACAAGCAACGCGGAGGTTCATAAAACTTCGAATTGTCGACCGTCTTCGCGAAATTCATTCAATTCAAAATCGAAATTTCGTTCAATAAGTCAATTAAGTAGGCACTCGCATCGATCAAACTCAGGTTTCAAACCGCGATCAGGTCTCGATTACCGAAAACTCGGTATCGATGGCTTGTGTCTTCGATGTGGGAAACCACATAATAGCCACCGACACCGACTGTACACTTGTACAGTTGATCGCAACCATAGAGAAAGGGAAACTTCGATGTACATCCTGCGATCGTACGGGTCATGTGAAAAGAGTTTGTCTTCGAATTTTGCTGCCCCCAGGGAATTGATCTTCCAATCGTTCAACAGGAGATAATACAAACACGGACATTTTCAGAAATTACGCTCCCATTTTTGAACAAAAAGTCGGTAGAGTACCCAACATCAAGTGCAGTTTACATCTTCGAGAAATGGAAATGGAATCATTACAAAAATTGATCACAGTGAATGGGGATCTCCATTTTTAGTCATTGTGCCAAAACCAGACGGAACCGTCCGACTTTGCGTCGACTACAAAACAACTACAGTCAATCCCCAGCTACCGACTGCTCGATATCCGATTCGCCGAATTGAAGTCTACAGGGATCATCATACTTTTGCCGCTTGGATTTATTCAAGGCATATATCTCCACATCGAAATGGATTGTAATAGCCGTGCAATTCAAACGATTTCAACCTATCGGGGTACGTACTTGATGAACCGTTTATCGTTTAGCATAAAAACGGCCCCCAGCGAATTCAACAGAATTTTAGAACAAATTCTTCAAGGACTCGATGGCACGATTTCATATTTTGGTGATGATAATTGTTCATGGCCGTACGCTAGAAGAATGTCAGCACCGCCTGCTACAGTGCCTCAATCAACTGAGAAAATGTGATCCTCAACTAAACAAAAATAAATGCGAATTTTTCAAAAGGGAAATTAAAATATCTGGGTCATACAATTCGCGAAAATAAAATTCTCAAATCATCAGAAAAAATTAAAGCCATTATTGACATGCCTCGACCATCAAACTTAGACGACGTACGCCGTTTTCTAGGTCTAATAACGCACTATGCTAGATTCATCCATCGACCGCGTTCTCAACCAAAAGATTCATCAAATATGTGTTTCAACTATCAACCACATTTCAAACTACAACATCACAGCCGAAGCTATTGCTGTGGAAACCGATATAGACGAAATCCTGTCAAAAATCAAAATGGAATTCATCAACGGGAAATCTACAGATTTGGACTCTACACTTGATACGGGAGTTCTCTTCAAAGGTCAACGAGTAGTTAAGTACTCCAAAATCACTGCAACCAGCGATTCTTCAAGAACTTCACGAAACGCACATAAGCGTGTCGAAAATGAAACAACTTGCACGACGATATTGTTCATTGACGGGAATCGATCGCGACATCGAACGTCTCGTGCGATCATGTGAAGCCTGTGCCGAAATCAAGAAAAATCCTTCGAAAGCTCCACTTCATTCATGGGAAGAACCAACAGGAAATTGGGATCTTCGCACGGCACTTGAACTAAACTGAATATACGAGCGTCGGAACTCTTTGGGCGCCGTTACACAGCGAGCGTGTAACCGTGTCTACGAGTATTCGTGTCAAAAGCTTATTTTCCAATAGCCGTTTATTCGTGTCTACGAATAACGGCGTCAAAAAAATATCGAAAGGTATGAATCGATCTGGGTCCTTGACTCGATAATCGATCTAGAACCTCAGCCATATAATAGTGTCCTCACATGTCATTTTAGAAGTAACGCGCTCTAGCGGGCTTTAGGTTAAGTAAAAAGTTCACAACTGTTACCGCATGTATCGCTTACGTTTTTCTGCTTCTATTTAACCGTTTAACTTGCTGTATTCCTTGTCAATCCTCATTTTATTATAGTTCTATTGAAAATTAGACCATAATATTGCTGAACTGCGCGTACCTAGTTGGGTATTCCAATTCTGCTGGCGTCTCAATTCCAATGATATTCAAAATAGCAAATCTTCGTAGAGTAACTTATTAAGTCGATTGGATTGTCAACTCCGCGAATATAAATCTCGGCGCGTCCATACTTTCTGTAAACTTTTAAAAAACGCCTCTAAACGAGATGCTAGGAGCATCCTGATTGCTAACGTAAATAACATAAACCATCGTTTTCCCGTTTACCACCTGTTGGCACGAAACGGCTCCAACGCTAGTGTTATTGACTTTCTTTCATTAGGTAGGTAGTGATCATAGTGTTTATTTATCGCTAACTAATTATATTATTTTGATCTCGCTACTTCGGTCAATGTTCACTCGAATGCACCAGATTAAAATGCTAACGAAGTTAAATGTTGAGGTATCAGGAACCAACATCAGTTTTAAGAATAGCGTATATTTCCTCAACAAACATTTCAACAGAGAATATTTTCATGCATATAGAAATGATCTTCATCCGACCGACGGCAGTGCTGATAGGTTACATTACAAGATGAGTGCTGAGATTACAAACAAAATGTTGCAAATACTTGATGGTAAATTCTCATTATTAGGGGAGGTGATTCGATCAATCAGGAAATGGTCAGGTCAATACGAGTAGTAAAGTAGGTAGTCCTTAAAATGTGTAGTTGGTGGTTGAGTTACGGTGAAGTTGGGACATTTTTATTATTTTTTGCCCTACCAGATTTTTTCAAGCAAATAATTTGGAAATCGGTTTTATTATTTTTTAAGAAGTTTTTTAGAAGAAGAAGTTTTTGTTTAAGGTCTGAATCAATTCACAGAAAGCCTTACAGAGGATCTAAAATCAGTCAAAAATATACGTTCAGAAGTGAATTAGTGACGTGAATTATGCTGATATCAAATAAATGATTTTCTCAATTACATGAATTTTGAAGTTGAAGATACACTTGAACAGTTGATACATTTGAACACTTGACATTTAATTGCTTACATTTAGTGGCTATCTTCAATAAATATTTGAAACCTCAGGATTCAAAAAAGTTATGTAGTTCTTCCCCAGAGAAAGAAAAATACAACTCATTTGATTTTCGTAGCCGTTGGGAGAGCACTTTTGAAAATCTCTCCAAAGGGAGATTAATACGCCCTCCTTCTCAATTAGACTTTGGATGAAAATAACCTAACAATTAAAAAATGATTATAGAATACGCACTTAAGACAAAGGCTTGATTCCTTGACGTACACGTGCAAGTTTCAGATCAGCATCAGAGCAGGTTAAATGATCAACTTCCAACATTTTGGCTACGCCTACTAACCACTGTTGAAACAAGAATACTGCAAGAACACAAGAAAGAATTAGTAATGATAAAAATGCAGTAAGGATGCAAATGCGAATTCAAGGAAATTATTGCAACTCGCTCAATTCACGATCACTGCAACTCAATGGCACAATCTGCTTTCAGCAAAGTGTTTCAGTTGACAAACCTATTTATTGTAAATCAAGCCCAAGAGTTGATATAGTGGAAGCGTTTTCCATGAATTCATGCGCTTATTGAACCAACTAGGTAATCCATTTCCAATCACATCGCCTGCGACACTGCTTTGCTGAAAACGACTATGGCGATGATCGTTTAAGTCGTTGAGTTTTTCATGTTTCACCTACAGGTTTTTCATGCGTCAAGCGATTACGGTATTAATCGTGTTAGTTGTAATCGTGATCACGCACAATGGCTGTACTTACCTAGGTCAGTCACATTAAAAAAATTTAAAATTGATAGGCTGTAGTGTTACATGTGTTACTTCTAGTAAATTCTAGTTCAAGTGATTAGTACTTGTATAGCTCGCCGAATGGCACGCACCTGACGTGAAAATCGCCACGCCTAAACAAGCGACCAACTAGGTAAGTAGCTAATATTTATGCTAACGATAATCGCAGCAGTCGTCCCAAGAAAACAGTCTCACCATTGACGAATGGAAAACGCGTACGACAGTATGATGAAAACAGAAAATAGCAGAATGAAACTGGCTATTCCAAATCCTAGTAGGTACGGCAACACAGGGGTCATCTTCGTTAACATAGTACCTAACGGATGATATTATTGCGTCCATCGACGTGCAAGTGATCGGGTATTCTTCATGGTCGGTGTCGAGTGTCGAGACGTCGAGAAAGTCGAGATTGATAAGGTTGCAATGGAAACTTTCTCGACCGGACATGCACAGTACTTCATTTCACTTCTCGATCGAGAAATCGAATTCGATCCAAAAACGCATCGAGAAATCCGTCGAGAA
Source organism: Tupiocoris notatus (assembly GCA_037159825.1). Taxonomy (NCBI): domain Eukaryota; kingdom Metazoa; phylum Arthropoda; class Insecta; order Hemiptera; family Miridae; genus Tupiocoris; species Tupiocoris notatus. The sequence goes on along the minus strand of JASJUZ010000198.1, from coordinate 600,169 downwards.
GTCGAGATTCGGCGTTCCCGCCAAATGTCCATGTAAACAAGCGAGACTCCGATTCACATTTCCGATTTCCATTTTTTAGTTGCAATCTCTTTCCGACTTTTTCTCGGCATGCTAACGGTCGATTAGGCACTTTTGCAAATTGAAAACCACGAAAAGCAATGCTCGAAGTGACGGACAAAACGAAAGCAAATGCCAAATGGCAGCAACGGCTTCGCTATCGCTATCATTACATCGGAAGATTAGATATGGTTGCCATGAAGCCCTTAACAGATTAGTCGATTTCTCGATCTCGACACGGGGGATCTTCATGGTACGCGCGGATCTCGATTTCTCGACATCTCGATCTCTCGACACCGACCATGAATACCCTATGCTGCTATATTAATTTATGCTTGCGCAAGCACGTGGCAGTCTTTTGGAAATACTTATCGATACAACAACATCGATGTGTGACGTATTTAGTTCCATACAACAATATTGATATGCATCTACCTATATGGTCAGTTGCATCTCCAACACCGACAAAATACATAATAACGTTCTGTAAAAATCATTTCACAGCGTAATAGAGAAAGCTGTCGTTTCCTTACTGCGTTCTTGCAGAGTTGATGATAGCTATTAATAGGTAGTAGATTCCTCGTGCGATGTTAAACTATCGATTCTAGCTAGTATCGATAGCTTGAACATAATCGTCAAGAAAAAAACCTTATCACCATGAGCATTTTTATTTTACATAACCTCACATTACATAACACGTAACACGCCTACGGATTATTTTCAAAAAAATAGAATAGCCAAAGGAATAGAATCATCACTCTACTAGGTATACTCTCAAGATTTTTTCCTTTTCTGTACATGCGAACAGAAAGTTGAGACATTGCCTTCTTAATGTTAGCAATTGAATTTTTCAATCATAGTTATCTAATATCTATAGCATCATGCACATTCTGAGGAAATGTATGCGTCATAATATCGTCGCTACTCTAATTAATTATGTGTGTGCCCAAACCCAATATACCTAGGTACTTTTAGATCATGGCAATAAAAATAAATAACCACCAAAGTAGGATTAATCTAATGTAGTAAACTGAATGTATGTAGGCACTTACATATTGTGTTAACTACCGATGAACACACGAGACACTCGTAACAGCACTCGGATTGTAATAAATTTAATATACAATAGAAACGGATTATATGTTTCTTCGATAGAACCGATAGTTTATGAGATACTATGAGAAAACTGAAAGAAGGGCGATAACATCTGGAATACAGCGGAATGACAGTGGTGTAGACAGACCATGTGGCATGTGCATTTTTTCTGGATTTAACAAAAATTACCCATACATACCAACTACCTTGGGAAGACACCATCACAATTTCCCTGAAAATTGCTCATTGTTATCGTTTTCATGGTAGGGTGAAAAACAATGGACATGCAAAGATGTTCATATTTTTCTTATTTACCTACTTATTTCAAATTTGTTATGATGACAGATGATAATGCGTGTATTAATAACAGAAATGCTATATTCTCTGTTGCCGTTGCCCCGAGATGATGAAAAAATTGTTAAGTTGATAATGACTCGTGTGTGTATATTTCTCAATAATATACAAAAATACAAACGCTGAAGGTTGGACTGACTGGCACAATAAACAGGGAATACCTAGTAGGTAAAAGGATTTGATTGACTGAGCACCTCTATCTTTCGGTTTATCCATGTTTTTTTGAGCTGACTACGTCTTGCAAAAATGACCAGATTAAATTAATTTATAAACAACAATTCATTGCTCTAGTGTGGCTAAAAAGAACTTGTGGCTACTTCAATTTGACTACCTTTTGTCAGCATTTCGCGATCAATTGTAAGGTTGATTGGTCGTCGATTTTTCTGGTATAGGATTTTTTCCAAGATTATAAGTAAATTTATATATTTATATATAGATGGATAAACAGATGGCCCAAGAAAGAGGGCAATTACTATATAAAGGTACCTTCCGCCTTTGGGATTTAGTCATTTCACTAAATCCAATCTATTTATTACACAAATAGTCCATTTCTTCAATTGTCATTTGGCTGCAATTCAACAAAATAATTAAATAAACTCGATCAATTTGAGGAGCTGTAGGTATGTTTATAATCCATGGTTCTAGAAAAATGTTTTGCACTTTAATACCTGTAAAATTAATGTGTTATAAAAAAACGCTGCAAATGATTGTAGAGTGGTTTATTATTCCTTCGCTTCAATAATGATTTAAGATTATCCATTTGTGATAGTAATTATTCCGACCATTTGTGAACGTTCCCAGCGAAAAACAGCTTGGTAACTATACCTAGGGAAAAACTCCGTAGCAACTAGGTACCTATTGTAATTTTAATCATTTTTATTTTTCTTAATTTCCTAAAATAATTAAAAGCTAATTTTTTTGCCTAACGGTACAGCTGGAGAGTGTTCGACGAGCATTCCAACGAGTATAGAACGAGTGAAGAACTCTCGAGTTATAATCGCATGCAAAATTTCTGAAAATCTCCCAAATTTGACGCAAAAACCTCGATAACTCGAGAACCAATAAAGCTATCGACCCCGCGTTGGTCTCATTCGATTCAGCGTCAAAAAATCTATAGTACCTAATTCATACCAAATAGGTACAACTCTTTCTAAAAAAAAACCTTAAACAATTATGAATTTTCTCCCTCTCAAAATTGAGCTAGCAATTGGGCCGTTGTGAGACCGAGTTTGATTTTTGATGAAAATTTCAAGAATTTAGCAATTATTGTAGTTTGGCCGGAAAAGTGTTGACGGCGTACAGACAGATTTTTTTTTTATTGAATACTTGGATTATACATGCCTTGAAACGTAAAACATCCAATTTTGAGGGGGTTAGAAAAAAATTGTCTTGGGCGATTACAATGGGTACCTACCTAATAATTGAATAATAAATCATTAACAAACCCTCATTTCACGGGTTCATGAAAACGTTCATGGTGCTGAGATCTCACGGCTGACTGGTGAAACGTTCAACTACGTTGTAGCAAAATATTATCGGGATCAAATTACCGAGAAGGTAAAGCTCGCTAGTTAATGGACAATTCAAGCGTCATTTCATCATTACCCTCATATAAAACGCAGCAGTATCGAATTATTCAGAGAAGTTTAGCCTGATGAATCTAAAACTATAATTTCTATTAATTGCAATTTCCTTCGGCAGAAACTAAGTTTCGAGGTGAGGGAAACAGAATTTGCCATTTTTGATCTAACCGTACTACGCGCACGCGTTCTTTCAATCTTATCGATCAGCCACTATCGATTGTAGCCCTGTAGAGTTCGAGATTGGATACCGTTGACCCACTATTAGCCGCTATTTTATAAATAGTACAAAATAGTACGTTGACTCATCCATTTCCAGTTTTCTCAGGCCGCAAGAAATCGAAATTTAATCTCTTGAAGTTCACTGAGAAAACTGGATAACATCGATTCTTCAGAGAGAACTGACAGGATCTGACAAATTTGTATAAAAGGGAAATAGAAGTAATGATCAAAGGTGTAGTACAAGTTTGTTTTATTTAGAATAAACAAATATCATACAGTAAGTATCAAAAAAAAAAAAAAAAAAAAAAAACCCGCAAGTCAACTATAGTAACCTCCTCCTTTTTTGAAGTCGGTTAAAAATCGTTCTCATTAGCGAAAGTTTGTTCATTGTAATGTACAATAATATAAAAATAGCTGGTAGATGAAATGTCGAAAAATATTAAGTGAACATTATCTAGGTTGGCGAGTTAAAAAAAAAGTGATTTATGAAATAAAATTAATCGTAGTACGGATGTACAGTATCACGTTTGATAATTATTTTTGAACAATTAAAAGTCGGTAACGTTAAAATAATTTTAAGAAGCAAGAAAAAAACATGAAACAATTCCAATAGTGCTACGATGATGGGACAATTACAAAAACGGAAAGCGCTCCAGAAAAGTTGATTGTAAGCAATGCAATGAAAAGTCCATTGCTACATATAAATATATTCATTGATGTTGGAGGATTCTCGATTTACGCATTCCAACGTCTAATTGGGCCACCGAGTGCCAAATTGCAAACCTGTAAAAGAGGTATATTATGGAACTGATTTCAGAGAAAGAATAACTGGCGTATCCACACATAGTTTTAGTTGTGATATTTGCATTATACAAGCTGTGACAATTGACTTGACAGAAAATTATTGATTACCTTCCTGCATTTAAGGGAAACCCACTGAAATTTTCATTAGAGTGCGTTGCTGACTGTATCAGGCAACCCTTCGTACAGCATTTCCTCATTCGTCCCTGAAATACAATACAGAGAATTAGGTTTCTACATGTCTCATACATTGCAGTTACCTCATACTCATATGCATGCGATAGAGTTAACTGATCTACATATCGAATTAGTCCTTATCCTGACACAACTAGAATTAAATATTTTTTTTAAAGATTTTTTTCTCTTAAATTGCTTCTGAGGGTCCTAAATAACCTAAAATGACAGCTCAAAAAAAATATACATACCTACCTACATAATTATGAATAGGTACCTAATAGAATAATGCGCTACTAATTTCAATTATTGACGTAATCAAATTTTCGAGTACTGTATTATTTCACATGAACTTATCTCACAGGGAAAAAAATTAAAATGGATGCACGCTTTGCATCGCTAAGAAGGAAAAAAACTCTGCAAATGATTGTACAGTGGTTAATTAATTGTTCCTTCACTTCAATATTGATTTAGGAAGACTATCCATTTGTGATAGTAATTATTCCGAACATTTTTTTGTGACGTTCCCACCGAAAAACAGATTGGTAACTATCGGGAAAATTCCGTAGCAACTATTGTAATTTTAATCATTATTATTTTTCTTAATTTCCTAATTCAAAACTATTTTTTGTCAAACGGTACATCTGGAGAGAGTGTTTGACGACCATTCCAATGAGTATAGAACGATTTTTATAGCTCCAAGAACTCTCGAGTTGTACCCTCATGTCAAATTTCTGAAAATCCCCCGAATTCAACACAAAAGCTGTGATAACTCGAGAACCAATGAAGCTATCTACCCCGCGATGGTCTCATTCGATTCAGCGTCCAAAAATAATCTATCAAATTTGATACCACGTACACATTTTTCTGAAAAACCTTGGAAAATATGAATTTTCTCCCCCTCCCAAAAATACCCTGAAAATTGAGCTAGCAAGTTGGTTCAAGAATTGGGCCATCGTAGGACCGAGATTGATTTTTGGTGAAAATTTCAAGAATTTTGCTATTCTGGTTTGACCGGAAAAGTGTTGACGGCGTACGGCGGACATAGAGAATTTTGGTTTATTATTCAATAATAAACCATTGTAATCGCCCAATAAAGAAAAATTTATAACCCCCCTCAAAATTTGATTTTTTACGTTTCAAGGCACATAGAATCCGAATATCCAATAAAAAAAACGCTGCAAATGATTGTACAGTGGTTTATTATTCCTTCGCTTCAATATTGATTTAGAAAGACTATCCATTTGTGGTAGTAATTATTTCGAACATTTCGGAACAATCCCACCAAAAAACAGATTGTAACTATAGGGGAAAACTCCGTAGCAACTATTGTAATTTTATTCAATTTTATTTTTCTTAATTTCCTCTTCGAAAACTAAATTTTTTGCCTAACGGTACAGCTGGAGAGAGCGTTTCACGACCATTCCAATGAGTATAGAACGATTTTTATAGCTCCAAGAACTCTCGAGTTATACCCTCATGTCAAATTTCTGAAAATCTTCCAAATTCGGCACAAAAGCTGCGATAACTCGAGAACCAATAACCAATGAAGCTATCTACCCCGCGATGGTCTCATTCGATTCAGCGTCCAAAAATCTATATAATTTGATACCACGTACACATTTTTCTGAAAAACCTTGGAAAATATGAATTTTCTCCCCCTCAAAACCCCCAAAAACACCCTTAAAATTGAGCTAGCAAGTTGGTTCAAAAATTGGGCCGTCGTAGGACCGAGATTGATTTTTGGTGAAAATTTCAAGAATTTAGCTATTATGGTTTGGCCGGAAAAGTGTTGACGGCGTACGGCGTACGGCGGACAGACAGAATTTTTATAATTGGATATTCGGATTCTACATGCCTTGAAACGTAAAACATCAAATTTTGAGGGGGGGTTATAAAAATTTTTTTCTTGGGCGATTACAATGGTTTATTATTGAATAATAAACCAAAATTCTGTCTGTCCGCCGTCAACACTTTTCCAGCCAAACCATAATAGATGAATTCTTGAAATTTTCACCAAAAATCAATTTCGGTCCTACGACGGCCCAATTCTTGAACCAACTAGCTAGCTCAATTTTCAGGTATTTTTGGGAGAGGGAGAAAACTCATATTTTCCAAGGTTTTTCAGAAAATGTGTACGTGGTATCAACTTCCATAGATTTTTGGACGCTGAATCAAATGAGACCATCGCGGGGTCGATAGCTTCATTGGTTCTCAAGTTATCACAGCTTTTGTGTCGAATTTGGGAGATTTACAGAAATTTGACATGAGATTATAACTCGAGAGTTCTTGGAGCTATAAAAATCGTTCTATACTCATTGGAATGGTCGTCAAACACTCTCTCCAGCTGTAGGGTACCCAAGGCAAAAAATTTTGTTTTCAATTAGGAAATAAAGAAAAATAAAATTGATTAAAATTTATTACAATAGTTGCTACGGATTTTTCCATGGGAGTGTCAAAATTGTTCGGAATAATTACTATCACAAATGGATAGTCTTTCTAAATCAATATTGAAGCGAAGGAATAATAAACCAGTCTACTATCATTTGCAGCTTTTTTATTGGATATTAGGATTCTACATGCCTTGAAACGAAAAAACCTCAAGTTTTGAGGAAGGGTTATAAAAATTTTTTCTTGGGCGATTACAATGGTTTATTATAATAATAAACCAAAACATCAAGGAGCCAATCCAGTTCGCCATAATTAGTGAACTTGATAAGAGATATCAATATTTTAATTTTCTGATTATTAAAATATATCCTATAGCTTCCATTTTGATTTACCTACTATTCATCATTACAATGCTGACACTTGAACGTTCTTACAGTCTTAATCATAACCTGTGTTGTGGATACGAAAATACAGGAGTCCAGCATGATTTCAACAAAATCTCAAGAATTGTTAGGTACATCGCTTTAAATTGTGTTTGGATAATTATACTATGAAAAAGTATTTTCGAATCCTCCTACTCAATTGCACAGCAAATCACTTCAACGCATGCCACATGTTGCATTTAGCGACCGACAATGAGAATGAGATGAGGCGTATGAAAGGAAATAGATAGTAACATAATAAACTTACCATAATAGAAGTTCGGCGTAGACAGTAGGCACGTAAACTCAGGTTTGAATCACATCGCGGCCGACCGTACCAGGCGCGAGGAGATACGAGACTGAGGTGAAACAATGAAAGGCCGTACCAGCCGCGAGAGCTCTCTGTAGGCCGGCCGGCCTTGAGAAGGTAGGCGGGCCTTATATCACGTTCGGGACCGAATGTGAGCGGCAATCTCAATAATTTTTTCTTAAATTATATTTTACATTGTATAGTGTAATTATATTTACCTTTATTACCTATATTTTTCTCCCAACAGGAATAAATTGATACCTACATGAACAATGAACTAACTAGTAGCTTTTTAATTTATGAAATAATCATAAGAAATTATGCCAATCTTCCAATAATTCAATATTGAGTAGTTAATTTTTTTTAAGCCAGAAGAGCATTATTTTAAAGACAAAAATCATAATATTTATATGTGAACTGACCAGCTATTGGAATGTTGATGAATGAAGGACGACCGTAGCTCGTAGCAGTATCGATGGACGGTTCTACGCCCTCTCTCTTGCTCAACATGTTATCTTTCTGTTACTGATGTACTGTGATAATTCATTCCTAACTTTCGTTTGTCTTCTCGTTAACTATTTTCATATTTTGCTATATTTTGATAATAAACTAATTAATATTAGTTTCGTGTTTTTCCCAGCGTCGTTTACTCTTCTTAACAGGTTATGGTTCTTTGCACGGAGCGCGCTAATTCGTAAATTGCATTTTACGCGAGTGGTTATTTTCGGAAGCCGGTTGCCCTTTGTTTACGTTCAATTTCCTTTTTTCGTTCGGCCGCGTACGCGATAATTTCGCCTCGCCATGTTGATTGATTATTTACCACATTTTCTATGTATAAAACCAATCGACCTATGCTGCCCTAACCAGTCCGAAGGGGTGAAAAATCTTGGCCGAATTGGTGAACCAATAGTGGAATAAAAAAAAACTTTTTAAAAAAAAAATAAAACCGACTTCAAAATCTTTGTCTATAAAATACACTCTGAAAAGTAAAAAATAACAAAAATGTCCCAACTTCGCAGCAACTCATTCGCCAACTACACATTTTAAAGACTACTTTACTACTCGTATTGACCTGACCACTTCCTGATTGATTGGATCACCTTCCCTAATAATATAAAAATTACTATTTCTCATTTCCCGAATGATTAAAAGATTTTCCTTTCACCTCTGAATTGCCTCCAGATTTATCATCCTTTGGAGTCGGCGCCTCTCTTATATTGTATTGGAAAAGCCTATAGATTCCGAATAAAATATCATGAGTTTTCACGATTCTTGAAAAGAGCACATCAGCATTTATGAGAACTGATTATTAACAATATCTATTTGAAGGTGACTATTCACGCCTTTTCCTAAAAACCGTTTCAGATTTCTCTAAGAACCTTTACGTTCAGACCCAGACTTATTACCTGGCACCTACTAATTTATCGTAAATTCATATTTATTTGTAACCATCGGTTACTTTGCCAGAGAGGCGCCGACTCCAAAAGATGATCAATCTGGAGGCAATTCAGAGGTGAAAGGAAAATCTTTTAATCATTCGGGAAATGAGAAATAGTAATTTTTATATTATTAGGGAAGGTGATCCAATCAATCAGGAAGTGGTCAGGTCAATACGAGTAGTAAAGTAGTCTTTAAAATGTGTAGTTGGCGAATGAGTTGCTGCGAAGTTGGGACATTTTTGTTATTTTTTACTTTTCAGAGTGTATTTTATAGACAAAGATTTTGAAGTCGGTTTTATTTTTTTTTAAAAAGTTTTTTTTTATTTTTCTCTTTTTAGTGACTTACAATTATGGACAGCTCTCTTTACAGAATTTTCCCAAGCTTTCATTATTGTGTTCTTGTCACTTACTACTAACCGTCCAAACTCAATTCATAAGTCCGTTGAACGTTGAAGTTCTAAAGTATAATGATTACCTAACTATTTTCAATGTTATTATGTTGATTGAGAGTGAGTTTGAACGTTTGGAATAATCCATCCACTGATTTGGGTCTCTTGGTCAACATACCGGATACTTTGATCCCATTGATACACCTTACAAAACTCAAATAATTTTCTACACCATTGCTGGTTACTAAATTGCACCAATTCACTCGTTCTTTATTTCTCTAACGATAATAGAGTGATGATTTTCTCAAGCGTACCCGCAATCGCACTGAATGAGAGAATCCGAACCAAATTTCAGAAATTCGCCAAACGTTTGTGCATTAAAATGGAGTTATTTGGCCTTCAAAACCATGTTATTTATTGAAAATTTAACGCTGAATTCAAATCTTCTAACGAGAATGCTATGACTAACGTAGTTTTTTTTCTACAAGCATAAATAGTCCAAAAAACGTGATTTTGAAACAAATTTTTTAGAAATACGGCCTAAAAAGTATCTACTTTTAGTCCAATCAATACCAAATTTGGATCACGTAAACTAGACTCAAATTTGAACAATTCAAGTTTAAAAACTATGGAAAAACAGTTTTGGTTTGGAAGTTATGAGGTCTCAAACACAGGTCCATTAAAACATTGATTGCTCCCTTATTATGCCACCTAAATTCGATTTTTTACCATCGTTAGAAAGCTCTAGCTAAGTGCTCTCAAGTGCGATAGTGTTCATATTTTTTTTCTCGACGTGGTTGGGAACGGTGCTCGAAAAACCTCAAAAAAGTGAAAATCGGCATCACGTTTTTTTTCACACTTTCTTCTCTACACGCTATATTAGAATGCCGAACGAAAAATTGAAGCTAGGCTCTTGTAGGCAGATAAATTGTGAACAAAATGACACCAGAAACAAAACAATCGAGCAAGTATTCTAGAAGTTATAAGCTTGCAAAGTCAAAACTTCCTTTTTTCGCGAAAATCACGTTTTCCGGCGTTTCTCCGCGTCTGGAGACGTAACTACTGGACGGACTCAATTGAAAAAATTATGGGACCTACCTGGATAGTAACCCTTTCAAACAAAAAAAAAAGTAACCCGATCGGACGTACAGGAGCTGAACGCCGGTGGACAACACATACCGAAAAAAAAAAAAAAAAAAAAAAAAAAAAAAAAAAAAAAAAAAAAAAAAAAAAAAATCCCGCTAGACGACCATAGTAACCTCCTCCTTGTTTGAAGTCGGTTAAAAAGGCACTAAGTCATTCTCCCCCTCGACCCTATTGATTTAAGAAACCAGTTAAATAATTTTCAACGGTTTATGCCCTTTTTCAGGCTTAGTCGAAGAAGAAGATACTTTTTCGTTTATGGAAAACGGACGTCAAGATTGAGTCACAGGGTCTCACAGTCAATCTGAAGGTGAATTACTAGTATGTGGCATATTCATTAATTTGCTTTATAAAACATTCCTCACTTCCATAAAATTACTCGAGTGATTATTATTATATAAAATGATCTAACAACTGGTCAACTCTTCAACATTGTGTATTGGTTTCAGGAGCGATTCGAGCCTACTACCTTCAGTTGTTCACATTACCTGTGGAGTACGGTCTCGGCAGAACATAGACGTGTTCATTTCATTCTCATCGAGCAATATAGGTAATTATTACGCTGTAATTTACACCAACCAAGATGTAAAAAAATATAGGTAAACTCTGTACATTGGGCAATAAAAATCCTCAGAAAATTAAACATGCTGTCTTATCCCTTTTCAACCTGCATGCAACCTAGAGTGACCCCAAAAGTTAACAACACCTTTCACTCTCAGTCTACTGGACTCTGCTACTCTAGGAGTTAATTACTGTATGCATTGTTGTGGGTAAGGAAAAAGAGAGACAATGGAAAATATGCATTACACATTTATTTTTGGCAATACATCAGAAAATACCCTTTTTCAGGACATCAATTTTTAAGAAGGTGATAAGTCGATTGAGAGGGGGTGAATATTATTTAGGTAAATATTTCGGCTCTGAATGGGCACCATCAACTGATAACTGGTCGATTAAAGAGAATATTTATCATCCTGCTCCACTCTCATCCCCCATTGGCCGTTTTCGTTATTTCTTCATCTCTTCAGCCAGCGCAGGTACTACAGCTTCTTTTATGCACGGGAAGGCTTCTCAAAATCCCAGCTCTGAAAAATGGCAAGTGGACAGCGGATGATAGACAAGGTTTATACTGCGAGAGTTGTATCATTCTTCAAAATTCAAGGAAAGAACTGTAGGTAGGTATGTATCAGGTGAATAATGTACGACCTAACTGAAAAAAATGGAGTTGTTCATTTAATATAAATAAAACACTGTCTAATTGAAAATTTAGATAGGTGAACATGGACGGCTAGAACAAGCTACCAGCTACAAATGGAGCCCTCAGCTTCAGCTGATACGCTCGCTATCTTTCTACCTACTGCAAATATAAATTCCCTTTCACAAAAAAATTACCCAACATGCTTGAAAATCCGAATGATGAAAAATCTGATGAAAAAACGTCAATATCAATCACTTTTTTTTCAACAATGAAGAACGTTAGAAATGAAAAAATAGTGTTTCGAAAATCAAATATCTGAATCTTCACGATTAAGTATTTTAAAAGTCAATTATTTGAATTCTATCAGATTATTTTTGTATCATTTAATTCTAAGTATGGTTATAGAACAAAATGATAATTAATAGTAAGTAATGAAATTCCGCTGCCAAAGGTTAATGAAAAACTATCTAACTACTGTTTGTCTTTATACCAATGACGTCATGCCGTGCGGGTTAGTATCAGATCGAGCCCACCTGGCCTGTGTTCTAGTCACCTTGGCGTTAAATTAGTGAAAACATGGAGGTTAGAACCGATTTTCAACTCCGTCTGTATGGATTTAACTCACTTTTTATTCAGCCATTTTCTTTTAGAAACCAAATTGTTGCTATTTGAAAGGTTAGTAGTGATTATGTTGACGATATTTATTGTTTTCTTCTGTAAATTTATTTAGATAATTAGTGTGAAATTCTACCTGTGTTGATATTAAGCCAGCTATTAGCTAATGCATACCTAGTTTCTCAAAGAGATTTAAAAGGGAAATTGTACAAAGTGAAGTTATTGTAAGAATTATCGTATAATTTATTGTTTGCAGAATGAATAGAAGGCGAAGGATAATAATATTTCTATTAGGTAATTGCAAATAGTTTTTATTCTGGAACTCTGATAGGGCTTTAGTTGACCACCCTCAACAAAAAAAAAAAAAAAAAGAAAAGCAAATAAGCACATAAGCAAGCAACGCAAAAGCAAGCATAAATGTACATTAAAATTCATTTCATCAAATGTTTGTCCTTCTAAAACTTCTTTCAGCTCATTCACAAAAATGTTACTAAACGCTACAATAGCAATAGCCATATTTAGAAAAGAATACCTACTATTTTTCTTTTATGGATTCTGATTTTGGTAAGGAAAAAATGTACTAAGCTAAAATATTGTGGCACCATATTGGCGAAAATAGAAACTGTACTAAGAAACAAAAACATGTAACGGGTTTTCAATGAAATAACAAACTACGAAATTGTAGGGATTTCTTGAAGAAGTGGATAAGAGTAAACTGCCTGAGTAGAGGTGTATTCCTTAGAAATCCTCTGTCAGCTTTATCTGAACGCTTCGCGCTTTTTATATTTTTAAAAAGATTTTATAATTGGTTATACCTGTTACCGATTCAAACATGGAAGTGCTGAGTGATCTAGTAAGTAACCATTCTGGAGGCGACTAAGAGTTGAAAAGGAAAGTCGTTCAATCACTTTTGGGAACTGATAGAAATAATTATTTTGTTATATTATTAGGGGAGGTGGTCCATAATCAATCATGAATAGTAAAGTTGTCCTTAAACTGTGTAGTTAGTGAATGAGTTTCCGTGAAGTTGGGGCATTGTTGTTATTTTTTCCTTTTTCAGAGTATTTTTTTTTTTTTTTTTTTTTTTTTTTATGGGCAAATAGTTTGAAGTCGGTTTTATTTTTATTTATGAAAAAAAAATAATTTTTCTCTTTTTAGCGTAATGCAAACATGGACATCTCTCTTCATAGAATTTGCCTACGGTTTCTTTATTGTGCTTTCGTCACTCATCAACTAACCAACCAAAGAAAATGGTTGGCTTCAATGTTATTATGTTCATTACAAAGTGAGGTTGAACGACTTGACCATAATCCATCCCCTGATTTTTAACCCTTGGTCAACATATCGAATGAGTTCTACCATTGATCCACCTTGGAATTGACCATAACTTTAACATCTCATATAATTTTTTTCACCATTGCTGGTTATTGAAATTCTCAAAACTACACGTTCTTGATTTTCTCAAGTGATAATCGAGTTATGATTTTCTCAAGCCTATTCGCTATTACGCTGAATTAGAAAAAAATTATTGTGCAGATTGTGCAAACTAAAGCAGTTTGCAGCAGACAATGAAAAAGACAGCAAATGATAGTACAGTGGTTTATTATTCCTTCTTTTCAATAATCATTTTAAGAATATCCAGTTGTGATGATACTTATTCCGAACATTTGTGAAACAGATTGGTAGCTATGTGGGAAAACTCCGTAACAACTATTGTAATTTTAATCATTGCTATTTTTCTTAATTTACTAATAAAATCACTTTTTCCAGCATTTCTCCGAATCTGGGGCTGTAACTACTGGATGGATTTTGTTTTAATTTGGGACCTACCAGGATAGTATCCCTCTCAAAAATAAGTTTAAAAAGTAATCTCATCGACTTACAGGGGCTGAACTACCACACAATTTATACTGAACACTGACTTCTTTCACCAAATATTTAGCTGCTTGTATCCCAGAAATTTTATTCCCCAATCATGAATCAGTTTATCACTCCACAAACAAAAAATTGCCACCATCCTCACATATTTGATGATTAGGTCGATAAAGCGACTGTCCTGTTTATACTGCTCCACTTACTTGAATTGCATGATGGCATCTTTAAGAAGCGGTATCAGATTCACTTCTTTGCCATGTTTTGGGCAACTCTGTTCAATCCAATTGAAATAGTCATGCCGCGGCGGTAGGGGGTCATTTCCATCATAATATGTCATAATGGACAGTTCATGCTCCCTGAAAAATATCATCAACTCAAATCACACAGATTGAAATAAATTAGTAACAAGAAAAATTAATAACAGCACTATTAAACAACAACAACTCGCTCTTTTTGGAGTTTCCCCCAAAGTTCAACATCACTCAGAGTGCGATGTGCTAATCCAAGTTTGCTTTTGCTCTTCGTCCCTGCTTCAGGGGTTGGATGTTCTCCTTACAAAGTTCCAATGTATCAGGATCCATCCTTAACCACTCTGAAACAAAACGTTGTTAAACAACGTTCACTACGCACAATCATGCTCGACTGATTTATTTATTACCAAACATTTGAATTCCACACATAATTGCATGATCATATAATGTGACTCCTACTAGTAACTGTGTTGAAGTGTACAATTAAGAGCTTGCATAGATAACACAGTACATACATGATCTAGTCGGTAACAGATATAACCAAAATGATAAAATCAAGAAACTAATACGAAGGCCGCAACGTTAGTACACTACAACTGTTTTGAAAAAAAAAAAAAAAGAAAGAGAAGTAGAAAACCTACGAATTAGGTTAATAATGCAGAAGTGCAGTATCTGAGCCTAACAACACAAGCCAAGTATCATAAAATGAGGTCATTTTTATAGCAATGACACCTAAAAATTTATGACCGTCCCTGAAGGGGGAATCAAGTAATTTACACATCGCTACAAACATTAAAGAACTTCAAGCATTCAAATAGGTATACTGATTTTTCCAATGATGGTTAAAAATCCATTTTAATACGGGAGCAATCGATGTTTTTAAGGACCTATGTTTGGGACTGCATAACTTCTAAACGAAAACTGTTTGTTGATAGTTTGAAGACTAAAATTGTTCAAACTTAAGTCTACTTTACGTGATCTAAGTTTGGTATTGATTGAACTAAGCGCCAACGACCGACTTTTCAGGCCGTAATTCTAAAAAAAAACTGTTTCGAAATCACGTTTTTCGAACTATTTAATATGCTTGTAGAAAAAAAAACAACGTTAGTCATAGAATTTTCGTTAACAGTTTTGAATTGAAAATCTCAGTGGCTGACGTCATAGATGTTGTGGTCCATGACTAGAATACAACCCAATAGGACGATATACTATGAATACGATGGATTTTCATCTTGATTCGAACTAATCCAACATAACAAACGATGACAACATGCCGAAAACGTTTCGTAGAGAATGAAGGAGGTTATTTCAATCATTACATCGTTTGTAGAACAGTGGAAATCATTCCGTCTGTTAGTTGATTTTTGTATAATTCAACAAGGTTTAGAAAGCAGAAAAAATACAAAACCCACTATACATCGTTAGATAAGAGTAAACTGCCTGAGTAGAGGTGTATTCCTTAGAAATCCTCTGTCAGCTTTATCTGAACGCTTCGCGCTTTTTATATTTTTAAAAAGATTTTATAATTGGTTATACCTGTTACCGATTCAAACATGGAAGTGCTGAGTGATCTAGTAAGTAACCATTCTGGAGGCGACTAAGAGTTGAAAAGGAAAGTCGTTCAATCACTTTTGGGAACTGATAGAAATAATTATTTTGTTATATTATTAGGGGAGGTGGTCCATAATCAATCATGAATAGTAAAGTTGTCCTTAAACTGTGTAGTTAGTGAATGAGTTTCCGTGAAGTTGGGGCATTGTTGTTATTTTTAACCGACTTCAAACAAGGAGGAGGTTACTATGGTCGTCTAGCGAGATTTTTTTTTTTTTTTTTTTTTTTTTTTTTTTTTTTTTTTTTTTTTCGGTATGTGTTGTCCACCGGCGTTCAGCTCCTGTACGTCCGATCGGGTTACTTTTTTTTTTGTTTGAAAGGGTTACTATCCAGGTAGGTCCCATAATTTTTTCAATTGAGTCCGTCCAGTAGTTACGTCTCCAGACGCGGAGAAACGCCGGAAAACGTGATTTTCGTGAAAAAGGGAAGTTTTGACTTTGCAAGCTTATAACTTCTAGAATACTTGCTCGATTGTTTTGTTTCTGGTGTCATTTTGTTCATAATTTATCTGCCTACAAGGGCCTACCTTCAATTTTTCGTTCGGCATTCTCATATGGCGTGTAGACAAGAAAGTGTAACAAAAAAAGTGATGCCAATTTTCACTTTTTTGAGGTTTTTCGAGCACCGTTCCCAACCACGTCGAGAAAAAAAATATGAACACTATTGCACTTAGAAGCACTTAGCTAGAGCTTTCTAACGATGGTAAAAAATCAAGTTTAGGTGGCATAATAAGGGAGCAATCGATGTTTTAATGGACCTGTGTTTGAGACCTCATAACTTCCAAACCAAAACTGTTTTTCCATCGTTTTTAAACTTAAATTGTTCAAATTTGAGTCTAGTTTACGTGATTCAAATTTGGTGTTGATTGGACTAAAATTAGATACTTTTTAGGCCGTATTTCTAGAAAATTTGTTTCAAAAACACGTTTTTTGGACTATTTATGCTTGTAGAAAAAAAACTACGTTAGTCATAGCATTCTCGTTAGAAGATTTGAATTCAGCGTTAAATTTTCAATAAATAACATGGTTTTCAAGGCCAAATAACTCCATTTTAATGCACAAACGTTTGGCGAATTTCTGAAATTTGGTTCGGATTCTCTCATTCAGTGTGAATGCGGATACGCTTTAGGAAATCACTCTATTATCGTTAGAGAAATAAAGAACGAGTGAATTGGTGCAATTCAGTAACCAGCAATGGTGTAGACAATTATTTGAGTTTTGTAAGGTGTATCAATGGGATCAAAGTATCCGGTATGTTGACCAAGAGACCCAAATCAGTGGATGGATTATTCCAAACGTTCAAACTCACTCTCAATCAACATAATAACATTGAAAATAGTTAGGTAATCATTATACTTTAGAACTTCAACGTTCAACGGACTTATGAATTGAGTTTGGACGGTTAGTAGTAAGTGACAAGAACACAATAATGAAAGCTTGGGAAAATTCTGTAAAGAGAGCTGTCCATAATTTATTGTAAGTCACTAAAAAGAGAGAAATAAAAAAAACTTTAAAAAAAAAATAAAACCGACTTCAAAAAGTTTGTCTATAAAATACACTCTGAAAAGGAAAAAATAACAAAAATGTCCCAACTTCGCAGAAACTCATTCGCCAACTACACATTTTAAGGACTACTTTACTACTCGTATTGACCTGACCACTTCCTGATTGATTGGATCACCTTCCCTAATAATATAAAAAATACTATTTCTCATTTCCCAAATGATTATAAGATTTTCCTTTCACCTCTGAATTGCCTCCAGATTGATCATCTTTTGGAGTCGGCGCCTCTCTGGCAAAATAACCGATGGTTACAAATAAATATTATGAATTCACGATAAATTAGTAGGTGCCAGGTAATAAGTCTGGGTCTGGACGTAAAGATTCTTAGAGAAATCTGAAATGGTTTTTAGGAAAAGGCGTGAATAGTCACCTTCAAATCGATATTGTTAATAATCAGTTCTCATAAATGCTGATTTGCTCTATTCAAGAATCGTGAAAACTCATGATATTTATATTCATACTACTGGTAATTCGGAATCTATAGGGTTCTCCAATACAATATAAGAGAGGCGCCGACTCCAAAAGATGATCAATCTGGAGGCAATTCAGAGGTGAAAGGAAAATCTTATAATCATTTGGGAAATGAGAAATAGTAATTTTTATATTATTAGGGAAGGTGATCCAATCAATCAGGAAGTGGTCAGGTCAATACGAGTAGTAAAGTAGTCCTTAAAATGTGTAGTTGGCGAATGAGTTTCTGCGAAGTTGGGACATTTTTGTTATTTTTTCCTTTTCAGAGTGTATTTTATAGACAAACTTTTTGAAGTCGGTTTTATTTTTTTTAAAAAGTTTTTTTTTCCTTTTTCAGAGTATTTTTTTTTTTTTTTTTATGGGCAAATAGTTTGAAGTCGGTTTTATTTTTATTTATGAAAAAAAATAATTTTTCTCTTTTTAGCGTAATGCAAACATGGACATCTCTCTTCATAGAATTTGCCTACGGTTTCTTTATTGTGCTTTCGTCACTCATCAACTAACCAACCAAAGAAAATGGTTGGCTTCAATGTTATTATGTTCATTACAAAGTGAGGTTGAACGACTTGACCATAATCCATCCCCTGATTTTTAACCCTTGGTCAACATATCGAATGAGTTCTACCATTGATCCACCTTGGAATTGACCATAACTTTAACATCTCATATAATTTTTTTCACCATTGCTGGTTATTGAAATTCTCAAAACTACACGTTCTTGATTTTCTCAAGTGATAATCGAGTTATGATTTTCTCAAGCCTATTCGCTATTACGCTGAATTAGAAAAAAATTATTGTGCAGATTGTGCAAACTAAAGCAGTTTGCAGCAGACAATGAAAAAGACAGCAAATGATAGTACAGTGGTTTATTATTCCTTCTTTTCAATAATCATTTTAAGAATATCCAGTTGTGATGATACTTATTCCGAACATTTGTGAAACAGATTGGTAGCTATGTGGGAAAACTCCGTAACAACTATTGTAATTTTAATCATTGCTATTTTTCTTAATTTACTAATAAAATCACTTTTTCCAGCATTTCTCCGAATCTGGGGCTGTAACTACTGGAAGGATTTTGTTTTAATTTGGGACCTACCAGGATAGTATCCCTCTCAAAAATAAGTTTAAAAAGTAATCTCATCGACTTACAGGGGCTGAACTACCACACAATTTATACTGAACACTGACTTCTTTCACCAAATATTTAGCTGCTTGTATCCCAGAAATTTTATTCCCCAATCATGAATCAGTTTATCACTCCACAAACAAAAAATTGCCACCATCCTCACATATTTGATGATTAGGTCGATAAAGCGACTGTCCTGTTTATACTGCTCCACTTACTTGAATTGCATGATGGCATCTCTAAGAAGCGGTATCAGATTCACTTCTTTGCCATGTTTTGGGCAACTCTGTTCAATCCAATTGAAATAGTCATGCCGCGGCGGTAGGGGGTCATTTCCATCATAATATGTCATAATGGACAGTTCATGCTCCCTGAAAAATATCATCAACTCAAATCACACAGATTGAAATAAATTAGTAACAAGAAAAATTAATAACAGCTATAATATACAACAACTCGCTCTTTTTGGAGTTTCCCCCAAAGTTCAACATCACTCAGGGTGCGATGTGCTAATCCAAGTTTGCTTTTGCTCTTCGTCCCTGCTTCAGGGGTTGGATGTTCTCCTTACAAAGTTCCAATGTATCAGGATCCATCCTTAACCACTCTGAAACAAAACGTTGTTAAACAACGTTCACTACGCACAATCATGCTCGACTGATTTATTTATTACCAAACATTTGAATTCCACACATAATTGCATGATCATATAATGTGACTCCTACTAGTAACTGTGTTGAAGTGTACAATTAAGAGCTTGCATAGATAACACAGTACATACATGATCTAGTCGGTAACAGATATAACCAAAATGATAAAATCAAGAAACTAATACGAAGGCCGCAACGTTAGTACACTACAACTGTTTTGAAAAAAAAAAAAAGAAAGAGAAGTAGAAAACCTACGAATTAGGTTAATAATGCAGAAGTGCAGTATCTGAGCCTAACAACACAAGCCAAAAATCAATTTTAATACGGGAGCAATCGATGTTTTTATGGACCTATGTTTGGGACTGCATAACTTCTAAACGAAAACTGTTTTTTCTTAGTTTGAAGACTAAAATTGGTCAAATTTGAATCTAGTTTACGTGATCTAAGTTTGGTATTGATTGAACTGAGCGTAGATACTTTTCAGGCCGTAATTATAAAAAAAAAAAACTGTTTCGAAATCACGGTTTTTGAACTATTTATGCTTGTAGAAAAAAAAAACTACCTTAGTCATAGAATTTTCGTTAAAAGGTTTGAATTCAGCATTACTTTTTCAACAAATTACATGGTTTTGAGGGCCGAATCCTTCCATTATAATGCACAAACGTTTGGTGAATTTCTGAAATTTTGTTCGGATTCTTTCATTCAGTGTAATTGCGGATAGGCTTGAGAAAATCATAACTCTATTATCATTTGAGAAATACAGAACAAGTAAATTGGAGCATTTCAGTAATCAAAAATGGTGTACTAAATTATATGAGTTTTGTAAGGTGGATCAATGGAATCAAAGCATCCGGTATGTAGACCAAGAGTCTCAAATCAGTGGATAGATTATTCCATTTATTTCTAACGTTCAAACTCACTCTCAATCAACATATATATAATAACATTGAAAGTAGTTAGGTAATCATTATAGTTTAGATCTTCAGTGCCCAACAGATTTATGAATTTTGTTAGGTCTGTTGGTAGTAAGTGACAAAACCACAATAAAGGAAGCTTGGGCAAATGTTGTGAAGAGAGCTGTCCATAATTGTATGACACTAAAAACAGAAAAAAAAACTTTTAAAAAATAATAAAACCAACTTTGAAAATTATCTGCCTATAATACAAACTCTGAAAAGGAAAAATATAACAAAAATGTCGCAACTTCGCGGCAACTACCTGCATGTTATTTCTTGAAAATTTAACGCTGAATTCAAATCTTTCAACGAAAATTCCATGACTAACGTAGTTTCTTTTTTCTACAACCATAAATATTCCAAAAACGTGATTTTGAAACAAATTTTTAAGAAATACGGTCTAACAAGTATTATTTACTTTTAGTCCAATCAATACCAAACTTTGATTACGTAAACTAGTCTCAAATTTGAACAATTTAGGCTTACAAACTATGAAAAAACAGTTTTCGTTTAGAAGATATATGAGGTCTCATACATAGAACTATAAAAACATCGATTGCTCCCTTTTATTATGCCATCTAAAATTGATTTTTTACCATCGTTGGAAAGCTCTTGCTAAGTACTTCCAAGTGCAATAGTGTTTATATTTTTCTCTCGACGTGGCTGGGAACGGTACTCGAAAAACTCAAAAAAGTGAAAATCGGCATCACGTTTTTTGTTACGTTTTCTTCTCTACACGCAATATCAGATTTTTGAACAAAATTGGAGCTAGACAACTGCTCTTCGCACGGCACTGGAACTAAACCCTAATCGATAGCTTCTTATCGAAGAAATAAATCGATGTTTATCTATCGAGTGGAGTAATTTAATCGAACCAGTTGAGTCGATAGGTATAGGTTTTTTGTCGCTCTTTTATAAAAGAAACTACAAAATAGTACGTTGACTCATGAATTTCCAGTTTTCTCAGGCCGCAAGAGATCGAAATTTAATCTCTAGAAGTTCACTGAGAAAACTGGTTAACATAGATTCTTCAGAGAGAACTGACAGTAGGTATCTTACAAATTTGTATAAAAGGCGAATAGAAGTAATGATCAAAGGTGTGGTACATGTTTGTTTTATTTAGAATAAACAAATAATATCATACAGTATCACAAAAAGTCCACACAGAGATCTCAGACTTAACAGGGAAGTAAAAACCCGCTAGCACTTTTGCCTAATGACTACACTGCTGTTCGAGTTCAGTGTAAAACGAAAAATCCATTCAACTTTATTACAATGGTTAATTATTGAATAATAAACCAAAACATCAAGGAGCCAATCCAGTTCGCCATAGATGGTGAACTTGATATTAGATATCAACATTTTAATTTTCTGATTATTAGAATATCCTATAGCTTCAATTTCGATTTACAATTCATCATTACAATGCTGTCACTTGAACGTTCTTACAGTCATAATCATAACCTGTGTTGTGGATACGAAAATACAGGAGTCAAGCATGGTTTCAACAAAATCTCAAGAATTGTTACATCGTTTCAAATTGTGTTTGGATATTATGTACTATGAAAGAGTATTTTCGAATCCTCCTACTCAATAGCACAGCAAATCACTTCAACGCATGCCACATGTTTCATTTAGCGACCGACCATGAGATGAGGCGTATTAAAAGCAAAAAATAAATAGCAACATAGTAAACTTACCATAACAGAAGTTCGGACGAAGAATGAACACTCTTGGCGCGAGGTGATGCGAGACTGAACACCGCGGCCGACCGTACCAGGCGCGAGGAGATACGAGACTGAGGTGAAACAATGAAAGGCCGTACCAGCCGCGAGAGCTCTCTGTAGGCCGGCCGGCCTTGAGAAGGTAGGCGGGCCTTATATCACGTTCGGGACCGAATGTGAGCGGCAATCTCAATAATTTTTTCTTAAATTATATTTTACATTGTATAGTGTAATTATATTTACCTTTATTACCTATATTTTTCTCCCAACAGGAATAAATTGATACCTACATGAACAATGAACTAACTAGTAGCTTTTTAATTTATGAAATAATCATAAGAAATTATGCCAATCTTCCAATAATTCAATATTGAGTAGTTAATTTTTTTTAAGCCAGAAGAGCATTATTTTAAAGACAAAAATCATAATATTTATATGTGAACTGACCAGCTATTGGAATGTTGATGAATGAAGGACGACCGTAGCTCGTAGCAGTATCGATGGACGGTTCTACGCCCTCTCTCTTGCTCAACATGTTATCTTTCTGTTACTGATGTACTGTGATAATTCATTCCTAACTTTCGTTTGTCTTCTCGTTAACTATTTTCATATTTTGCTATATTTTGATAATAAACTAATTAATATTAGTTTCGTGTTTTTCCCAGCGTCGTTTACTCTTCTTAACAGGTTATGGTTCTTTGCACGGAGCGCGCTAATTCGTAAATTGCATTTTACGCGAGTGGTTATTTTCGGAAGCCGGTTGCCCTTTGTTTACGTTCAATTTCCTTTTTTCGTTCGGCCGCGTACGCGATAATTTCGCC
This sequence comes from Tupiocoris notatus, assembly GCA_037159825.1. Taxonomy (NCBI): domain Eukaryota; kingdom Metazoa; phylum Arthropoda; class Insecta; order Hemiptera; family Miridae; genus Tupiocoris; species Tupiocoris notatus. The sequence goes on along the minus strand of JASJUZ010000198.1, from coordinate 576,935 downwards.
TCGCCATGTTGATTGATTATTTACCACATTTTCTATGTATAAAACTAATCGACCTATGCTGCCCTAACCAGTCCGAAGGGGTGAAAAATCTTGGCCGAATTGGTGAACCAATAGTGGAAAAAGGCACTAAGTCATTCTCCCCCTCGACCCTATTGATTTAAGAAACCAGTTAAATAATTTTCAACGGTTTATGCCCTTTTTCAGGCTTTGTCGAAGAAGAAGATACTTTTTCGTTTATGGAAAACGGACGTCAAGATTGAGTCACAGGGTCTCACAGTCAATCTGAAGGTGAATTACTAGTATGTGGCATATTCATTAATTTGCTTTATAAAACATTCCTCACTTCCATAAAATTACTCGAGTGATTATTATTATATAAAATGATCTAACAACTGGTCAACTCTTCAACATTGTGTATTGGTTTCAGGAGCGATTCGAGCCTACTACCTTCAGTTGTTCACATTACCTGTGGAGTACGGTCTCGGCAGAACATAGACGTGTTCATTTCATTCTCATCGAGCAATATAATTATTACGCTGTAATTTACACCAACCAAGATGTAAAAAAATATAGGTAAACTCTGTACATTGGGCAATAAAAATCCTCAGAAAATTAAACATGCTGTCTTATCCCTTTTCAACCTGCATGCAACCTAGAGTGACCCCAAAAGTTAACAACACCTTTCACTCTCAGTCTACTGGACTCTGCTACTCTAGGAGTTAATTACTGTATGCATTGTTGTGGGTAAGGAAAAAGTGAGACAATGGAAAATATGCATTACACATTTATTTTTGGCAATACATCAGAAAATACCCTTTTTCAGGACATCAATTTTTAAGAAGGTGATAAGTCGATTGAGAGGGGGTGAATATTATTTAGGTAAATATTTCGGCTCTGAATGGGCACCATCAACTGATAACTGGTCGATTAAAGAGAATATTTATCATTCTGCTCCACTCTCATCCCCCATTGGCCGTTTTCGTTATTTCTTCATCTCTTCAGCCAGCGCAGGTACTACAGCTTCTTTTATGCACGGGAAGGCTTCTCAAAATCCCAGCTCTGAAAAATGGCAAGTGGACAGCGGATGATAGACAAGGTTTATACTGCGAGAGTTGTATCATTCTTCAAAATTCAAGGAAAGAACTGTAGGTAGGTATGTATCAGGTGAATAATGTACGACCTAACTGAAAAAAATGGAGTTGTTCATTTAATATAAATAAAACACTGTCTAATTGAAAATTTAGATAGGTGAACATGGACGGCTAGAACAAGCTACCAGCTACAAATGGAGCCCTCAGCTTCAGCTGATACGCTCGCTATCTTTCTACCTACTGCAAATATAAATTCCCTTTCACAAAAAAATTACCCAACATGCTTTCTAACTCACCCAGTAGGATTTATTTGCTCCGAGCATTTTGCTGCAGAAGATTTCGAACGAGATCTAAAGGTGTATAATTAGGATGAGGTATCTTAACAAGATCAAAGAACAGGCCAATTAAAAAACAAAAACGAAAAAGATTTTCTTCCGACAGCAAAACCTAAAAGAAAATGATCAATTAATTGTCATTTGTTTTTTAGTAAAGTTTTTTGTTCTTCAAAAACGTTGTTTTTTTAATTGCTACTGTGTTCTTTGATAAATTTGTTGAACTTAAGATTTTGATATGCTCCAAGAATATTATACAACATTCTAAAAATATTCTCCAACAGTTATGAACATAAAACAATAATGAACAAAAAAGTTGAACGAGTACATTCATGCTAAACTTTACTTTCTATGTACCTATCATTTTTGCACCAATAGTAGCTAGACTCAACTCCATTGATCACTAACAAACTAGTATTGATCGCATGCTAGAAGCATGCTATTTTCAGAAGGAAAAGATATGGTTCACATGCCATAGGTGGCGAAACACTGGTTTTCTGGACAATTGTGCTCATCAACCTCCTCAATTTTGATGCTATTCAAATGGGATCTATACGTCGGTCAAAAATACATAAGAAACGACCAATCGTACATCTCAGAAATTCAGTTGATTTTTATCAGACTAGGTGAATATCCTAGAAAAAGTTAATTGAAAATAAATGCAGACACAAAAAGTAAAGGACATTGTTAGCTGAGTCAAATAACATAAAATTTATTGAAATCTGATGAAAAAACGTCAATATCAATCACTTTTTTTTTCAACAATGAAGAACGTTAGAAATGAAAAAATAGTGTTTCGAAAATCAAATATCTGAATCTTCACGATTAAGTATTTTAAAAGTCAATTATTTGAATTCTATCAGATTATTTTTGTATCATTTAATTCTAAGTATGGTTATAGAACAAAATGATAATTAATAGTAAGTAATGAAATTCCGCTGCCAAAGGTTAATGAAAAACTATCTAACTACTGTTTGTCTTTATACCAATGACGTCATGCCGTGCGGGTTAGTATCAGATCGAGCCCACCTGGCCTGTGTTCTAGTCACCTTGGCGTTAAATTAGTGAAAACATGGAGGTTAGAACCGATTTTCAACTCCGTCTGTATGGATTTAACTCACTTTTATTCAGCCATTTTCTTTTAGAAACCAAATTGTTGCTATTTGAAAGGTTAGTAGTGATTATGTTGACGATATTTATTGTTTTCTTCTGTAAATTTATTTAGATAATTAGTGTGAAATTCTACCTGTGTTGATATTAAGCCAGCTATTAGCTAATGCATACCTAGTTTCTCAAAGAGATTTAAAAGGGAAATTGTACAAAGTGAAGTTATTGTAAGAATTATCGTATAATTTATTGTTTGCAGAATGAATAGAAGGCGAAGGATAATAATATTTCTATTAGGTAATTGCAAATAGTTTTTATTCTGGAACTCTGATAGGGCTTTAGTTGACCACCCTCAACAAAAAAAAAAAAAAAAAAAAAGAAAAGCAAATAAGCACATAAGCAAGCAACGCAAAAGCAAGCATAAATGTACATTAAAATTCATTTCATCAAATGTTTGTCCTTCTAAAACTTCTTTCAGCTCATTCACAAAAATGTTACTAAACGCTACAATAGCAATAGCCATATTTAGAAAAGAATACCTACTATTTTTCTTTTATGGATTCTGATTTTGGTAAGGAAAAAATGTACTAAGCTAAAATATTGTGGCACCATATTGGCGAAAATAGAAACTGTACTAAGAAACAAAAACATGTAACGGGTTTTCAATGAAATAACAAACTACGAAATTGTAGGGATTTCTTGAAGAAGTGGATATTGGTGTCTTAAAATTCATCTTTTTGAGGTCTAGAATACTTCCTGTAAAAATACGGAAGAGGCTAGAGCAATAAGCTTTATATCCAAATTAAGGAATATTAAGAAAAGTAAAATTGATTAAAATTACAATAGTTGCTACGGAATTTCCCCCGATAGTTACCAATCTGTTTTTCGGTGGGAACGTCACAAATGTTCGGAATAATTACTATCACAAATGGATAGTCTTCCTAAATTAATATTGAAGCGAAGGAATAATAAACCACTGTACAATCATTTGCAGCGTTTCAAGTTTGTGTGCCATATCAAAGACATAAAAATGTCCGTATAAAAATTTGACGTGTAAAAAATTAAAAACTCCTATAATATAAGTACAAACTCTCGCTCTTTTTGTAGTTTCCCCCGAAGTTCAACATCACTCAGGGCACGAAGTGCTAATCCAAGTTTGCTTGCTCTTCGTCCCTGCTTCAGGGGTTGGATGTTCTCCTTACAAAATTCCAACGTATCATATCCATCCTTAACCACTCTGAAACAAAACGTTGTTAAACACGTTCACTACGCACAATCATGCTCGACTGATTTATTTATTACCAAACATTTGAATTCCTCACATAATTGCATGATCATATAATGTGACTCCTACTAGTAACTGTGTTGAAGTGTACAATTAAGAGCTTGCATAGATAACACAGTACATACATGATCTAGTCGGTAACAGATATAACCAAAATGATAAAATCAAGAAACTAATACGAAGGCCGCAACGTTAGTACACTACAACTGTTTTGAAAAAAAAAAAAAAAGAAAGAGAAGAGAAAACCTACGAATTAGGTTAATAATGCAGAACTGCATGATCATATTTATATGTGACTCCTACTAGTAACTGTGTTGAAGTGTACAATAAAGAGCTTGCATAGATAACACAGTGCATACATGATCTAGTCGGTAACAGATCGGTAGCAAAAATGATAAAATCAAGAAACTAATACGAAGGCCGCAACGTTAGTACACTACAACTGTTTTGAAATAAAAGACTACACTACAACTGTTTTGAAATAAAAGAAAGAAAAGTAGAATAACCTACGAATTAGGTTAATAATGCAGAACTGCAGTATCTGAGCCTAACAACACAAGCCAAATGAATCTCTTTTTAGCGTAATGCAAACATGGACATCTCTCTTCATAGAATTTGCCTACGGTTTCTTTATTGTGCTTTTGTCACTCATTACTAACCAACCAAAGAAAATGGTTGGCTTCAATGTTATTATGTTCATTACAAAGTGAGGTTGAACGACTTGAATAATCCATCCCCTGATTTTTAACCCTTGGTCAACATATCGAATGAGTTCTACCATTGATCCACCTTGGAATTGACCATAACTTTAACATCTCATATAATTTTCGACAACATGCCGAAAACGTTTCGTAGAGAATGAAGGAGGTTATTTCAATCATTACATCGTTTGTAGAACAGTGGAAATCATTCCGTCTGTTAGTTGATTTTTGTATAATTCAAAAAGGTTTAGAAAGCAGAAAAAATACAAAACCCACTATACATCGTTAGATAAGAGTAAACTGCCTGAGTAGAGGTGTATTCCTTAGAAATCCTCTGTCAGCTTTATCTGAACGCTTCGCGCTTTTTATATTTTTAAAAAGATTTAATAATTGGTTATACCTGTTACCGATTCAAACATGGAAGTGCTGAGTGATCTAGTAAGTAACCATTCTGGAGGCGACTAAGAGTTGAAAAGGAAAGTCGTTCAATCACTTTTGGGAACTGATAGAAATAATTATTTTGTTATATTATTAGGGGAGGTGGTCCATAATCAATCATGAATAGTAAAGTTGTCCTTAAACTGTGTAGTTAGTGAATGAGTTTCCGTGAAGTTGGGGCATTGTTGTTATTTTTTCCTTTTTCAGAGTATTTTTTTTTTTTTTTTTTTTTTATGGGCAAATAGTTTGAAGTCGGTTTTATTTTTATTTATGAAAAAAAATAATTTTTCTCTTTTTAGCGTAATGCAAACATGGACATCTCTCTTCATAGAATTTGCCTACGGTTTCTTTATTGTGCTTTCGTCACTCATCAACTAACCAACCAAAGAAAATGGTTGGCTTCAATGTTATTATGTTCATTACAAAGTGAGGTTGAACGACTTGACCATAATCCATCCCCTGATTTTTAACCCTTGGTCAACATATCGAATGAGTTCTACCATTGATCCACCTTGGAATTGACCATAACTTTAACATCTCATATAATTTTTTTCACCATTGCTGGTTATTGAAATTCTCAAAACTACACGTTCTTGATTTTCTCAAGTGATAATCGAGTTATGATTTTCTCAAGCCTATTCGCTATTACGCTGAATTAGAAAAAAATTATTGTGCAGATTGTGCAAACTAAAGCAGTTTGCAGCAGACAATGAAAAAGACAGCAAATGATAGTACAGTGGTTTATTATTCCTTCTTTTCAATAATCATTTTAAGAATATCCAGCTGTGATGATACTTATTCCGAACATTTGTGAAACAGATTGGTAGCTATGTGGGAAAACTCCGTAACAACTATTGTAATTTTAATCATTGCTATTTTTCTTAATTTACTAATAAAATCACTTTTTCCAGCATTTCTCCGAATCTGGGGCTGTAACTACTGGACGGATTTTGTTTTAATTTGGGACCTACCAGGATAGTATCCCTCTCAAAAATAAGTTTAAAAAGTAATCTCATCGACTTACAGGGGCTGAACTACCACACAATTTATACTGAACACTGACTTCTTTCACAAAATATTTAGCTGCTTGTATCCCAGAAATTTTATTCCCCAATCATGAATCAGTTTATCACTCCACAAACAAAAAATTGCCACCATCCTCACATATTTGATGATTAGGTCGATAAAGCGACTGTCCTGTTTATACTGCTCCACTTACTTGAATTGCATGATGGCATCTTTAAGAAGCGGTATCAGATTCACTTCTTTGCCATGTTTTGGGCAACTCTGTTCAATCCAATTGAAATAGTCATGCCGCGGCGGTAGGGGGTCATTTCCATCATAATATGTCATAATGGACAGTTCATGCTCCCTGAAAAATATCATCAACTCAAATCACACAGATTGAAATAAATTAGTAACAAGAAAAATTAATAACAGCTATAATATACAACAACTCGCTCTTTTTGGAGTTTCCCCCAAAGTTCAACATCACTCAGGGTGCGATGTGCTAATCCAAGTTTGCTTTTGCTCTTCGTCCCTGCTTCAGGGGTTGGATGTTCTCCTTACAAAGTTCCAATGTATCAGGATCCATCCTTAACCACTCTGAAACAAAACGTTGTTAAACAACGTTCACTACGCACAATCATGCTCGACTGATTTATTTATTACCAAACATTTGAATTCCACACATAATTGCATGATCATATAATGTGACTCCTACTAGTAACTGTGTTGAAGTGTACAATTAAGAGCTTGCATAGATAACACAGTACATACATGATCTAGTCGGTAACAGATATAACCAAAATGATAAAATCAAGAAACTAATACGAAGGCCGCAACGTTAGTACACTACAACTGTTTTGAAAAAAAAAAAAAGAAAGAGAAGTAGAAAACCTACGAATTAGGTTAATAATGCAGAAGTGCAGTATCTGAGCCTAACAACACAAGCCAAAAATCAATTTTAATACGGGAGCAATCGATGTTTTTATGGACCTATGTTTGGGACTGCATAACTTCTAAACGAAAACTGTTTTTTCTTAGTTTGAAGACTAAAATTGGTCAAATTTGAATCTAGTTTACGTGATCTAAGTTTGGTATTGATTGAACTGAGCGTAGATACTTTTCAGGCCGTATTTATAAAAAAAAAAAACTGTTTCGAAATCACGGTTTTTGAACTATTTATGCTTGTAGAAAAAAAAAAACTACCTTAGTCATAGAATTTTCGTTAAAAGGTTTGAATTCAGCATTACTTTTTCAACAAATTACATGGTTTTGAGGGCCGAATCCTTCCATTATAATGCACAAACGTTTGGTGAATTTCTGAAATTTTGTTCGGATTCTTTCATTCAGTGTAATTGCGGATAGGCTTGAGAAAATCATAACTCTATTATCATTTGAGAAATACAGAACAAGTAAATTGGAGCATTTCAGTAATCAAAAATGGTGTACTAAATTATATGAGTTTTGTAAGGTGGATCAATGGAATCAAAGCATCCGGTATGTAGACCAAGAGTCTCAAATCAGTGGATAGATTATTCCATTTATTTCTAACGTTCAAACTCACTCTCAATCAACATATATATAATAACATTGAAAGTAGTTAGGTAATCATTATAGTTTAGATCTTCAGTGTCCAACAGATTTATGAATTTTTAACCGACTTCAAACAAGGAGGAGGTTACTATGGTCGTCTAGCGGGATTTTTTTTTTTTTTTTTTTTTTTTTTTTTTTTTTCGGTATGTGTTGTCCACCGGCGTTCAGCTCCTGTACGTCCGATCGGGTTACTTTTTTTTTTGTTTGAAAGGGTTACTATCCAGGTAGGTCCCATAATTTTTTCAATTGAGTCCATTCAGTAGTTACGTCTCCAGACGCGGAGAAACGCCGGAAAACGTGATTTTCGCGAAAAAAGGAAGTTTTGACTTTGCAAGCTTATAACTTCTAGAATACTTGCTCGATTGTTTTGTTTCTGGTGTCATTTTGTTCATAATTTATCTGCCTACAAGGGCCTAGCTCCAATTTTTCGTTCGGCATTCTAATATAGCGTGTAGAGAAGAAAGTGTAACAAAAAAAGTGAGGCCAATTTTCACTTTTTTGAGGTTTTTCGAGCACCGTTCCCAACCACGTCGAGAAAAAAAATATGAACACTACTGCACTTGAAAGCACTTAGCTGGAGCTTTCTAACGATGGTAAAAAATCAAGTTTAGGTGGCATAATAAGGGAGCAATCGATGTTTTAATGGACCTGTGTTTGAGACCTCATAACTTCCAAACCAAAACTGTTTTTCCATCGTTTTTAAACTTAAATTGTTCAAAGTTGAGTCTAGTTTACGTGATTCAAATTTGGTATTGATTGGACTAAAATTAGATACTTTTTAGGCCGTATTTCTAGAAAATTTGTTTCAAAATCACGTTTTTTGGACTATTTATGCTTGTAGAAAAAAAACTACGTTAGTCATAGCATTCTCGTTAGAAGATTTGAATTCAGCGTTAAATTTTCAATAAATAACATGGTTTTGAAGGCCAAATAACTTCATTTTAATGCACAAACGTTCGGCGAATTTCTGAAATTTTGTTCGGATTCTCTCATTCAGTGCGATTGCGGGTACGCTTGAGAAAATTATCACTCTACTATCGTTAGAGAAATAAAGAACGAGTGAATTGGTGCAATTCAGTAACCAGTAATGGTGTAGACAATTATTTGAGTTTTCTAAGGTGTATCAATGGGATCAAAGTATCCGGTATGTTGACCAAGAGACCCAAATCAGTGGATGGATTATTCCAAACGTTCAAACTCACTCTCAATCAACATAATAACATTGAAAATAGTTAGGTAATCATTATACTTTAGAACTTCATCGTTCAACGGACTTATGAATTGAGTTTGGACGGTTAGTAGTAAGTGACAAGAACACAATAATGAAAGCTTGGGAAAATTCTGTAAAGAGAGCTGTCCATAATTGTAAGTCACTAAAAAGAGAAAAATAAAAAAAACTTTTAAAAAAAAAAATAAAACCGACTTCAAAAAGTTTGTCTATAAAATACACTCTGAAAAGGAAAAAATAACAAAAATGTCCCAACTTCGCAGCAACTCATTCGCCAACTACACATTTTAAGGACTACTTTACTACTCGTATTGACCTGACCACTTCCTGATTGATTGGATCACCTTCCCTAATAATATAAAAATTACTATTTCTCATTTCCCAAATGATTAAAAGATTTTCCTTTCACCTCTGAATTGCCTCCAGATTGATCATCTTTTGGAGTCGGCGCCTCTCTGGCAAAATAACCGATGGTTACAAATAAATATTATGAATTCACGATAAATTAGTAGGTGCCAGGTAATAAGTCTGGGTCTGGACGTAAAGATTCTTAGAGAAATCTGAAATGGTTTTTAGGAAAAGGCGTGAATAGTCACCTTCAAATCGATATTGTTAATGATCAGTTCTCATAAATGCTGATTTGCTCTGTTCAAGAATCGTGAAAACTCATGATATTTATATTCATACTACTGGTAATTCGGAATCTATAGGCTTCTCCAATACAATATAAGAGAGGCGCCGACTCCAAAAGATGATCAATCTGGAGGCAATTCAGAGGTGAAAGGAAAATCTTTTAATCATTTGGGAAATGAGAAATAGTAATTTTTATATTATTAGGGAAGGTGATCCAATCAATCAGGAAGTGGTCAGGTCAATACGAGTAGTAAAGTAGTCCTTAAAATGTGTAGTTGGCGAATGAGTTGCTGCGAAGTTGGGACATTTTTGTTATTTTTTCCTTTTCAGAGTGTATTTTATAGACAAACTTTTTGAAGTCGGTTTTATTTTTTTTTTAAAAAGTTTTTTTTATTTTTCTCTTTTTATGTTAGGTCTGTTGGTAGTAAGTGACAAAACCACAATAAAGGAAGCTTGGGCAAATGTTGTGAAGAGAGCTGTCCATAATTGTATGACACTAAAAAAAGAAAAAAAAACTTTTAAAAAATAATAAAACCAACTTTGAAAATTATCTGCCTATAATACAAACTCTGAAAAGGAAAAATATAACAAAAATGTCGCAACTTCGCGGCAACTACCTGCATGTTATTTCTTGAAAATTTAACGCTGAATTCAAATCTTTCAACGAAAATTCCATGACTAACGTAGTTTCTTTTTTCTACAACCATAAATATTCCAAAAACGTGATTTTGAAACAAATTTTTAAGAAATACGGTCTAACAAGTATTATTTACTTTTAGTCCAATCAATACCAAACTTTGATTACGTAAACTAGTCTCAAATTTGAACAATTTAGGCTTACAAACTATGAAAAAACAGTTTTCGTTTAGAAGATATATGAGGTCTCATACATAGAACTATAAAAACATCGATTGCTCCCTTTTATTATGCCATCTAAAATTGATTTTTTACCATCGTTGGAAAGCTCTTGCTAAGTACTTCCAAGTGCAATAGTGTTTATATTTTTCTCTCGACGTGGCTGGGAACGGTACTCGAAAAACTCAAAAAAGTGAAAATCGGCATCACGTTTTTTGTTACGTTTTCTTCTCTACACGCAATATCAGATTTTTGAACAAAATTGGAGCTAGACAACTGCTCTTCGCACGGCACTGGAACTAAACCCTAATCGATAGCTTCTTATCGAAGAAATAAATCGATGTTTATCTATCGAGTGGAGTAATTTAATCGAACCAGTTGAGTCGATAGGTATAGGTTTTTTGTCGCTCTTTTATAAAAGAAACTACAAAATAGTACGTTGACTCATGAATTTCCAGTTTTCTCAGGCCGCAAGAGATCGAAATTTAATCTCTAGAAGTTCACTGAGAAAACTGGTTAACATAGATTCTTCAGAGAGAACTGACAGTAGGTATCTTACAAATTTGTATAAAAGGCGAATAGAAGTAATGATCAAAGGTGTGGTACATGTTTGTTTTATTTAGAATAAACAAATAATATCATACAGTATCACAAAAAGTCCACACAGAGATCTCAGACTTAACAGGGAAGTAAAAACCCGCTAGCACTTTTGCCTAATGACTACACTGCTGTTCGAGTTCAGTGTAAAACGAAAAATTCCATTCAACTTTATGTGGCTAAGGTCATTTCCACCTGCGATGGCAGAGGCTATCTAGGAGCGTTCTACAAAAACCTGCTTGGCGCCTACAAATTTATAGAAACAAAAGAACAGTCATTTATTGGCGATGATGATATTTATTGGCGATGATGAAGCTATCAAAACCGACTGAGGTGAATGGCAAACGATCCAATAATGCGATGCGATTCCTAGAGGACCTAACGGATCTCACTATTTTTACTAATTGTGATTACGATAAGGCATTCTAAGTTTCAATGACCTTATAGTTCCTTTTCTGTTAAATAATATTTTAAAATTATGTACATTCCTGGTTACCAGTTGTCCGGTCTGCTGAAAGCACTTAGCTTTGAGAATAAAAAGATTCATACTGTGAGTTATTATTTTTATATTTTGGAAGAATTAAACATTTTTTCAAATGTTGTATGATGAACTTTTTTCGTCCGCTCTCCTGAGGTGCCCCATTCCATGGGGGATTTGAGGGGGAGAAAATTCATATTTTCCAGGGTCTTTAAGAAAAATGTGTACGTGGTATCAAAAAAATTGTATAGATTTTTGGACGCTGATCCGAATGAGACGATCGCGGGTTCTCGAGTTATCACAGCTTTTGTGTCGAATTTGGGAGATTTTCAGAAACTCGAGAGTTCTTGGAGCTATAAAAATCGTTCTATACTCATTGGAATGGTCGTCAAACACTCTCTCCAACTGTACCGTTTGGCAAAAAATTTAGTTTTCAATTATTAGAGAATTAAGAAAAATAAAATCGATTAAAATTACAATAGTTGCTACGGATTTTTCCCGACAGTTACCAATCTGTTTTTCGGTGGAAACGTCAAAATTGTTCGGAATAATTACTATCCCAAATGGATAGTCTTTCTAAATCAATATTGAAGCGAAGGAATAATAAACCTGTGTACTATCATTTTTGCTGCGTTTTTATTGGATATTCGGATTCTACATGCCTTGAAACGTAAAACCTCAAATTTTGAGAAAGGGTTACAACTTTTTTTTTTCTTGGGCGATTGCAATGGTTTATTATGAATAATAAACTAAAACATCAAGGAGCCAATCCAGTTCGCCATAATTGGTGAACTTGACATAAGTTATCAACATTTTAATTTTCTGATTATTAGAATATCCTATAGCTGACACTTGAACGTTCTTACAGTCGCTACAGCTATTCTGGTTTGGCCGGAAAAGTGTTGACGGCGTACGGCGGACAGACTGAATTTTGGTTTATTATTCAATAACAAACCATTGTAATCGCCCAATAAAAAAAAATTTATAACCCCCCTCAAAATTAGATTTTTTACGTTTCAAGGCACGTAGAATCCGAATATCCAATAAAAAAAAATTCTGTCTGTCCGCGGTAAAAATTTAGTTTTCAATTAGGAAATAAAGAAAAATAAAATTGATTAAAATTACAATATCTAGTTGCTACGGATTTTTCCATGGGAACGTCAAAATTGTTCGGAATAATTACTATCACAAATGGATAGTCTTTCTAAATCAATATTGAAGCGAAGGAATAATAAACCTGTGTACTATCATTTTTGCTGCGTTTTTATTGGATATTCGGATTCTACATGCCTTGAAACGTAAAACCTCAAATTTTGAGAAAGGGTTACAACTTTTTTTTTCTTGGGCGATTGCAATGGTTTATTATGAATAATAAACTAAAACATCAAGGAGCCAATCCAGTTCGCCATAATTAGTGAACTTGATAATTAGATATCAACATTTTAATTTTCTGATTATTAGAATATCCTACAGCTTCAATTTAGATTTACTATTCATCATTACAATGCTGACACTTGAACGTTCTTACAGTCTTTAATCATAACCTGTGTTGTGGATACGAAAATACGGGAGTCCAGCATGATTTCAACAAAATCTCAAGAATTGTTACATCGTTTCAAATTGTGTTTGGATATTATGTAGGTACTATGAAAAAGTATTTTCGAATCCTCCTACTCCATAGCACAGCAAATAAATCACTTCAACGCATGCCACATGTTGCATTTAGAGACCGACCATGAGATGAGGCGTATGAAAGCAAATAAATAGCAACGTAGTAAACTTACCATAATAGAAGTTCGGACGAAGAATAAAAATAAACACTTGGCGCGAGGTGATACGAGACTGAGCACAGCGGACGTTCGTGCCAGGCGCGAGGAGATACGAGACTGAGGTGAAAGGCCGTACCAGCCGCGAGAGCTCTGCCTTGCCTAGCCTTGAGAAGGTGGGCGGGCCTTATGTCTCGTTCGGGACCGAATGTGAGCGGCAGTCTCAATAATTTTTTCTTAAATTATATTTTACCTTGTATAGTGTAATTATATTTACCTTTATTACCTATATTTTTCTCCCACTCTAACATGATTAAATTGATACCTACATGAACAATGAACTAACTAGTAGCTTTTTAATTTATGAAATAATCAAAAGAAATTATGCCGATCTTCCAATAATTCAATATTGAGTAGTTCATTGATTTTTAAGCTAGAAGAGCATTATTTTAAGGACAAAAATCATAATATATGTGAATTGACCAGCTCTTGGAATGTTGGACTTGGATGGACAGTTCTACGCCCTCTCTCTTGCTCAACATGTTATCTTATCTGTTACTACTGTACTGTGATAATTCATTCTCGAACTTTCGTTTGTCTTCCCGTTAACTATTTTTCTATATTTCGCTAATAAACTAATTAATATTAGTTTCGTGTTTTTCCCTGCGTCGCCTACTCTTCTTAACAGGTTATGGTCATTTGCACGCGCTAATTCGTAAATTGTTTTTTACGCGAGTGATTATTTTCGGAAGCCGGTTGCCCTTTGTTTACGTTCGATTTCCTTTTTTCGTTCGGCCGCGTACGTGATAATTTCGCCTGGCCATGTTGATTGATTGTTTACCACTTTTTCTATGTATAAAACTATTGGCACTCAATCCACCTATGCTGCCCTAACCATTCCGAAGGGGTGAAAAATCTTTGCCGAATTAGTGAACCAATCGTGGAAAAAGGCACTGTAGGCTTCAGTTACCTACATACTTCATTACACGAACATTCAATGCAGTCAACAGTCGACTACGGTAACGGTTTTTGCAGCCGACCGACCGGCTGATTGTTTTAATTCGGAAGGTTCTAGATCCGAGAGTTGAGAATTATTATTGTACGTCAGATATTGAAAGTTTCATTGAACATTGAGAATTACAACATTCATTTTGAGTTATTTCATTATTTATTTTTTGCCAAGTCAACAACAATTGGTGACCCCGACGTGATCGGATGTGATAAGGATTCAGTGAAAAAAAAAAAAAAAAAAAAAAAAAAAAAAAAAAAAAAGTTCGCGAATAGATATCCGATTCCGTTCAAATTCGTGGTTCCGGTACTTCGTTTCTATTTTATATCCTCGAAATTTTAAATTCAGTGATGTCGGACGACGAGATTTCGAAGGATTCGGGCGACGGAAATTTGGAAAATAGCCGCGTCGACATTAAACTTCCTCCATTCTGGTTGGAAAGACCGGATGTGTGGTTTCGACAAGTAGAGGCCCAATTCAAAATTAACCGCATCACGAAGGACAATCGTAAGTTCGATTTTTTAGTTTCTCAGCTTGATCGAAAATTTGTAGCTGACATACTGGATATTTTAGATTCCTCCAGTGAAAGCAAGTATACTCTTGCGAAAGAACGTCTCTTGAATCTCTATCAAGAAAGTGACGATGTCCAAATAAAAAGATTACTTGCTGGTCTGGAACTTGGCGATCAGAGACCCAGTCAACTACTAAGAAAAATGACTTCTCTCGCTGGTACCGATATTTCAAATAAAGTACTTCGTACCTTATGGTTAGACAAACTACCGAACTCAATCAAAAATATTTTGATTGTCTCGGATGAAAATCTTGAAAAATTAGCATTAATGGCTGATAAGATCACGGACATGAATCCAATTCGAGACATTTGCACTGTTTCTCATGACAATGCTAACTCCGATGTTGTGCCAAAAGAGAGTACTGATACACTCATCAGAGAACTCTATTCGAAAATTCAATCTTTGGAAATTCAAGTTTCGTCATTACGCCAATCAAGAAATCGTGATTCAAGCTCGGATAATCAGTACAGCCGTCGAAATCGAAGTTCTTCTCGCGATCGGTATTATAGCCCTCGCCGAGGTAGACATCGCAGCCGCGGACGTTTCAATCCAAAAGGAAAATTCTGTTATTCTCATTTTCGTTTCGGAAACAAATGTCATCCAGAAAAATGTGAGCCTCCCTGCGAATGGAATCGGGAAAATTCGGGAAACGCCAAACCGCAGTAGAAGTAGCGGCAAATTCTGCAGCGGACGACCTCGAATGTCGCAAATCTCGTCTCTTTCTAGTCGATAGAAAATCGGGATTACGATTTCTAGTCGATAGTGGCGCCGAAGTTTCAATTTTGCCTGTTCAGAAAAAATCAGATCATCATGTCACAGATTTTAAATTATTTGCTGCTAATGGCACGGAAATCCCAACTTATGGAGTTCGAGTGATGAACATCGATCTTGGTCTCCGTCGAGAATTCAGATGGCCTTTTGTCGTAGCCAAAGTTGACAAAGGTATTTTAGGGGCTGATTTTTTGTTGCATTTTAATCTCCTAATTGACCTCAAGCGAAAACAACTGATCGATGGAAATACCAAACTTGGCGTTCACGGTAGCATGACCACTGTAAGCAATGTTTACATGGTCAGCACTGTCTCAAAAACTCATCGATTTGCCGATTTATTAAGTTTATACCCTAATTTGACAAAACCGATGTTAGTTCCTTCGGAGTTGAAACACGATGTGGTCCATGAAATTTCAACGAAAGGAAAACCAGTATTTTGTCGCCCGCGACCACTCGATCCAAAGAAGCTAGCGATAGCTAAAGAAGAATTTCAATTCATGTTGAATCACGGAATCATCCGACCTTCAAAATCACAATGGGCTAGTCCTCTTCATTTAGCACCAAAAAAAGATGGCACGCTGCGTCCGTGTGGAGATTTTCGCCGCTTAAATGATCAAACCATTCCAGATCGCTACCCGATACCGCGAATCGAGGATTTTCAGCATATTCTGCTCGGAAAGAAAATATTCTCGAAAATTGACCTTTTTAAGGCTTACTTTCAAATTCCGGTTGCTGAAGCAGATAAACAGAAAACTGCGATAACAACACCGTTTGGCATGTTCGAATTCAATGTCATGCCATTTGGACTTCGGAACGGTCCTAGTACTTTTCAAAGATTTATAAATGAAGTGCTCAATGGTTTAAATTTTGTTTTCCCTTATCTAGACGATTGCTTGATTGCATCGGAATCGGAAGAAGAACATCTAGAGCACCTAAAAATTGTATTCGATCGATTTGAGCATTATGGACTCAGGATAAATGTTGCCAAATCAGAAATCGGCGTACGAGAAATTCAGTTTTTGGGATACCTTATCACACCTAATGGATCCAAACCATTACCTGATAGGGTTCAAACAATATTGGAATATAAACGTCCGGAAACAATCGCTGGACTTCGTCGATTTCTCGGAATGTTAAATTTTTATCGAAAGTATATTCCGAACGCTTCAAAAACTCAAGCTCTTCTACACGATTTTATTCAAGATTCTCGGAAGAAAGACAAAAGACCTGTTCCCTGGACTCCTGAAGCTACTGCACAATTTGAGATGTGTAAGCAAGGTTTAGCAGAAACGACGATGTTGACCTACCCGAGTCAAGACCTTCCATTGGCACTTGTAGTTGATGCCAGTGACTTTGCAATAGGAGGTGTTCTGGAACAACTCGAAGAAACTGAATGGAAACCGTTGGCATTCTTTTCAAAAAAATTGAAGACTTCAGAACAAAATTATAGTACCTACGACCGTGAGTTATTTGGAATTTACGAGTCGATTAAACATTTCAAATACTTACTCGAAGGAAGAGAATTTGTCATATATACAGATCATCGTCCACTACTTTACGCCTTCAAGCAGAAAAATGAAAAAGCCTCACCTGTACAACTTCGTCGGTTACAATTCATTTCAGAGTATTCTACGGATATACGACACATCAGTGGAAAAATGAACGTGGTCGCTGATACACTTTCTCGGATTGAAAGCATCAGCACCATTGACATGGAAAAAGTTGCTGAAGCTCAAAGTAACGATTCTGAACTTTCGCAAATGAAGACCGGTCAATCGTCTCTAGAATTCAAAGCCTACAATCTACCTAGTGGGAACGAATTGTGGTGTGATATTTCGACGAACATCATTCGTCCATTCATTCCGCAAAAATTTAGAAGAAATTTCTTTAACCAAATTCATGGCTTAAATCATCCTGGAGTCAAGTCAACCGTGAAGCAGATGGTATCCCGTTTCATCTGGCCCGACATAAAAAAAGATGTCAGGGAGTGGGCAAAGACCTGCCTGCCGTGTCAAAAATCGAAAGTTAGTCGCCACACTTCTACACCAATTCAAAATTTCCCCAAACCTGACGACAGATTTGCTGCAATTCATATTGACCTCGTTGGCCCATTACCGCCATCCGATGACAACTTGTATTTTCTGTCAATCATCGACAGATTTACAAATTGGATGGAAGCCATACCACTGACCAATATAACGGCTGAAACCGTCGCCAAAGCAGTGTATGAGCATTGGATAGTCCGATTTGGTGTTCCATCATCAATAACTTCGGATCAAGGCCGCCAATTCGAAGCTACGTTATTTACGCATCTTAGCACTGTTTGTGGCTTTAAGTTGCAAAGGACTACAGCCTATCATCCACAATGCAACGGAAAAGTAGAAAGACTTCATCGGACTTTGAAATCAGCGCTTCGTGCAAATGGTTCACTAAAATGGTCGCGCGTGTTGCCAACCATATTACTGGGATTACGAGCTGCATTCAACCCAGAAACTGGAGTTTCCATTGCTCAAATGGTTTATGGAACAACGATCAAACTGCCAGGAGAATTCCTCGGGCAGCCGACCTCCCAGCTACATGATGAGACCTTCGTCAAAGATCTTCAAGACACCATGCGACTACTGAAGCCTGTTTCCACTAACCATAAATCGAAAAAATCAATCTTCGTGCACAAAGACTTGGATACCTGTTCGCACACCTTCGTGAGAATTGATCGAGTCAAGAAACCTCTGGAAGCAGCTTACGATGGACCATTCAAAATATTAAATCGACAAGAAAAATATTTCACTCTCCTCATCAAGAATCGAGAAATCAACGTATCCCTGGATCGTCTCAAGCCCGCGTTTCTACTGGCCCAGCCAGAAGACCCGGAGAGCATTCTGAGGAAGCCATCGCAATCTCGGACAAGACCTGAAGACACTTCTGCTACATCTTCCGGACAATTGACAAAAAATTCCACAGCATTGGACAAATCAACCCCACAGCAGACTCGTAGTGGACGCGCAGTGAAGTTCCCTTCGCGATTTTTGGCCCAAGTTAGGAAATGTTGAATATTAGTGGGTTTTCACAAAGTTTAATGCAACTCCGTCACTGAGGGGGGAGTGATGTAGGCTTCAGTTACCTACATACTTCATTACACGAACATTCAATGCAGTCAACAGTCGACTACGGTAACGGTTTTTGCAGCCGACCGACCGGCTGATAGTTTTAATTCGGAAGGTTCTAGATCCGAGAGTTGAGAATTATTATTGTACGTCAGATATTGAAAGTTTCATTGAACATTGAGAATTACAACATTCATTTTGAGTTATTTCATTATTTATTTTTTGCCAAGTCAACAACAGCACTAAGTCATTCTCCCCCTCGACCCTATTGATTTAAGAAACCAGTTAAAATAATTTTCAACGGTTTATGTCCTTTTTCAGGCTTTGTAGAAGAAGATACTTTTTCGGTTATGGAAAACGGACGTCAAGATAGAGTCACAGGGTCTCTCAGCCAGTCTGAAGGTGAATTACAAGTAGGTATGTGGCGTATTCATTAATTTGCTTTACAAAACATTCCTCACTCCCATAAAATTACTCGAGTGATTATTATTATATAAAATTATCTAACAACTGGTCAACTCTTCAACATTGTGTATTGGTTTCAGGAGCGATTCGAGCCTACTACCTTCAGTTGTTCACATTACCTGTAGAGTACGGTCTCGGCAGAACATAGACGTGTTCATTTCATTCTCATCGAGCAGTATAATTATTACGCTGTTATTTACACCAACCAAGATTTTAAAAAAATATAGGTAAACTCTGTACATTGGGCAATAAAAATCCTCAAAAAATTAAACATACTGTCTTATCCCTTTTCAACCTGCATGCCCCAAAAGTTAACAAGACCTTTCAGTTTCAGTCTACTGCACTCTGCTACTAGGAGTTAATTACTGTATTCATTGTTGTGGGTAAAGAAAAAGTGAGACAATGGAAAATATGCATTACACATTTATTTTTGGCAATACATCAGAAAATACCCTTTTTCAGGACATCAATTTTTAAGAAGGTGATAAGTCGATTGAGAGGGGGTGAATATTATTTAGGTAAATATTTCGGCTCTGAATGGGCACCATCAACTGATAACTGGTCGATCAAACAGAATATTTCTCATTCTTCTCCACTATCATCCCCCATTGATCGTTTTCGTTATTTCTTCATCTCTTCAGCCAGCACAGGTACAGCTTCTTTTATGCACGGGAAGGCTTCTCAAAATCCCAGCTCTGAAAAATGGCAAGTGGACAGCGGATGAATGACAAGGTTTATACTGCAAGAGTTGTATCATTCTTCAAAATTCAAGGAAAGAACTGTAGGTAGGTATGTATCAGGTAAATAATGTACGACCTAACTGAAAAAAAGGAGTTGTTCATTTAATGTAAATAAAACACTGTCAAGTTGAAAATTTAGATAGGTGAACATGGACGGCTAGAACAAGCTACCAGCTAAAAATGGAGCCCTCAGCTTCAGCTGATACGCTCGCTATCTTTCTACCTACTGCAAATATAAATTCCCTTTCACAAAAAAATTAAAATAAATAAACAAAAAAATTACCCAACATCATGCTTTTTAACTCACCCAGTAGGATTTATTTGCTCCGAGCATTTTGCTGCACAAGTTTTCGAACGAGATCTAAAGGTGTATAATTAGGATGAGGTATCTTAACAAGATCAAAGAAGAGGACAATTAAAAAACAAAAGCGAAAAAGATTTTCTTCTGACAACAAAACCTCAAAGAGAATGGCAAAAATGATAAATTAATTGTAATTTATTTTTTAATAAAGTTTTTTGTTCTTCAAAAACGTTGTTTTTTAATTGCGTTGCGTTTTTTAATTGTGTTCTTTGATAAATTTGTTGAACTTAGGATTTTGATATGCTCCAAGAATATTATACAACATTCTAAAAATAAATTCTCCAACAGTTATGAACATAAAACAATAATGAACAAAAAAAAAGTTGAATGAGTACATTCATGCTAAACTTTACTTTCTATGTACCTGTCATTTTTGCACCAATAGTAGCTAGCCTCAACTCCATTGATCACTAAGAAACTAGTATTGATCGCATGCTATTTTCAGAAGGAAAAGATATAATATGGTTCACATGCCATTGGTGGCAAAACACTGGTTTTCTGGACAATTTTGCTCATCAACTTGCTCAATTTTGATGCTATTCAAATGGGATCTATATTATTATGTCGGTGGAAAATACATAAGAAACGACCAATCGTACACCTCAAAAATTCAGTTGATTTTTATCAGACTAGATATCCTAGAAAAAGTTTATTGAAAATAAATGTAGACACAAAAAGTAAAAGACATTGTTAAGCTGAGTCAAATAACACAAAATTGATTGAAATCTGATGTAAAAACGTCAATATCAATAATTTTTTCCCACTTTTTTTCAACGGTGATTTATTTTTTTAACTTCATCAGTGAAGAACGTTAGAAATGAAAAAATAGTGTTTCAAAAATAAAATATCTGAATCTTTACGATTAAGTATTTTAAAAGTCAATTTTTAAATTATTTGAATTCTATCAGATTATTTTTGTATCATTTAATTCTAAGTATGGTTATAGATAAAAAAAATTTATCGAGGAAAAATGATAATTAATAGTAAGTACCTAATGAAATTCCGCTGCCAAAGGTTAGTTAAAAGCTATCACTAACTAGTGTTTGTCTTTATACCAGTGACGTCATGCCGTGCGGGTTAGTATCGGATCGAGCCCACCTGTCACCTTGGGTCGGTGTATAAATTACAAGGCGGGCTCGATCATCAAGGGGCAGCTTCCTCTGACGTCACTGGTATAAACCTTCCTCAAAGCCTCATCAGACTTTCATTGCAACAACATTACTTCTCCGCTTTCCTTTCAATGTGAAGGTTTTGTGTACGCCAAGATGTTTATTACAGTTTTAATAGAGAGTTTCATCAAGGGTTTTTTAAAAACATTTTTAATAAGAAATGGGAAAACCAGGTGTAGTGCGTGCGATTGCGGAATGCCGTGATACGATCTTTCTTTTCACCGGTAATTTCACTATTTTAATCATTTATTGCCCGTAGATCCATTCTAAAATGCATACCTAATTATTTAGTAGGTATCATGAAGTGTACTTAGATAACACAGAACATACATGATCTAGTCAGTTACAGATATAACCAAAATTATAAAATCAAGAAACTAATACGAAGGCCGCAACGTTAGTACAGTACAACTGTTTTGAAAAAAATAAAGAAAAGTAGAAAAACCTACGAATTAGGTTAATAATGCAGAAGTGCAGTATCTGAGCCTAACAATACAAGCCAAGTATCATAAAATGAGGTCAATTTCGTAGCAATGACACCCAAAAATTTATGACCGTCCCTGAAGGAGGAATCAAGTAATTTACACATCGCTACAAATATTTAAGAACTTCAAGCATTCAAATATACTGATTTTTCCAATGATGGTTAAAAATCAATTTTAATACGGGAGCAATCGATGTTTTTAAGGACCTACCTATGTTTGGGACTGCATAATTTCTAAACGAAAACTGTTTTTCCTTAGTTTGAAGACTAAAATTGTTCAAATTACAGTCTAGTTTACGTGATATAATTTTGGTATTGATTGAACCAAGCGTAGATACTTTTCAGGCCGTAATTATAAAAAAAAATTGTTTCAAAATCACGTTTTTTTTAACTATTTATGCTTGTAGAAAAAAAACTACGTTAGTCATAGAATTTTCGTTAACAGGTTTGAATTCAGCATTACTTTTTCAACAAATTACATGGTTTTGAGGGCCAAATCCTGTCATTATAATGCACAAACGTTGGGTGAATTTCTGAAATTTTGTTCGGATCCTCTCATTCAGTGTAATTGCGGATAGCCTCGAGAAAATCATAACTCTATTATCATTTGAGAAATACAGAACAAGTAAATTGCCCGTAGATCCATTCTAAAATGCATAATTATTTAGTATCATGATTACCGTTATTAAATTTGAAGAATGTATTGGCTGTAATATTAATTGTGGAAAACTCTGAATTCTAAACATGCCTCGGCCAGTTTGTCAGCGTACTTGTTCTCTCAACTCTTGTGTTTTAAATATGTGTATTAATTAATTGCTATTTTGTCAGATTTCCTACGGATAAATCCATTAGGAAGCAATGGATCGCTAAGTGCCGGAGAAAATGACGATTGGAATCCCAATACCAGTAGGATTTATTTTTTGCTTCGATCATTTTGCTGCAGAAAATTTCGAACGAGATCTAAAGGTGTATAATTAGGATGAGGTATCTTAGCAAGATCATAGAAGAGGACAATTAAAAAACAAAAACGAAAAAGATTTTCTTCTGACAACAAAACCTCAAAGAAAATGGCAAAAATGATCAATTAATTGTAATTTATTTTTTAATAAAGTTTTTTGTTCTTCAAAAACGTTGTTTTTTAATTGCTACTGCGTTCTTTGATAAATTTGTTGAACTTAAGATTTTGATATGCTCCAAGAATATAATAATATACAACATTCTAAAAATATTTTCCAACAGTTACGAACATAAAACAATAATGTACAAAAAAGTTGAATGAATGCATGCTAAACTTTACTTTCCATGTACCTGTCATTTTTGTACCAATATCAGCCTCAACACCATTGATCATTAAGAAACTAGTATTGATCGCATGCTATATTCACATGCCATTGGTGGCGAAACACTGGTTTTCTGGACAATTTTGCTCAACAACTTGCTCAATTTTGATGCTATTCAAATGGGATCTATTTGTCGGTATAAGAAAAACATACATAAGAAGAAAAAATACATAAGAAAAGAAATACTTGAGAAACGACCCATCGTACATCTCAAAAATTCAAACAAAGTTTATTGAAAATAAATGTAGACACAAAAAGTAAAGGACATTGTTAGCTGAGTCAAATAACATAAAATTTATTGAAATCTGATGTAAAAACGTCAATATCGATAATTTTTTATGGATTTTGATCTTCATAAAAAATTATCGATATGTGAATAATTGCGAAACGTGAATTGCGTGAAGTGCGCCAACTAAAGCAGTGTAAGTCTACAGAAATGAAAAATACAGCAAAAATGATAGTACAGTGGTTTATTATTCCTTTTTTTCAATAGTCATTTTAAGAATATCCATTTGTGATGATACTTATTCCGAACATTTGTGAAACAGATTGTTAGCTATGTGGGAAAACTCCGTAACAACTATTGTAATTTTAATCATTGCTATTATTCTTAATTTCGAAATGAAATGCTAATTTTTTCGCCTAACGGTACAGTTGAATAGGGTGTTTGACGACCATTCCAACGCGTATACAACAATTTTTATAGCTCCAAGAACTCTCAAGTAATTCCCTCATGCCAACTTTGTGAAAACCTCCCAAATTTTACCCACAAACTGCGATAGCTCGAGAACCAATAAAGCTACCGACCCCGCGATGGTGTTATCCGATTCAGCGTACAAAAATCTATAGAAATGGATATCAAACGCACCTTTTTATGAGAAACGTTGGGAAATACGAATATTCTCCCCCTCAAAAATACCCTGAAAATTGAGATAGCGAGTTGGCGAAAGAATTGAGCCGTTGTCAGGCCACGATTGATTTTTTGTGAAATTTCAAAAATGTAACTATAATAGTTCCCTCCAAAAAGTGATGGCGGCGTACGGCAGACGGACAGGATTTTTTCTACTGGATATTCGGATCCTATATGCCTTGGAAAGTAAATCGTAAAATGTTGAGGGGGTTAGTAAAATTTGGGAGATTTTCACAAATTGGGCATAAAGGTATAACTCGAGAATCATTGGCGCTATGAAAATCGCAATCTTGTTGGAATGGTCGTCAAATGGTCTCTTCAACTATAAAGTTAGACGAAAAATGTACATTTTAATTTAATGTTTGAGCAAGTTATTATGATAGTTTTCCTAAATCATTACCTATTGAATCGAAGGAATAATTAACCACTCATCGCATTTGCAGGGTTTTTGTAAAAGTTATTAGCTTGCAAAGTCAAAAGTTGCTATTTTCGCAAAAATCACTTTTTCCAGCATTTCTCCGAATCTGGGGCTGTAACTACTGGATGGATTTTGTTTTAATTTGGGACCTATCAGGATAGTATCCCTCTCAAAAATAAGTTTAAAAAGTAATCTCATCGACTTACAGGGGCTGAACACCAGCCCTATCACACAATTTATACTGAACGCTGACTTCTTTCACCAAATATTTAGCTGCATGAATCCCAGAAATTTTATTCCCCAATCATGAATCAGTTTATCACTCCACAAACAAAAAATTGCCACCATCCTCACGTATTTGATGATTAGGTTGATAAAACGACTGTCCTGTTTATACTGCTCCACTTACTTGAATTGCATGATGGTATCTTCAAGAAGCGGTATCAGATTCACTTCTTTGCCATGTTTTGGGCAACTCTGTTCAATCCAATTGACATAGTCATGCCGTGGCGGTAGGGGGTCATTTCCATCATAATATGTGATAATGGACAGTTCATGCTCCCTGAAAAATATCATCAACTCAAATCACACAGATTGAAATTAATTAGTAACAAGAAAAATTAAAAACAGCTATAATATAAAACAACTCGCTCTTTTTGGAGTTTCGCCCGAAGTTCAACATCACTCAGGGCTCGAAGTGCTAATCCAAGTTTGCTTGCTCTCGTCCCTGCTCCAGGGGTTGGATGTTCTCCTTACAAAGTTCCAACGTATCAGGAGCCATCCTTAACCACTCTGAAACAACACGTTGTTAAACAACGTTCACTACGCACAATCATGCTCGACTGATTTATTTATTACCAAACTTTTGATTCCACACATAATTGCATGATCATTTATTTATGTGATTCCTACTAGTAACTGTGTTGAAGTGTACTTAGATAACACAGAACATACATGATCTAGTCAGTAACAGATATAACCAAAATTATAAAATCAAGAAACTAATACGAAGGCCGCAACGTTAGTACACTACAACTGTTTTGAAAAAAATAAAGAAAAAAAACTTTTAAAAAAAAAAATAAAACCGACTTCAAAAAGTTTGTCTATAAAATACACTCTGAAAAGGAAAAAATAACAAAAATGTCCCAACTTCGCAGCAACTCATTCGCCAACTACACATTTTAAGGAATACTTTACTACTCGTATTGACCTGACCACTTCCTGATTGATTGGATCACCTTCCCTAATAATATAAAAACTACTATTTCTCATTTCCCAAATGATTAAAAGATTTTCCTTTCACCTCTGAATTGCCTCCAGATTGATCATCTTTTGGAGTCGGCGCCTCTCTTATATTGTATTGGAGAAGCCTATAGATTCCGAATTACCAGTAGTATGAATATAAATATCATGAGTTTTCACGATTCTTGAACAGAGCAAATCAGCATTTTTATGAGAACTGATTATTAACAATATCGATTTGAAGGTGACTATTCACGCCTTTTCCTAAAAACCATTTCAGATTTCTCTAAGAATCTTTACGTCCAGACCCAGACTTATTACCTGGCACCTACTAATTTATCGTATATTCATATTTATTTGTAACCATCGGTTATTTTGCCAGAGAGACGCCGACTCCAAAAGATGATCAATCTGGAGGCAATTCAGAGGTGAAAGGAAAATCTTTTAATCATTTGGGAAATGAGAAATAGTAGTTTTTATATTATTAGGGAAGGTGATCCAATCAATCAGGAAGTGGTCAGGTCAATACGAGTAGTAAAGTAGTCCTTAAAATGTGTAGTTGGCGAATGAGTTGCTGCGAAGTTGGGACATTTTTGTTATTTTTTCCTTTTCAGAGTGTATTTTATAGACAAACTTTTTGAAGTCGGTTTTATTTTTTTTTTTAAAGTTTTTTTTATTTTTCTCTTTTTAGTGACTTACAATTATGGACAGCTCTCTTTACAGAATTTTCCCAAGCTTTCATTATTGTGTTCTTGTCACTTACTACTAACCGTCCAAACTCAATTCATAAGTCCGTTGAACGATGAAGTTCTAAAGTATAATGATTACCTAACTATTTTCAATGTTATTATGTTAATTGAGAGTGAGTTTGAACGTTTGGAATAATCCATCCACTGATTTGGGTCTCTTGGTCAACATACCGGATACTTTGATCCCATTGATACACCTACCAAAACTCAAATAATTGTCTACACCATTACTGGTTACTGAATTGCACCAATTCGCTCGTTCTTTATTTCTCTAACGATAATAGAGTGATGATTTTCTCAAGCGTACCCGCAATCGCACTGAATGAGAGAATCCGAACAAAATTTCAGAAATTCGCCGAACGTTTGTGCATTAACATGGAGTTATTTGGC
This sequence comes from Tupiocoris notatus, assembly GCA_037159825.1. NCBI lineage: Eukaryota > Metazoa > Arthropoda > Insecta > Hemiptera > Miridae > Tupiocoris > Tupiocoris notatus. The sequence continues at coordinate 550,102 of JASJUZ010000198.1, read as the reverse complement.
CTTGAAAACCATGTTATTTATTGAAAATTTAACGCTGAATTCAAATCTTCTAACGAGAATGCCATGACTAACGTAGTTTTTTTTCTACAAGCATAAATAGTCCAAAAAACGTGATTTTGAAACAAATTTTTTAGAAATACGGCCTAAAAAGTATCTACTTCTAGTCCAATCAATACCAAATTTGAATCACGTAAACTAGACTCAACTTTGAACAATTTAAGTTTAAAAACGATAGAAAAACAGTTTTGGTTTGGAAGTTATGAGGTCTCAAACACAGGTCCATTAAAACATCGATTGCTCCCTTATTATGCCACCTAAACTTGATTTTTTACCATCGTTAGAAAGCTCTAGCTAAGTGCTTTCAAGTGTAGTAGTGTTCATATTTTTTTTCTCGACGTGGTTGGGAACGGTGCTCGAAAAACCTCAAAAAAGTGAAAATTTGCATCACTTTTTTTGTTACACTTTCTTCTCTACACGCTATATTAGAATGCCGAACGAAAAATTGGAGCTAGGCATTTGTAGGCAGATAAATTATGAACAAAATGACACCAGAAACAAAACAATCGAGCAAGTATTCTAGAAGTTATAGGCTTGCAAAGTCAAAACTTCCTTTTTTCGCGAAAATCACGTTTTCCGGCGTTTCTCCGCGTCTGGAGACGTAACTACTGAATGGACTCAATTGAAAAAATTATGGGACCTACCTGGATAGTAACCCTTTCAAACAAAAAAAAAAGTAACCCGATCGGACGTACAGGAGCTGAACGCCGGTGGACAACACATACCGAAAAAAAAAAAAAAAAAAAAAAAAAAAAAAAAAATCCCGCTAGACGACCATAGTAACCTCCTCCTTGTTTGAAGTCGGTTAAAAAGTAGAAAAACCTACGAATTAGGTTAATAATGCAGAAGTGCAGTATCTGAGCCTAACAATACAAGCCAAGTATCATAAAATGAGGTCATTTTCATAGCAATGACACCCAAAAATTTATGACCGTCCCTGAAGGAGGAATCAAGTAATTTACACATCGCTACAAACATTTAAGAACTTCAAGCATTCAAATATACTGATTTTTCCAATGATGGTTAAAAATCAATTTTAATACGGGAGCAATCGATGTTTTTAAGGACCTATGTTTGGGACTGCATAATTTCTAAACGAAAACTGTTTTTCCTTAGTTTGAAGACGAAAATTGTTCAAATTTAAGTCTAGTTTACGTGATATAATTTTGGTATTGATTGAACCAAGCGTAGATACTTTTCAGGCCGTAATTATAAAAAAAATTGTTTCAAAATCACGTTTTTTTTAAACTATTTATGCTTGTAGAAAAAAAACTACGTTAGTCATAGAATTTTCGTTAACAGGTTTGAATTCAGCATTACTTTTTCAACAAATTACTTACATGGTTTTGAGGGCCAAATCCTGTCATTATAATGCACAAACGTTGGGTGAATTTCTGAAATTTTGTTCGGATCCTCTCATTCAGTGTAATTGCGGATAGGCTCAAGAAAATCATAACTCTGTTATCATTTGAGAAATACAGAACAAGTAAATTGGAGCATTTCAGTAATCAAAAATGGTGTACTAAATTATTTGAGTTTTGTAAGGTGGATCAATGCGATCAAAGCATCCGGTATGTAGACCAAGAGTCTCAAATCAGTGGATAGATTATTCCATTAAGTAATTTCTAACGTTCAAACTCACTCTCAATCAACATAATAACATTGAAAGTAGTTAGGTAATCATTATAGTTTAGATCTTCAGTGTCCAACAGATTTTTGAATTTTGTTTGGTCTGTTGGTAGTAAGTGACAAAACCACAATGAAGAAAGCTTGGGCAAATTTTGTGAAGAGAGCTGTCCATAATTGTATGACACTAAAAAAAGAAAAAAAAGTTAAAAAAATAATAAAACCAACTTTGAAAATTATCTGCCTATAATACAAACTCTGAAAAGGAAAAAAATAACAAAAATATCGCAACTTCGCGGCAACTACCTGCATGTTATTTCTTGAACATTTAACGCTAAATTCAAATCTTTCAACGAAAATTCTATGACTAACGTAGTTTTTTTTTTTTTTTTCTACAACCATATATATATTCCAGAAACGTGATTTTGAAACAAATTTTTAAGAAATACGGCCTAAGAAGTATTATTTACTTACAGTCCAATCAATACCAAACTTTGATTACGTAAACTAGTCTTAAATGTGAACAATTTAAGTTTACAAACTATGAAAAAACAGTTTTCGTTTAGAAGTTATGAGGTCTCATACATAGGTCTATAAAAACATCGATTGCTACCTCATTATGCCACCTAAAATTGATTTTTTACCATCGTTGGAAAGCTCTTGCTAAGTACTTCCAAGTGCAATAGTGTTCATATTGTTTTCTCGACGTGGCTGGGTACTCGAAAACCCTCAAAAAAGTGAAAATCGGCATCACGTTTTTTTTTTTACGTTTTCTTCTCTACACGCAATATCAGATTTTTGAACAAAATTGAAGCTAGACACTGCTCTTCGCACGGCACTGGAACTAAACACTAATCGATAGCTTCTTATCGATGAAATAAATCGATGTTTATCTATAGAGTGGAGTAATTGAATCGAACCAGTTAAGTCGATATAGGTTTTTGCCGCTTTTTTATAAAAGATACTACAAAATAGTACGTTGACTCATGCATTTCCAGTTTTCTCAGGCCGCAAGAGATCGAAATTTAATCTCTTGAAGTTCACTGAGAAAACTGGTTAACATGGATTCTTCAGAGAAAACTGACAGTATCTGACAAATTTGTAAATAGAAGTAATGATCAAAGGTGTGGTACATGTTTGTTTTATTTAGAATAAACAAATAATATCATACCGTATCACAAAAAGTCCACACAGAGATAACAGGGAAGTAAAAACCCGCTAGCACTTTTGCCTAATGACTACTTACACTGCTGTTCGAGTTCAGTGTAAAACGAAAAATTCCATTCAACTTTATGTGGCTAAGGTCATTTCCACCTGCGATGGCAGAGGCTATCTAGGAGCGTTCTACAAAAACCTGCTTGGCGCCTACAAATTTATAGAAACAAAAGAACAGTCATTTATTGGCGATGATGATATTGTTTTGAAGCTATCAAAACCGACTGAGATGAATGGCAAACGATCCAATAATGCGATGCGATTCCTAGAGGACCTAACGGATCTCACTATTTTTACTAATTGTGATTACGATAAGGCATTCTAAGTTTCAATGACCTTATAGTTCCTTTTCTGTTAAATAATATTTTAAAATTATGTACATTCCTGGTTACCAGTTGTCAGGTCTGCTGAAAGCACTTAGCTTTGAGAATAAAAAGATTCATACTGTGAGTTATTATTTTTATATTTTGGAAGAATTAAACATTTTTTCAAATGTTGTATGATGAACTTTTTTTCGTCCGCTCTCCTGAGGTGCCCCATTCCATGGGGGATTTGAGGGGGAGAAAATTCATATTTTCCAGGGTCTTTAAGAAAAATGTGTACGTGGTATCAAAAAAATTGTATAGATTTTTGGACGCTGATCCGAATGAGACGATCGCGGGTTCTCGAGTTATCACAGCTTTTGTGTCGAATTTGGGAGATTTTCAGAAACTCGAGAGTTCTTGGAGCTATAACAATCGTTCTATACTCATTGGAATGGTCGTCAAACACTCTCTCCAACTGTACCGTTTGGCAAAAAATTTAGTTTTCAATTATTAGAGAATATTAAGAAAAATAAAATCGATTAAAATTACAATAGTTGCTACGGATTTTTCCCGACAGTTACCAATCTGTTTTTCGGTGGAAACGTCAAAATTGTTCGGAATAATTACTATCACAAATGGATAGTCTTTCTAAATCAATATTGAAGCGAAGGAATAATAAACCTGTGTACTATCATTTTTGCTGCGTTTTTATTGGATATTCGGATTCTACATGCCTTGAAACGTAAAACCTCAAATTTTGAGAAAGGGTTACAACTTTTTTTTTTCTTGGGCGATTGCAATGGTTTATTATGAATAATAAACTAAAACATCAAGGAGCCAATCCAGTTCGCCATAATTGGTGAACTTGACATAAGTTATCAACATTTTAATTTTCTGATTATTAGAATATCCTATAGCTGACACTTGAACGTTCTTACAGTCGTTAATCATAACCAGATTGATTTTTGGTGAATATTTCAAAAATTTAGCTATTCTGGTTTGGCCGGAAAAGTGTTGACGGCGTACGGCGGACAGACCGAATTTTGGTTTATTATTCAATAACAAACCATTGTAATCGCCCAATAAAAAAAAATTTATAACCCCCCTCAAAATTAGATTTTTTACGTTTCAAGGCACGTAGAATCCGAATATCCAATAAAAAAAAATTCTGTCTGTCCGCGGTAAAAATTTAGTTTTCAATTAGGAAATAAAGAAAAACCAGTGGTGTGCATAGATCACACAGTACTTCCATGTTTGAGTCGGTAACTGGTATAACCAATTATAAAATCGAGAAAATCGTACGAAGGCCGAAACGTGACCCTAGCGGTAAAGATCAGGCGTCATTCATTCGCCATTACAAATATTAATACCTACCTCTAGCGTCAAACGTATTGATTTTTGCACCCTGTAAAAAGCTCAACAGCGATAAACGGCGTAGGGCGGAAGTACGGTATGTGATCAAAACAATACAAAACACGATCGTTGTTGGTCACATTTAAAGCACAGACCCGAAAGTTACAAGAGCGCTAGAATGAAATAACTGAAATTACGAGTAACGAGGAAGTACTGCATGTGACCCCAATAATAAAAATCAAGCAAAGTTCAACTGTCATAAAGAAAAATTTGAAGTCTAAAGTATATTCACTCTTGTGGTCTATAAAAATCTCTAATGCAAAAAAACGGCATAAGGCGGAAGTACTGTGTGTTATCCAAACTATACAAAACAAGTTCTGTGAACGTGGTCAGAGTTGGTCAAATATATATAGCAAATAGCCCCAAAAAGTACAGTAACTGAAAATGCGTTTTGCGAGGAAGTACTGCAGGTGACCCCAATAATAAAAAACGAGCAATATTCAGCTGTCATATAGAAAAATTAAAGTCTAATGTATATTCACTCTGGCGGTCTATTAAAAACTCAAAAGTTAAAAAATGGCATAAAGCGGAAGTACTGTGTGTTACTCAAACCATACAAAACAAGTTTTGTGAACGAGGTAAAAGTTGGTAATATTTATAGCAAAGAGATCCTAAAAGTACAATAACGCTTAATAAAATAACTGAAAATGGTTTTACGAGGAAGTACTGCAGGTGACCCCAATAATAAAAGTCAAGCAATATTAGGCTGTCATATAGAAAATTCAAAGTCTAATGTATATTCACTCTTGCGGTCTATTAAATCTCAAAAGTTAAAAAAAGGCATAATGCGGAAGTACTGTGTGTTATCCAAACTATGCAAAACAAGTTTTGTGAACGAGGTCAAAGTTGGTCATATTTAAAGCAAAGAAACCCAGAAAATACAAATTAAACAACTGAAAATGCGTTTTACGAGGAGGTACTGCATGTGAACCCAATAATAAAAATCAAGCGATATTCAACTGTCAAATAGAAAAATTTTAAGTCCTCCAGCGTTCAAATATATTCATTTTTGTGGTCTATAAAAATCAAAATGTAGCAAATGTGCAAATAACGCGGATGTACTGCATGTGACCCATTTGATAAAAATCAGGCATCATTCAATCGCCAACCCCAACATTTTAAGACCTCAAACATTCAAATACATTGAGTTTTGCGGCCTGTAAAAATCAAAATACAAAACATGCACTTGTGAAATCGTGAAAATCGCTCATAACGTGGAGGCATTGTATGTGACCCACTATACAAAAAATCTAGTGTTTTCTGCTGGCCATAACCGACATTTCAAGCCCTCAAACGTAGAAAAATATTGACTCTCATAGCCTGTAAAAATCGAAACAGAAAAAACTTTGAACGCTTATATCTCGGAAGTACTGTGTGTAATTCAAAATCCGGAAAAACCTAATTTTGCACAATCACTGGGAAAACATTCCCTTAAAATTTCAAAGGGTTTCATCCATTTTTCAGGGAGATATGGCGATTTATGTCAGTTTGTGACCACAGACAGACGGACAGACGGACAGACAGACACACAGACACTTGTTCAGAAAGTGTTTCTGAGTATACTACTATGAAAATTTCTTCCATCAGGACCTCGGTTCCAAATTCGACTTTTCAGACGATCTCAATACTTCCATTTACTAGGTACGTAAACATGGAAGTAATAAAATTGATTAAAATTACAATACCTAGTTGCTACGGATTTTTCCATGGGAACGTCAAAATTGTTCGGAATAATTACTATCACAAATGGATAGTCTTTCTAAATCAATATTGAAGCGAAGGAATAATAAACCTGTGTACTATCATTTTTGCTGCGTTTTTATTGGATATTCGGATTCTACATGCCTTGAAACGTAAAACCTCAAATTTTGAGAAAGGGTTACAACTTTTTTTTTTCTTGGGCGATTGCAATGGTTTATTATGAATAATAAACTAAAACATCAAGGAGCCAATCCAGTTCGCCATAATTAGTGAACTTGATAATTAGATATCAACATTTTAATTTTCTGATTATTAGAATATCCTACAGCTTCAATTTAGATTTACTATTCATCATTACAATGCTGACACTTGAACGTTCTTACAGTCTTTAATCATAACCTGTGTTGTGGATACGAAAATACGGGAGTCCAGCATGATTTCAACAAAATCTCAAGAATTGTTACATCGTTTCAAATTGTGTTTGGATATTATGTAGGTACTATGAAAAAGTATTTTCGAATCCTCCTACTCCATAGCACAGCAAATAAATCACTTCAACGCATGCCACATGTTGCATTTAGAGACCGACCATGAGATGAGGCGTATGAAAGCAAATAAATAGCAACGTAGTAAACTTACCATAATAGAAGTTCGGACGAAGAATAAAAATAAACATTTGGCGCGAGGTGATACGAGACTGAGCACAGCGGACGTTCGTGCCAGGCGCGAGGAGATACGAGACTGAGGTGAAAGGCCGTACCAGCCGCGAGAGCTCTGCCTTGCCTAGCCTTGAGAAGGTGGGCGGGCCTTATGTCTCGTTCGGGACCGAATGTGAGCGGCAGTCTCAATAATTTTTTCTTAAATTATATTTTACCTTGTATAGTGTAATTATATTTACCTTTATTACCTATATTTTTCTCCCACTCTAACATGATTAAATTGATACCTACATGAACAATGAACTAACTAGTAGCTTTTTAATTTATGAAATAATCAAAAGAAATTATGCCGATCTTCCAATAATTCAATATTGAGTAGTTAATTAATTTTTAAGCCAGAAGAGCATTATATTAACGACATTAATTATATATTTATGTGAACTGACCAGCTCTTGGAATGTTCAGTTGGTGAATGAAGGACGACTGATTTGATGGAAATCATAATTATTCGCAACCGTAGCAGTATCGATGGACAGTTCTACTCGCTATCGATTCACCCTCTCTCCTTCTCAAAATGTTATCATCTGTTACTGAACTGTGATAATTATTCATTCTCGAACTTTTGTTTGTGGTCCCGTTAACTATTTTGCTAATAAACTACCTAATTAATATTAGTTTTGTGTTTTCCCCTGCGTCGTCTACTCTTCTTAACAGTTTATGGTCTTTTGCATGGAGCGTGCTAATTCGTAAATTTTTGTACGCGAGTGATTATTTTCGGAAGCCGGTTGCCCTTTGTTTACGTTCGATTTCCTTTGTTCGTTCTTACTGAGTTCACTTGATGGCTATGCGTTGGGAACTGTAAAACATCTGGCCATCACCAACGAGAATTTTCCTATCGCTTGGGATGGGCTCTGCAGGGTGTATGATAATCGGAGAAAGCTGGCAGGCTATTTCCTCTCTCGGTTCCTTTCCTACAAACCTCACACAGGAAGACCGTCCGCTGACTCGTTACAACAATATTTGGCTAACGTTACTGATTCAATTTCATCTTTAGAAAATTTAAGTATTCCAAATTTTTTCGGATTATTTACTGTTGGAACTAGAAATTTAACAGTTATTATCGGGATAATGATTCGATTCATCCAATGAATTCAATTATCGTCCTATTGCTTTGAGCTTCAATTTGGCGAATCATCCATCTCGAAGAAGCGGCCCCAGTTGCTTGTCAGCGCTGCACTGCTGATGCTGACCCGTCTTCGGCTGGGACTTCGTACCGCTCACTCTAGGGATGGGACATCGACAATAAGATATCGATATATCGGTGGCGTATTGAATTATCGATACTCGATATATATCGGGAATTAATTATCGATACTTTCCACTCCCGATCGTATCGGTCCAATAATATCGATATTTTTCGATAGTTTCAAGTCAACATAGATATTATGTAATAGAATAAATAACTACTTAATGTGGGTTAAAATGATAGAATAAATACATTATTCATAATTTAATTTTACAAATTCAGTTTCAAAGAAGTAGGAAAAAATTTTTTTTAAAGAAAAGTTGTTCAGGAACAGTTTGTAAAAATAGTAATTTAGAAATTATCTTACGATATAAGGAATGAAAATGAACTAATGAACACGGAAATGTACAAAGTACATGTTATGGTGTGGAATGACAGACGTGTGTAGACGGTTAAACTGACACTTTTATTAACAAGGACATTGACAGGCACATGGCACTAGGCAGACAAGACAGTAATGGAGGCGAGATTATGTACCACAAGGGTTTATATATACTGACGGTAGCTGCACTGATGACGATCTAATTGATTATTTATTTATTCATAACAACTATTCGCCCACATATTTGTAAATTATTTATTATAATTTATTCAGTATATAACAGTACACTGATAAAAAACGTTGATAACATCCATTCATGAAATTACCACCATGCGTTGTTGTGTTGAAGGTTACTTCTTCATCATCAGTTCACTATCACTCATTTCTCGTTGTAGTCAGCAATTTGTAACAGAAGCGACCTACTTATTATAATTGAGACCTCAACCTAATAATAAATATATATATGATTAGTTTTGAAAAGTAATCACTGCCTATTAATATTATTAATACTGAATCACTGCGATATTATATCAGACTGAAAAAAATATCGGCAAAAACTCGATGGCCATCCCTAGCTCACTCTCTCTCGTTCAGGCTCGCGCGCTCGAGGTTAGGGATGGCCGTCGATAGTATCGAAATATCGATAATTCCCGCCGATAGTCGATATTTTTCCATCGATAGTTCACTGGTCGATATATATCGACTATCGATAGTTAAGTAACGATAGTTTTTGCCGATATTTTTTTCAGTCCGATATAATATCGTAGCGTTTCAGTATATTAATAGGCAGTGATTACTTTCCAAAACTAATCATATATTTATTATTAGGTTGAGGTCTCAATTTTAAAAAGTAGGTCGCATCTGTTACAAATTTCGGACTTCAATGAGAAATGAGTGATTGCGAACTGATGATGAAGAAATAATCTTAAACAACAACAAAGCATGGTGGTAACTACATGGATGGATGTTATCAACGTTTCTTTATCAGTGTACTTTGTACTTTTCCTTGTTCATTAGTTCATTTCCATTCCTTATAACATAAGATAATTTCTAAATTACTATTTTTACAAACTGTTCCTGAACAACTTTTCTTCTGAAAATTGTTTGTCCTACATCTTTGAAACTGAATTTGTCAAATTAAATTATGAATAATGTATTTATTCTATCATTTTAACCCACATTAAGTAGTTATTTATTCGATTACATATCTATGTTGACTTAAAACTATGGAAAAAACGCTGCAAATGATTGTACAGTGGTTTATTATTATTTCGCTTCAATATTGATTTAAGAAGACTATCCATTTGTCATTTTAAATATTCCGAACATTTTTTAACGTTCCCACCGAAAAACAGATGGTAACTATAGGGGAAAACTCCGTAGCAACTATTGTAATTTTAATCATTTTTATTTTTCTTAATTTCCTAATTAAAAGCTAAACTTATTGCCTAACGATACAGCTGGAGAGAGTGTTTAACGACCTTTCCAATGAGTATAGAACGATTTTTATAGCCCCAAGAACTCTCGAGCTATACCCTCATGTCAAATTTCTGAAAATCTCCCAAATTCGGCACAAAAGCTGCGATAACTCGCGAACCAATAAAGCTATCGACCCGGCGATGGTCTCATTCGATTCAGCGTCCAAAAATCTATATAATTTGATACCCTGTACACATTTTTCTGAAAAACCTTGGAAAATATGAATTTTCTCCCCCTCAAAACCCCCCTAAAATACCCTTAAAATTGAGCTAGCAAGTTGGTTCAAGAATTGGGCCGTCGTAGGACCGAGATTGATTTTTGGTGAAAATTTCAAATTTTTAGCTCTTACAGTTTGGCCGAAAAACTGCTAACGGCGTACGGCGGACGGCGTACGGCGGACGGACAGAATTTTTTTTATTGGATATTCGGATTCTACATGCCTTGAAACGTAAAACATCAAATTTTGAAGGGGGGTTATAAATTTTTTTTTCTTGGGCGATTACAATGGTTTATTATTGAATAATAAACCAAAACGCTGCAAATGATTGTACAGTGGTTTATTATTATTTCGCTTCAATATTCCGAACATTTGTGAACGTTCCCACCGAAAAACAGACGGTAACTATAGGGGAAAACTCCGTAGCAACTATTGTAATTTTAATAATTTTTATTTTTCTCAATTTCCTAATTAAAAGCCAAACCTATTGCCTAATGATACAGCTGGAGAGAGTGTTTGACGACCATTCCAATGAGTATAGAACGATTTTTATAGCTCCAAGAACTCTCGAGTTATACCCTCATGTCAAATTTCTGAAAATCTCCCAAATTTGGCACAAAAGCTGCGATAACTCGAGAACCAATAAAGCTAACGACCCGGCGATGGTCTCATTCGATTCAGCGTCCAAAAATCTATATAATTTGATACCACGTACACATTTTTCTGAAAAACCTTGGAAAATATGAATTTTCTCCCCCTCAAAACCCCCCAAAAATACCCTTCAAATTGAGCTAGCAAGTTGGTTCAAGAATTGGGCCGTCGTAGGACTGAGATTGATTTTTGGTGAAAATTTCAAATTTTTAGCTCTTACAGTTTGGCCAGAAAACTGCTAACGGCGTACGGCGTACGGCGGACGGACAGAAATTTTTTTTATTGGATATTCGGATTCTACATGCCTTGAAACGTAAAACATCAAATTTTGAGGGGGGGTTATAAAATTTTTTTTCTTGGGCGATTACAATGGTTTATTATTGAATAATAAACCAAAATATCGATATTATTGAACCGATACTATTGGGAGTGGAAAGTATCGATATTTAATTCCCGATATATCGAGTATCGATATTAGGCACTGATACTATCGGCCACCTATATATCGATATCTTATTGTCAATTAGGGATGGGCATCGGACATCAACTAATCGATTAGTGTCAAATCGATTATATTTTTCCCTAGTAATCGATTAATCGATTATATTGTTATCTTAGTAATCGATTAATCGGCAACTTGCTTGGAAGCAGCAAAAAATTTAACTTTATTTATGGTAAAACCATCATTATCTTATCAATTACTTACCATTCTTTTCTAACTAATCAATACTCCATGGTTTGACAATTTTAAGAAGGAAAAATGAGTAGACGTAGGTAATATGAGAAACAACAAATTCCAAACAAGTGACAAAATTATTTTTAATTTACAAGAACAATCGTAATTCTAAAGAAAAAAAATTCTATCCTTCGTGTAATTCTTTAGGATGGAAAAATAACTATATCAGAACTAAAATAGTTCTTCTATTTGTCTTTCTTAAATTTTATAAATAAGACATAACTGAATCTGACGTTTAGGTAATATACGTAATTAGTTATTAATCCAATATTTCTCGTCGGCGTCCTTGAGAAATAGGAGCTTATTTGCGAGGTCAGGAGCCAACCGGCTCCTCTGCTCCCTCAAAATTTGGCCAGCTTGTGAAAAAAGCCTTTCTGACGGAACAGAAGTCGCGACAGCTGGCACGTACTTAAAAGCAATGATCTCCACTTTCTTGCCCTCAACAGACGATGCAGACATCAGTACCTACAGCGTGATATACTTGCTACCTACTTACGTCATAATCGATTACAGTCTAGGATTTCGTTTTTTCTACTTTCGAATTTTTAGTCTATCCACTATGAAAAAAAAAGAAATTAAATTAGAAAATTTTCGGTGGCGAAGAGTTTATTAATCGGTAAAAATTAATCGATTACCCGATTAATCGAGCCATACAAACATCGATTAAAAATTAATCGATTTTTCACCCTAATAATCGATTAATTCGATTAATCGATGCCCATCCCTATTGTCAATGTCTCATCTCCCATCGTCCCATCCCTAACCTAAACGATCAACCTAGTAACCAGGAGCGAAGTGTTACACAAACACAACTGTATATCAGCGTTGATTTTCCTCCTTGACAAGGTTCCGGGTTTTTAAATGCTTGAAGGAATAGCGTTACCTCTGTTGTATCCTGAACAACTCGTTGTGAGGTCAACTCCCTTTCTTAAGCTTGGTTCACATGTGTCCGTCCAATGCGTTTCATGCGTTTGCGTTGAATCCGGCAAAACGTGGCGGGGACATCTAATCTCCGCCCAATGCGATGCGGCAGTTCATAAGCATATATTTTGCTTTGCGGACGCTAGTTGCGCGTAGCCCCGAGCGCAGATCCGTTCGTCCGTCATTGCGGAAAATATTTAATGAAAGTAATCGGATGCGTTTGCATTTGCGGCAGAAACCACGCCCACATCGAAATTTCGACAGCCAATGAATAGGCCGAACGCATTTGACGTACTTGACGCAATAGGCATGAAACGCATTAGACGGACACATGTGAACCAAGCTTTAGGTCATCACTGGTGCGCACTTCCTCGTTAGTATTCACGATCGGTAAAAAACGAAGCGTAAACGGTAAATGTTTTCGGTGTGAAGAGAGCTCGGACGACCGCGAAAATAGAAAATCCCTGTAACATTAAAACGGGACTGGACCTATCCAACGGCGTAAAGGTGTTGTGTGATATCAGCCGTTCAAGTTTTGTCGTGATGAATCGACCGAAACTCAGTCAAAAAAATTTCAATCGATTGGAATTGCGCATATTTGTTCCCAAAATGGTGAGCAGGGATCGGATTATCATGAAACTTTGCATCGAACCAAAACTGAAAATTGGAGTTTCTATTTTGAACCACGTAGTCGGTGTCAAACGCATTACTACTAAACCATTATTCCATAATAAACCTTTGTATTCGCACAGAAACAAAAAACGCTGCAAATGATTGTACAGTGGTTTATTATTCCTTCGCTTCAATATTGATTTAGAAAGACTATCCATTTGTGATAGTAATTATTTCGAACATTTCGGAACAATCCCACCGAAAAACAGATTGTAACTATAGGGGAAAACTCCGTAGCAACTATTGTAATTTTATTCAATTTTATTTTTCTTAATTTCCTAATTAAAAACTAAATTTTTTGCCTAACGGTACAGCTGGAGAGAGCGTTTCACGACCATTCCAATGAGTATAGAACGATTTTTATAGCTCCAAGAACTCTCGAGTTACACCCTCATGTAACATTTCTGAAAATCTCCCAAATTCGGCACAAAAGCTGAGATAACTCGAGAACCAATAAAGCTACCGAACCGGCGATGGTCTCATTCGATTCAGCGTCCAAAAATCTATAGAATTTGATACCACGTACACATTTTTCTGAAAAACCTTGGAAAATATGAATTTTCTCCCCCTCAAAACCCCCCAAAAACACCCTTAAAATTGAGCTAGCAAGTTGGTTCGAAAATTGGGCCGTCGTAGGACCGAGATTGATTTTTGGTGAAAATTTCAAGAATTTAGCTATTATGGTTTGGCCGGAAAAGTGTTGACGGCGTACGGCGGACAGACAGAATTTTTTTTATTGGATATTCGGATTCTACATGCCTTGAAACGTAAAACATCAAATTTTGAGGGGGGTTATAAAATTTTTTTCTTGGGCGATTACAATGGTTTATTATTGATAATAAACCAAAAAATCGAGTACCCTCTCTCATAGAATGTGATATTTTACTTTTAAAAGCATGTAGAATCCGAAAATCCTAAAAAACCAGTGGCGTGCATAAACCACAGAGTACTACGACGTTTGAGTCTATAGCAGGTACTTATAACTAATTTTATACTCAAGACAAGAAACTCATCCGAAGGCCTCAACTTGGTCATCAACAACAATTACTGGAAAAACAAGCCGCGAAAAACAAAAACAGAAAGACGCACTAATTTAGTGGATAATGCGAAGTGCAGCTTTACTATACAAGTCAACTCTTGTAAAATGGGATCATTATTTTACTACTAGGACATCCATAAATTTATAACCAGCCCTGAAACGGGAATCAAGCGACATTCGAAAAAAAAATAAAAGCGACTTCTAAAACTTTGTCTATAAAATACAATCTGAAAAGGAAAAAATAACAAAAATTTTATTTTCGCAGTATTTTTCGCTTATATTTTCCAAATACTATTTTTGCTTCAAATCGGAAGATTTTCGGAAAATCCCGTTCAATTGACGTGCTATTGTTTGTATATGTGCGACGTTGTCAATGCGAAAATCACGGTTCCCTTATCTGAAGACCTTATCCTGACATGAACAAACCCGCTAATCAATTCATCAACGTTTTCCAATTGTACGTAGATTTTACCAGTTATCGTCGAAGTGCGAGACTTGCTTGGAACTGATTTTTAATTTTATCGTTCGCCCTTCTGAATCCCCATGAACATTGAAGAACGTTAGCTCGAAAGGTAAACATTTCGATTTGATTATCAATCATTTTATCTAATTAAATACTCGAGATATGGCTTGTGGAAAATAAGTATCGTTTCGCCTTATCTGGGACAGTATATTGTTGAACAAGATCGAGCGACGTGGCCGATTGTGTGAAAAGCTTCTTGCCCCCTGAAACAATGAATGATACGGGGGAGAAAACTCCTTTGACATTGTAAGTAGTTTCATAATGATTTTGTTGCCTTCGGGGCTGGTTGAGGAAGGGAGGACCATCCTGGCGATCTAGGAAGGGGAGCATCATCTGGGAGTGGGGTAGAGACTTCGTGCAACGCCAAACACGAGCAGCCTTCCAGTTCGAAAGAGCGTTCACCCAGGTCAGAAGTTCGGTTGCGTACCCCCTACCGCGTCTATGATCGTCGTGATTGACCCTTCAGTTTTCCATTTTTTGGATAATTTTTTTGAATGCTCAACTCAAAAATTTGTAAAGTCAGCTTTTCCGTAGAACTTCCCCATTCTGAGAAAAAAAACAGTGCAAATTTTCACTCCTGGGTGGTATTTTTGGACACCTCTGACCTACCGATCCAGAAACGTGTGTATTCAGCGGTGATGTCTTGATTGTTGCAGCTTGTCCCACGACCCACTCAAATACGGGTCACTAACAGCCATGGCCGGCGCGCAACCAGGTACGTCGAAAGTTATTGTTTGCATTCACGGGAAGCCATCCGGATGCTGCGCCACAGTAATTGATGGCGACGGGAGATGTCATTCGGAAGATATAAGCATTGGTAAAGTTGACTGTTACAATTAAAAAGGCTAACATTTCGTCGCGTCTGTCGTTTACGTTGTACGTTCTTCGTCCATCATAGAAAAAAAAACCATAATAAAATTTTAAAAAATAGATACTGTCGCATGTGTTTGTGAGTACGGTACGTTGATACATACTATAGCATTTGTAATTCAGCTTGAAAATTCAACGTTGGTAGAGTTGACTTTCTCGACTGTTGAAAATTGAGAATCCCGTCATGTCTGTCGTTTTGCGTTCTTATGAGTTCTTCGTCTTGCCTGCCGAATGTTCTTTTATTTTTTTGATATTCTGAAACCGACAGTTTGTGTTTGTTACTTGTTTTCCCATGTTTGAAAGATCTCTCTTCATCTCAATTTAATTTACTTGAGTTTAAAACTAGTGGGGTGCATAGATCACACACTACTTCCATGTTGAGTCTGTAACAGGAATAACCAATTATAAAATTAAGAAGCTCGTACTAGGCGCACAATGTTATTACACTAGTACTGTTATTGAAGAACTTGCTAGAAGAACCTAAAACTAGAAAAACACACGAATTAGGTTTTACCAATCAATATTGATTAATTCGTGGCCTGTAACGGTGATCCAGTCGATACAAAACGAGATTTCTTGGTTTTGAAGTTTGCGGGGGAGAAAAACTTCAAAACCAAGAAGATATGAAGCGACTACCCAAAAACGAAAAAACGAGATTTGTGAAATGGTGTCACTTATAAAATAACTAAAAAAGGCGAACTATAATGAAGTACGGTAAGTATGTGCCATAATTAATAATGAAAAACTTGAAAAAAATAAAACCGACTTCAAAAATATTTGCTTAGAAAATAAACTCTGAAACGGAAAAATAACAAAAATGTCCCAACATCGCAGCAACTCATTTGCCAACTACACATTTAAAGACTACTTTACCACTCGTATTGACCTGACCACTTCCTGATTGATTGGATCACCTCCCCTAATAATATAAAAATTACTATTTCTCATTTCCCAAACGATTAAAAGACTTTCCTATCACCTCTAAATAGCCTCCAGAATGACCATTTTTTGGAGTCGGCGCCTCTGTTATAATTTCTTATATAAAAATTACTATTTCTCATTTCCCAAACGATTAAAAGACTTTCCTATCACCTCTAAATAGCCTCCAGAATGACCATTTTTTGGAGTCGGCGCCTCTGTTATAATTTCTTGGAAATCTATAGAATCCCCATTAGTAAGACTATAACTATCATCAGTTTTCATGATACGAGGGATATCCAGAAAGTATGGTTACAAGTCCCCTGATGGCACAGGGCATTTTTTTCTTTATGAGTGGTATACCTGCTTGTAGAGGGGTTCGTAGCGGTCAAAATAAGCCCAACCCCCTGTCAGATGTCAGTCAGTTGAGAAATGGCGTCGCAGGAGCAGTTTCCGTCAACCTCTGAAGGTGCTGTTCCCTCCACCTACCGCCAATGCGAGATTCGGTCAGTCATCAAGTCCCTGACGTCTCATTTCTTGACTTCACGTAGCATTTCTTGACTCAATAGTGACTGGGCACAAGACTTGGGTGTGTCACTCTACTCCAAAATCAAAAAGGCAGTCCCGGCAATGGCGCCACACCCATTCCCCATCTGCAAGAAAGTTTAAAGTCCAGTTCTCAGAGCGGAAAATCATGGCATCGGTGTTTGGGGACCAAAAAGGGT
The DNA here is from genome assembly GCA_037159825.1 of Tupiocoris notatus. Taxonomy (NCBI): domain Eukaryota; kingdom Metazoa; phylum Arthropoda; class Insecta; order Hemiptera; family Miridae; genus Tupiocoris; species Tupiocoris notatus. The sequence goes on along the minus strand of JASJUZ010000198.1, from coordinate 532,747 downwards.
TGTTGTTGGTGGATTTTATGGCCAGAGAGACAACCATCAATGCTGACGCATATAGAGAAACCCTTAAAAAATTGGAGAACAGCATGAAAAACAGGAGGAGGGGGAGGCTGACTCGTGATGTGTCTCTCCTTCACGACAACGCCCGACCCCACACCGCTCGTGTGACCCAAGCCCTGTTTGCATCCTTAGGAAGGGATATTGTGACCCACCCACCATATTCTCCGGACCTTGCGCCTTCAGATTTTTATCTTTTCACTGAATTAAAAGTTTTGGGTGGAAAACGTTTTTCTAACGACGAGGAGGTGATGGAGACTGTCAAGAATTGGCTTTGAAAGGTGGAGCGAAGCGTATACGACGAGGGTATAAAAAAGCTGGTGCCGAGGCTGAAAAAATGTATTGATCGGGATGGCGATTATGTCGAAAAATAAACATATTTTTTGGAACATATCCTGTACACTTGGTTAAAATATATGCACTTTTCGATTTTTCCCATCAGATGTAACCTTATTTTCTGGATATCCCTCATATATGAACAGAGCAATTCAGCATTTATGAGAGCCGATTTGTCACAATATCAATTTTACGATGACTACGCCTTTTCGTAAAAACCATTCCGGATTTCTCTATGAGTCTTCAAGGCCAGACCCAGTCTTATTACCTGGCGCCTACTAATTATTATATTCATATTTATTTGTTACCATCCGGAAGTCATTCTACCAGAGAGGCGCCTACTCCAAAAAATGATCTACCTGGAGGCAATTCAGAGGTGAAAGGAAAATCTTTTAATCATTAGGGAAATGAGAAATAGTAATTTTTATATTATTAGGGAAGGTGATCCAATCAATCAGGAAGTGGTCAGGTCAATACGAGTAGTAAAGTAGTCCTTAAAATGTGTAGTTGGCGAATGAGTTGCTGCGAAGTTGGGACATTTTTGTTATTTTTTCCTTTTCAGAGTGTATTTTATAGACAAAGTTTTTGAAGTCGGTTTTATTTTTTTTAAAAAGTTTTTTTTTGACCTTCAAACTTCACCCGATAAATCGTCGCCGCAAGATTTTGGGCGGGTAATTTTTACCTAGACGCTCTCATATTTATTTCCAAGTAACTCTGAAATTAATGTTACTTCGACATTTTCTCGGAGACAAATGCCGAGTGCGGATTTTTCAAATCAGTTTTGATAAAGGAAATAGGCCAGGCATTATTCATTATCAGTGCTCCCTTTATTGCAATAACTCTCCAGGCGAGTAATTTCCCGCTTGTTTTCTCGAACGTTACCGGATGGAAACCAAATATAATGCCATAGATGGACCCGAGCAAATGCCCCTTGCTTGAACAGGAATTTACAGGTACCTATTCCGAATTGAGAAAATAAACTCTCGAATAATATAATTCTTTCGATTCCGCAACTCAAAGCCAAACTTTCGGTTCTTTATTCCTTCTTGTTGGAACCAAAAACATTGCTTCTCAAAATTCAAAGCCCATGTCCTACGATTTACAGACAGCTTCGGTGGCTCATTCTCCGATTCTTTAGTTGCTGGCCGAGCACTTTTGCCAGTTCGGCCATCTTCAGGGCGGAAGTGCTCGGCCAGCAACTGAAGAATCGTAGCCTGATTTTAATCAAGTGGGTTACTTACAGTACTCCGCGTTATTTGCATATATTTTTTGTAATTTTTGGGTCTCGGCTTTAAATATGATCAACTCTGATCACGTTCACAAATTTTGTTGTGTACAGTTTTGTTCACATACAGTACTTTCGCCGTACTCCGTTTTTTGTTTATAAAGTATATATTCAATAATAAACCATTGTAGCCGCCCAAGAAAATTTTTTTTCTTAATCGAGGATTTTTTTTTTATATTGAAAAAAGGAGACCCCAATGACCCTAGAAATTACAGAGGTATTGCATTGGTGAATGTCGTAGTAAAAATATTTACTTCAGTGATGGGTGAGCGGCTCAATATTTGGGCTTTTAGCAGTGGTGTCCTCCCTGAAAACCAAGCAGGGTTTCGACCTGGGCGTGGTTGCATGGACCATGTGTTTACGCTGGCATCAGTGGTCGGCCTTCACCTGCGTTTGCCAAAGCGTACGGTATTCGCCGTGTTCATAGATTTCAAACGCGCGTTCGATGGAATCAACCATGGCCTCTTATGGCATAAGCTTTTCCATATCGGAGTTAGCGGTAGAATTATCCGAATCCTCAACTGTCTATACTCAAATGCTAATTTTCGAACTAAATCACGGGGAAAACTTTCACAGCCAATTGAACTGACGGAAGGCGTTTTGCAAGATGAAATCCTCAGCCCTTTCCTTTTTGCACTTTTCATTAGTGATATGGAGCAGTTTTTCAGGAGCAGAGGAGTAGAAGGTATTTTACTGCTGCTATATATGCTGATGATGCCGTCCTGTTTGGCCACTCAATTGTCGACATAAATAAAAAACTGAAAATTCTGAAGGAGTATTGTGAGGAGAACCAGCTTACAGTAAATGTGGCAAAAAACAAAGCTGGTCTGCTTCCGGAGGGGAGGCGGTGTGAAGAAGCTGTCGTCGACTGTCGTATATAGTGGGGCTGAGGTGGAGCAAGTTGCCAGCTACACCTGTTTGGTGGTTCCAGTCGGAAGCTCGGGTTTGTTTTCGATAGCCAGCACATACTTTGTCAACAGGGCCAAGGCAGCTGTAAAGTCCACCTACTCGCTCATGGTAAAATCGAAAATAAATGACTGGGTATCACGAACTAAGCTTTATAAAGCGTTGATGCGAACTGTCCTATTAGACTGCTCGCCCGTGTAGAGCCTCAGGTATGACGAGCAGCTAGAAAAGGTCCAGGTATCGTTCTTCAAGCGTTTGCTGCTACTTTCACGCTCGACCCCCCGAACTCGTATGTTCGACTCGAGGTTGGCATCCTTCCGATTTCTTTCGAAATATTAAAAAGTGCTCTAATCGTTACCCTCGAAAATGTTTGGATCGCCTGTTGTCTCTATCTAAGCTTTCGACCTGCTATGCATGCTCCACAGCTCATGGTTCCACGTCGCCCTGAAGATGCCCGAATGGGCGAAAGTGCTCGGCCAGCCATAAAAATCTGGAGAATAAGTCGCCTGGTTTTTCTCCCCCTCACAACCCCTCTACTATAATTTATCTGTGTTCATTAAGATAACCAAAGAAAGTCTCTGTTGAAAGGTCTGCTTAAAATGGATCAATTAGCATCATTCTGTCGGTAGAAGAGACAACTAAGGTGGTTGAAGAAAAAGATGGGACCTTGAGGAGTGATAGATTAGATTGATTGTGATGTGACCATGAAAATGAACAACTACTCGTATTGACCTGACCACTTCCTGATTGATTGGATCACCTCCCCTAATAATATACAAATGACTATTTCTCATTTCCCAAATGATTAGAAGACTTTCCTTTCACGTCTGAATCGCCTCCAGATGGATCATTTTTTGGAGTTGGCGCCTCAGTTATAATTTCTTGGAGAAACGTGTAGAATCCGCATTAGTAAGACTATAACGATCATCAGTTTTCATGATTCTTGAACTCTTGAATATAGAAGAAACCCTGAAATGGCAAAATGCGCGCCTAAGTACGCTCATTAACTTTCTGAATAGCTTGTTAGGGGCACACTTTTCTGCTAAGCCGTTCAATGACCTAGATGTGAGAAGTTAATGTCGTTTTTTTCGAGTATCGCAACTTACAGCTATAACGACCGGGCACATCGTAAAAGCGATCACGAATGAGAGCTTTAGTCATTATCAAACCTTCGTTGGGACGAACATTTTAACGGGTCGTGATTAACGATGATTCTTTTGAAAATGGTCACCTACTTGTTCTGCAGTTACTTGGAAAATCGTGGGGGGTTATATGAAGGAGAATAAAGATGCATTGGGTCGGCCAATCAATAGAAGAATACACAAAAACTTTTTCTTAGTAAGCAAAAAATTTATAAGAATAATCGCCTACCTCGTTTAAACCTAAAATAATGTACTCAGGTTAAAAGAGATGAGTTTAAAAAAATTGTGAAATAATTAGTTGCAAAATTGGTTGTATTTTTGGTCCTGACCTCCGTGTACCAAAATAGGTTAGTTGGAAGGGTTATTTGCTTAAAAATTCTCGCAGAGTTCGATTCTTACTTTTTTCCTGATTGCAAATCCGGTTTTTTTCCTTTTTTTTAGAAGAGCATTGCCACCAAGACCGTTCCGATGACTCGCTCAGGAATTTCAAAAAGGCGCGACGAAAACTCATATTCGCTAGCATCCTCTGCGTATTCTTCATGGTCGCAGAAGTGGTGGGTAAGTATCCTACTTATCTTACTTTCAACATTTTTGATTACAGCGATTTATTTAAATTTGGCCGTTGTTTACATGTTTAGTTATTGTGGAATTTTTACGTTAAAAATAAACCTATAAAAATAGGAACTGGGTTGGTGAGGGGGAGAAGAACCAGGCGACATGTTCTCCGATTTTTTATTTACTGGCCGAGCACTTTCGCCTCTTCGGGCATCCTCAGGGCGATGTGGAACCATAGGTTACCACAGCCACACTGTGGGTAACCTGGTTCTTCTCCCCCTCACCAACCCAGTTCCTATTTTTATTGGTTTATTTTTAACGTAAAAATACTGTTTACCACACAATTTAAAAAAATGTGGACTGCAACACATTAGAATACATAATTTAACAAATATGAATAAGTTTATCTCATTTCATTCAATATTGGTTTAACTAATCGGAGGAGAATAAATATTACTGATTTTTATCCAATTTAACTTAATTAAAAGATAAGACTTAGCTCATAATTGAATTGTTCGGCGTAGAAATATGTTATTACTCTAACAACGTGCGTTTTATGCTTACTCTCGCGTCTATTAGCAGGAATTCAAACAGCGTGCCCCAAGTCGAGAGCAGTCGACAACTGATATGACAAATCGGTAATTTTCCCGTCACAATTCGAAGGCTGAGTTGACAAAGATAAAGACGATCTCGGTCGTACTCGTATCAGAACGCGTTTAATTACAATATCCGGCGACCTTTCGACTAATCTATTATTCCAAATCAAAACTGAAGAGAATTTATTCAAATTAAAAAAAATTGCTTGGATAAGATAATTTAATCGATTTGAAAAAGTTCAGAAATTTTTAAAAATATTGTTATTTAGTAAGTAGAGGAAAAAACGCTGCAAATGATTGTATAGTGGTTCCTTATTCCTTCGCTTCAATAATGATTTAAGAAGACTATCGATTTCTGATAGCAATTATTCCGACCATGTGTGAACGATCCAACCGAAAAACAGATTAGTAACTATCGGGGAAAATTCCGTAGCAACTATTGTAATTTTGAATTGTTCGACGAGCATTCCAACGAGTATAGAACGATTTTTATAGAGATCCAAGAATTGAGCTAGTGATGGGATTCAAGAATTGGGCCTCTGTGTGGCCGAGGGTATACTTAACTTGAGTGTCGATGCTATAAAAATGATTTCATTTTACAAAACTTGGCTTTTATTGTAAGGCTCACATCATACGGAAGCATTATCAACCTAATTTGTGCGTTTTTCTATTTCGGGGTCTCCTGGCTAGTTTATCAATAACAGTTTTTGTAAATTAACGTTGTGGCCTTCGTTGGATGTTCTAATTTTATAATTGGTTAAACCTGTTACCGACTCAAACATGGAAGCACAGTGTGATCTATGCTCACTACTGGTTTTTATTAATTCTGCAAAAATAGAAATAAAAAAAATTAATACTTTTTTCTCCTTTTAGAGAAGTTAGCATTATAATCCGTAATATAGTTCAGAAGTTTCTGACCACACAATTTGACCGTGCGAGCAAGTTTTTTCTTTCTGATTATATAGCGCTCGCTACAGTGGCCTGATAGATACAGTGCGGTCAAGCGAGAATCGCAGCCATGTTTAAGCTAAACTCGGCTAATATAGCATTGACTTACATAGGTTCGTCTCATAATAATGCTTATAAAATCGTAATTTATATTCTCAAATACTCAATCAAAAACTTTTCAATTGCTCAATAGTATTTTGAACTAAAATAAAATACGAAAATAATTTATTTTGTGTCATAGAAGGTGTAAATGAATAAATAACGGGAGTGTGCCTAGCTCAACATATTTTCATAAAAAATTAAATTCTTGAAAAATATTCATGTTCTTCAAGACCTTTAATGCAAAAAAAATTTAATGCTAGTTAACCATGAGAATAAGCTCTGCAAATGTTAACACATGTTTATTTTAATAAATAGACAAAAGTCTAAAAAATCTTCAAATTTATTTCTTAGTCCAAAAAATTTCGAAATTTTTCAAATACAAAAAATTGTCAAAAAATATTTATTAAAAACTACAAAAAATAAATAAATAAAAATTTCCAAATTTTTTTAAAGGAATTAAAAAAAATAAATAAGAACTTCTCATTTTTTCCAAGTCCGGAAATTTTCTAAATATTTTTATGTCCATTTTTTTAGTTACCTTGTGGATTCCTCCGTTTATTGCAGTTAATGGGCAGCATTTTTTCCTAAATGGTGTATTATGATGCCGAAATTCTAAGATCATTTCTGGATAAACCTTGATTTATATATGCCAAATTTCATAAAAATCCAGCCTATTGGTTTCGGGTAAAAGCCACAAAGGAAGTAAGGGTGATGTTTTTTCTTTGATTTTCTAATTCTACATTACACTAAAATGTCAAATTGTGTAAAAAAAATTTCTGCTGAAGATCACAATGTTTCTTTATTGAAGATAATAAATATAAAAAGCTGAATGCCTAAATATATGTAAATAAATCGACGAATAATATTTCGTATTCTCATAACTTCTCACAAGAAATTTTTCAAGTTTTTTTCTCCTTCAATAAGCATGTTTGTAAAAATTTTGCAAGGTCAAATTTCTTTTTCTCTTGAATGATAAAAAACATAATGATCACCTGGGATATGAATTAACTTATCACACTTCCCCAAAGAAAATCGAATATACGTCAAAAAATTTGTAAACAAATTTGAAAATTAAATCTCCTTCGAAAATGTTAAAAATCCATTTCTCCCAAAAAAAAAATCACAAATACGTTCATGTAAAATGCTTCTTACAGGACATCGAATGTCTAGAATAATTTTTAGAACAGAATGGAAAAAAATAATTATAAATATTTCATTCGCTTGTCTTGAAATTCTTTATAAACATATAAGACTTAAGTTCAGTTCTAAATTACAGCTTTGAAATAACCAGTCCCACCTTAAATGTGCTCACAAGAAAAACAAAATGAAAAGAAAATTAATAAATAAATGATGAAATATAAAGTGAACATTAAGACTGACTTAGAAATGAATTTGACGATTTTTTGGATTTTCGCCTATATAGTGAAAATAATAAAGTCATGTTTAAAATTCGCAGTGTTTATTCTCATAGTTAAATATAGCATTAAATTATTTAATTATTTTTGAGAAAGTAAAGTTTTTAAAGAACATGAATATTTGTTAAGAAAATATTTTTCAATGAAAATAAGTTGAGTTAGGCACACAGCCAGTATTTATTAATTTACACCTTCTACGACACAAAATAAATTATTTTCGTATTTTATTTTAGTTCAAAATACCATTGAGCAATTGAAAAGTTTATGATTAAGTATTTGAGAATATAAATTACGATTTTATAAGCATTATTGTGAGACGAACCTATGTAAGTCAATGCTATATCAGCCGAGTTTAGCTTAAACATGGCGCTCGGACGTTCGACCAATCAAAAAGAGGACACCGCTTGACCGCACTGTATCTATCAAGCCACTGTAGCGCTCGCGACCCTGGCACGCTACTGATGGTGAATTCAATGCATGTCATTGTCAACTCCTTCGGAAGACGGTTTTTAGCTTGTAAACCACTCCGTTTCGGCCGCTTAATGATGGGCCTCGTTTGAAGGTTCACGATTCTTCGGTTCAATTACCGACAGATGTTTATTCGAGAATTTACCTACACATCATGAATCCATTCAATGGTGCATTGCTTCCATATTCATTCAGTTAAGTTCATTAGCACTCTTTTTCGAAATCATTAATCAAGTTCTACTCATAAAAAGTCTTGGTTTATTTCGGGACAAAGCCTGATATTATTGGACCCATAATAATGTTGCCTTTGTAACCGACTTAAAAAGGAGGAGGTTACTATGGTTGACTTGCGGTTTTTTTCGGTATGTGTTGTCCGCTGGCGTTCAGCCCCTGTAAGTTCGATCTGGTTGCTGTGTGTGGTTGCTTCCACCGTATGTATACATAGTAACTATTCGGGTGGGTCTAAAGTGAGACGCGCACGACGGAACTGTTCAAACGTCGAAAAATTTCACTACTGCACTTATGCGTACTCTCACGTGGTCGACTAAAGATGGTCCTCGGAATAACAGCGAAGACGTCGCTTCTGGGTGCGCGGGAGTCCTACCGGAAGAGTATGCGAACACGTGGGACACGACAGAAGACGAGCGAAGATCAGACGAGCGATTCGGATCAAACCACATAACCCTTCGACGATAGACGTGGAAGGCCGTAATTGCTGGACGAAAAACGTATGCACGGACAGAAAATTCCGATAGCGAACGGTAAAGTGCTTATACGAAGCAAGACGAGGCGAGAGGAAATACGGTCACCCAAACACCGACGACGGAAAAAACGATACGTCCCGATAGACGGACGAACGACGCGCTTCGCCTTTCCGATCCCAACCTGAAGCTATCGTCGCGCAGATGCGGTAAAAACGACAGCGCCCGATACAAGAGAGTTTTAGTGGCCAAATCCGACGACGTATCGAACGACGTAACCGTATTGCACGCTATCGCCACGTCGTGATGAGGCGTCGTATCGAGAAGCGCGACGCAAGAAAACCTTTCTATACGTCGCACTTATTTCGATTCGAGGCGGAGCGTAAAGGTTTCATAACCTTGATTTTTTGAAACCTCGAGTATGAAATCTCGAGAATACGCTAGGTAAACAAACCGCCGGTGATTAGTTTCTTCATCTAGCTATCATCGGTTATTTTATCGGCTTTTCTTCACGACTTTTTCACTTTGTTTAGGCGCTTGATTATTTTTTCCGCGAACCAAGTTTCATCTCAAGTGTATCGGCAAATTTTGAAGTAGACGTTAACCCTTAACGTCCCACGGTATCCAATTGGAAGAGCGACTTCAAGTCGAATTTCCCGTCAAATAAAGAAGTAATTCTGTCCAACAACTTCTTCTTGATCCAGTGAAGGACTCAAACTTCGAGATTTAACAACTTCCATGTGGTGATAAGTGTTAAGAGCAGTGATATTCATTCGTGATATGATCTCCCTCGCGAAATGTCGCGCGAACGAGAAGTGGAAAGTTAGATATCGATCTTACCTTTACAAATTTAAAATTTCCACAAACCTAGCTCGATTTCGCATCGAAAAACATCTGCTAAATCGATGGGAATAATATTTTTGAACGTTTAGTGGAGTTTAGAGGTGTAGATCCATTTGGAAATCGTCGGACGACACTCCGGTCCCAAGGTATCCAAATGGATACCATACATAAATCTATCTGTATTTTCAAAAATATGTAACTTTATGACCAGAGGGAAGTTCTAGGCATCTATCTATGCCAAAACTAACTAGAATATGAAAAAAAAACGGAACTTTTTCGACGAGGAAAAAACCTGGGACGTTAAGGGTTAAGGATTCGGTTGAAACTTCGATGACGATGCCAGTTGTCCAGTTGAAGTAAGTTGAACAGTTTACTTATATTTTTTGTATCGGTTAAGTCTAAACATTTATAAGGTTTTGCATATCTATACACGAACGTAGGTATAAACGAGCGGAACTCTCTCGACCGCAGGCCGTTGTCAGATCGTTCTTGAGTTGAGGCTGACTAAAGGCGTCGATTATTTACCACATTTTCTATGTATAAAATTATTGGCACCCAATCGACCTAATATGCTGCCCTAACCAGTCCGAAGGGGTGAAAAATCTTTGCCGAATTAGTGAACCAATAGTGGAAAAAGGCACTAAGTCATTTTCCCCCTCGACGATATTGATTTAAGAAACCAGTTAAAATTAATTTCAACGGTTTATGTCCTTTTTCAGGCTTTGTTGAGGAAGAAGATACTTTTTCGGTTATGGAAAACGGACGTCAAGATTTAGTCGCAGGGTCTCACAGTCAATCTGAAGGTGAATTACTAGTATGTGGTGTATTCATTAATTTTCTTTACAAAACATTCCTCACATGCATAAAATTACTCGAGTGATTATTATTATATAAAATGATCTAACAACTGGTAAACTCTTCAACATTGTGTATTGGTTTCAGGAGCGATTCGAGCCTACTACCATCAGTTATTCACATTACCTGTAGAGTGCGGTCTCGGCAGAACATAGACGTGTTCATTTCATTCTCATCGAACAATATAATTTTTACGCTGTAATTTACACTAACCAAGATGTAAAAAAATATAGGAAACTCTGTACATTGGGCAATAAAAATCCTCAAAAAATGAAACATGCTGTCTTATCCCTTTCAACCTGCATGCAACATAGAGTGGCCCCAAAAGTTAACAAGACCTTTCACTTTCAGTGCTACTGGGAGTTAATTACTGGATTCATTGTTGTGGGCGAGGAAAAAGTGAGACAATGGAAAATATGCATTACTCATTTATTTTTGACAATACATAAGAAAATACTCTTTTTCAGGACATTCATTTTTAAGAAGGCGATAAGTCGATTGAGAGGGGGTGAATATTATTTTGGTAAATATGTCGGCTCTGAATGGGCACCATCAACTGATAACTGGTCGATTAAACAGAATATTTCTCATTCTTCTCCACTATCACCCCCCATTGGTCGTTTTCGTTATTTCTTCATCTCTTCAGGCAGCACAGGTACAGCTTCTTTTATGCACGGGAAGGCTTCTCAAAATCCCAACTCTGAAAAATAGCAAGTGGACAGCGGATGAAAGACAAGGTTTATACTACAAGAGTTGTATCATTCTACGACCTAACTGAAAAAATGGAGTTGTTCGTTTAATATAAATAAAACACTATCTAATTGAAAATTTAGATGAACATGGACATCTAGAACAAGCTGCCAGCTATAAATGGAGCCCTCAGCTGATACGCTCGCTATTTTTCTACTGCAAATATAATTTCCTTTCACAAAAAAAAAAAAAAAAAAAATAGGTAATAATAATAATAAATAAATAAACAAAAAATTACCCAACATGCTTTCTAACTCACCTGTATTTTTATGGTTCGAGAGGGAGAAAGATTAGGCGACCGTTTCAAGGACCTTGTCATTTTTCATTTATTTTTTCTTTAATATGCCAAGTTCGTTTCGGCGCATTCGGGCATGTTGTGAATAACTATGATGTGCTATCATTCGTGAATTACTGGGATACAAGTTTTCTCCTCCTTAACCCATAAAAATAAACCAGTACGACTAGGTAGGTACGTGGATAAAAGAAACAAACTCACCTCTTTTCTGGTGTACCAAGCGCGAGCTTTTCGGCTTGTCTTCATTCTGGCAGAAAATTGAGTGTCCATCCTCTCTCATAGAATGGAAGGAGAGGCAGTCAAAAGGCTTCGGAGTCGCGATCATCGCGTCTAAAATCAAAATCCCACTCTACGAAATTATCAGGTAGAAATCAAAGAGGATTATTTATAGGTTACCATCTAGTTTTACAGGAACAAAATATTGCACCTACCTGGTACATTTGTCTTCCATTTCGAATAGGTTGTTAAACACAGCTCATATCCCTCGCCGAATCGTTATTATCTGAATTGAATCTATGGAATCCGATAAATTATCGGACCAAACACGCACAAATAAAATAGCTGAACATCAGCGTCCGGTTTGTTTTCGTTCGGTCAACTGCTACCGCTACCTTCCGCGTATTCGTAATAATCGGAAATCGTTCCATTTAATCGATTCGATCCGCTACTGCTGATCGAAATAAATTATTAAATAACTAAGGAGGTGATTATCGAAAAATTTAAGAGATGAAAAATGATCGAGAAATTTGAGGTGAGAGAAAGATGGCGACTGGAATGGAAATATTGGAAATGCGACGGATAACGGGAATTTTGACGTGATTCCTAACTTACGACGGCGAAACTTCCGATACCACGTCGTAACGGTGACGGCGTATTGCACTTCGAAAAGTGCAATACGTTCCAGTCGATACGTTTTTCCCATTTGGCCACTAAAACTCTCTACAAACTTGGATCGGTAGACGTAAAGCGTTTCGGTGAGATGACAAACCTAAATATAAAATAAACAAAAGAAGGAAAGCAATAGCCCAAAATCGTTCGGTAACATAACATACCGCCCACCAAACTTATGGTGATAATTTTCAAAAGTTATGGCCTATATCGGCGACAAATAATCATCTCCAGAGAGAATAAAAAAATATGCATGAATCGCTTGGGGAAGGTACTGCGGACGAAGTAGGTCAACGTACGGGCAAATGACGACTAGTGCATAACGCCACTTGTACCTGTACGCCAAGTCCACTATGTACGTGACATAGACAAGATGCAGACGGCGTAACTATCTGATTACGTGGATATACTGATTGCCATTTTTGCACTCTTTTCTGCAAGTTCGAGAACGTTTTATTTCTCCACTTGCCTCAGAATACCTCGCCAAAATTTTGAACGCTTCGACGTCGAAAATACTCATTCAATGTATGAAAACTGAAAAGTAGAAGAATGGCAGCCAAGACTTCATCAAAAAGGAGATTTACTAACGGTAAAATATCAAGTTCGGATGGTTCCAATGATAAAAACTTTAAGAGACGTAAATTCAGAACTTCATCATAAAAACTATTTGTGTCACTAGTTTCATATTGCACAATGCTCATAGCCTGTACTGATTTGACCGCAGCTCCGCAGCTTTGGCTCTACGCACTAAATCAAAGCGAGTTACACAGGCGCGAACTCCTTCAGATGGGTTTAATATAATAATTATATTGATATCGGATTCCTCCGCCCACCCTGACAAAACCAGACTGATCAAAAAAAGAACTCAAACTAATAGTAGTAGTAGTAGCATTCTCGTTAGAAGATTTGAATTCAGCGTTAAATTTTCAATAAATAACATGGTTTTGAAGGCCAAATAACTTCATTTTAATGCACAAACGTTTGGCGAATTTCTGAAATTTGGTTCGGATTCTCTCATTCAGTGTAAATGCGGATACGCTCCAGGAAATCATCACTCTATTATCGTTAGAGAAATAAAGAACGAGTGAATTGGTGCAATTCAGTAACCAACAACGGCGTTGGCCATTATTTGAGTTTTGTAAGGTAGATCAATGGAATCAAAGTACCCGGTATGATGACCAAGAGACCCAAATCAGTGGATGGATTATTCCAAACGTTCAAACTCACTCTCAATCAACATAATAACATTGAAAATAGTTTGGAAATCATTATACTTTAGAACTTCAACGTTCAACTGACTTATGAATTGAGTTTGGACGGTTAGTAGTAAGTGACAAGAACACAATAATGAAAGCTTGGGAAAATTCTGTAAAGAGAGCTGTCCATAATTGTAAGTCACTAAAAAGAGAAAAAAAAATAAAACCGACATCAAAAACTTTGTCTATAAAATACACTCTGAAAAGGAAAAAAAATTACAAAAATGTCCCATCTTTGCAGCAACTCATTCGCCAACTACACATTTTAAGGACTACTTTACTACTCGTATTCACCTGACCACTTCCTGATTGATTGGATCACCTTCCCTAATAATATAAGAATTACTATTTCTCATTTCCCTAATGGTTAAAAGATTTTCCTTTCGCCTCTGAATTGCCTCCAGATTGATCATCTTTTGGAGTCGGCGCCTCTCTGGCAAAATAACTACCCGAAGGTTACAAATAAATATGAATTTACGATAAATTACGATAAATTAGTAGGTGCCAGGTAATAAGTCTGGGTCTGGACGTGAAGATTCTTAGAGAAATCTGAAATGGTTTTTTAGGAAAAGGCGTGAATAGTCATTTTCAAATCGATATTGTTAATAATCAGTTCTCATAAATGCTGATTTGCTCTGTTCAAGAATCGTGAAAACTCATGATATTTATATTCTTACTAATTCGGAATCTATAGGCTTCTCCAATACAATATAAGAGAGGCGCCGACTCCAAAAGATGATCAATCTGGAGGCAATTCAGAGGTGAAAGGAAAATCTTTTAATCATTTGGGAAATGAGAAATAGTAGTTTTTATATTATTAGGGAAGGTGATCCAATCATTCAGGAAGTGGGCAGGTCAATACGAGTAGTATAGTAGTCCTTAAAATGTGTAGTTGGCGAATGAGTTGCTGCGAAGTTGGGACATTTTTGTTATTTTTTCCTTTTCAGAGTGTATTTTATAGACAACGTTTTTGAAGTGGGTTTTATTTATTTATTATTTTGTTTCTAATAGGTCATTAATATTGAAGTCGTTGTTATTTTTCTAAAAGTGTTTTTTATTATGGGGGTCACAAACAATGCATCTTAGTAAAACGCATTTTAAGTGATTTTATTCAAGCCCTTTTGTAATTTTCGGGTCTGTTTGCTTCAAATATTACCAACTTTGACCACGTTCAACTTGTGATTATTTATTGATCACACACTTACTTTGTACATACGCCGTATTACTTTTGAAAATGATGTGGTCTCGGAGTCTGGGTTATGATGGCCTCACGGGAGATCCGTATTAGAACGAAAGTCGGACAAGATAGCCACCTCATTCTCAGCAATAGTGAAAGTTCCTTGGTCCAGCTCAACTCGTATAGCAGATGTTAGAACTTAGAGATGAATGACTTTCGAGTTTATTTTCATTAAACAATTTTTATGTGAACATGACGACATATTCGGTAGTCGTCTGTGTTATAAAAGCTGTATCTCCTCAATGGGCGTTAATTGTCAAGGTCGTGGTAAAATTGAGCCTCGTCAAAATATCGCTAATACCTCAAAAATGTAGTGTACATAGAAAAAGAACCCACGAACGTCTGATATCGTGGCTATCTTATTGACAAATGATTCTTTTAACACAAGTACGCAGGTCTTTTCTGTTAGCTTGAAACGCTAGACTAAGATGGCAGGCCGGTTGAGGGTACCGCGCCTATTTAGCAGAGTCCGAAGATAAAACGAACACGTCTTCTTGCTCAACGTTGTACATTCGCGGTCGTTAGACTAGTTACGAAAAATTGATCCCCTTTGAACTATTAATGTGAATGAATGAATGAAAACGATGTTTATTTAGCAACAAATTCATGCATATTCCACAAACAAAACACCTCATATGGCATGGTTCATACCGTCTGCCAGTGGTACAATTTTGTTTTCGAGAAATGAGCATTGGAAAACATAGCTCAACTGTGCTATTATAAAGTGTAATAAACAAAACAATTTCTCACGACCAGCACTTCACAGTATCTTCTCTTCTAACAATAATTAAACTCCTCAATTAATTCCTTTCTATACCTGCTAGCATCCCTGATGTACCTATTCAGATCTTCCCAGCCCTTACCATTCAACACCTCGATCAGCTCAGCTGTGCCTAAATGTGCCTTTACCAAATAGCGCACCCTATATTCGGCTAAGGCCTGGCACCTGGCCAAAAAGTGCTCGGTATTTTCTTTTTCGGCCATATTGCACTTCGAGCAATTGAAATCCCGATCCCTCCCCCGGCACGCAATTGAGATCCGTCATCTCACCTCGAGCTCTCATAATATTACTAACGAACCAGCCGTCCTCTGCATCCATGTACTGTGTACTATAGTGATCAAGCGCCGCATACAGCTTATGATTAGCCGAGCCTTTTGCCGCGTCCGACACCAAGTTCCACTCCACCAGTCTCATTTTTTCTAGGAGTCGCTCGCCTTCCCTCACAACGTCGTCCAGACCACCAAGCTGAGTTTCCTCGCCAAAATGCCTTCCCCAAGCTCCCGCCCACTCTCCGAACCACCCGCACTTCAGCCTACATACTTCGCGGGCTATATGTATCGGCAGGCGACTCTCATCCATGGTTGAAACTATTAGCCTGAACCTCCACTGGAAGCGTTTTGATGCGACGCGATGAGAGGCGCGACGACAAGCGGCGAGGCAGGCGTTACGAGGCGACGGAGGGTCCTCCATTGGAGGCGTTTAGTCGCGCGTAATCTTCTTCATTCATATGTTGAGCAACTTGAGCCCAAAGTTTTCTTTGTACGTCCCGATGGTGGTACCTCGGGTCTCTCATGTCCCACAATGACCTACGTTCTCTTACTGCCTCAATCAAAATTTCCACATCCATTTTTGGCGAGGAAAAGAAAAAAAAACGTCGATAGAGACAAAAAGAAAAAAAACGTCGACAGAGACAAAAAGAAAAAAACGGAGTCGATAGAGACAACTACTGCAAAAATGTGAGAACAGGATTGAACAGGAACAGTGAACAGCGATTGCTAGGTGCGCACCGAAAGGATGGTGGTGACGGGAGAGCGGGGGGCTCATCGCGCGTAAACGAGCGACGGATCCCATCGAAATGGGATCCGTCGCCCGTCGCTCCGTTTCGCGCCAAACTGACGCTTCAAATCGCGAGCAGTGGAGGACTCCCAATTCACTTCTTCACGATGGGATCTGTCGCTCGAAACGGACGTAATCGCGTCGTCGCTTCATCGCGTCAAAACGCTTCCAGTGGAGGTCCACCCTCATCGCGTCAAAACGCTTCCAAAACGCGTCCAGTGGAGCCCTCCTAGGGTGGACCTCCACTGGAAGCGTTTTGACGCGATGAAGCGACGACGCGATTACGTCCGTTTCGAGCGACAGATCCCATCGTGAAGAAGTGAATTGGGAGTCCTCCACTGCTCGCGATTTGAAGCGTCAGTTTGGCGCGAAACGGAGCGACGGGCGACGGATCCCATTTCGATGGGATCCGTCGCTCGTTTACGCGCGATGAGCCCCCCGCTCTCCCGTCACCACCATCCTTTCGGTGCGCACCTAGCAATCGCTGTTCACTGTTCCTGTTCGCAATTCCTGTTCAATCCTGTTCTCACATTTTTGCAGTAGTTGTCTCTATCGACTCCGTTTTTTTCTTTTTGTCTCTGTCGACGTTTTTTTTCTTTTTGTCTCTATCGACGTTTTTTTTTCTTTTCCTCGCCAAAAATGGATGTGGAAATTTTGATTGAGGCAGTAAGAGAACGTAGGTCATTGTGGGACATGAGAGACCCGAGGTACCACAACATATGAATGAAGAAGATTACGCGCGACTAAACGCCTCCAATGGAGGACCCTCCGTCGCCTCGTAACGCCTGCCTCGCCGCTTGTCGTCGCGCCTCTCATCGCGTCGCATCAAAACGCTTCCAGTTGAGGTTCAGGCTAAATGTTCATGACGAGGAAGTATTTCATACCTGTTGTGAAATGAGATTGACTAGTTCGTCACCCGGATACGTTTGTTTATGATTTAGACAAATATATAACATTGTTTAACGAGGTTTTCTCTTACTATACCCGAATCGCGAACTTCGTGTGCTGTATTGGACACTTAATGTAACATGGGGTTGAGGTATACCTTTTCGCGCGCGAGCTATCAATTGCCACGTTATCTCATATTGCGTTCCTATATTTCTTCTAGCGCTTTCGCCGCTCTGGGCCTCTTCAGGAAACATCTGTCAATTAATAGCTTCTATATAAAAGTTTTTTAAATTATAGGTCCTGTAATATCTCCACAAGGATGGGATTTATCTGAATTTTGAATTTTTAAAACACGTCTGCTTTTTGAACCCAGAGTCTAATAAATGAAAATAAATAGGGGACTAGATTTAAATGCAGGGGTGACTAGAACGGGGCGAATTTAACATTAAAACTATAAGACTCAAAAATGACTAGAGGTGATCACATAATACTCAGGAAACTCCAGGGGTGTGGTGGGGAGAGAAACCAGGCTACTCATTCTCTGACCCTATGGCTCCCAGCACCCTGATGATGCCTGAACTGGCGAAAGTGCTCGGCCAGAAAATGAAGAATCTTTAATAAATCGCCTAGTTCCACCCTACCCCCAGGACATAAAAAAATTCGAAGACAAGGAAAAGTAAACGGAAAGTCGTTCAATCATTTGGGAAATCAGAACTATTACTTCAAAAGGAGGAGGTTACTATGGTTGACTTGCGGTTTGTTTCCAGTATGCGTTGTCAGCTGGCGTTCGGCCCTTGTGTCCATCCAGTGATTACGTCCCCAGATCCGGAGCAATGCCTGTAAACCTGATTTTCGCAAAAACAGCAAGTTTATATTTTTTGAGCCTATAACGTTTAGAAAAATTGCTCAATTGTTTTGTTTTTTTACGTAATCTTGTCTATAATTTGTCTGCCAATGAGGGGCATTCTGATATGGCGTGTAGAAAAGAAAGAGTGTAACAAAAAACGCTGCAAATGATTGTACAGTGGTTCCTTTATTTTGGTTTATTATTCAATAATAAACCATTGTAATCGCCCAAGAAAAAAAACATAATAAAGAGACCTTGGGAAAATTCCGTGGGGAGAGCTGTCCATGATTGTAGGACACTAAAAAGAGAAAAATAAAAAAACTTGAAAAAATAAATAAATTGACTTCAAAAATATTTGTCTATAAAATAAACTCTGAAAAGGAAAAAATAACAAAAATGTCACAACTTCGCAGTAACTCATTCGCCAACTACACATTATAAGGACTACTTTACTACTCGTATTACCTGACCACTTGCTGATTGATTGGATGGATCACCTCCCCTAATAATTTGAAAATGACTATTTCTCATTTCCCAAAAGATTAAAAGACTTCCCTTTCACCTCTGAATCGCCTCCAGATTGATCATTTTTTGGAGTCGGCGGCTCTCCGGCAAAATGACAACCCGATAGTTACAAATAGATATGAATTTAGGACAAATTAGTAGGTGCCAGGTAATAAGTCTTGGTCTGGACGTGAAGATTCTTAGAGAAATCTGAAATGGTTGTTAGGAAAAGGCGTGAATAGTCAACTTCAAATCGATATTGTTAATAATCAGTTCTCATAAATGCTGATTTGCTCTGTTCAAGAATCGTGAAAACTCATGATATTTATATTCTTACTAATTCGGAATCTATAGGCTTCTCCAATACAATATAAGAGAGGCGCCGACTCCAAAAAATTATCAATCTTGAGGCGATTCAGCGGTGAAAGGAAAGTCTTTTAATCATATGGGAAATGAGAAATAGTAGGAGGTACGGCGGATTATTAGTACGGTATATTATTAGGGGGCAATACGAGTAGTAAAGTAGTCCTTAAAATGTGTAGTTGGCGAATAAGTTGCTGCGAAGTTGGGACATTTTTGTATTTTTTTTTCCTTTTCACAGTTTATTTTATAGACAAATATTTTTGAAGTCGGTTTTATTTTTTTTTTTGTTTTTAAAGTTTTTTTTTTTTTACATTTAGTTTTGACAATGCGATTTTCATGGTCAGTTGAACATTTTTCCAACCTACTCTGCAATCCAAGTTGAGCGAAGTTTATAAAATGGAAATGGTAACGGTGTTATGACGCTCGAATGGAGCTAAGTGATCTCTTTTAGAGATCTCGCTTCAATAGAGCCGATCCAGAAGTTTCTGACCTCACTTGTTCTCATTTTAATCTTGCTCTGCCACTAGAGAAAATGTCAAGATGAAAACTTACAAGTTTATCTCTTTCGCCAACGGAACGTATGTACAGAGTTTACGACGGAAGATGGCTAGTCGTAAAGCGAGTCAGAGCAGAGTGGAATTTATTGGTCACTTTTTTGAAGATTTCATCAACTCATGTGCAGATCAGCTCAATGTTACGTGTCAGTTATAGTGCATTCCGTCGCGCACGGGTGGTATCGTGCGACTTTCTCGTAGATAGATTATCTCGAAAATCCACATCCGTCGAGAATCTCT
Source organism: Tupiocoris notatus (assembly GCA_037159825.1). Lineage (NCBI taxonomy): Eukaryota > Metazoa > Arthropoda > Insecta > Hemiptera > Miridae > Tupiocoris > Tupiocoris notatus. Next base: position 512,882 of record JASJUZ010000198.1, on the reverse strand, counting down.
TCAATATAAATCTACACCACGAGGAAGAGAGTTATCTGGTTTACTTATTCCTGGATAAAAAATACTCGAATTATGATTTTTTGAAAAATTCAAAGTGCCACAACAAAAAAAATCTCGAGTTATACACTCATGTCAAATTTCTGAAAATCTCCCAAATTCGACACAAATGCTGCGATAACTCGAGAACCAATAGAGCTATCGATCCCGCGATGGTCTCATTCGATTCAGCGTCCAAACATCTATAGAATTTGATTACAAATTCACATTTTCCTGAAAAACCCTGGAAAATATGAATTATCTCCCCCTCAAAACCCCCCAAAGTACCCTTAAAATTGAGCTAGCAAGTTGGTTCAATAATTGGGCCGTCGGGGACCGAAATTGATTTTTAGTGAAAATTCCAAGAATTTAGCTATTACCTATAGTTTGGCCGGAAAAGTGTTGACAACGTACGGCGGACAGACAGAATTACCTCGTTCAAAATTTATCTGCTATAACTTGATAGACTATTTCATACACATAAACCCGCTATTTCATTACCTACAGCGTACATGTAGACAACATTTCTGAAATAAATTTTCCTAAAAACGACTTTTTTCAGTACTCTTTGAATTTTTCAAAAAATCATAATTCGAGTATTTTTTATCCAGGAATAAGTAAACCAGATAACTCTCTTCCTCGTGGCATTATAGGACACCCTATGGGGGCCATAGGTACCCTAGGTCCTATAATGCCCTGAAGAAGCCCGAACGGGCAAAAGTACTCGGCTGAATAATAAAAAAAAAATGGAGAAGAGGTCGCCTCGTTTTTCTCCCCCTCAACCTACAAAAAGAAGTAATGCGACCACCTGGACACCAACCTACAAAAAGAAGTAATTTTTATATTGTTAGGGGAGGTGATCCAATCAAACAGGAAGTGGTCAGGTCAATAGGAGTAGTTTACTAGTCCTTAAAATGTGCAGTTGGTGAATAAGTATCCAATAGACTATTTGCAGCGAAAAATTCGCGTTGCGTTCACGTCAGGTTTTTTGGTTACCGGGTAGTTAGGTTAAGTACATTGCCTTCACTGTTTACTTCGTTTTAGTACGGCGATGTGGATTGGAATCGCTTCAGTTTCACGCGTTTTCTCTATAATAATTCATTTTTTACTAAAAAAAAAATCATGCCGCATTGCAGCTACGGTGTCTGGAACAATGATATTCAACGGAGGCATACTGTGTAGATGCGCGAGTAAAGTTCTATAGGCCCCTCAACATGCAGATATTATTGAATAGCTCACGTGTAAATAATATCATTAGGAGTAGCAGAAAATATGAAAATGTAACATTATTTCGTATTGCTTATTATTTATTCGAGTAGCCAGATCTTTGTATTCGTTTGTGGATGCACTGGATAGCATTACTATTACTTGTGTGCTGTCATTCGCGTAGTTATATCTTAGAAAAAAGTTGTTCTACATAATTATCTTTGTGTCAGTTGTGTTCAAGAAGTGTTATGATCTTCGGGTAACACAAATAAATGAAGATTTTTAATTAGTCATTCTGTACATATCTATTCATATTTTCAATAACCCTGTTGGTTTTCATCATTTTTTTCTTTAGATGTGTACCTATTTATTAGAAATTTTTACGAACAGGGTGTCCATGTTTTTTTTCTTTAAACTCTCTAGATTTGAGTGTCAAACCTCTAACCTTTTAAAAATATTTAAAAAACCAAATACAGCGTTCTATATCACTTGAAAATTCTGGTCTCAACATACTATTACGACACTTGTTAAGAAAATTATGAAGGAAGAATTCCTTATCTTCATAGGCAGGTAGATAAAAAAGGATTGGAAATTTGTTATTCAAGTAGACGATGATTATTTTCGATTGAGGTTGAAAAACAGTAAGATTGAAAAAAATAATGGATACATTGGTTGAAAGTTAAAAAATGAGCTGGAATGCTAAGTGTTGTAAGGAACAGTATTTATTATTGCAACACACATTACAAAGTCGTGGTCAGCGGGAAGAGTCAGTGATCAGGCAGAGGTCGAAATAATAAAGATGTTTTGTAGTTCCAACGAACCTTTAAAACTGAGACAATAAAATGAACGCAGGGGAAGTATCGAAATCAAGAACGAAAACCGAGAATAACAACGAACGGTGTACTTAACCTTACTTAGAGTAACCTCTATCCATGTTATAACCACGTAGTGCGCATGCGTGCAAATGGTCTATTGTGATTTTAGTTATTCCGAACATTTGTGAACGTTCAGACCGAAAAACAGATGGCAACTATAAGAGAAAACTCCGTAAACAGGGCTGTGGACCTCATGGTTCCACGTCGCCCTGAAGATGCCCGAATGGGCGAAAGTGCTCGGTCAGCCATTAAAAATCTGGAGAATAAGTCGCCTGGTTTTTCTCCCCCTCACAACCCCTCTACTACAACGAATGCGACGATAACCAAACGAAGAACAAAAAAAGTAGCATTACCTAATTGTTCCCGATTTTTTCGAAAATAATTTAACATATTTCTGCGCAGGTGGAGTTCTCAGTTCATCGCTAGCCGTGGCAACCGATGCCGCCCATCTGCTGACAGATTTTGCCGGCTTCATGATCTCCCTGTTCGCCCTTTACTTAGGCCAAAGGAAACCCTCGAGGGCGATGCCTTTCGGCTGGCATAGAGCCGAAGTTATCGGAGCCTTGACTTCGGTCTTGACCATCTGGCTCGTCACCGGCATACTCGTCTACATGGCCATCGAAAGGATCATCTACGGGGAGTACGAGATTGACGCCATCATTATGCTCATCACGTCCGGCCTCGGTGTCCTCGTTAACCTTGTGTGGGTGATACAACTATTTTCCTCCATATAGGTTAGGAATAAAAATCGGACGGTACAGCCAGTTATTAGAATGATTAATATAATAATTCATAGTATGTATAATAGAAAACAATAAAATTTTCTTAGTTTTGGATTAAAAAAAAAATGTACGGCGATGTATAAAATAAAATGATATAAAGCCAATTACTTACGAGTAGAAAATTTCAGGTAGGTAACCTTTTTAAAATTAATTTTTGTAATTTTTTGGAGCGTTGAAATTTGTGAAATTTTAATTTATAGGATTTGAGAAGTTAACAAAATTCAGTGGCTATCAGCAGTTTTCCCTTTGCAACTGTATCATAGCCGTGTTAGCTGTCACTTTCGTTGACTACGATAGGATGGGGATTAAAAATATTCTCACGTGTCGACCCGACAAGCTGTTTGTCGCAATTCGCGTCTAAATGGGGTCACACTTCTGACGCTTCGAATTCTCGCTTTTGTGGTTTGTGCTCAAATCGAAGTTGAATAAGTTTCGAGCCGTTTGAGAAAAATCGCTGTTTCTATTGAGTTTTTAACCGACTTCTATAGGAGGAAGATACTCAATGGTATCAATGCAACCGATATGTATCGGATATGTTAGCCGAGGGTCCCATATCAGTCTCCTCAATCAACATAATAACAATGAATGTAGTAAGGCAATCCTTTTAGTTGAGAACTGTAGTGCTCAACTGATTTTGTTTGGCCGGTTATTAAAAACTAACGAAGGCTCAAAAAAGGGAGCTTGGGCAAATTCTACGAAGAGGGTAAAATTGATGGAAAGAGATGTGCAGGATTGCATGACACTAAAAAGTGAAAAATAAAAAACTTCACAAGAAATAAAACCAATTTCGAAGTTATTTGCCTATAAAAAAAATAAAATAGAAAAACGCTGCAAATTATTGTACAGTGGTTTATTATTCCTTCGCTTCAATAATGATTTAGGAAGGCTATCCATTTGTGATAGTAATTATTAATTTCGAACATTTCTGAACAATCACACCGAAAAACAGATGGTAACTATAGGGGAAAACTCCGTAGCAACTATTGTAATTTTAATCATTTTTATTTTTCGTAATTTCTTAATTAAAAGCTAAATTTATTGCCTAACGATACAGCTGGAGAGAGTGTTTGACGACCATTTCAATGAGTATAGAACGATTTTTTATAGCTCCAAGAACTCTCGAGTTATACCCTCATGTCAAATTTCTGAAAATCTCCCAAATTCGGCACTAAAGCTGCGATAACTCGAGAACCAATAAAGCTATCGACCCCGCGATGGTCTTATTCGATTCAGCGTCCAAAAATCTATATAATTTGATACAAAGTACACATCTTTCTGAAAAACCATGGAAAATATAAATTTTCTCCCCCTCAATACCCTCCAAAAATACCCTTAAAATGGAGCTAGCAATTTGGTTCAAGAATTGGGCCGACGTAGGACCGAAATTGATTTTGTTGAAAATTTAACCCAATTGAAAATGAAACGGAACGAACTAGAAGAATGGTATCAGCTGAAGGCTGATCCGAACTATTAGCAATAGTAGAGGCCGACCACAATTGTTATATTCATCACCTTTCAAGCCTTCACAGCCGAGGGTACGTCCCCAGAAAAAGAAGGTAGCTAAGAGTGTCGGGAAGGCGGCGGTGGCGTTCGGTGACGGTGACGGAAGTGGTGCAGTCGGTGTCGGTGGCTCACTTTCGCGACAATGTGTAACGGTTACGCGACACGTTTGTCCCGTCTGCAAGACAAGCTGTCCCACAACCACGACAGTCCCGGGAAAAATTGTTACAAAAATACAACAAGAAGGCACAATTAACGAACGCGTAAACTAGGTTGTAAAGAACGCAAGACCGAGCACAAAAGATCTCATTTCTTCTGTAGGTAGCGATTTCTTTATATACCCTCGCCTCGGTAATTAACGAGAATGATCGGTTTCATTACACTCCCCATTACACTTACACTACTTATATCTCCACGCTCGAACGATTATGTACTCAGTTGTTCAAACGTTTCTATATTGAGCTAATTTGAATAAAATAGAACCCGATGACTCTGTTTCAGAATGGGTATGTCACTTCATCAGCACTCGCACTCGCACGGCAATAACAACAACCACGAATTAGCAACAAAGGACGGTGACGCCAGGAAAAATATCAACGTGAGAGCCGCGTTTATTCACGTTATTGGAGATCTCATACAAAGCGTGGGCGTCTTCATTGCCGCCCTTGTCATTCAGTTCAAGGTACTAATAGATTATCAAAGGACAAGGTGGGGAAGTGTGGATATTGGCAGAAAGTGGAGCATTTTATATTTTGGTATAATTCATTTCTAACCGACTTCAAAAAGACAAGGTTACTATTATTGACTTGCGGGTTATTTGGTTTGTTATACAGTATTGGTTTATTACTCAATAATAAACCATTGCACTTAATCGCCCAAGAAAAAAAAAAAACAATTCTAACCCCCCTCAAAATTCGATGTTTTATCTTTCAAGGCATGTAGAATCCGAATATCCAATAAAAACGCTGCAAATGATTGTAAAGTGGTTTATTATTCCTTCACTTCAATAATTATTTAAGAAGATTATCCATTAGTGATAGTAATTATTCCGAACATTTGTGAACGTTCCCACCGAAAAACAGATGGTAACTATAGGGTAAAACACCGTAGCAACTATTGTAATTTCAATAATTTTATTTTTCTTAGTTTCCAAATTAAATTTTTCACTTTACGGTATACTTGAAGAGTGTTCGACGAAAATTTTAAAGAGTGTAGAACGATTTTTATAGCTCCAAGAACTCTCGAGTTATACCCTCATGCCAAATTTCCGAAAATCTCCTAAATTTGACACAAAAGCTGCAATAACTCGAGAACCAATAAAGCTATCGACCCCACGATGGCCTCATTCGATTCAGCGTCCAAACTTCTATAGAAATTGATACAAAAACATTTTTTTGAAAAACCTTCGAAATTATGAATTCTCTCCCCTTCAAAAAATACCCTTAAAATTGAGCTAGCGATGTGATTCAAGAATTGAGTCGTTGTGAGGCTGAGATTGATTTTTGATGAAGATTTCAAGAACGTAGATATTGTAGTTTGGCCGAAAAAGTGTTGACGGCGTACGGCGATCTCAATACTTCCATTTACTAAGTTAACATGGAAGTAATAACGTTGCGCCCTCAGTATACTAGCTTCTTGATTTCATAATTGGTTAGACCTGTTACCGACTCAAACATGGAAGTACTGTGTGATCTTTGCACACCACTGGTTTTACTTTATCATTCATTTCATAAATTTATTTCTCGAATCGTTCTTCATTTCTAAGTTGGCATTTTTCGTTACCTTCTTTTTTATCCGAAGAAGAAAGATCCTGTCCACTTGAATAACTTTTTCTTTTTTTCCACTTTTAACATTTCTTTCACTTGGACGTTTCGCCAAAAACTGAGTTTATCTTGTCAGCTAAAACAACCCTGATAATAAGCTACTGAGCTCCTCAATTTGCGGTACTTCTTGGTTATTAATTTCATCGATGAATTCTATTTCAGCCTGAATGGAAGGTAGTTGATCCTATCTGCACGTTCCTTTTCTCCATACTGGTGCTCATCACCACTTTCGGCATCATCAAAGATACATTGATTGTACTGATGGAAGGTACAGTGGCATTTACGTACACACCAAATTTAGATCGAAAGTAGTTTTCAATCTGCCTCTACGCAGAGCTTTGACGGGTTAGGAACAATATAAGTAGATTTCTCGATAATTTCTTTTATAATATACCTAGTACCCATTTTTAAATTTATTTACAGGATTGCCGAGAGATGTGGACTTTGATGATGTCATGAACACATTACTCACGATCGATGGCGTTATGGCGGTTCACAATTTGCGGATATGGGCCCTCAGTTTGGACAAAACTGCGCTGGCAGCTCATATTGCTATTAGTAAGCGAGAGAGCAGCATTAATATCGGGCTTTCAGTATTCAAAATCTATCTTCACTCATCAACTTGCGTGTTTTATTGTTTCAGAGCCGGGAACCGTCCCCCAAGCAGTGCTGAAAACCGCCTCGAACAAAATCCACCAGAAATACAACTTCTTCGAAATGACATTGCAAATCGAAAATTTCACCATCAAAATGGAAGACTGTGCTCAATGCCAGGTGCCACACTAGAGTTGTGTAGTTATGTAAATACGAGTTTTCCATGTCGTCTCAATCAAAAGGCTCTTGCCAAGCAAAACTGGAGACGCGCATTTTTTGATTTGTCACGGTTGTGAAATTCGTATGCAAAGAAATTTAGTCGACTGGTTTCAAAAGTTGTCTACTGCAATAATGCATAAATTATTTTTTTGTTACGTATTATGTGATTTTTTCATATTTTCTGTTTCACATTTTCCACTCGATTGAGATTTTTTTATGACGGTATTTTGACCACATTTGTGATGTTCCTCTCTCTTGTTCGCTCTTTGAAGCGCATGTAGTCAAATATGGATATTTATTTCAATATTGAATATAATGATAACACTGTTTTTAAATCATCCGGATTCAAGAGATTTGTAAGATGTGAACTCAAACTGTACTTACAGTATTTACCATTTCGGTACTATCGCACACTGAGTCGTACGATTTTGTAAGTACTTGCTGTACAAATATTTTTCTATCGCCTTTAGATTAGATGGAAATTAGGTATGTAACCGATTTCAATTGTTCATCATTATCATTGCTCTTGTACGGGCCCCCATCAGAATTGTACTCTTGGGAAATACATTTTCAAATATTAATCAACATTATTTTCGTGCCTATTCCCCTTTCATGCCTTGCACGATTTGGCAGGAATGAACGCCAGTTGGGAAGGAAGAAAGAGCGGACTATGATCTGATTGGTGGTAGTTAAATGCAGAACCCACACCTGACAAAATTTCGCCAATCAAATAGCACTCCGCTTTTTCTGTTTCTGTGTATTCTGCCGTCCTAAGTAGAAAAGCAGTAACTCGATTTTTTCGCATTTTGACTTTTTGGTGTCGTTGGATTCGTTAGCTCAATCTCTATCATTTGCAATCGCGAAAACGAGCTTTTTATGAAAATAAAATGGTGTAAATAAAGAAAATAGTTATGCTGCTTTTCAATAATGGTGGGTCATACAAGGACAAAAGGCAGTTTCTCATTGTGCAATGTAAAAAAGCAGTAAACCGGGACAAGCTGTGTCTTTCCGTTGCACAGGGCATGACATTCGGACGAAACCTGTAACAGTACTGCGTTTTTCTGTTGTAATCCAATGCGAAAAGGCGCACCTTTGAAAAGCAGCGCTTCAAGCGCTGTCTTTTACCGTTGTTTTGATCAGCATTTTCATCTTCGCGGCACTTAAACTGCTTTCATCCGTTGCACCACAAGCACATTTTGGAATGCACTGTCGCGCAGTTTTTATCGTTTTTCTAGCTTAATTATTCTAGCTCATCAAATAACGAACCAATAGCTGTGATTTTGCGAGCAGGTATATTTGGCAGAGACAAAAAGGACTTATTTAGCGTTTTGTTGCCATTTTTTTCTCACCACAGACATCCCAAAAATATAATTTTGTGGCTCGACATTTGCAGCGCTCACAATAAAAACATGGCTTTAATGTCAAACCTTGTTCAGATCGTCAACTCGACCAACATTTAAAAAAAAAAACTGTGGAAGTACCTACATAGAAATAGTCGTGTTAGAAGTTTCGAGATCTTTTCAGAAGTTTCATTTAACTTGATTGGGCTTGTGCCTGAAGAGACTTGTCGTGTTACCTACTTCGTTACCCAAAGAAATTTCTTAGGATCTATCTGACAGTAAGAAAAATGTCAATATTAGAATTAACGAAGTAGTTTTCAAGTAGATAGGTACTCCTATATTTATTTGTAATAGAAGTAATGTACTCGAGAACTACTTCGTTACCTTAGTTGCTATTTTTTCTACCGACTAATGTTACATTAAATGTAACAAATTTTGTTCAATTCTTACTTTTTTTATTGAAAATTTTGATCTTGTGCAACGTAAGACTGAACAATCAGTTACCTTAAAAATATGAGTTTGTATGTTTACGTACTGATATAAACCTACCTATAATATTACCTACCTACCTACCTACTTTTTTGCAATTAAGTTTTTTTACAATAAACTTTTTTAAATTCTTTATTTCTATCAGTAAATACTAATTTAAACAAACTAAAAACGAAAATTAAACTCCTAGGAAAATATTCCCCTATGTGGACCACGCGGTCCGTGTTAGGGAGAAGAGTTCTGAATTAAGACAATTGTTCACATTACCTCTCTAAAATAAAAATAATTTCAGCTAAAAATTACAGAAAAGAAACTATCTAAAAAAAGAGAAGAAGAAGTTTCTGTCATTTACGAATCGCTTCTAAATTTATTGTTTTCAGTTAAATCGGGAAGGTTGCGTGCACCCATGTTTGGCACTAGCTGATGAAATAAAGAAAAACTACCTACATTTTATTATTATTAACCGACTTCAAAAAGAGGAGGTAAATCAATAAGGTTACATAGAACCTACCTAGTACATATACAATTAGTATAGAAAATAGTTTTTTTCCTTGTCGTGGTATGTCATTATTTTGATCCTCACAAAGGTGAACAACAGTAACTATACCATACAATGAAGAAAAAAACAGTAAGCAACTTACTGCAGTAGGAAAATGTGCAGTAGCACAACGGAGAAAGACAGTTTGCCAATAATGCAAGGGTGAAAAACAGTTTTACCCCGATACTGTTGCAATAGGCATGGCGATTCAGAATGAATACAAAGGTAAAAAACAGTTTGGTGAATTAAAAATAGTATTTTTATCTTTTTTTGCATGTGACCTATAAAAAATAAAATAAAGAAGTGGTAGGTAGCTATTTCGACCAAGAAAACTGATTTTCGATCCGTATTGAGGTTTTTATGGCACAAAACGCAAAACCTCAATTTTCTCAAAACTAGTTTTTTGGAATTACTGCTTTTCTACTTTGGACGGCAGTATTCCCTTTGCATTTGTGAATTGTACTCACTCATTTCACCAAGTCGTTGCCTTTTCAATTTCAAAAATATTTCGCCAGTGTTGCCCTATTATTTAATATTAAAGGTACTTACAACGTACATACTTATTTAATTTTAAAAAAGAAGAAAAATTCGAATAGTTGACATTGTATCAATTGCAGGATTCTGTGGTGACGTCAAGAAGGAACTCACAGACATCACCGCGTCACTCGCTTTCAAAACACACCTCCGCAAGTCCGCCTTCGTTACTTGGTGCGTAATACGCTTATCGGGCGAATACGTGCGCAACGAAGTATGTTTTCAGGTCTAAACATATTTTTTTAGACTAGGTAAATGGCACAAGTTTCCCGATAAACAATTGCAAACCAGGGCCAGATAATGTTTGCATCGTTTGTTAGTGGAAAAATGCGAAAACCGAAAAATTCTAATATTTTTCATCATAACATGAAGCCCTAACTATGTCATGTAAAAGTAATTTTTTTCATTGTTAGAAAGCTCTTGCCTAGTACTTCATGTACCATGTAGTTGTTCATATTTTTTTTCTGCACGTGCTTGGGAGTGGTGCTCGAAAAACCTCAAAAAAGTTAAAATTGGCATCACGTTTTCTTTAACACTTTCTTCTCTACACGAGAATGCCGAATGAAAAATTGGACCGAAGCCCTCATAGGCAGATAAATTATGACCAAAATGACATAAAAACGGAACAATCGAGCAATTTCTCTAGAAGTTATGAGCTCACAAATTCAAAACTTCCTGTTTTCGCAAAAATCGCGTTATCTGGCCTTTCTCCGCATCTGGGAACGTAAAACTACTAACTACTGGATGTGCTCGATTGAATAAATTATGGGACCTACCTGGATAGTAAGCCTTTCAAACAAAAAAAAAAAAATCGGACATATAGGAGCTAAACGCCAGTGGACAACACACACCATAAAAAACCATAGTAACCTGCTCGTTTTGAAGTTGGTTAAAAATAGGTTCCGTTTATTAGCAAGGTGATTATTCTTCGCTTTGTTGTAGTCGCATTTATTGTAGTAGAGGGGTTGTGAGGGGTAGAAAAACCAGGCGACTTATTCTCCAGATTTTTATTGGCTGGCCGAGCACTATCGCCCATTCGGGCCCCAATGGGCGAAAGTGCTCGGCCAGCCAATAAAAATCTGGAGAATAAGTCGCCTGGTTTTTCTCCCCCTCACAACCCCTCTACTAAGGTGATTATTATACAAGGTGATTAGAACATACACACCTTGGTTTATAAGCACTTTTCTATAAGTTCACAATAATGAATTTTGATGACTTGGAAAGAAAGTGAAAAGGTTTCAGGATGTCCTAGGTTGAGCGCGCTCTCTGAGGAAGGAAGATCGAAACTAAAGAAGAAGACGAAGAAATAGAATACCCTCCAGAACGATGAAATTCGAAATAGCCGATTCGACGGATGGCGATTTTAATTTTATTACAGCAATTTGAAATACAGTTCGAAAAACGAGAGAAATTCATTTCTTCATCTAGCGCATATCATAAATGGGAAAACGCTGCAAATGATTGTACAATGGTTTATTATTCCTTCGCTTCAATAATGATTTAAAAAGGATATCCATTTGTGATAGTGACTGTTGGGAACATTTGTGAACGTTCCCACCGAAAAATAGATGATGGTAACTATTTTATTACCCCCTCCCCACAAAATTTGATGTTTTACGTTTCAAAGCATGTAGAATCCGAATATCCAATAAAAAAAATTCTGTCTGCCCGCCGTACGCCCATAGCAGTTTTCTGGCCAAACCATAATAGCTAAATTCTTCAAATTTTCACCAAAAATCAACCTCGGTCCAATTCTTGGACCAACTTGCTAGCTCAATTTTAGGGGTATTTTTGGGAGGTTTTGAGGGGGAGAAAATTAATATTTTCCAGGGTCTTCCAGAAAAATGTGTGCGTGGTATCAAATTGTATAGATTTTTGGACGCGGAATCGAATGAGACCATCGCGGGTTCTCGAGTTATCACACCTTTTGTGTCGAATTTGGGAGATTTTCAGAAACTCGAGAGTTCTTGGAGCTATAAAAACCGTTCTATACTCATTGGAATGGTTGTCACTCTCCAGCTGTACCGTTAGGCAAAAAATTTAGTTTTTAATTAGGAAATTAAGAAAAATAAAATTGATTAAAATTACAATAGTTGCTACGGATTTCCCCGATAGTTACCAATCTGTTTTTCGGTGGGAACGTCAAAATTGTTCGGAATAATTACTATCACAAATGGATAGTCTTTCTAAATCAATATTGAAGCGAAGGAATCATTTGCAGCGTTTTTATTGGATATTCGGATTCTACATGCCTTGAAACGTAAAACATCAAATTTTGAGGAAGGGTTATAAAATTTTTTTCCTGGGCGATTACAATGGTTTATTATTGAATATTAAACCAAAACATCAAGGAGCCAATCCAGTTCGCCATAATTGGTGAACTTGACATAAGTTATCAACATTTTAATTTTCTGATTATTAGAATATCCTATAGCTGACACTTGAACGTTCTTACAGTCGTTAATCATAACCAGATTGATTTTTGGTGAAAATTTCAAGAATTTAGCTATTCTGGTTTGGCCGGAAAAGTGTTGACGGCGTACGGCGGACAGACCGAATTTTGGTTTATTATTCAATAACAAACCATTGTAATCGCCCAATAAAAAAAAATTTATAACCCCCCTCAAAATTAGATTTTTTACGTTTCAAGGCACGTAGAATCCGAATATCCAATAAAAAAAAATTCTGTCTGTCCGCGGTAAAAATTTAGTTTTCAATTAGAAAATAAAGAAAAATAAAATTGATTAAAATTACAATATCTAGTTGCTACGGATTTTTCCATGGGAACGTCAAAATTGTTCGGAATAATTACTATCACAAATGGATAGTCTTTCTAAATCAATATTGAAGCGAAGGAATAATAAACCGGAGTACAATCATTTGCAGCGTTTTTTATTGGATATTCGGATTCTACATGCCTTGAAACGTAAAACATTTTGAGGAAGGGTTATTAAAATGTCTTTCTTGGGCGATTACAATGGTTTATAGAATAATAAACCAAAACATCAAGGAGCCAATCCAGTTCGCCATAATTAGTGAACTCGATATTAGATACCTAATAAATATCAACATTTTAATTTTCTGATTATTAGAATATCCTATAGCTTCAATTTCGATTTACAATTAATTCATCATTACAGTGCTGACACTTGAACGTTCTTACAGTCATAATCATAACCTGTGTTGTGGATACGAAAATACAGGAGTCCAGCATGATTTCAACAAAATCTCAAGAATTGTTACATCGTTTTAAATTGTGTTTGGATATTATGTAGGTACTATGAAAAAGTATTTTCGAATCCTCCTACTCCATAGCACAGCAAATAAATCACTTCAACGCATGCCACATGTTGCATTTAGAGACCGACCATGAGATGAGGCGTATGAAAGCAAATAAATAGCAACGTAGTAAACTTACCATAATAGAAGTTCGGACGAAGAATAAAAATAAACATTTGGCGCGAGGTGATACGAGACTGAGCACAGCGGACGTTCGTGCCAGGCGCGAGGAGATACGAGACTGAGGTGAAAGGCCGTACCAGCCGCGAGAGCTCTGCCTTGCCTAGCCTTGAGAAGGTGGGCGGGCCTTATGTCTCGTTCGGGACCGAATGTGAGCGGCAGTCTCAATAATTTTTTCTTAAATTATATTTTACCTTGTATAGTGTAATTATATTTACCTTTATTACCTATATTTTTCTCCCACTCTAACATGATTAAATTGATGCCTACATGAACAATGAACTAACTAGTAGCTTTTTAATTTATGAAATAATCAAAGGAAATTATGCCTTTCTTCAATTAATTCAATATTGAGTAGTTAATTAATTTTTAAGCTAGAAGAGCATTATTTTAAGGACGAAAATCATATGTGAACTGACCACTCTTGGAATGTTTGGTGAATGAAGGACGACTGATTTGATGGAAATAATAATTATTGGCAACCGTATCGATGGACAGTTCTACGCACTCTCTCTTGCTCAACATGAATGTTATCTGTTACTGTGCTGTGATAATTCATTCTCGAACTTTTGTCTTCCCGTTTACTATTTTTCTATATTAGTTTTGTGTTTTCCCTGCGTCGTCTACTCTTCTTTACAGGTTATGGTCTCTTGCACGGAGTGCGCTAATTCATAAATTGTTTTTTACGCGAGTGATTATTTTCGGAAGCCGGTTGCCCTTGGTTTACGTTCGATTTCCTTTTTTTCGTTCGGCCGCGTGCGTGATAATTTCGCTTCGCCATAGGTGAATCAATCGTCAATAATTTGCGACTAATTCGACGTTATTACCCGTTCTATTGGGCGTAAATTTCAAGAGCTGGCTATTCCGAGTAAAAATGATTCTCGAAGATAAAGGACTCGTCTATGTCATATCAGACGTGGAGCTCGCTCATCGCGTCAACTTCAGTTCTGCCGGAGTTTCTGCTATAATTTGATTATTCAGTGTCTGTCGGATAAACATTTAGACATTGTAAAAAACTTTTCAAAAAAAAACCGACTTCAAAAACTTTGTCTATAAAATACACTCTGAAAAGGAAAAAATAACAAAAATGTCCCAACTTCGCAGCAACTCATTCGCCAACTACACATTTTAAGGACTACTTTACTACTCGTATTGACCTGACCACTTCCTGATTGATTGGATCACCTTCCCTAATAATATAAAAACGACTATTTCTCATTTCCCAAATGATTAAAAGATTTTCCTTTCACCTCTGAATTGCCTCCAGATTGATCATCTTTTGGAGTCGGCGCGTCTCTTATATTGTATTGGAGAAGCCTGGAGATTCCGAATTAGTAAGAATATAAATCCTTCATACCTTTATTACCTATATTTTTCTCCCACTCTAACATGATTAAATTGATACCTACATGAACAATGAACTAACTAGTAGCTTTTTAATTTATGAAATAATCAAAAGAAATTATGCCGATCTTCCAATAATTCAATATTGAGTAGTTCATTGATTTTTAAGCTAGAAGAGCATTATTTTAAGGACAAAAATCATAATATATGTGAATTGACCAGCTCTTGGAATGTTGGACTTGGATGGACAGTTCTACGCCCTCTCTCTTGCTCAACATGTTATCTTATCTGTTACTACTGTACTGTGATAATTCATTCTCGAACTTTCGTTTGTCTTCCCGTTAACTATTTTTCTATATTTCGCTAATAAACTAATTAATATTAGTTTCGTGTTTTTCCCTGCGTCGCCTACTCTTCTTAACAGGTTATGGTCATTTGCACGCGCTAATTCGTAAATTGTTTTTTACGCGAGTGATTATTTTCGGAAGCCGGTTGCCCTTTGTTTACGTTCGATTTCCTTTTTTCGTTCGGCCGCGTACGTGATAATTTCGCCTGGCCATGTTGATTGATTGTTTACCACTTTTTCTATGTATAAAACTATTGGCACCCAATCGACCTAATATGCTGCCCTAACCATTCCGAAGGGGTGAAAAATCTTTGCCGAATTAGTGAACCAATCGTGGAAAAAGGCACTAAGTCATTCTCCCCCTCGACCCTATTGATTTAAGAAACCAGTTAAAATAATTTTCAACGGTTTATGTCCTTTTTCAGGCTTTGTAGAAGAAGATACTTTTTCGGTTATGGAAAACGGTCGTCAAGATAGAGTCACAGGGTCTCTCAGTCAATCTGAAGGTGAATTACAAGTAGGTATGTGGCGTATTCATTAATTTGCTTTACAAAACATTCCTCACTCCCATAAAATTACTCGAGTGATTATTATTATATAAAATTATCTAACAACTGGTCAACTCTTCAACATTGTGTATTGGTTTCAGGAGCGATTCGAGCCTACTACCTTCAGTTGTTCACATTACCTGTAGAGTACGGTCTCGGCAGAACATAGACGTGTTCATTTCATTCTCATCGAGCAGTATAATTATTACGCTGTTATTTACACCAACCAAGATTTTAAAAAAATATAGGTAAACTCTGTACATTGGGCAATAAAAATCCTCAAAAAATTAAACATACTGTCTTATCCCTTTTCAACCTGCATGCAACTTAGAGTGGCCCCAAAAGTTAACAAGACCTTTCAGTTTCAGTCTACTGCACTCTGCTACTAGGAGTTAATTACTGTATTCATTGTTGTGGGTAAAGAAAAAGTGAGACAATGGAAAATATGCATTACACATTTATTTTTGGCAATACATCAGAAAATACCCTTTTTCAGGACATCAATTTTTAAGAAGGTGATAAGTCGATTGAGAGGGGGTGAATATTATTTAGGTAAATATTTCGGCTCTGAATGGGCACCATCAACTGATAACTGGTCGATCAAACAGAATATTTCTCATTCTTCTCCACTATCATCCCCCATTGGTCGTTTTCGTTATTTCTTCATCTCTTCAGCCAGCACAGGTACTACAGCTTCTTTTATGCACGGGAAGGCTTCTCAAAATCCCAACTCTGAAGAATGGCAAGTGGACAGCGGATGAAAGACAAGGTTTATACTGCAAGAGTTGTATCATTCTTCAAAATTCAAGGAAAGAACTGTAGGTAGTATGTATCAGGCAAATAATGTACGACCTAACTGAAAAAATGGAATTGTTCATTTAATATAAATAAAACACTGCCTAATTGAAAATTTAGATAGGTGAACATGGACGGCTAGAACAAGCTACAAGCTATAAATGGAGCCCTAAGCTTCAGCTGATACGCCCGCTATTTTTCTACTGCAAATATAAATTCCCTTTCTCAAAAGAAAAAATAAATAAAAAATTACCCAACATGCTACCTAATAAAACGAAGACGTTCACAGTAAAGCCGGGTCCAGACGAGTGTAATGTAACGTGTAAAGCCGGGAATACACTTGCGCCGAGGCAGGCCGCGCACCGCATGAGCAGCCTCGGCTCGCCGCGATGCTCAAGTGTGTACAGCTCCTAAACACAGCTGCGAACAGGCTCGGTCTGCCTACAGTGGCTTGATAGATACAGTGCGGTCAAGCGAGAATCGCAGCCATGTTTAATCTAAACTCGGCTAATATAGCATTGACTTACATAGGTTCGTCTCATAATAATGCTTATAAAATCGTAATTTATATTCTCAAATACTCAATCAAAAACTTTTCAATTGCTCAATAGTATTTTGAACTAAAATAAAATACGAAAATAATTTATTTTGTGTCATAGAAGGTGTAAATGAATAAATAACGGGAGTGTGCCTAGCTCAACATATTTTCATAAAAAATTAAATTCTTGAAAAATATTCATGTTCTTCAAGACCTTTAATGCAAAAAAAATTTAATGCTAGTTAACCATGAGAATAAGCTCTGCAAATGTTAACACATGTTTATTTTAATAAATAGACAAAAGTCTAAAAAATCTTCAAATTTATTTCTTAGTCCAAAAAATTTCGAAATTTTTCAAATACAAAAAATTGTCAAAAAATATTTATTAAAAAACTACAAAAAATAAATAAATAAAAATTTCCAAATTTTTTTAAAGGAATTAAAAAAAAAATAAATAAAAACTTCTCATTTTTTCCAAGTCCGGAAATTTTCTAAATATTTTTATGTCCATTTTTTTAGTTACCTTGTGGATTCCTCCGTTTATTGCAGTTAATGGGCAGCATTTTTTTCCTAAATGGTGTATTATGATGCCGAAATTCTAAGATCATTTCTGGATAAACCTTGATTTATATATGCCAAATTTCATAAAAATCCAGCCTATTGGTTTCGGGTAAAAGCCACAAAGGAAGTAAGGGTGATGTTTTTTCTTTGATTTTCTAATTCTACATTACACTAAAATGTCAAATTGTGTAAAAAAAATTTCTGCTGAAGATCACAATGTTTCTTTATTGAAGATAATAAATATAAAAAGCTGAATGCCTAAATATATGTAAATAAATCGACAAATAATATTTCGTATTCTCATAACTTCTCACAAGAAATTTTTCAAGTTTTTTTCTCCTTCAATAAGCATGTTTGTAAAAATTTTGCAAGGTCAAATTTATTTTTCTCTTGAATGATAAAAAACATAATGGTCACCTGGGATATGAATTAACTTATCACACTTCCCCAAAGAAAATCGAATATACGTCAAAAAATTTGTAAACAAATTTGAAAATTAAATCTCCTTCGAAAATGTTAAAAATCCATTTCTCCCAAAAAAAAAAAAATCACAAATACGTTCATGTAAAATGCTTCTTACAGGACATCGAATGTCTAGAATAATTTTTAGAACAGAATGGAAAAAAATAATTATAAATATTTCATTCGCTTGTCTTGAAATTCTTTATAAACATATAAGACTTAAGTTCAGTTCTAAATTACAGCTTTGAAATAACCAGTCCCACCTTAAATGTGCTCACAAGAAAAACAAAATGAAAAGAAAATTAATAAATAAATGATGAAATATAAAGTGAACATTAAGACTGACTTAGAAATGAATTTGACGATTTTTTTATTTTCGCCTATCTAGTGAAAATAATAAAGTCATGTTTAAAATTCGCAGTGTTTATTCTCATAGTTGAATATAGCTTTAAATTATTTAATTATTTTTGAGAAAGTAAAGTTTTTAAAGAACATGAATATTTGTTAAGAAAATATTTTTCAATGAAAATAAGTTGAGTTAGGCACACAGCCAGTATTTATTAATTTACACCTTCTACGACACAAAATAAATTATTTTCGTATTTTATTTTAGTTCAAAATACCATTGAGCAATTGAAAAGTTTATGATTAAGTATTTGAGAATATAAATTACGATTTTATAAGCATTATTGTGAGACGAACCTATGTAAGTCAATGCTATATCAGCCGAGTTTAGATTAAACATGGCGCTCGGACGTTCGACCAATCAAAAAGAGGACACCGCTTGACCGCACTGTATCTATCAAGCCACTGTAGGTCTGCCTCATGCGGTGCGCGGCCTGAGGTACATCAAAGTGAGCACGGACCGAGGCAGGCTCGTTCGGTGCTCAGAGGATGCGCGGCCTGCCTCGGCGCAAGTGTATTCCCGGCGCTCGGGAGGATCCATCGGCTGTCGGTTTTTCCCGCGAACACAAGGCGCTCGCACTGCTCGCAGTACGCGAACAGCTCTTGGAAAGGGATTCGCGTTCGCGTTCGTGGGCCGTCCACACTGTTCGCGCTCGATTACACGTAATCTTACATTACACGTTACACTCGTCTGGACCCGGCTTAAGACAACTGTTTGTTAACAACCTCCTCCTATACTACCACAAACATCCAGCGATAATTAATCTGGTCGCTTTGCACGATTACTCCACCAGATACCAAGTCGTTGGGTACGTGGTAACCCCGCGTTTACAACTTACGACGCGTAGTCCCGTCTATGTAATTGGCATTGTGTATAGGAGTATTGATCAAGAATTGAAGAATCCACGACAATTCTCTAGAGCAGTGTACAAGAGGAAAATTTTCGAATTCCTTATTAGAAGTGGTCCTTACCTGGTCGAGAATATAATCACCAGTAGGTACCTAACTATGTTTGAGGCGCTATGCATTAGGCTTTACCCGGAACATGTAGTAGGTTAGGGTATAAGAATGTATTCGGTTTCTTCGCCCAGATTTTTGCTTTCCTATCCAATCACAGGCTTTTGTTTGGTGAGTTATAGAATGTAGGCGTTATTGTAATACCTAATTGTTGAGTTTTAGCTGGATGTCGATAGCACTCCCTCACAGCAACACAGACTTCAGTCTAGTGCTGTGGAGACGTTGACACTATAAACCCAGCATTATACGTACTACTATAAAAATCAAGCCCCTATGTATAACATAGGTCAGTTGTGATTTATTTTTTTACCTTTTGATTCCTATTGTATGTCACTATTGTTGTTCGATACATCGATAGTACCAATCGTTTACCTTTATGTATCGAGCGTCCTAATAATAATAAAAACTTTAAAAAAAAAATAAAACCGACTTCAAAAAGTTTGCTATAAAATACACTCTGAAAAGGAAAAAATAACAAAAATGTCCCAACTTCGCAGCAACTCATTCGCCAACTACACATTTTAAGGACTACTTTACTACTCGTATTGACCTGACCACTTCCTGATTGATTGGATCACCTTCCCTAATAATATAAAAATTACTATTTCTCATTTCCCAAATGATTAAAAGATTTTCCTTTCACCTCTGAATTGCCTCCAAATTGATCATCTTTTGGAGTCGGCGCCTCTCTTATATTGTATTGGAGAAGCCTATAGAATCTTTACGTCCAGACCCAGACTTATTACCTGGCACCTACTAATTTATCGTAAATTCATATTTATTTGTACTTAACCATCGGGTAGTCATTTTGCCAGAGAGGCGCCGACTCCAAAAGATGATCAATCTGGAGGCAATTCAGAGGTGAAAGGAAAATCTTTTAATCATTTGGGAAATGAGAAATAGTAATTTTTATATTATTAGGGAAGGTGATTTAATCAATCAGGAAGTGGTCAGGTCAATACGAGTAGTAAAGTAGTCCTTAAAATGTGTAGTTGGCGAATGAGTTGCTGCGAAGTTGGGACATTTTTGTTATTTTTTCCTTTTCAGAGTGTATTTTATAGACAAACTTTTTGAAGTCGGTTTTATTTTTTTTTAAAGTTTTTATTATTTTTTTCTTTTTAGTGACTTACAATTATGGACAGCTCTCTTTACAGAATTTTCCCAAGCTTTCATTATTGTGTTCTTGTCACTTACTACTAACCGTCCAAACTCAATTCATAAGTCCGTTGAACGTTGAAGTTCTAAAGTATAATGATTACCTAACTATCTTCAATGTTATTATGTTAATTGAGAGTGAGTTTTAACGTTTGGAATAATCCATCCACTGATTTGGGTCTCTTGGTCAACATACCGGATACTTTGATCCCATTGATACACCTATCAAAACTCAAATAATTGTCTACACCATTGCTGGTTACTGAATTGCACCAATTCACTCGTTCTTTATTTCTCTAACGATAATAGAGTGATGATTTCCTGAAGCGTATCCGCATTCACACTGAATGAGAGAATCCGAACCAAATTTCAGAAATTCGCCAATCGTTTGTGCATTAAAATGAAGTTATTTGGCCTTCAAAACCATGTCATTTATTGAAAATTTAAAGCTGAATTCAAATCTTCTAACGAGAATGCTATGACTAACGTAGTTTTTTTTCTACAAGCATAAATAGTCCAAAAAACGTGATTTTGAAACAATTTTTTTAGAAATACGGCCTAAAAAGTATCTACTTTTAGTTCAATCAATACCAAATTTGGATCACGTAAACCAGACTCAAACTTGAACAATTTAAGTTTAAAAACGATGGACAAACAGTTTTGGTTTGGAAGTTATGAGGTCTCAAACACAGGTCCATTAAAACATCGATTGCTCCCTTATTATGCCACCTAAACTTGATTTTTTACCATCGTTAGAAAGCTCCAGCTAAGCGCTTTCAACTGCAATAGTGTTCATATTTTTTTCTCGACGTGGTTGGGAACGGTGCTCGAAAAACCTCAAAAAAGTGAAAATCGGCATCACGTTTATTGTTACACTTTCTTCTCTACACGCTATATTCGAATGCCGAACGAAAAATTGAAGCTAGCCTCTTGTAGGCAGATAAATTATGAACAAAATGACACCAGAAACAAAACAATCGAGCTAGTATTCTAGAAGTTATAAGCTTGCAAAGTCAAAACTTCCTTTTTTCGCGAAAATCACGTTTTCCGGCGTTTCTCCGCGTCTGGAGACGTAACTACTGGACGGACTCAATTGAAAAAATTATGGGACCTACCTGGATAGTAACCCTTTCAAACAAAAAAAAAAGTAACCCGATCGTACGTACAGGAGCTGAACGCCGGTGGACAACACATACCAAAAAAAAGGGGGAAAAAAAAAAATCCACACTCCACTACACGCGCTCCCTGGTGAAACACTTACAGTGGCTTGATAGATACAGTGCGGACTCTTTTTGATTGGTCGAACGTCCGAGCGCCATGTTTAACCCAAAATCGGCTGATATAGCATTGGCTTACATAGGTTCTTCTCATAATAATGCTTATAAAATCGTTATTTATATTCTCAAATACTTAATCATAAACTTTTCAATTGCTCAATGGTATTTTGAACTAAAATAAAATACGAAAATAATTTATTTTGTGTCGTAGAAGGTGTAAATTAATAAATACCGGGTGTGTGCCTAGCTCAACTTATTTTCATTGAAAAATATTTTCTTAACAAATAATCATGTTCTTTAAAAACTTTACTTTCTCAAAAATAATTAAATAATTTAATGCTGTATTTAACTATGAGAATAAACACTGCGAATTTCAAACATGACTTTATTATTTTCACTAGATTGGCGAAAATAAAAAAATCGTCAAATTCATTTCTAAGTCAGTCTTAGTGTTCACTTTATATTTCATCATTTATTCATTAATTTTCTTTTCATTTTGTTTTTCTTGTGAGCACATTTAATGTGGGACTGGTTATTTCAAAGCTGTAATTTAGAACTGAACTTAAGTCTTATATGTTAGTAAAGAATTTCAAGACAAGCGAATGAAATATTTATAATTATTTTTTTCCATTCTGTTCTAAAAATTATTCTAGACATTCGATGTCCTGTAAGAAGCATTTTACGTGAACGTATTTGTGATTTTTTTTTTTTTTTTTTTTTTTTTGGGAGAAATGGATTTTAAACATTTTCGAAGGAGATTTAATTATCAAATTTGTTTACAAATATTTTGACGTATATTCGATTTTCTTAGGGGAAGTGTGATAAGTTAATTCATATCCCAGGTGACCATTATTTTTTTTTTATCATTCAAGAGAAAAATAAATTTGACGATTGAGAAATTTGAGTTATGAGAATACGAAATATTATTTGTCGATTTATTTACATATATTTAGGCATTCAGCTATTTATATTTATTATCTTCAATAAAGAAACATTGTGATCGTCAGCAGAAAATTTTTTTACACAATTTGACATTTTAGTGTAATGTAGGATTAGAAAATCAAAGAAAAAACATCACCCTTACTTCCTTTGTGGCTTTTACCCGAAACCAATAGGCTGGATTTTTATGAAATTTGGCATATATAAATCAAGGTTTATCCAGAAATGATCTTAGAATTTCGGCATTATAATACACCATTTAGGAAAAAACGCTGCCCATTAACTGCAATAAACGGAGGAATCCACAAGGTAACTAAAAAAAATGGACATAGAAATATTTAGAAAATTTCCGGACTTGGAAAAAATTTGGAAATTTTTATTTATTTTTTATTATTTTTGTAATAAATATTTTTGACAATTTTTTGTATTCAAAAAATTTGGGAATTTTTATTTTTTATAATTTTTAAATAAACATTCTTTGACAATTTTCCGTATTTGAAAAATTTCGAAATTTTTTGGACTAAGAAAAATAAATTTGAAGATTTTTTAGACTTTTGTCTATTTATATTCAGTAAAATAAACATGTGTTAACATTAATTTGGAGCGCTTATTCTCATGGTTAACTAGCAGTAAATTTTTTTGCAGTAAAGGTCTTGAAGAACATGAAATTTTTTAAGAAAATAATTTTTTATGAAAATAAGTTGACCTAGGCACACTCCCGTTATTTATTAATTTTCACGTTCTATGTCACAAAATAAATTATTTTCGTATTTTATTTTAGTTCAAAATACTATTGAGCAATTGAAAAGTTTTTGACTAAGTATTTGAGGATATAAATTACGATTTTATAAGCATTATTATGAGACGAACCTATGTAAATCAATGCTATATCAGCCGAGTTTAGGATAAACATGGACGCGATTCTCGCTTGACCGCACTGTATCTATCAAGCCACTGTAAAACACTGATACACGCGCGGCATCTGTCAGATGCCCGACTAGTTATTAGCGAAAAAAAATTGTTTTTCGCAATTTTGCAGGAGTAATGTTGGGCAGATAAATAAAGAAGTTCGTAAATGTTAATAAATGTATTTTTGAAAAAATTTAAATCTTCAAAATCTTAAATTTTAATAACACATATTCGTTTCAATAGGTATCATTCCTTATTGCTTGTCGGTAAAAAGTAAATTGACTAGTAAACCTATTAGGTACACAAACAATCAGTCTTCAATCATATTCGTTTCAATTTCTTCTTCTGCATCGGTGTCGAGGTCCTCTTCAGGCAACTCAGCAACGAGCTTCGGGGGCCCGGAAGCTGAAGGTCTAGGGTCATCTTCAGATAGCAGTTCATCATCACTCACCTCACAGCCGTCAAGTAGAATTTGATGAATTTCGCGAATGTCGTTAGCTTTGTTGAGATCGAAGCGTTTTTTTCATCTATATTGAATCTATGAAGAAGAAAACACAGTTTCAGTCCAAAATTGTCAGGGTCAGATTTGCTCTAGGTTCACGTTCTAACTTGGCCGTCCACTTATCCTCTAAGCCGTACCAAGCGAGGTTGAACCACCTGAACTTTTTCCTTCGCCTGGATAATTCCTGGAGACGTCTGGGGAAAGTAAACAAGAACAATCACGTGAACGCAATATATTATGAAACACCTAAAATTGAAAATTTGGCTATACTTACATTTTTACACGCGCTGCATCCACGAGATGCTTTTGAGGTAAACATCAACCTACAGCACGCTACTCGCCCACGGAGGCAACTGATCGGTTGTCCTACAGGACCTTGAGGAATAGAAGGGCCGGGAACTTGGTTCCCCTCCCCCCACAAAACCTGTGACAAAAACGCTGAACTGGGCATCTGTGAGATGACGCGCGTGTAATGGAGTGTTAAATTCCTATACGAAAACGAGCGTTCACAACAATTGTCAATAAATAACATCCCGCGACCCGACCAAGTTCAACTACGTCGTCAGTCAATTAGACGTCGACATTATGGAGCAAATATCGGACGTCATTCAAAACCCGCCCGCAGATACGTCTTATGAGACGCTCAAACATAAATTGATTTCGGCATTCTCAGATTCCGAGGAGTTGAAACTCCGCCAACTTCTTACGGACCTCGACCTCGGCGACCAAAAACCGTCTCAACTTTGGCGTCGCATGAGAGAGCTCGCCAGCGGACGCGTAACTGACGACGCGCTCAAAACGTTATTTATTTATTTAGACATGAAACAAGCAATTCTGCTCAATTTACAAAAGAAAAATTACTAGGAAAGGCTTCGCTACAGCACAAATACAATATAGGTTTAGAAAAAAAAGAAAATAAGGAAATACCGTAGAATGGTTGCTCATTTTAGGCTTAGGTAAATGCGATGGTGGTTGCGGATATGTACTGGGGACTTGGGGAAATGAAGGTGAGATTGGTCGAGATCACACACGTCGCAGAATGATCGTTCGGAGTTGGGCGGGCGGAGTGCAAAACATGTCGAGCTCAGGTGCACAATCGATCAGGGCATTAGCCTGACGGAGGAGACGGTAGGAAGGACGGTGGTAGAGGTAGTATGTGGTGGAGAAGGGTACGTAAAAGAGTGTCGAATGGCGGGATGGGTAGGGGGCACGTGGAGACCGATCATGGCCAGAAGCGAGGGACAGTCAAGCTCGCCAGTCACCAACTTCTGGAGAAACAAGGTAACAGCAAGAAGCCTGCGCCTCTCCAGAGTTGGGAGCCCGATCTCGAGACGCAGGGAGTCAGGATGGTAACTCTCCAGCCTTCCCGACCGAAAAGCCACGTACCTGAGGAATCTCTTTTGGACCCGCTCTATCTCGTGCTTGTGGATGACGTGCAAATTTGCCTCACTGCTCAACGAGTATCCCGAAATAGGTACTGCGTCCGCCGGCGCTGTCACCTAACTCCGTCCCCCATCGAACCGTTCACGTCATCGAACGACTGGTCCTCCCGTCCGCAGCCGATTTCGACGATCGTTTTGTCACGGTTGCGACTTTGCTCTCGGGTAAGGATTGTCTCTCCTAGCCTCCGGAGGTTCATTGTCAGGTGAAAACAGGATCATGTTCCGATGGTAGTTGGGTAGGGATGCTCCGAATCCGAGAGCAAGCCAGTTAGTCAGTTAGACAGGTAGCAGAGCATCCGATCGGCGCGTTTTCATTTCTTTTATTGACAATTTATTTTATAAACTGTTTTTTTCACCGTTTCGTTTCAATATATTTTTTTTTAACAATATTGTTTTTTTTTTGGACACTCGAGTGATCAATTTTGTTTGTACCCTCTCTTTCGAGTTTGTGGCGAAATCCCTGTTGGATGAATTGACGACACCTGACACTAAGCTTAATCTAGTGCAAGAAAAAATTCTTCGCCCCCAACACCCTAGTGAAAATTTCAGAACATATTATGTCGAACAAAAATTACAAAATTTAACGACATTCTATCTCAGTATCCTGAAACCGAGCTAGTTAAATCTATATTACAAGGTACTAATAAAAACACGAGGGCAAAATTCCAGTTCAATACACGCCCTAAGGATTTCGCTGAGCTACAGAACCTTGTTGCAGACTTTGAAAAATTGGAACTAACAGAAAACCTGCAAAAAACAGAATTTCTAAAAATCCGACGAACATTTCAACGGCAAAATATTTTTCTAATTCGGCACCAGATCAGGATACAAGACATTATTCACCTCCCCCACGTTTTCCAAAACAAAATTCACCATCTTCAACGAACAAAAATGTTAACAATTACGCCAGCAACGAACGGAGATCGCAGGGACCAAAAATAATACCAACCAACAACAACAATCTTCCAATAGAAGGGAAAATAATGCATCAAAAACTACACACAGGCAAAACTACCCAAATTATAATACCTAAGCCTTTCAAACACGCAAATTTGCAACCTTTCGTACAGCAACCGAATGGACCATACCCAATGTATAATCCGTATATGGCTCCATTAAATTTCATTCCACAATATTGTATGCCTCATTTTAATCCACCTCCGTCGGGGTCTCAAGCATACCCGCCTAATATTGATGGACAAAATGAATCTTCGCCGAGTTTTGACGGACAAAATAAAAAATATCCGCAATCGGAAAAGAAAAATTCAAGGTCGCATACAAAAACGCGCACCGTTAGTTGGAAGGAACCTCCTAAAAAATCCTCAGAAACTAAAACTAAATTTGACACTCGGAGTTACTAAAAACTTGGCCTTGGTGGATCTAAACGGCATCAGGACTGCCGTTATGATTGACTCCGGGGCGAGTTTCTCATGCGTTAATTATATCTTCCTACAAATAATTAAATCGCAATCCGAAGTGATTCTCCTTCCGGTAGATGTAGTCGCAAAATTAGGTGTCTCATCGGAATTAAATATTATAATGAAAGCCTCCCTTCGAATTCGAATTGGACGCAATACTTGGAAGCAACAATTTTGTATCGTGCCAAATCTACCGAACAACGCAATTTTAGGCATAGATTTTATAAAAAGGACCACACTTCTTATGGATCCATCGGCCGATTCCTATTCTTTCAAATTTGACAGGGCAGTAAATTACCCTCTAAAAAGTGCGGAACAGTGCGGTAATTTGTCTGTCAATTAACAGCAGCCATTAATGAGCGCATACTTTTGACTACACTCCAACAAAAATTTCCAGACGTTCTTACAAAAGAACTTGGAACTACGGACAAAATAACGTGCGATTTAATACTTAAACCAGGCGCACAACTGAAATCAAGTCGTGTTGTTTACACTCAAGGTCCGATTAGACAGAAGGCGATGAAAGAAATTTTAGTAGAGGGGTTGTGAGGGGGAGAAAAACCAGGCGACTTATTCTCCAGATTGCTGGGGCTGTGGACCTCATGGTTCCACGTCGCCCTGAAGATGCCCGAATGGGCGAAAGTGCTCGGCCAGCCATTAAAAATCTGGAGAATAAGTCGCCTGGCTTTTCTCCCCCTCACAACCCCTCTACTACAATAAATGCGACGACAACCAAGCGAAGAAAGAAATTTTAGATAAATAATTTATCTAACAACTGTTGCTCGACATGGGGGGAGCCTGATCATCCTCCCTAAAAAAAGTAATTCAAAAGCCGATTCATGGCGATTAGTTGTAGATTACCGCGAGGTCAATAAAAACCTTGAATATCTACACAGTAGAGTGTAGATGGTATGTCGCGATTTACCTTTACTTCTCCATTAACTCGGGCTACATCAGACACAATTATAAACGAGCTTCAAAACCACATTTTTCGGCATTTTGAGTATTGGGAGTGAATAGTTACCGACAATGCCACGTATTTCACGTCAAAAAAAATTCGCTGACTTTTTATTCTTGAATGGGATTAAGCATACCCGATTGCCCCCCCCCCCCATTACCCAAATCCTAACTTAGCCGAGCGCCAGATCAAGAATTTAAAAGCGGCACTCAGAGCACAATGCTCTAATGACCACTCCAAGTCGGCAAATCAACTACATTTAACGCAAATATCCCTAAATTCAGCCAACAACCATACCACGAAATACAGCCCGGTCGAACTGTAGCCGAACTCTTCCTAGGACGCAAATCTACGAACTCCTTTAAATTTCATGTGGGATGTCGACGAGGAGAGACTGAATTTATCCGACACTTGGACTACCGCTATCAACAATATTCACAACGAACACAGGAGATACGCAAAACAATACAATATCAAGCATTCGCACGTCACATACTCACCGGGAGACTACGTATAATCTCAAAACAAATAATATCCTGTCTGACAAACAGAAAAATATAAATAATCATACATTGGCCCCCAAGTACAGAAAACAGAAAATGTATAAAGTTATTTTTAGTTTTCTTTGTCATAGGAGAACTGCGTTCTCTCTATGTTAGGGATGATTTGTCCCGCAAACTAGTTAATTTTATCAGATCAAAGGAAGCAGTAGGAATTAATTTGCTCGTATTTTTGCTTGCCTCAGATTGTTTTCACTGAGGAGTAGACAGCAGTTTTTACGTGGGAACGTTCAAACGTCCTTAACCGTGACATCTTGATGTCCACGGTCCACCCCCCTCAACTATTAACTTTTCCACGATCTTTCTCGCTCTTCTGCTCGATGTGTGTGGTTTTTCCCTCGTAGGATAGTAACGAGGTTTTCCCACGCATCACCATTTTTTCGAATCCACATAGACCTCTCTATAATTTCCCCGCCAGCTTCCTTAGGGTTGACATTTTGTGACCATTGGCACATTTAATATTTAACTGAAAATTTTAAATTTTCGCCGGGAGAGGGTAAATGTTACGGTTGCGACTTTGCTTTCGGGTAAGGATTGTCTTTCCTTGCCTCCAGAGGTTCATTGTCAGGTGAAAACATGGTGGTTGAGTAGGGATGCTCCGAATCCGAGAGCAAGACAGTCCCGTGCGAGTCCCCGTTCTCGCTGTGTATCAGTGCCGGTATTATTCTGAAGTAATTATTGGATTTTCTACGACGAGGTCAGAAGTTTTATTTAGTTTTTATTGTAGTCACATTGTGTCAAGGCGGCTTTAATTTTCCTCAGGGAGGTTTTCGTTTTTGAGCGTAGGTAGGACTTTTTATTTTAATAAACTTTTTACAACTCAATGAGAAGACTTTTAATTTCTTAAATTTATTTTATATTGAGCCCTACCCAGCGCTTACAGTTTACAAGCCGCGAAAGCCGAATTTCAAACAATGGTGAACCTCGGTATTTGTCGACCATCGAAATCGCCGTGGGCCAGCCCGCTCCATCTAGTTCGAAAAAAAGACGAAGGCTGGAGACCTTGCGGCGACTACCGTCGCTTGAACGTTGTGACCAAACCCGACAGGTACCCTGTGCCACATATATACACGACTTTTCGACATATCTATCCGGCAAAGTCATATTCTCAAAGATCGACCTGCTCCGAGCGTACCATCAGATTCCCGTTTCTCTGGAGGACATCGAGAAAACAGCGATAATTACGCCGTTCGGATTATTTGAATTTCCCGCGATGACCTTTGGATTCAAGAACGCGGGCCAGACCTTCCAGCGTTTTATGGACGAGGTTCTGCGCGGCTTGGATTTTATAATCGGGTACATCGACGATCTCCTAATAGCATCGAACTCCGCATCTACGCATCGTTTTTCAACGGCTGCGCGAGTACGGCATCACAATCAATCCCGCCAAATGCGTGCTCGGTGTCGGTACGCTCGATTTCTTGGGATATCAGGTTACCCCAGCTGGCATTCAACCGTTACACGAACGCGTTTCCGCGTTAGTGAACGCCGATTGTCCCAAAACTTGCCACGGTCTTTACAGTTTCATCGGTGCGATCAACTATTACCGCCGTTTCGTTCGGCGCTCGTCTTGGCTTCAAGCATTGCTCCATGACTCCATCAAGTGTCACAAGAAGAATGACATTATCGAGTGGACTCCAGAACTTGAAGGCGCTTACGAAAAATGCAAGAGCGACTTAGCCGAAGCTTCCCTACTCGTCCATCCCCAGCCGAATCTACCCCTGATCCAGAAAGTCGTCGCAGCGGACAGTGCAATCGGTGGAGAGCTCGAACAAGTGCGCGATGGGCAATCCGAGCCGCTCGGGTTTTTCTCTCGGAAGTTAAATGGTGCTGAAAGTAGGTAAGTACAGTGCTTACGATCGCGAACTGCTAGCTATCTACTCCGCGATACGTAATTTTCACTACCAACTGGAGGGCCGCATTCTTAAGATCAACACTGATCATAAGCCGCTCGTGTGCGCATTTGCTCAGCACCCCGAGAAGGCGTCCCCGCGCTAATTTTGTCACTTAGATTTTGTCGGACAATTTTCGACGGACGTACGCCACCTGCCCGGCGCTGCAAACGTTGTCGCTGAATACTTATCCCGCATAGAGGCAGTTGAAGTCTTTGATTTCTCGGAAATAGGATCTGCTCAACAATCGGACTCGGAGCTTCAAGATCTCCTCGACTCCACAGCGAACTCGCTCGAGTTAAAACTCACCCAGATCCTTAGTCTCGGCCTATCCTTCTACTGCGACAATGCCGAGGCCGCAACGTTAGTACGCTACAACTGTTTTGAAAAAAGAAAGAATAGTAGAAAACCTACGAATTAGGTTAATAATGCAGAAGTGCAGTATCTGAGCCTAACAACACAAGCCAAGTATCATAAAATGGGGCCATTTTTATAGCAATGACACCCAAAAATTTATGACCGTCCCTGAAGGGGGAATCAAGTAATTTACACATCGCTACAAACATTAAAGAACTTCAAGCATATAAATATACTGATTTTTCCAATGATGGTTAAAAACCTTTTTTAATACGGGAGCAATCGATGTTTTGACCTGTTTGGGACAGCATAACTTCTAAACGAAAACTGTTTTTTCTTAGTTTGAAGACTAAAATTGTTCAAATTTAAGTCTGGTTTACGTGATCTAAGTTTGGTATTGATTGAACTAAGCGTAGATACTTTTCAGGCCGTAATTCTAAAAAAATTGTTTCGAAATCACGTTTTTTGAACTATTTATGCTTGTAGAAAAAAAACTACGTTAGTCATAGAATTTTCGTTAACAGGTTTGAATTCAGCATTACTTTTTCAACAAATTACATGGTTTTGAGGGCCAAATCCTGTCATTATAATGCACAAACGTTGGGTGAATTTCTGAAATTTTGTTCGGATCCTCTCATTCAGTGTAATTGCGGATAGGCTCGAGAAAATCATAACTCTATTATCATTTGAGAAATACAGAACAAGTAAATTGGAGCATTTCAGTAATCAAAAATGGTGTACTAAATTATTTGAGTTTTGTAAGGTGGATCAATGGGATCAAAGCACCCGGTATGTAGACCAAGAGTCTCAAATCAGTGGATAGATTATTCCATTTATTTCTAACGTTCAAACTCACTCTCAATCAACATAATAACATTGAAAGTAGTAGTTAGGTAATCATTATAGTTTAGATCTTCAGTGTCCAACAGATTTATGAAATTTTGTTTGGTCTGTTGGTAGTAAATGACAAAACCACAATAAAGAAAGCTTGGGCGAATTTTGTGAAGAGTGCTGTCCATAATTGTATGACACTAAAAAAAGAAAAAAATAAACTTTTAAAAAAATAATAAAACCAACTTTGAAAATTATCTGCCTATAATACAAACTCTGAAAAGGAAAAAAAATAACAAAAATGTCGCAACTTCGCGGCAACTACCTACATGTCATTTATTGAAAATTTAACGCTGAATTCAAATCTTCTAACGAGAATGCTATGACTAACGTACTTTTTTTTCTACAAACATAAATAGTCCAAAAAACGTGATTTTGAAACAATTTTTTTAGAAATACGGCCTAAGAAGTATTATTTACTTTTAGTCCAATCAATACCAAACTTTGATTACGTAAACTAGTCTTAAATTTGAACAATTTAGGTTTACAAACTATGAAAAAACAGTTTTCGTTTAGAAAATAATTATGAGGTCTCATACATAGGTCTATAAAAACATCGATTGCTCCCTTATTATACGATCTAAAATTGATTTTTTACCATTGTTGGAAAGCTCTTGCTAAGTACTTCCAAGTGCAATAGTGTTCATGTTTTTCTCTCGACGTGGCTGGGAACGGTACTCGAAAAACCTCAAAAAAGTGAAAATCGGCATCACGTTTTTTATTACGTTTTCTTCTCTACACGCAATATCA
This sequence comes from Tupiocoris notatus, assembly GCA_037159825.1. NCBI lineage: Eukaryota > Metazoa > Arthropoda > Insecta > Hemiptera > Miridae > Tupiocoris > Tupiocoris notatus. The sequence continues at coordinate 480,421 of JASJUZ010000198.1, read as the reverse complement.
GATTGTTGAACAAAATTGGAGCTAGACACTCATAGGCAGATAAATTATGAACAAATTGACATCAATAACAAAACAATCGAGCAATTTTTCTAAAAGTTATAAGCTTGCAAAGTCAAAACTTCCTCTTTTCGCGAAAATCATGTTTTCCGGCATTTATCTGCCCCTGAGGACGTAACTACTTGAAGGACGCAATTGCAAAAAATTATGGGACCTGCCTGGATAGTAACCCTTTCGAATAAAAAAACTGACAACACATCACATACACATCAGACAACACATACCGAAAAAAACCCGCAATTCAACCATAGTAACCTCTTCCTTTTGAAGTCGGTTAATAAAAACGACTACTTCTAAATTATCTGCCTATAAAATAAACTCTGAAAAGGAAAAAAAAAACTTTTTAGAAAAACATAATAAAACCGACATATCTCGTAAAATAAAATTATATCACTGCATGTTACTATTTTGAGCTACGTTCGACTTTGACGATCTCATAACGTCTGGAGAAATATTGCTCAATTTTATCGTTTTTGACGTCATTTTGTTCATAATCTATCTGCCTGTGACGGTCTGGCTCAACAATTCGTCACTAGTTCTGATACGGCTAGTAGAGGAGAAAAGGCAAAGAAAAACTAATTAGTATCCATACAAAATAAAAAAAACGCTTGCATACGAGTCTGCAACGCATTGGGACATTTTTACTTCCATGTTTACGTAGTAAATGGAAGTATTGAGATCGTCTGAAAAGTCGAATTTGGAACCGAGGTCCTGATGGAAGAAATTTTCATAGTAGTATACTCAGAAACACTTTCTGAACAAGTGTCTGTGTGTCTGTGTGTCTGTCTGTCCGTCTGTCCGTCTGTCCGTCTGTCCGTCTGTCCGTCTGTCCGTCTGTCTGTGGTCACAAACTGACATAAATCGCCATATCTCCCTGAAAAATGGATGAAACCCTTTGAAATTTTAAGGGAATGTTTTCCCAGTGATTGTGCAAAATTAGGTTTTTCCGGATTTTGAATTACACACAGTACTTCCGAGATATAAGCGTTCAAAGTTTTTTCTGTTTCGATTTTTACAGGCTATGAGAGTCAATATTTTTCTACGTTTGAGGGCTTGAAATGTCGGTTATGGTCAGCAGAAAACACTAGATTTTTTGTATAGTGGGTCACATACAATGCCTCCACATTATGAGCGTTTTTCACGATTTCACAAGTGCATGTTTTGTATTTTGATTTTTACAGGCCGCAAAACTAAATGTATTTGAATGTTTGAGGTCTTAAAATGTTGGGGTTGGCGATTGAATGATGCCTGATTTTTATCAAATGGGTCACATGCAGTACATCCGCGTTATTTGCACATTTGCTACATTTTGATTTTTATAGACCACAAAAATAAATATATTTGAACGCTGGAGGACTCAAAATGTTTCTATATGACAGTTGAATGTCGCTTGATTTTTATTTTCGGGGTCACATGCAGTACCTCCTCGTAAAACGCATTTTCAGTTATTTTATTTGTATTTTTTGGGTCTCTGCTTTAAATATGACCAACATTGACGTTGTTCACAAAACTTGTTTTGCATAGTTTGGGTAACACACAGTACTTCCGCATTATGCCATTTTTCAACTTTTGAGATTTTAATAGACCGCAAGAGTGAACATACATTAGACTTAAAATTTTCTATATGACAGCTGAATATTGCTTGATTTTTATTATTGGGGTCACCTGCAGTACTTCCTCGTAAAACGCATTTTCAGTTATTTTATTAAGCGTTATTGTTCTTTTAGGGTCTCTTTGCTATAAATATGACCAACTTTTACCTCGTTCACAAAACTTGTTTTGTATGGTTTGAGTAACACACAGTACTTCCGCTTTATGCCATTTTTTAACTTTTGAGTTTTGAATAGACCGCCAGAGTGAATATACATTAGACTTTAAATTTTCTATATGACAGCTGAATATTGCTCGTTTTTTATTATTGGGGTCACCTGCAGTACTTCCTCGCAAAACGCATTTTCAGTTACTGTACTTTTTGGGGCTATTTGCTATATATATATTTGACCAACTCTGACCACGTTCACAGAACTTGTTTTGTATAGTTTGGATAACACACAGTACTTCCGCCTTATGCCGTTTTTTTGCATTAGAGATTTTTATAGACCACAAGAGTGAATATACTTTAGACTTCAAATTTTTCTTTATGACAGTTGAACTTTGCTTGATTTTTATTATTGGGGTCACATGCAGTACTTCCTCGTTACTCGTAATTTCAGTTATTTCATTCTAGCGCTCTTGTAACTTTCGGGTCTCTGCTTTAAATGTGACCAACAACGATCATATTTTGTATTGTTTTGATCACATACCGTACTTCCGCCCTACGCCGTTTATCGCTGTTGAGCTTTTTACAGGGTGCAAAAATCAATACGTTTGACGCTAGAGGTATTAATATTTGTAATGGCGAGTGAATGACGCCTGATCTTTACCGCTAGGGTCATACGTTTTGGATTTCGTACGATTTTCTCGATTTTATAATTGGTTATACCAGTTACCGACTCAAACATGGAAGTACTGTGTGATCTATGCACACCACTGGTTATGTCTTTCCCCTCCTCAGCTACCAAATTAGGTAAGTACCTAATTATAAAGTCGCAATCTTAGTTGTAGTGTTCATCATAAAAGAATAATTGGTAATTAGACTTGATGACCATGATCAGTTAGTCCTTGCGTTGGTGCTCGACGACAAAAAAGTGGAATTTACTCAATTTAAATGCCACGGCAAAGACATGAAAATGTCAAAACGGCAAATCAAACGGAGTCAAAAAGTCTAGTTTAGTTGCAACTGATTGTACAGTGGTTTATTATTCCTTTACTTCAATAATGATTTAAGAAGACTATCCATTTGCGATAGAACATAATATGTGAACGTTCCCACCGAAAATTAGATTGGTAACTATAGAAGAAAACTTTGTAGCAACTATTGTATATGGACTGTTTTGTAACGCTAGATCGTAACGCTCATGTAACACAATACTACTATTTCGTCACGTAACGATTTTTAGGTTGTGTGCCATAGCAAGAACATAAAAATGTCAAAATCTATCTTGGCCTGACAATGGCTCTGTAGTGGCAACTACAGTGGCTACAATAATTCCCGACAGCTGGAGTACTGAGTTAGGCGCCACGGTTACGCTAGAACCAGGGGACGCGGTATAAAAATTTCAGTTCAGTTCTGTAAATTTGCCGAGTCATATTTTGGTTTATTATAATAAACCATTGTAATCGCCCAAGAAAAAACGCTGCAAATTGTACAATTTCTTGTTTGCCCATTGAATTAGTGGCATTTTGTATCAAGCCCAGCCTAAACAATACAGTCACAAAAGCTGTCACGAGACTCACTAATCGATGTGACCCGAGAGCAGTATCGGCGACTTGTCCGGTCATGTCTCCGAGTGTCCCCAGTCACGAGTGGACATGCGTATTCCTGCTCTCGTCTGTCCGTGCTCCGTGCTCTCGGAGACTTTCATTCGAGTAGTAATTTCATTCGAGCGTCTTCCGTCTTCTGTTGCGTTTCGGTTGTGAAAGGTTTTTTGGTTCGCGTTGTGAATAGTTTTAAAAACGAGTGGATTTCTCTCTACGATGGACAAGAATTTCTTTGGAATGTAATTCATAAATTTTACGGGAATCGCGAAAAAAATGAACGTGTTTGTCGAAATCGGGAAAAAATTCGATTACGGCGCAAGATTCATCACTTACGGAACCAGGCCTGTACCGAGCTACATATCTTTCAGAATTTCATTAGGTAACAAACAAAAATTGAACTTAGATAATAATACCTTCCTATTTCTTCATGTCTTGCTTTATTTTGGTTTATTATGAATAATAAACCATTGTAATTGCCCAAGACAAAACGCTGAAAATGATTGTACAGTGGTTTATTATTCCAACGCTTCAATAATGATTTAGGAAGACTATCCATTTGTGATAGTAATTATTTCGAACATTTCTGAACAATCCCACCGAAAAACAGATGGTAACTATAGGGGAAAACTCCGTAGCAACTATTGTAATTTTAATCATTTTTATTTTTCGTAATTTCCTAATTAAAAGCTAAACTTATTGCCTAACGATACAGCTGGAGAGTGTTTAACGACCATTTCAATGAGTATAGAACGATTTTTTATAGCTCCAAGAACTCTCGAGTTAAACCCTCAAGTCAAATTTCTGAAAATCTCCCTAATACCACACAATAGCTGCGATAACACGAGAATCAATAAAGCTATCGACCCCGCGATGGTCTCATTCGATTCAGCGTAGATAAATCTATAAAGTTTGATACAAAATAGGTACACATTTTTCTGAAAAACCCCTGGAAAATATTATATTAAAACTCTACTCGTCACGTTACGTAATTTAACACAATTTTGGTTGTGTGCCCTAGCCAAGATATGAAAATGTCAAAACGTGATTCAAATTTTTGGGATCTTTCGAGCTTCATTTCTAAAAACTGGCTCATTCCTATGATTGAAATTGCTGGATTAGAGTTTTTCAATGATGGCATTAACAATTTTTCCACGTATCGTAATGAGGGAGTGGTTAAATTTCCCATAATTCCATACAAACGCTTGTTTTTCGTTGTTCATGGTCTTAAACTGCTTAAATTTTAGTCTAGTTGCACACGCGAAGTCTAGTGTTTACTGGGTTTAGGTACTTTTTAGGCAGTATTACTTTAAAAATGATTAAAATTACAATAGTTGCTACGGAGTTTTCCTTTATAGTTACCATCTGTTTTTCGGTGGGAACGTTCGCAAAAAAAAAAATTTCTAACCCCACCCCAAAATTTGATGTTTTACGTTTGAAAGCATGTAGAATCTGAATATCCAATAAATATTGGTATGATCATTGGACCGTTTTTTTGTTTTGGTTTATTATTCAATAATAAACTATTGTAATCGCCCAAGGAAAAAAAATTTCTAACCCCCCCTCAAAATTTAATGTTTTACGTTTCAAGGCATGTAGAATCCGAATATCCAATAAAAAAAATTCTGTCCGTCCGCCGTACGCCATACGCCGTACGCCGTTAGCAGTTTTCCGACCAAACTGTAAAAGCTAAAAATTTGAAATTTTCACCAAAAATCAATCTCGGTCCTACGACGGCCCAATTCTTGAACCAACTTGCTAGCTCAATTTTAAGGGTATTGTGGGGGGGTTTTGAGGGGGAGAAAATTAATATTTTCCAAGGTTTTTCAGAAAAATGTGTACGTAGTATCAAATTATATTGATTTATGGACGCTGAATCGAATGAGACCATCGCCGGGTCGATAGCTTTATTGATTCTCGTGTTATCGCAGCTATTGTGCCGAATTCGGGAGATTTTCAGAAATTTGACGTGAGGGTATACTCGAGAGTTCTTGGAGCTATAAAAATCGTTCTATACTCATTGGAATGGTCGTCAAACACTCTCTCCAGCTGTATCGTTAGCAATACGTTTGGCTTTTATTTAGGAAATTAAGAAAAATAAAAAAAAACTTTTAAAAAAAAAAATAAAACCGACTTCAAAAACTTTGTCTATAAAATACACTCTGAAAAGGAAAAAATAACAAAAATGTCCCAACTTCGCAGCAACTCATTCGCCAACTACACATTTTACTACTCGTATTGACCTGACCACTTCCTGATTGATTGGATCACCTTCCCTAATAATATAAAAATTACTATTTCTCATTTCCCGAATGATTAAAAGATTTTCCTTTCACCTCTGAATTGCCTCCAGATTGATCATCTTTTGGAGTCGGCGCCTCTCTTATATTGTATTGGAGAACCCTATAGATTCCGAATTAGTAAGAATATAAATATCATGAGTTTTCATGATTCTTGAACAGAGCACATCAGCATTTATGAGAACTGATTATTAACAATATCGATTTGAAGGTGACTATTCACGCCTTTTCCTAAAAACCATTTCAGATTTCTCTAAGAATCTTTACGTCCAGCCCCAGACTTATTACCTGGCACCTACTAATTTATCGTAAATTCATATTTATTTGTAACCATCGGTTATTTTGCCAGAGAGGCGCCGACTCCAAAAGATGATCAATCTGGAGGCAATTCAGAGGTGAAAGGAAAATCTTTTAATCATTTGGGAAATGAGAAATAGTAATTTTTATATTATTAGGGAAGGTGATCCAATCAATCAGGAAGTGGTCAGGTCAATACGAGTAGTAAAATGTGTAGTTGGCGAATGAGTTGCTGCGAAGTTGGGACATTTTTGTTATTTTTTCCTTTTCAGAGTGTATTTTATAGACAAAGTTTTTGAAGTCGGTTTTATTTTTTTTTTTTAAAGTTTTTTTTATTTTTCTCTTTTTAGTGACTTACAATTATGGACAGCTCTCTTTACAGGATTTTCCCAAGCTTTCATTATTGTGTTGTTGTCACTTACTACTAACCGTCCATACTCAATTCATAAGTCCGTTGAACGTTGAAGTTCTAAAGTATTATAATGATTACCTAACTATTTTCAATGTTATTATGTTGATTGAGAGTGAGTTTGAACGTTTGGAATAATCCATCCACTGATTTGGGTCTCTTGGTCAACATACCGGATACTTTGATCCCATTGATACACCTTACAAAACTCAAATAATTGTTTACACCATTGCTGGTTACTGAATTGCACCAATTCACTCGTTCTTTATTTCTCTAACGATAATAGAGTGATGATTTCCTGAAGCGTATCCGCATTCACACTGAATGAGAGAATCCGAACCAAATTTCAGAAATTCGCCAATCGTTTGTGCATCAAAATGGAGTTATTTGGCCTTCAAAACCATGTTATTTATTGAAAATTTAACGCTGAATTCAAATCTTTTAACGAGAATGCTATGACTCAGGTAGTTTTTTTTCTACAAGCATAAATAGTCCAAAAAACGTGATTTTGAAACAAATTTTTTAGAAATACGGCTTAAAAAGTATCTAGTTTTAGTCCAATCAATACCAAATTTGAATCACGTAAACTAGACTCAAATTTGTACAGTTTAAGTTTAAAAACGATGGAAAAACAGTTTTCGTTTGGAAGTTATGAGGTCTCAAAGACAGGTCCATTAAAACATTGATTGCTCCCTTATTATGCCACCTAAACTTGATTTTTTACCATCGTTAGAAAGCTCTAGCTAAGTGCTTTCAAGTGCAATAGTGTTCATATTTTTTTTCTCGACGTGGTTGGGAACGGTGCTCGAAAAACCTCAAAAAAGTGAAAATTGGCATCACGTTTTTTGTTACACTTTCTTCTCTACACGCTATATTAGAATGCCGAACGAAAAATTGAAGCTAGGCCCTTGTAGGCAGATAAATTATGAACAAAGTGACACCAGAAACAAAACAATCGAGCAAGTATTCTAGAAGTTATAAGCTTGCAAAGTCAAAACTTCCTTTTTTCACGAAAATCACGTTTTCCGGCGTTTCTCCGCGTCTGGAGACGTAACTACTGAATGGACTCAATTGAAAAAATTATGGGACCTACCTGGATAGTAACCCTTTCAAACAAAAAAAAAAGTAACCCGATCGGACGTACAGGAGCTGAACGCCGGTGGACAACACATACCGAAAAAAAAAAAAAAAAAAAAAAAAAAAAAAAAAAAAAAAAAAAACCCGCTAGACGACCATAGTAACCTCCTCCTTGTTTGAAGTCGGTTAAAAATGAATAAAATTACAATAGTTGCTACGGAGTTTTCCCCTATAGTTACCATCTGTTTTTCGGTGGGAACGTTCACAAATGTTCGGAATATTTAAAATGACAAATGGATGGTCTTCTTAAATCAATATTGAAGCGAAATAATAATAAACCACTGTACAATCATTTGCAGCGTTATTATTCAAGATTAAACCCCCCCTCGGCCAAAAAATAAAAATTCGGAGAATATGTCGCCTAGTTCTTCTCCCCCTCACCAACCCAGTTCAATGAAAAATGAATAGTTATTACGTCATAACTAGTCCGTTGAACGTGAATATAAATACTAGCGCTTGTACCTTCGGAGAATAAACTAACATTGGGAGCAATAAAGCTGTAAAAAGCTGAACAGCAATAAACGGCGTAGGGCGGAAGTACGGTATGTGATCAAAACAAAACAAACCATGGTCGTTGTAGGTCACATTTAAAGCAAAGAGACCCGAAAGTTACAAAAGCGCTAGAGTGAAATAACTGAAATTGCGTTTAACGAGGAAGTACTGCAGGTGACCCCGATAATAAAAATCAAGCAACATTCAACTGTCATAAAGAAAAATTTAAAGTCTAAAGTATATTCACTCTTGAGGTCTATAAAAATCTCTAATGCAAAAAAACGGCATACGGCGGAAGTACTGTGTGTTATCCTACCTATACAAAACAAGTTCTGTGAACGTGGTCAGAGATGGTCAAATATAATAGCAAAGCGCCCCAAAAAGTACAGTAACTGAAAATGCGTTTTGCGAGGAAGTACTGCAGGTGACCCCAATGATAAAAAACAAGCAATATTCAGCTGTCATATAGAAAATTTAAAGTCAAATGTATATTCACTCTTGCGGTCTACTAAAATCTCAAAAGTTAAAAAATGGCATAAAGCGGAAGTACTGTGTGTTACCCAAACCATACAAAACAACTTTTGTGAACGAGTTCAAAGTTTTCGCTTCGTTGTCGTCGCATGTATTGTCGTAGAGGGGTTGTGAGGGGGAGAAAAACTAGGCGACTTATTCTCCAGGTTTTTAATGGCTGGCCGAGGGGCTGTGGACCTCATGGTTCCACGTCGCCCTGAGGATGCCAGAATGGGCGAAAGTGCTCGGCCAGTCATTAAAAACCTGGAGAATAAGTCGCCTAGTTTTTCTCCCCCTCACAACCCCTCTACGAGTTCAAAGTAGGTCATATTTATAGCAAAGAAACCCAAGGAAGTACTGCATGTGACCCCAATAATAAAAATCAAGCGATATTCAACTGTCATATAGAAAAATTTTAAGTCCTCCAGCGTTCAAATATATTCATTTTTGTGGTCTATAAAAATCAAAATGTAGCAAATGTGCAAATAACGCGGATGTACTGCATGTGACCCACTTCATAAAAATCAGGCATCATTCAATCGTCAACCCCAACATTTTAAGACCTCAAACATTCAAATACATTGAGTTTTTCGGCATGTAAAAATCAAAATACAAAACATGCACTTGTGAAATCGTGAAAATCGCTCATAACGTGGAGGCATTGTATGTGACCCACTATACAAAAAATCCAGTATTTTCTGCTGGCCATGACCGACATTTCAAGCCCTCAAACGTAGAAAAATATTGACTCTCATAGCCTGTAAAAATTGAAACAGAAAAAACTTTGAACGCTTATATCTCGGAAGTACTGTGTGTAATTCAAAATCCGGAAGACCCTAATTTTGCACAATCACTGGGAGAACATTCCCTCAAAATTTCATAGGGTTTCATCAATTTTTCAGGGAGATATGGCGATTTATGTCAGTTTGTGACCACAGACAGACGGACACACAGACACACAGACACTTGTTCAGAAAGTGTTTCTGAGTGTACTACTATGAAAATGTCTTCCATCAGGCCCTCGGTTCCGAATTCGACTTTTCAGACGATCTCAATACTTCCATTTACTACGTAAACATGGAAGTAAAAAAAAAACTTTAAAAAAAAAAACCGACTTCAAAAACTTTGTCTATAAAATACCTACACTCTGAAAAGGAAAAAATAACAAAAATGTCCCAACTTCGCAGCAACTCATTCGCCAACTACACATTTTAAGGACTACTTTACTACTCGTATTGACCTGACCACTTCCTGATTGATTGGATCACCTTCCTTAATAATATAAAAACTACTATTTCTCATTTCCCAAATGATTAAAAGATTTTCCTTTCACCTCTGAATTTCCTCCAGATTGATCATCTTTTGGAGTCGGCGCCTCTCTTATATTGTATTGGAGAAGCCTATAGATTCCGAATTAGTAAGAATATAAATATCATGAGTTTTCACGATTCTGGAACAGAGCACATCAGCATTTAAGAGAACTGATTATTAACAATATCGATTTGAAGGTGACTATTCACGCCTTTTCCTAAAAACCATTTCAGATTTCTCTAAGAATCTTTACGTCCAGACCCAGACTTATTACCTGGCACCTACTAATTTATCGTAAATTCATATTTATTTGTAACCTTCGGGTAGTTATTTGGCCAGAGAGGCGCCGACTCCAAAAGATGATAAATCTGGAGGCAATTCAGAGGTGAAAGGAAAATCTTTTAATCATTTGGGAAATGAGAAATAGTAGTTTTTATATTATTAGGGAAGGTGATCCAATCAATCAGGAAGTGGTCAGGTCAATACGAGTAGTAAAGTAGTCCTTAAAATGTGTAGTTGGCGAATGAGTGTCTGCGAAGTTGGGACATTTTTGTTATTTTTTCCTTTTCAGAGTGTATTTTATAGACAGAGTTTTTGAAGTCGGTTTTTTTTTAAAGTTTTTTTTATTTTTCTCTTTTTAGTGACTTACAATTATGGACAGCTCTCTTTACAGAAATTTCCCAAGCTTTCATTATTGTGTTCTTGTCACTTACTACTAACCGTCCAAACTCAATTCATAAGTCAATTGAACGTTGAAGTTCTAAAGTATAATGATTACCTAACTATTTTCAATGTTATTATGTTAATTGAGAGTGAGTTTGAACGTTTGGAATAATCCATCCACTGATTTGGGTCTCTTGGTCAACATACCGGATACTTTGATCCCATTGATACACCTATCAAAACTCAAATAATTGTCTACACCATTACTGGTTACTGAATTGCACCAATTCACTCGTTCTTTATTTCTCTAACGATAATAGAGTGATGATTTTCTCAAGCGTACCCGCAATCGCACTGATTCGGAGAATCCGAACAAAATTTCAGAAATTCGCCAAACGTTTGTGGATTAAAATGGAGTTATTTGGCCTTCAAAACCATGTTATTTATTGAAAATTTAACGCTGAATTCAAATCTTCGAACGACAATGCTATGACTAACGTAGTTTTTTTTTCTACAAGCATAAATAGTCCAAAAAACGTGATTTTGAAACAATTTTTTTAGTAATACGGCCTAAAAAGTATCTAATTTTAGTTGAATCAATACCAAATTTGGATCACGTAAACTAGACTCAAATTTGAACAATTTAAGTTTAAAAACTATGGATTAACAGTTTTTGTTTGGAAGTGATGAGGTCTCAAACACAGGTTCATTAAAACATCGATTGCTCCCTTATTATGCCACTTAAACTTGATTTTTTGCCATCGTTCGAAAGCTCTAGACAAGTGCTTTCAAGTGCAATAGTGTTCATTTTTTTTTCTCGACGTGGTTGGGAACGGTGCTCGAAAAACCTCAAAAAAGTGAAAATCGGCATCACGTTTATTGTTACACTTTCTTCTCTACACGCTATATTAGAATGCTGAACGAAACATTGAAGCTAGGCCCTTGTAGGCAGATAAATTATGAACAAAATGACACCAGAAACAAAACAATCGAGCAAGTATTCTAGAAGTTATAAGCTTGAAAAGTCAAAACTTCCTTTTTGTCGCGAAAATCACGTTTTCCGGCGTTTCTCCGCGTCTGGGGACGTAACTACTGGATGGACTCAATTGAAAAAATTATGGGACCTACCTGGATAGTAACCCTTTCAAACAAAAAAAAAGTAACCCGATCGGACGTACAGGAGCTGAACGCCGGTGGACAACACATACCGAAAAAAAAAATCCCGCAAGACGACCATAGTAACCTCTTCCTTGTTTGAAGTCGGTTAAAAATAGGCATCTTCCCCATTTTGCTCAACAACTTGCTCGATTTTGATGCTATTCAAAAGGGATCTATTTGTCGGTGGAAAATACATAATAAACGACCAATCGTAATACATCTCAAAAATTCAGTTGATTTTTATCAGACTAAATATCCTAGAAAAAAGTTTATTGAAAATAAATAATGTAGACACAAAAAAAACTTTTTAAAAAAAAAATAAAACCGACTTCAAAAAGTTTGTCTATAAAATACACTCTGAAAAGGAAAAAATAACAAAAATGTCCCAACTTCGCAGCAACTCATTCGCCAACTACACATTTTAAGGACTACTTTACTACTCGTATTGACCTGACCACTTCCTGATTGATTGGATCACCTTCCCTAATAATATAAAAATTACTATTTCTCATTTCCCAAATGATTAAAAGATTTTCCTTTCACCTCTGAATTGCCTCCAGATTGATCATCTTTTGGAGTCGGCGCCTCTCTTATATTGTATTGGAGAAGCCTATAGATTCCGAATTACCAGCAGTATGAATATAAATATCATGAGTTTTCACGATTCTTGAACAGAGCAAATCAGCATTTATGAGAACTGATCATTAACAATATCGATTTGAAGGTGACTATTCAAGCCTTTTCCTAAAAACCATTTCAGATTTCTCTAAGAATCTTTACGTCCAGACCCAGACTTATTACCTGGCACCCACTAATTTATCGTAAATTCATATTTATTTGTAACCATCGGTTATTTTGCCAGAGAGGCGCCGACTCCAAAAGATGATCAATCTGGAGGCAATTCAGAGGTGAAAGGAAAATCTTTTAATCATTTGGGAAATGAGAAATAGTAATTTTTATATTATTAGGGAAGGTGATCCAATCAATCAGGAAGTGGTCAGGTCAATACGAGTAGTAAAGTAGTCCTTAAAATGTGTAGTTGGCGAATGAGTTGCTGCGAAGTTGGGACATTTTTGTTATTTTTTCCTTTTCAGAGTGTATTTTATAGACAAACTTTTTGAAGTCGGTTTTATTTTTTTTTTAAAAAGTTTTTTTTATTTTTCTCTTTTTAGTGACTTACACTTATGGACAGCTCTCTTTACAGAATTTTCCCAAGCTTTCATTATTGTGTTCTTGTCACTTACTACTAACCGTCCAAACTCAATTCATAAGTCCGTTGAACGATGAAGTTCTAAAGTATAATGATTACCTAACTATTTTCAATGTTATTATGTTGATTGAGAGTGAGTTTGAACGTTTGGAATAATCCATCCACTGATTTGGATCAACATACCGGATACTTTGATCCCATTGATACACCTACCAAAACTCAAATAATTGTCTACACCATTACTGGTTACTGAATTGCACCAATTCACTCGTTCTTTATTTCTCTAACGATAATAGAGTGATAATTTTCTCAAGCGTACCCGCAATCGCACTGAATGAGAGAATCCGAACAAAGTTTCAGAAATTCGCCGAACGTTTGTGCATTAACATGGAGTTATTTGGCCTTCAAAACCATGTTATTTATTGAAAATTTAACGCTGAATTCAAATCTTCTAACGAGAATGCCATGACTAACGTAGTTTTTTTTCTACACGCATAAATAGTCCAAAAAACGTGATTTTGAAACAAATTTTTTAGAAATACGGCCTAAAAAGTATTTACTTTTAGTCCAATCAATACCAAATTTGAATCACGTAAACTAGACTCAACTTTGAACAATTTAAGTTTAAAAACTATGGAAAAACAGTTTTTGTTTGGAAGTTATGAGGTCTCAAACACAGGTCCATTAAAACATCGATTGCTCCCTTATTATGCCACCTAAACTTGATTTTTTACCATCGTTAGAAAGCTCTAGCTAAGTGCTTTCAAGTGTAGTAGTGTTCATATTTTTTTTCTCGACGTGGTTGGGAACGGTGCTCGAAAAACCTCAAAAAAGTGAAAATTTGCATCACTTTTTTTGTTACACTTTCTTCTCTACACGCTATATTAGAATGCCGAACAAAAAATTGAAGCTAGACCCTTGTAGGCAGATAAATTATGAACAAAATGACACCAGAAACAAAACAATCGAGCAAGTATTCTAGAAGTTATAGGCTTGCAAAGTCAAAACTTCCTTTTTTCGCGAAAATCACGTTTTCCGGCGTTTCTCCGCGTCTGGAGACGTAACTACTGAATGGACTCAATTGAAAAAATTATGGGACCTACCTGGATAGTAACCCTTTCAAACAAAAAAAAAAGTAACCCGATCGGACGTACAGGAGCTGAACGCCGGTGGACAACACATACCGAAAAAAAAAAAAAAAAAAAAAAAAAAAAAAAAAAAAAAAAAAAAAAAAAAAAAAAAATCCCGCTAGACGACCATAGTAACCTCCTCCTTGTTTGAAGTCGGTTAAAAAAGTAAAGGACATTGTTAGCTGAGTCAAATAACATAAAATTTATTGACATCTGATGTAAAAATGTCAATATCAATAATTGTTTCCCACTTCTTTTTCAACGGTGATTTTTTTTTTAACTTCATCAGTGAAGAACGTTAGAAATGAAGAAATAGTCTTTCGAAAATAAAATATCTGAATCTTTACGATAAAGTACTGCAAAAGTCAATTTTTAAATTATTTGAATTGTATCAGATTATTTTTGTTTCTTTTTAATTTTAAGTATGGTTATAGATAGAAGAATTTTATCGAGAAAAAATGATAATTAATAGTAAGTAATGAAATTCCGCTGCCAAAGGTTAGTGAAAAGCTATCTAACTCGTGTTAGTCTTAGACCAGTGACGTCATACCGTGCGGGTTAGTACCGGATCGAGCCCACCTGTGTTCTAGTCACCTTGCATTTTGTACAGTGGCTTGATAGAAGCCACTGTAGCATTAATTTTGACCACTTATACGCAACCTAGCGATCTAGCAAAAAATAATCAATTCACTCGCTACTATGACTGCAACAGTTGGCAACTATGGTCTGCATCACTGACATCTTATCACTAACCAGCTGACATTTCGAGGTCGTTATCGCTGCACTGTGTTCTTTGAGTGTTCTGGAACCTTATTTATCCGAATCGGATTCAAATTCATGTACTTACTACCGCGTTTCCGCTCGAATCTGTTCAATTGTTAGTGTTATCACGTCAAACGATGAAGTTCACGAGTAGCTGAGTGTCACGTTTTGGCCTCAGGATGATCGAATTTTAAGCCATCACTTCTACAAGTGAGTGATTTTCCACCACCCTTAATTTCAGATATGACTGGAAATAAATCTTGTATCTCCCCGTGAAAATCTTGTTTTCTGAAATTCCTGTAATACATTCCTGAAATACATTTAATAGTGAGAGAAACTGTTTGTGAATTGAAGTCATCTCATCGCTCGTTTTATCACATTACATTATGCAGTTGTGACGTGTTGACACAATATTGTCATTTTTGTTGAGTCCAACTCGATATCGGCATTTTGTATTTGAGAGCCAGCCCCCTGTACCAAATAAATACCTTGCTTAGGCTTTTCTCATTTCTTCGGGATGGACTAATGGAATTTTGGTCCACCTTTTCCTCCTCGAATTGTCGCTCTTCTAGGTGATTTGTAATGACTTACAACTCGCCACCTATTATGACTATCTTTCTTGACTTGGATGAACATTTTTCATTCCCAGAGGGGGTGTGAGGAGGAGAATGAGTCGCCTGGTTTTCTCCCCCTCACACTCCCTGAACATGAAAAAATGCGACGACAAGGAAAATAATCTTTCATTCCGTTCCTTGCTCTTTTGCGTTCTGGTGATACAACTTGACTCAAGTCGCTTTGTATAGATCGCGAAGTACTTCCATGTAACGGTTAGCAGATAGCTAACCCATTATATAATTGAGATCCGTGGACTCACCGTATCTGAATGGGATTCGGACGAGTTCAAGAAACTTATTAATGGATGACAAACATTATTCCGTTTGTTGGGTTTTCCACCAGTTCCATCTCTAATACTACCAATACATTTATTATGTTTCCTTTAGTACAGATAACTTTCTTATTGTTCCTCTAGCTATTGTATTATCCTTCTGAACCATGTCTGTTTTCAGTTTCGAAGAAGAGAACTAAATTCATTTGAGAAATGGATGACGGAGGAAGTTTAACCGATATTTGTCGAGTGTGCCGCTCAGAAGGCACGTCAGATAGGCAGTTGTACCATCCTTGCATTTGCACCGGCTCGATCAAATGGATTCATCAAGAATGCCTTGTACAATGGATGAGGTATACCAATTTGTGTAGCGAACGAGTAAATCTGTGTTGGATGTATTTTGCAATGTACTTCATTTTTCAGTTGTCGTAGGGAATCTTTTAGTTAGAGAGAAGGAGACGACTCATACTGTGATCATTTCAATGTCTATGATGCCTTTGGGAATCATTAGAGCTAAACAATGCTCTCCTGATGATATTCAATGATTCTATGAAGCCCTGATGATATCCAAGGAGATGAAAGTACTCTGCGATACTGAAAGGCCTTGAACGTCTCATTTTTAATCCTGCCGTTCTAGACTTTTCGTTCCCTCTCTCAGTTTCTGTCATTGCTATTCCCTTGCAAAATCAGTTGTTCCTGGAGTTGAAAACAAAAGCTGAAACATTCGATTCTCAGTTGTAGTTTCGGTTGCAGGTATAGTCGCAAGGAATTTTGCGAGCTTTGCGGCTACAGATTTTCGTTCACGCCAATCTACTCGCCAGATATGCCAAGACGGCTTCCCATTCGTGACGTTGCTGGGGGCCTTGTCAGCAGCATCGCCACCGCGGTCAAATATTGGCTCCATTACACTCTGGTTGCCATTGCTTGGCTCGGCATCGTCCCCCTTACCGCTTGCCGCATTTACCGATGCCTGTTCAATGGATCTGTTGATTCGGTTTGTCAATAACCTTTATTAGTATCTTTATTATTTGCTTAGAGCCTATTTTCGGGTAATAGATGAAAAATCAGTGGATAGTTACTTCATTCCAATAGATTTAGATAAGTTTAAGAGAGCATTTTATACATCAGTATCTAGCCCCCAATGACTATCATCAGATGGATAACGATCACTTGGACAATTTAATTTCACTAACGCTAGTTTTTTCATTAAAACTACACGCTGAAATGAGTGGAATTTACTTTTTTTACTCCTTTGTTAAGTTTTTCTGTGATATTGTCTGTTGCGAATGAATAACACTTGAACCAATAGTGTGCTTGAGTCACACAGTACTACCATGTTTGAGTCGGTAACAGGTATAACCAAATATAAAAACAAGAAACTTGTATGAAGGGCGCAAAGTTAGTTTTCAACAACTACTATTATTGAAATACTAGCCAGGAGACACACAAATAGAAAACACCACAAATTAGGTTAACTACCCATATGTGCAAGATGTGTGCCTAATGATACAAGCCATGTCTTGTGAAATCTGATCATTTTATAAAATGATAATGATAAATAAAAATTATATTATTAATGGTATTGTTGCTATGAGCAACAACACCTAAAAATGTGTCACCAGCCCTTTAATTTCGTTCCATTCACTCTCATCGTTATAAACATTTAAAAACTTCCTGCATTCAAATATTGAACTTTTGTCACTTACTAATAACAGACCAAACCCAATTCACTGCTGAACACTGCAGTTCTAAACTGCAATGATTACCTTACTACATTGAATGTTATTAACCTATTTTCATTGAGAATTGAGGTTGATCGTCTGGAATAGTCCATCCCCTGATATGGGACCCTTGGCCAAGGTATCAGTTGCATTGATATCATTGATCCGTCTTGGAATTGACCATGACTCGAAAAAACTCAAATAGTCTAAGTTATAAAGTCAAAATTTGCTATTTTCGCGATTATCATGTTTCTGGCATTTCTCCGGATCTGGAGCCGTAACCACTGGATGGATTAAATTGTAAAAATCATGGGACCTACCTGCATTGTTACCCTTTCAATCAAGAACTAGTGGTGTACATACATCACACAGTACTTCCATGTTTGAGTCATTAATTTGAATAACCACTTATAAAATCATGAAGCTCCTACTAAGGGTAAAACGTTACTACTCTTCAACTGGTATAGGAAAACTAGCAAAGAGAACTAATAAGTAGAAAAAAGCAAGAATTAGGTTAATGATGCGGAAGTGCAGTATTTGAGCCTAATACTAGCCAAGTTTTGTTAAATGGGATAATTTCTATGAATCTCCAGCCTCAAAAATGTGGATTTTTTCACGGCCTTCAATAATCAAAATACTTACTCTGCACAAGGTGGAAGTACGGTGTAGGATCCAATTGATACAAAAAAGTTTTGTGAAATGGAGTTATTTTTAACCGACTTCAAAAAAGGAGGAGGTTATTATAGTTGACTTGCGGGGGGTTTTTTTTTTGGTATGTATTGTCCGCTGGCGTTCAGCTCCTGTACGTCCGATCGCGTTAACTCCCGGTGCGCGTTTTTGTATGCGACCTTGAATTTTTCTTTTCCGATTGCGGATATTTTTTATTTTGTCCGTCAAAACTCGGTGAAGATTCATTTTTAACCGACTTCAAAAAAGGAGGAGGTTACTATAGTTGACTTGGGTTTTTTTTCCCCCTGGTATGTGTTGTTTGCTGGCGTTCAGCTCCTGTACAGAGCTCCTGTAGGGTTACTATCCAGGTAGGTCCCATAATTTTTTCAATTAAGTCCATCCAGTAGTTACGTCCCAGACGCGGAGAAACGCCGGAAAACGTGATATTGGCGAACAAAAGGAAGTTTTGACATTGCAAGCTTATAACTTCTAGAATACTTGCTCGATTGTTTTGTTTCTGGTGTCATTTCGTTCATAATTTATCTGCCTACAAGGGCCCAGCTCCAATTTTCCGTTCGGCATTTTCATATGGCGTGTAGAGAAGAAAGTGTAACAAAAAACGTGATGCCGATTTTCATCATTCAATTGCCCACCCCAACATTTCAAGACCTTGAACGTTCAAATACATTGAGTTTTGGGGCCCGTAAAAGTCAAAATACAAAACATGCACCAGTGAAATCGTGAAAAAGGCTCGTATTGTGAAGGCACTGTGTGTGGCCCAATATACAAAAAATCTTGTGCTTTCTGCTTGCCACAAGAAACATTTTAATCCCTAAAACGTAGAAAAATATGACTTACCTATAGCGTGTAAAAATTCGACAGAAAAAACTTTGAACCCTTATATCTCAAATGCACTGTGTGTTATTCAAAGTTCAATAAAAGCTAATTTTGCTCATTCACTAGGAAAACATTTCTTGGAAATGTTGTTGAGTTTTATTCATTTTTCTGGGAGATATGGCCAGTTATGTTATGTGACCAAAGACATACGGACTGACAGACACACAGACACTTGTTCAGAAAGTGATTTTGAGTATACTACTATGACAATTTCTTCCAACAGGACTGTGTTGCACTGGGAAAACAGTTTCTGAAAATAATTCATTGAATTTCAAGAATTTTCCCAGGAGGTATGGCAATATTTGTCTCTGCGATCGTAGACAGATGGAAACGAGGTGGACACAGACAGAACAATAGGGTGTGCTGAAACATGTTCAGATAGTGAGCATAGGGTTCTACGAGCAGGCGTGTAATACGTTCAGGTAAAGCAGGCAGAGGATTTCTAAGGAATATCACCTCTACTCAGGCCATGTCTAATGTTATTAGGTAGAGAGGGGAATACAGTTCATCCTGTACCGGCCCTTGTTTCTACTATGCTACCAATTAATAAAACAAAAAACTTTAAAAAAAAAATAATCAAACGGACTTCAAAATTATCTGCCTATAAAATAAACTCTGAAAAGGAAAAATAGCTGTTTTATGTTCATTTTATGCCAATCTCTAATTATCTAATTAACCAATATCTAATTAACTGGTCAAGGGTTTAGAACATACTCAATTTATTTCTCAATTGTTTATACTGAAACTGTAGAAGCCAAGTAACACAAGGGATTTAGGAACGGGTTCGAACAATCAACGTGAGATTGAAGGTTTCTATACAACATCCTCTTCCTGAAGCGTCCTTAGTAGCGTTTTCCAGATCAAGTTGATTTTGGCGTTATTAGCTCAGCGTTGCTCAAGTCTTGCGAAGGCAGTCGGGATGTTCCTGGGGAAAGGCCAGACGAGCCTTGCGTCACAGTAGTGCCTTCTTCGTGCATATATGGAGCGGGAATTAAATGGTACCGATTTCGTCAGATGGTACTCAACCAGGTATGATCTTGGTTGCTCCTAAACTTTGATAATTCTTCCATGCCTTTTCAGATCAGTTACCCAAACAAAATCACCGACAGCCATTGGTTTCAAACGTGCGACTTGGTGTCTTCTATCGTATGCGACTTTGTATCTGTCTCTATACATCTCTTTCCGTCGATGGAGAAGTCGTTAGTCAGTTGGCGCATGGTCCAGTGTTGGTAAACGGTCACGGATTTTTCCGCCAAACAGCATTTCAGGTGGACTAAATCCATTTTCCAGGGCGTGTTTCTATGGCCGAGAAAAGCGAGGTGAAGATTCGTTTCATTCTTTTTCATTAGCGTTTTCGCTATTTTTACCATAGCCTTAGCTGCCCCATTTGCTTGATGAAATTGGGGGCGAAAATCCCCAGTCTTTTGCAAAATCTTGAAATGCAGAAGCGTCAATCGTCTGAAATTGAGTTCCGCTGTCAGTGAATACTTTTTCAGGAATGCCGTAAGTGCAAATATTGGTTTGCACGCCTCAATTATACTCTTAGCAGTCAGACGATTTAGTTTAGATATCTCAAAATATCGAATATTTGTCGGATGTTACCTGATACCAATCGTTACCCCACTTGAACAAATCAATAGAGACTTGTTGCCAAGGATACTTCGGGAATTCTGCAGCCAAGAGAAGCTCATTCTGGTTAGAAGAGTGTTGAACACACGTTGGACGGGACTTTACCAGGCTTTCAATGTCTGCAGATATACCAGGCCACCACATCGTCAGTTGAGCTCTTCGTCGTGTTTTTGTGATTCCTAGATGACCATCATGGAGTTTGTTCAACATGATCCGGTGTAGAGAAGTAGGTATGAGTAGTCGATTGTTTCGCAAAACTAAGTTGTCAATAACGTTCAGCTCATCCCGAACGGAATAATATGCAGCAATTGTTGATGATAATTTATTCCTTGGAGGCCATTCTGAATGAATGAGTTTTTTCAATTCTTCACGAACAGGATCAGTCATTTGAGCTGTCAGTACTTTGGAAACGTTCTCATCACTTGTGTTTATTGATTGAAGACTAATTGTATGAATATAAGCATCAACTTCTTCTTCTAGTTCGCCATTTGGAATGTCTAATGTCACAGGTTTCCTTGAAAGTGCATCAGCTATGAACAAGTTCTTCCCTGGTGTATACATGATATCGTAATCATACCTCATCATTCTCATCCGAAATCGCTGTAGCCTGGGGGTTAAATTATCCAAGTCTTTAGTTTTAAGAATCTGAATTAGAAGTTTATGATCCGTTTCAATTGTAAAATGGCTGCCAATCAAAAATTGGCTAAATTTATCACAAGCCCACGTAATAGCAAGCGCTTCTCTTTCTATGTTTGCGTAAGACTTTTCGGCCGAAGTCAACGCCGGGGATTCAAATGCTATTGGCCTCACACCTTTGCTATCCCCTTGTAACAGCACGGCACCAAGTCCTTTGCCCGAAGCGTCAGAAGAGAGTTTTGTCTGTTTTGTAGGATCAAAAATTTGTAAACAAGGAGCCGAAGTTAATTTTTGTTTAATTTCTCCAAAAGCCTTATCTTGATCTGGTCCCCAATAAAATTGGTTTTTCGAACTCAATAAACTTGAAATCGATTCCAATATTTTGGACTTATTAGGAACAAATTTCGATAGGAAGTTTATCATCCCTAGAAACCTTTGAACCTCTGTCACGTTCGAAGGTGGTTCCAGTTCTGAAATAGCCTTGATTTTGTCCTTGTCAGGTAATATTCCGTTTTTGGATATTTCAAAACCCAAGTACTTGACTGAATCCTTTTGAAAGCTAAGGTTTGGTCTATTCTTGGGATCGGATAAAATCTTCTTTTTACGTGGCAATTTAACTTCGACAAGTTAACACAAATACGCACTGATCCATCTTTCTTTGGTACAACAACCATTGGAGCGTATCATTTCGTTGCTTTTTCAACAGGAACAATAACGCCTTTTGCCACCATATTATCTAATGATTCTATAGGTTTCTCCAAGAAATTATAACAGAGGTGCCGACTCCAAAAAGTGATCTATCTGGAGGCGATTTAGAGGTGGAAGGAAAGTCTTTCAATCATTTGGGAAATGAGAAATAGTCATTTTTATATTATTAGTGGAGGTGATCCAATCAATCAGGAAGTGGTCATGACAATATGAGTTTAAAGTAGTCCTGAAAATGTGTAGTTGGTGAATGAGTTGCTGTGAAGTTGGGACATTTTTGCTATTGTTGTATAGAAACCTTCAATTTCACGTTGATTATGCGAACCCGTTCCTAAATCCCTTGTGTTACTTGGCTTCTACAGTTTTAGTATAAACAATTGAGAAATAAATTGAGTATGTCCTAAACCCTTGACCAGTTAATTAGATATTTTATTGGCATAAAATGAACATAAAACATGGTGGCAGCGGTAAAAGAAAAAATTGAAGTTACGAGATATGAAAACTGAGAACTTCGGAACAATTGGAAAAACACCGGTGGATGCTGGGAGTAGCTAAACTCAACCTAATGTACAAAAACAACTCTACCTTTGAAGATTGCTATATTTCAGATGACGTCGACGCAGCACTTCTAAGTCGAGAAGCGTGTGAAAAATTGAAGCTAATCAAGCGATTCTATTCAGTTCATAAGTTATTAAAGTGGCATTCGGACTATCCGGAATTGTTCAAAGGGCTAGGTAACGTACCGGGGGATCATAAAATAGAGTTGAAACCAGATGCAGTACCTTACGCAATAACGTTACCAAGAAAAAATCCGATCACTTTATAGAATCCGCATTAGTAAGACTATAACTATCATCAGTTTTCATGATATTTGAACCGAGCAAACAGCATTTATGAGAGCCGATGTGTAACTATATCAATTGTACGATAACTATTTACGCCTCTTCCTAAAAACCATTTCAGATATCTCTGAAAGTCCTGACCCAGTCTTATTACCTAGCACCTACTAAGTTATTATATATTCATATTCATTTGTACCATCTGAAAGTCATTCTGCCAGACAGGCGCCGTCTCCAAAAAATGACCAATCTCATGATATCCTATATTCTTACTAATTCGGAATCTCCAGGCTTCTCCAATACAATATAAGAGACGCGCCGACTCCAAAAGATGATCAATCTGGAGGCGATTCAGAGGCGAAAGGAAAGTCTTTCCATCATTTGGGAAATGAGAAATAGTCATTTTTATATTATTAGGGGAGATGATCCAATCAATCAGGAAGTGGTCAGGTCCATTGTGTCCCTTGGTGAATAAGTTGCTGCGAAGTTGGGACATTTTTGTTATATTTTCCTTTTCAGAGTTTATTTTATTGGCAGATAATTTTGAAGTCGGTTTTATTCTTTGTGAAGTTTTTTTTTATTTTTCTCTTTTTAGTGTCTTACAATTATGGACAGCTCTCTTCACAAAATTAGTTTTCTTTATTGTGTTTTTGTCACTTACTACTAACCGACCAAAAAAAAAAAAAAAAAAATCATGAATCAGTTGGACACTGAAGATCTAAACTATAATGATTACCTAACTACTTTCAATGTTATTCTGTTTATTGATAGCGAGTTTGAACGTTAGGAATAAATGGAATAATCTATCCACTGATTTGGGACTCTTGGTCAACATACCGGATGCTTTGATCCCATTTATTCACCTTACAAAACTCAAATAATTTACTACACCATTGATGGTTACTGAAATGCACCAATTTACTCGCTCTTTATTTCTGAAATGATTTTCCAAGTAATGATTTTCTCAAGCTTATTTGCTAGTGAATCCGAACAAAATGTCAGAAATTCGCCGAACGTTTGTGCATTATAATGATGTTATTTGGCCCTCAAAACGATGTTATTTCTAGAAAATTTAATGCTGAATAGAAATCTTTTAACAAAAATTCTACGACTAACGTAGGTAGTTTTTTTTCTTCAACCATAAAAATTCCAGAAAACGTGATTTTGAAACAAAAATTTTAGAAATACGGCCTGAAAAGTAATTTCTTTCAGTCCAATCAATACCAAACTTTGATTACTTAAACTAGACTTAAATTTGAACAATTTAAGTTTACAAACTATGAAAAAACAGTTTTTGTTCAGAAGTTATGAGATGTCAACCATAAGTCCATAAAAACATCAATGCTCCCTAATTATGCCACCAAAAATTGATTTTTTACGTTGGAAAGCTCTAGCTAAGTACTTCCCTGTGCAATGGTCATATTTTTATTCTCTAAATGGTTGGGAACGGTGCTCGAAAACCTCAAAAAAGTGAAAATCTGCATCATGTTTTTTGTTACACTTTCTTCTCTACACGCCATAATTGAACAAGAATTGGACAACAAAATTGAAAATTGAACAAAAATTTGAGCTAGGCCCTCATAGGCAGATAAAGTTTGTACAAATTGACATAAAAACAAAACAATCGAGCAATTATTCTAGTCTAGAAGTTATAAGCTTGTAGAGGCAAAACTTCCTCTTTTGGCAAAAATCACGTTTTCCGGCATTTTCTCGCATCTGGGGACGTAACTGCTGGATGGAATCAATCGAAAAAATCATGGGACCTACCTGGATAGTAACTCTTTCAAACAAAAAAAAAAAAAGTAACCTGATCGGACGTTCAGGAGCTAAACATCAGCGGACAACACATACCGAAAAAAGAAGAAGAAAAACCCCGCTAGTCAACCATAGTAACATTCTCCTTTTGAAGTCGGTTAAAAAATAATAGAAAAACTAGTCAAACGAAATAAAAATAGTCAACATCGTTTATTATTTATTCGAGGGAAAGCTGCATCAGGGACCCCAATTATTAAAGTGACTAGTCAATTTTAGTATACAGGCCCTTAGTAGTGATCCTGCTCAATCTGTAATTTTCTATCCTCATGTCAAGTAGTTATTCAACATTTAAGAACGGGAGAAAAATTCAGCGTTTTCTCTGCACCTTATGTTTCGCTTAGGGCTTCCTATCCAAAATTCTATGAGACAACAAAAATATATAATTTTTCTTTTTTGCAGGTACTGACTCTTCCTCTAGACATGCTGTCGACTGAAAATATCGGCTCCGATATTTTCCACGGCTGTTTCGTCGTAACGTGTACCCTATGCGCCTTCATAGCATTAGTTTGGCTTAGAGAGCAGATTGTACATGGAGGTGGACCTGATTGGCTGGAACGTGGCAATGACGAAGTGGCTGCTCCGCCCCCTGCGGTCCCGAATGCAGCCAATAATGTTCAACCGCCGCCCCCACCTGCACAGCAACCGGAAGTGAATTTTGCAATCAACCCCCAGGAAGCCAATGTAAGTTTTCCTATAGTGTTTATGAGGTTTTCTCAATAGCGACAAACTATGTAAAGTATTGAGTAGTACTTGAGAGATATTTATTGATCCCAATTTTCATTTCAATTTAGCTGTATCCTTCATTGTGATTGATTTCACTTGATTGATTTCTCACCTAAATTATTAATTTTCCCGGCTTCTGTTTGCTCAGGATCTTGACGCTGAAGCTGTAGACGAAGGTGCGATCCCTGGCGGTGATTGGGTGAATCCTCTTGAGTGGGACAGGGCGGCCGAGGAGCTGACCTGGGAACGGCTGCTCGGCCTGGACGGATCCCTTGTATTTTTGGAACATGTCTTCTGGGTCGTCTCGTTGAACACATTGTTCATCCTTGTGTTCGCCTTCTGCCCATATCACATGGGCCGCTTTGCTGTTGTCGGACTTGGCATCAAGCATCACGTCAGTGCGTCACATTTTCAAGGTATACGTTTCTCCATGGTTGTAGAAACGTCTTGTTTTTATCTTCTCCAGGTGGTCGTATTCCTTCTTTCTGCAGGTTGAGGGGGAGAGTAACGAGACGACCTCTTCTCCCATATGGTACCCTATAATGCCCTGAAGAAGCCCGAACGGGCGAAAGTACTCGGCCTAATAAAAAGAAAAAATGGAGAAGAGGTCGTCTCGTTACTCTTATTTTTAATTCCTAGTTTGTGATCGTCTGAAAAGTCGAATTTGGAACCGCGAGGTCCTGTTGGAAGAAATTTTCATAGTACTATACTCAGACCGTCTGTCTGTGCCATATCTCCCAGGAAAATGAATGAAACTCAATGAATTTTTCAGGAAATGTTCTCCCAGTAAATGAGCAAAATTAGCTTTTATTGTACAATGAAAAACACACTGTTCATTTGAGATATAACGGTTCAAATTTTTTCTATTTTGATTTTTACAGGTTATAGAAGTCAATATTTTTCTACGTTTGAGGTTTTAAAATGTTTGTTATAGTGAGCAGATTACACTAGATTTTTTTGTATATTGGGTCACACACAGTACCGCCACGTTATGAGCATTTTTACTAATTCAGTAGGGCATATTTTGTAATTTGATTTTTACGGGCAGCAACATTCAATGTATTTGAATTTTTAAGGTCTTAAAATGTTTGGGACGGCGAATAAAAGATTCCTCATTTTTATCAAGTCAGTCGCATACAGTACTTCCACGTTATTTGCATGTTGACAATATTTTGATTTTTACAGACCGCATATATGAATATATTTCTATATGATAGCTGCATATTGGTTCATTTTTTTTTTTTGGGGTCACACGCAGTACTTCCCCGTAAAACGATTTTCAGTTATTTTATTCAAGGTTATTGTACTTTTTGGGTCTTTTTGCTCTATATATGACCAACAACTTTGACCTCGTTCACAAAACTTGTTTTGTATAGTTTGAATAACACACAGTACTTCCACCTTATGCCATTTTTTAGCTTTTGAGATGAGAGGAGACGTTAAATTTTCCTATACAACTGCTGGATATTGCTTGATTCTCATTATTGAGGTCACGTGCAGTACTTCCTTATAAAACAAATTTTCAATTATTTTATTCTAGTGCTTTTGTAACTTTAGGGTCTCTTTGCTTTAAATATGACAAACTTCGACCACGTTCACAAAACTTGTTTTGTATTGTTTTGATCACATCCACTTTTTACTTTTTTTTTTACAAGCCGCAAAAATCAATTATTTGACGCTACAGGTCTTTAATATTTGTAATGGCGAGTGAATGACGCCTGATCTACAACGCTAGGGTCACACACCGTACATCCGTGCTATCTGGTAGTTTGTTAGATCAGAAATATTCACATAGCCCAAAAGTCAATACAGTTGAACGTTTGAGAGGTCATGAAATAGACATTTGCAGATCAGAAGGAGTTTGAAAATAAAAAAAAAACTTTGAAAAAAAAATAATAAAACCAACTTCAAAAACTTTCTCTATAAAATACACTCTGAAAAGGAAAAAATAACAAAAATGTCCCAACTTCGCAGCAACTCATTCGCCAACTACACATTTTAAGGACCACTTTACTACTCGTATTGACCTGACCACTTCCTGATTGATTGGATCACCTTCCCTAATAATATAAAAATGTCTATTTCTCATTTCCCAAATGATTAAAAGATTTTCCTTTCACCTCTGAATTGCCTCCAGATTGATATATTCTGGATTCTGGCGACTCTCTTTTTAGTGACTGACAATCATGGACAGCTCTCTTCACAGAATTTTCCCAAGCTTTCATTATTGTGTTCTTGTCACTTACTACCAACCGTCCCAACTCAATTCATAAGTCATTGAACGTTGAAGTTTAGTGATTACCTAACTACTTTCAATGTTATTATGTTGATTGAGAGTGAGGTTGAACGTTTGGAATAATCCATCCACTGATTTGGGTCTCTTGGCCAACATACCGGATACTTTGGTCCGATTGATCCACCTTACAAAACTCATTGCTGGTTGCTGAATTGCACCAATTCAATCGATGATAGAGAATCAAACGATAATAGAGTGATGATTTCCTGAAGCGTATTCGCATTCACACTGAATGAGAGAATCCGAACAAAATTTCAGAAATTCGCCGAACGTTTGTTCATTATAATGAAGTTATTTGGCCTTCAAACCATGTTATTTATTGAAAATTTAACGCTAAATTCAAATCTTTTAACGAGAATGCTATGACTAACGTAGTTTTTGGTTTATTATTCAATAATAAACCATTGTAATCGCCCAAGAAAAAAATTTTATAACCACCCCTCAAAAATTGATGTTTTACGTTTCAAGGCATGTAGAATCCGAATATTCAATAAAAAAAATTCTGTCTGTCCGCCGTACGCCGTACGCCGTTAGCAGTTTTCCGGCCAAACTGTAAGAGCTAAAAATTTGAAATTTTCACCAAAAATCAATTTCGGTCCTACAACGGCCCAATTCTTGAACCAACTTGCTAGCTCAATTCTAAGTGTATTTTTTGGGGGTTTTGAGGGGGAGAAAATTCATATTTTCCAAGGTTTTTCAGGAAAATGTGTACATGGTATCAAATTATATAGATTTTTGGACGCTGAATCGAATGAGACCATCGCCGGGTCGATAGCTTTATTGGTTCCCGAGTTATCCCAGCGTTTGTGCTGAATTTGGGAGATTTTCAGAATTTTGACACGAGGGTATAACTCAAGAGTTCTTGGAGCTATAAAAATCGTTCTATACTCATTGGAATGGTCGTCAAACACTCTCTACAGCTGTACCGATAGGCAAAAAATTTAGTTTTTAATTAGGAAATTAAGAAAAATAAAATTGATCAAAATTACAATAGGTAGTTGCTACGGAATTTTCCCCGATAGTTACCGATCTGTTTTTCGGTTGAAACTATTACACATGTTCTGAATAATTACTATCATAAATGGAGAGTAATCTGAAATTATTATTGAAGTGAAGGAATAATAAACCATTGTACAATCATTTGCAGCGTTTTTCTTCTACAAGCATAAATAGTCCAAAAAACGTGATTTTGAAACAAATTTTTTAGAAATACGGCCTAAAAAGTACTTACATTTTGTTCAATCAATACCAACTTTGGATCACGTAAACTAGACTCAAATTTGAACAATTTAAATTTTAAAAACTATGGAAAAACAGTTTTCGTTTGGAAGTTATGAGGTCTCAAACATAGGTCCATTAAAACATCGATTGCTCCCTTACTATGCCACCTAAACTTGATTTTTTACCATCGTTAGAAAGCTCTAGACAAGTACTTTCAAGTGCAATAGTGTTCATTTTTTTTCTCGACGTGGTTGGGAACGGTGCTCGAAAAACCTCAAAAAAGTGGAAACCGGCATCACGTTTTTTGTTACAGTTTCTTCTTTACACGCTATATTAGAATGCCGAACGAAAAATTGTTCCAAACGTTCAAACTCACTCTCAATCAACATAATAACATTGAAAATAGTTAGGTAATCATTATACTTTAGAACTTCAACGTTCAATGGACTTATGAATTGAGTTTGGACGGTTAGTAGTAAGTGACAAGAACACAATAATGAAAGCTTGGGAAATTTCTGTAAAGAGGGCTGTCCATAATTGTAAGTCACTAAAAAGAGAAAAATAAAAAAAAACTTTAAAAAAAAAAATAAATCCGACTTCAAAAACTTTGTCTTTAAAATACACTCTGAAAAGGAAAAAAATAACAAAAATGTCCCAACTTCGCAGCAACTCATTCGCCAACTACACATTTTAAGGGCTACTTAACTAGTCGTATTGACCTGACCACTTCCTGATTGATTGGATCACCTTCCCTAATAATATAAAAATTACTATTTCTCATTTCCCAAATGATTAAAAGATTTTCCTTTCACCTCTGAATTGCCTCCAGATTGATCATCTTTTGGAGTCGGCGCCTCTCTGGCAAAATAACCGATGGTTACAAATAAATATGAATTTACGATAAATTAGTAGGTGTGCCAGGTAATAAGTCTGGGTCTGGACGTAAAGATTCTTATAGAAATCTGAAACGGTTTTTATTAAAAAGCGTGAATAGTCACCTTCAAATCGATATTGTTAATAATCAGTTCTCATAAATGCTGATGTGCGCTGTTCAAGAATCGTGAAAACTCATGATATTTATATTCTTACTAATTCGGAATCTATAGGCTTCTCCAATACAATATAAGAGAGGCGCTGACTCCAAAAGATGATCAATCTGGAGGCAATTCAGAGGTGAAAGGAAAATCTTTTAATCATTTGGGAAATGAGAAATAGTAATTTTTATATTATTAGGGAAGGTGATCCAATCAATCAGGAAGTGGTCAGGTCAATACGACTAGTAAAGTAGTCCTTAAAATGTGTAGTTGGCGAATGAGTTGCTGCGAAGTTGGGACATTTTTGTTATTTTTTTTCCTTTTCAGAGTGTATTTTAAAGACAAAGTTTTTGAAGTCGGTTTTATTTTTTTTTAAAAAGCTTTTTTTTATAATTGGTTTTACCTGTTATCAACTCAAACATGATTCTTAGTACTGTGTGATTTATGCACTCCACTGGTTTTCCAGCTTATAATTAATCATATTTAACACGTTGCTTCCTCAGGTCTTGTTACGACATTCTGTGGTTACTGCGTCATTGGAATTTGCCTAGTTGGTCTTCATTCGCTTGCATCGTTGCTCTGTTTTGTGAATTCTCGACGGATGTTAGGACACTGCTATGTCGTCGTCAAGGTACAATCCAAATTAACCACTGTTGATCCTAAATGGTTTTTCTTAATTTAGTTGATTGGGCTGACCACCCTGTGCAAAGAAGTAATTTTTTAGTGTAGTGGTAGCCCTGAGATTGATGCAGTCTTGCCTGTTCCTCCGCAAGTTTTGTATGATCGGTTGTTGCAATTTATCTGTTGAACTTGAAAGTGAACCTGAAACCCCTGAATTTTTATTTGCTGCCATTTCTAAATACATCTTGTTTAAGGATCTAATGATGTTTTTTTTTCAGGTTTCCCTATTGTCTGTAGCCGAAATTGGCGTGCTACCACTTGTCTGTGGCTGGTGGTTGGACATTTGCTCACTTTCGTTATTTGATGCCACTCTCAAAGACCGTGAAACCCTATTCCGCTCTGCCCCAGGTAAATTTTTACACCCAGTGTATATTATTTCCTCTGAATTTCAAACGGTGGATGAATGAATTTATATGACTCATTTTTGCTGATTTCAGGAACGTCAATGTTCATCCATTGGGTTGTAGGAATGGTTTACGTTTACTACTTCGCTTCTTTTATTCTCCTATTGCGAGAGGTAATTCGCCCTGGGGTCCTTTGGTTCCTGCGCAATCTTAATGAACCCGATTTCAGCCCAGTTCAAGTAAGTTCTTTTTAATTCAGTTTCTGCTGCTTTGTTCCGTTTCCAAAGTTGGAAATAACCCTAACAACGGGTCATAATGATATATCTTGTTCTACTGCGCTTTCAGGAAATGATCCACCTTCCAATTATAAAACACGTGAGACGACTGATCACATCAGCTGTCATCTTTGGATCAGCCGTAATTTTGATGCTGTGGGTTCCAATCCGACTCCTCCGCTTCATGTTTCCCAATTTCCTGCCCTATGTTGTTGCCATGCAGAGTGAAGCTCAAATCAACGAACTCTCCCTTGAACTTCTTCTACTGCAGGTTTGCTATTTTCTTCAAACCACAAAAAGAATTATTCTTGAAATTGTGCTCATCTATAAGTGAGATAGCCTGTCATTTTAAGTTATTCTACCTTTTCTTTCGCATTAGGTGATCCTGCCGGCTCTTTTGGAGCAATCGCATACCCGAGCTTGGCTCAAGTCCCTTATTCGCGTCTGGTGTCGCGCCGTCTCTTGGTTGCTGGACATAAAGAGCTATCTTCTTGGAGATGTCCCTGCTCAAGCTCCAGCTCAAGCACCCGTTGCCCAACCTCAGGATGACGGACGTCCGGTTGACTTGGGAGCCGCTCACCACGCACTATTCCAATTGGGCGGACCCACAGGGTTCCAACCTTATGAGAAGCCAAGGTTGGTGAAAATTCCTAGAGATGTTATACAATTTTCAAATCAAATGACCATTTCTGATGATGGTTTTCATTTTCAGATTTTTCGTTCTCCGACTGGTTGCACTTATGTGCCTTGTGGCCGTCTCACTTGTGATTGTCAGCTTGATTGCCTTGACAGTACCTGTGTATTTAGGGCGCAAAGTTATGGTAGGTATATTATTTGTATTTGATTTATCCTTTGCTGTTGAGATTGAAGGGGAAAACATGGCGACTTGTTCTCTTGTTTTTTACTAGCTTGCCAAGCACTTTCGCCCCTTTGAGCATCATTGAGAGCATCATTCGGCATGTTGTCATCGATTATTATGTTGGATTAGTTCAAATCGAGATGAAAAACCATCGTATTCATAGTATATTATCATTTCCTAATATCAATTTAGTTTTATTAAATCAAGCGTGATACCCTGCCATAAACAAATCAGAATGTCAAAAAGCACTCTAGATGCAAAAAATATTTTAATAACGCAGAAGTATGGAATGCGGCGACTTTAATGATGAAAATCTATCGTCATTCACCCGCCATAGATAACATTTCACGTCCTTTCAAACGTTCAACTATATTGACTTTTGGCTAATGTGAATATTTCTGATCCAAAAAACTACTGGATAGCATGGATGTACGGCGTCTGACCCTAGCGGTAAAGATCAGGCGTCATTCACTCGCCATTACAAATATTTAATACCTCTAGCGTCAAATATATTGCGTATTTGCGTATTTTTACACTCCGTAAAAACCTCAACACCGATGAACGGCGTAAGGCGGAAGTGCGGTATGTGATTAAAACAAAACAAAACATGGTCGTTGTTGTACTGGGTTGGTGAGGGGAGTGATATGTACTACGCTAACACCCCTACTTACTCCCCCTTAATAAGGGGAATAGATGCCATGTTAAGGATCGCCATGTTGAGTCAGTCTAGTTTGTATTGTCGTGGTCTTCATTAAACCGTGAAGTGTTTGTCCTGTCAGTGTGGTCATTTATCGCCCTGCTATCCTCACGACCTTTTCGAAGGCATACGAAACTGTCGTTTCAATCATAAAATTGGCGACGAGGATTTTCAGTTTCGAGGAGTCGATTTAAGCAGGAAGTCGAGTCAAACGATCGTGCGCACGTGCAGGGTTTCTCGTCTATAGATTCGCGCCTAGTTATTTTCGGTCGCTGTTGAATTCGTCGGAGAATCGTCATTGCTAAAATGCCGTTAACCGAAAAGGCGGAGAAATCGGACGACTCAAAGCCCCAGGTTGTCGTATATCCTGAGTCAATTCCCATACCGAAGTACTGCCCGGAGGTCGAGCCTTTCGAATATTATTTGGAACGGCTTAGAATTTACTTCGATCGTCTAAACGTCTCAGATGCGGATAAAGTGTCTCGCCTTTGTCTCTATATCGATGCGGACAAGTACAAGTTACTTCGAGAGACGCTAAGTCCTAAAGAGTACAGTAAGTGGACTTACAAGGAATGTATTCAAGTTTTGTCGGAAAAATTCACAACGAAACGTTGTGTAATTGCTGAGCGATACGAATTTTATCGTCGCAATCAACAGTCGGACGAATCGGTCTCAGAGTTTATCGCAGTCATCAAGAGAATGTCAATCCCATGTAATTTCGGAGATTTTCTCGATCAAGCCCTACGAGATAAATTAGTCTGCGGTCTCGGCGAAGAGCAGATGACACGTAGGCTGCTTTCAGAAAACGAAAGTTTAAAATTCGATGAGGCATGCAAACTCGTAATGGATATGGATCGCATTCAAAAAGGGACGTCTAAGATCAAAAGTGATACGCTAGCAGTAAACATGTCATCGCCAGTAAGGTCGTCTCGTCGTTCAAGGGAGCGTAATCGGGAACCGAGACAGAGATCTCACCGTCAGAGGTCGAATTCACGAGCGTCGTCGCGTTCAAACAGGTCATCAGAAACCTCGCAGGAGCGGGAGAGTCCTCATCGTTATCATTCGAAGCACAGGAATGCTCGGATGACGTCTCCAGCTTATCGTCGTCAGTCAACGTCTGCCCGAAAGTTGTGTGATCAGTGTTTAAGATCGCATGAGCCCAGTTCGTGTCCGGCAAAGAAATGGCAGTGTTTCGCGTGTAATTCCTTTGGGCATACGTCAAGATTCTGTCCCAATAAATACAGTCGGGATTACGTCGGTTGTATTGATGGTTATTGTAATGTAACGTCAATCGTGTCCGATCCGGTGTTCGTCAAGTTAAATGTGAATGGTGTGAATGTTTCCTTTTTATTGGATACAGGCAGTGCAGCCACCTTAATTGATCGTAAGTTGCATGTCAAATTTTTTTCGTCAGTCAAATTGTCGCCGTATTTTGGTCAGATGTACGCCGCAAATAAACAAACATTAGAAACAGTGGGTACAATCGATGTAAATGTCGCAGTCGAAGGTAGATGTTTTTGTCTACGACTTTTAGTAGTGGAAACTTTGTCGTGTTCAGCAATACTGGGGAGACAATGGTTGAATTCGCTTTGCCCAGGATGGGAAAGTCAATTTGAAAAATTTCTAGTTGGTTCAAAGGGGTCAGGTGATGTCAATTTGGTCGGTTTAACGGAAAACAATAGTCTTTATGTGAATAGGTATGCAGGGAAATTTCCCCGCATTTTTTCTCGTCGAGATAACGATAAGCCTGTTACAAATTTCCAAGTTCACATCAATTTGAAGGATGAAGCTCGTCCAATTTTTCACCGCGCGTACGAAGTTCCGTATGCTCTAAGGTCGGACGTCGAACACGAACTTGATAGACTTGAGTCAACGGGAATTATTTATCGGGTCAACCACAGCCAATGGGCCTCGCCCATTGTAGTCGTTCCAAAAAAGGAGTCGCGTAGTGTACGAATTTGTGCAGATTTGCGCACCACAGTAAACCGGCAACTGAGAGTCGATCAGTATACAATGCCGCGTCCAGAGGACTTGATTAATAAATTGGTCGGTTGTAAACATTTCTGCCAAATAGATCTGACGAATGCGTTCTTACAGTTAGAGGTTCACAAGTCTAGTCAAGAAATTCTAACGATCAACACGATCAAAGGCCTTTATCGCTATAGGCGATTGGTTTTTGGCTTAGCTAGTTCGCCGGCAGTTTTCCAAATGTTCATCGATATTGTTCTGAAAGGAATCAATAGATGTGGGGCGTACATTGATAATATTATACTAGGTGGAGAAACAATTCAGGAATTGGAAACAACGTTAGAAAAAGTTTTTGTTCGCCTAGAAAGTTATAATTTGAAAATAAATGTCCAGAAAAGTGATATCTTTGTAGAAAAATTAGAGCTGCTAGGGTTCGTACTGTCCGGGGAGGGTAAACAACCCTCACCCACTAAGGTCGCGAAAATTCGAGCAACCCCTTCACCTCAAAATGTCACTCAGCTTAAATCATTTTTAAGCATGCTGAGCTTTTACAGGAATTTTCTGCATATGCCTTCTTCAACGCTCGAACCCTTACATGCCCTTTTGAGAAAAGATTCAAAATTCGAATGGACCTCGGAATGCGAGGAAGCGTTTCAGAAGGCTAAGCGGATGCTTTCGGATAAAGCGATTTTAGTATTGTACGACCCCGAAAAACCAGTAAGTTTAACTTCTTGGTTGAGTCGTCGCATCTCTCATCGTACTGGGTTGGTGAGGGGGAGAAGAACTAGGCGACTTGTTCTCCGATTTTTTATTTACTGGCCGAGTACTTTCGCCCCTTCGGGCATCCTCAGGGCGATGTGGAACCATAGGTTACCACAGCCAAGCCAGGCTGTGGTAACCTATGGTTCCACATCGCCCTGAGGATGCCCGAAGGGGCGAAAGTACTCGGCCAGTAAATAAAAAATCGGAGAACAAGTCGCCTAGTTCTTCTCCCCCTCACCAACCCAGTACGAGTAAGTTTAACGGTAGATTCTAGCTCGTATGGGGTAGGAGCAGTTCTTAGTCACACTGTCAATGGTCAAGAAGTACCAATTGCTTTTGAATCGGCAACTCTGAACGCGGCTCAGCGAAAATATTCGCAGCTTCATCGTGAGGGGTTGGCTATCATCTTTGGAGTCCGAAAATTTCATAAATATATTTTCGGAAGGCATTTCACGATCTACACAGATCATGAACCGCTGAAATCTCTTTTTAATGAAAATAAAAAGATACCCGCTCATGCTGCAGCGCGATTGATTCGTTGGTCGATTACACTTTCGGCCTACGACTACACAATCATTTTCAGGAAAGGGAGCAAAATTCCACAGGCGGATTTTATGTCTAGGTTACCCAGTTCTCAGCAAGTCGAGGATGAAGATTGTAACTTCATCTACATGTCTACACCGATAATTTCCGAAACGGAGGTAGAATCACATACCGACGCGGATCCAACTTTATCAAAAGTTCGGAATTTACTGGAAGATAATTGGAGATTTTGTCCCAAATCAGAGGTGGAATTGCGGAAATTCTTCGCTATTAGGGAAAACCTGTCCTTAAAAAATAACATTATAATGTTCAATAATAGAGTCGTTATCCCCAGGACTCTGCGGGACAGAGTTTTGAAAATCTTACACTACAATCATCCAGGAATCTTGCGGACAAAATTGCTGGCACGATCATATGTGTGGTGGCTGGGTATCGACGGTGATGTCGAAAATTACAGTAAAAACTGCCACATCTGTCAGACCACACAACGTAGGGCTCCGAAAACTTCGCGGCGAGCATGGCCAATATCGAGTCGCCCTTTCGAGCGTATTCATTTGGATTTTTTTGAGCTGAATCAAAAACACTTTTTGATTGTATTCGAAACCTATTCCAAATGGATAGAGTGCTTTTATTTACAATCTACAGATGCCGACCATTTGATTGCTAAAGTGGAGGAGATCGTGTGTAGGTTTGGGTTCCCTGAAACTGTTGTGACTGACAACGGTCCTCCATTTTCGTCTCGCAAATTCAAGGAATTTTGCCAATCAAGGAAAATAAATTGTTTGACTACCCCTGTTTACAACCCTGAAAGCAACGGCAGTGCGGAGAGAGCGGTGCAGACTTTCAAGCGTATGCTCGTTAAGTCGATAATGTCCAATGAAAATTTGTCGATCCAGCAGCGTCTGAACGATTGTTTACTAAACTATCGCACAACGCCATCGTCAGTCACAGGAGTTTCACCGCTTGCAAAAATGTACTCATACGAGCCTAGGACACCTCTGACTATGTTTCAACCTCGGGAAAGCAGGCGAAATACCTCGGTGAACTCGCCGAGCTTTAAGGAGGGAGATAAAGTGTTAGTGAATATATTCGGCAAGAAAGGTCCAAGGAAATGGTTGGAAGGTACAGTACGCGCAGTCGTTAGTCCGTCAGTTTTTATATGCCAATTAAACAGCGGCGAAGTTAGAAAAGTACACTGGAACCAGATTAAGAAGTACCAGGGAAAGTCAAAAGACACGGGAGTAGATGATTGGACAGGGCTGAATTTGGGTACTGGAGAGTCAAGTAGAACGAATGAGAGGAGCTCTGAATTGGCACCGGACAATGGGGGAGCGGGTCATGATGGAGGTTGTGCTCAGGGAAGTAGACAATTTTCTACTATTTCGGGTAGAGAGATTATTAAACCAGTAAGGTTCTCTCACAGTCAATATATGTAACATGAATAAGGGCACTTGAGACAATTAAAATAAGTAGGTAGAAGTATGCGTAATTAAATATTTCCTCATAGATATATATTATAATAAAACATCGAAAATTGTGCACATGTTTATATTGTTGTTTCGAATAATTTTGTGTTGATTCTATTATTGTGATTTCGGTATTTAAGAGGGGGCGAGTGATATGTACTACGCTAACACCCCTACTTACTCCCCCTTAATAAGGGGAATAGATGCCATGTTAAGGATCGCCATGTTGAGTCAGTCTAGTTTGTATTGTCGTGGTCTTCATTAAACCGTGAAGTGTTTGTCCTGTCAGTGTGGTCATTTATCGCCCTGCTATCCTCACGACCTTTTCGAAGGCATACGAAACTGTCGTTTCAATCATAAAAGGGGAGAAGAACCAGGCGACATATTCTCCGATTTTTTATTTACTGGCCGAGTACTTTCGCCCCTTCGGGCATCCTCAGGGCAATGTGGAACAGGTTACCACAGCCCTGAGGATGCCCGAAGGGGCGAGAGTACTCGGCCAGTAAATAAAAAATCGGAGAATATGTCGCCTGGTTCTTCTCCCCCTCACCAACCCAGTACAATGAGAGATGCGACGACTCAACCAAGAAGATGGTCGTTGTTGTTCATATTTAAAGCAAAGAGACCCAAAAGTTACAAAAGCGCTAGAATGAAATAACTGAAATGGCGTTTAACGAGGAAGTACTGCATGTGACCCCGATAATATAAATCAAGCAACATTGAACTGTCATAAAGAAAAATTTAAAGTCTAAAGTATATTCACTCTTGTGGTCTATAAAAATCATCCTTCCACGTATAATTGCGTATTTTAAATAGTGTCTTGTTTTATAGAAGGTATATCTTCAATCTCAGGTACACTACCCACAACTGACGGGTGGACCTGTTCACGAGCTCTACACGGCCGCCTGTGGTACCTACATCTGTTGGGTCACAGCGCGTACAGTTTCTGTCATCTTGAGCTGGCTTCCGCAAGGTAGACGAGCCATCTCAGAAGTTCTGAGTAATTGGTAAGTCATCGTCTACTAGTTGAAAGATTTTGAATAACTTGAATTAAGTATTTAATGTTACGAGCGGAAAACATATTTTATGCATTTCTAGCTCCAAAACTGGTTCAAATTCATTCATTGCTCGATTGTATTGCAGGGCCATTATTATTGGTAAGTCGGCTATTGCGACATTCCTCCTTATTGGAGTGATCCCACTTCTGTCTGGGCTGCTTCTTGAACTTGTCGTTGTTATGCCGTTGAGAGTGCCTCTTGAACAAACTCCGGTTCTGTGGCTTTGGCAAGACTGGGCGCTCGGGGTTCTGTACACAAAAATCGTCTGTGCCGTTACAATGATGGGACCGGATTGGAAGTTGCGCAGAGCTATCGAACGCACGTACAGAGACGGATTCCGCAATATGCAGTTGAGGTGAGGATGAGTGCTCCTTTTTGAAATAGTACAAACGCATTTATTCCAAAGGTGCTTCCTTTTAACCGACTTCAAAATGAGGAGATTACTATGGTTGACTTACGGGTTTTTTCGCTATGTGTTGTTCGATTGGGGTACTTTTTTTTGTTTTGTTTGAAAGGGTTACTATCCAGGTAGGTCCCATAATTTTTACCTCCTTGTTTACGTAGTAGATGGAAGTATTGAGAACGTCTGAAAAGACGTATTGGGAACCAAGGTCCCGTTGGAAGAAATTGTCATAGTAGTATACTCAAAATCACTTTCTGAACAAGAGTCTGTGTGTCCGACTGTCCGTCAGTCTGTGGTCACAAACTGACATAAATGGCCATATTTCCCTGAAAAATGAATGAAATTCAACGACATTTTCAGGAAATGTTTTTGTAATGAATGAGCAAAATTAGCTTTTATTGAAACTTGAAAAACACACTGCATTTGAAATATAAGGGTTCAAGATTTCTCTGTTTTGATTCTTCCAGGCTATAAGAGTCAATATTTTTCTACGTTTGAGGGCTTGAAATTTCGGTTATGTTGAGCAGAAAACACCAGATTTTTTGTATATTGGATCGCATACAGTGCCTCCACGTTATGGGCCTTTTTCACGATTTCACTTGTGCATGTTTTGTATTTTGATTTTTACAGACCGCAAAACTCAATGTATTTGAACGTTCAAGGTGTTGAAATGTTGGGGTCGGCGATTGAATGATGCCTGATTTTTATCAAGAGGGTCACATACAGCACTTCCGCGTTATTTGCACATTTGCTACATTTTGATTTTTATAGACCACAAAAATGAGTATATTTGAACGCTGGGAGACCAAATTTTCCCATATGACAGCTGGATGTTGCTTGATTTTTATTATGGGGGTCACATGCAGTACTTCTTACCATAGGCTGAGGTGACAGTTTCGCCCTCCTTGATAGTGTTACTGCCGCGAAATCCGTTGGAAGAGGGTGAAAATGAAAGGTGTACTTCTCCCCCACAGGATGGTAACCAAATCGAAAATGTTAGTACAGAAATACGGCCGCAGATCGCATCAGAAGGTCGAAAAACTACGAAACGCCAAAAGGCGTCTGTCAGGACTGAGGAAACACAAGAGGCAGACGCCTAAAGCCGTCTGTTGGGCCCACATCACGTTACTCTTCAAACGCCCTTAGGCGTCTGTCGGGGAGAAAGGGTTAAATACGACCAACTACGTTCAGAACACTTGTTTTGTATTGTTTTGATCACATGCCGTACTTCCGGCGTATGCCGTTTTTCGCTGTTGAGCTTTTTACTTTTATGTAATGACGAGTGAATGGCGCCTGATCTTCACTGCTAAGGTCACACGCTATCCGTGCTATCCGGCAGTTCTTTGGATCAGAAATATTCACATTGCCCTAAAGTCAATGTAGTTGAACGTTTAAAAGGTCATGAAATGTCTTTTTTGGCGGGTCAATGACGATATATTTTTATCGTTAAAGTTACATAACGTAATTCCATGTTATTAACATTTTGTTTGCATCTAGAATGCTTTTTGGACCCAAAAATTTGTTAATGGTAGGGAATCACATTTTTGATTTCATAAAACTAAATTGATATTCAGAAATTATAATATACTATGAATATGATGGGTTTTCCTCTCGATTTGAACTAATCCAGCTAGTCCATGGAACAGTGGAAATTACTTCGTCTGTTAGTTGATTTGTGTATAATTCAACAAGGTATTGAAAGAAAAAAAAACAATACAAAACACACTATACATTGTTAGATATGAGGAACCTGCCTGAGGAGTAGAGGTGTATTCCTTAGATTCCTTAGAAATCCTTTGCCAGCTTCATCTGAACGTTTCGGGCGCCTGCTCCTGGAGCGCTCTGCTCACTTTCTCAACAAGTGTCTGTGCGTCCATTTGGTTGTCTGTTAGTGTCAGTCTGTCCTTGGGTTCATCTGTCTATGGTCTCAAAGACAAATATTGCCAATCCTAGTAGTTCCAAGTTATTTTTTTGAATATCTGTATTTAACTATTGAGAGAAAGGAACAGCAAGTGTTAACACAGCTTGCTTGCTTCACAAGAATGAGTTTTTATTAATAAAAACGGGCTGGCAACATAGGACGATACAAAATATATTGATGTAAACATAATCAATTGTTCTTGGTTGAGTCTTCGCATCTCTCATCGTACTGGGTTGGTGAGGGGGAGAAGAACCAGGCGACATGTTCTCCGATTTTTCATTTACTGAGAGAGAGAGAGAGAGACCACAGCCGGCTGTGGTAACCTATGGTTCCACATCGCCCTGAGGATGCCCGAAGGGGCGAAAGTACTCGGCCAGTAAATAAAAAATCGGAGAACATGTCGCCTGGTTCTTCTCCCCCTCACCAACCCAGTACGATAATCGATTGTTTTAGCGATCACGTAACAATTTCCTTTTTTTCATTTAGTTTGGCTTTTGGGCGTTACTGGGTTGCGTAAAGGTGAAGCAACGAGTCGTTAACCGACTTCAAAAAAGGAGGAGGTTACTATAGTTGACTTGCGGGTTTTTTTTTCGGTATGTGTTGTCCGCTGGCGTTCAGCTCCTGTACGTCCGATCGGGTTACTTTTTTTTTTGTTTGAAAGGGTTACTATCCAGGTAGGTCCCATAATTTTTTCAATTGAGTCCACCCAGTAGTTACGTCTCCAGACGCGGAGAAACACCGGAAAACGTGATTTTCGCGAAAAAAGGAAGTTTTGACTTTGCAAGCTTATAACATCTAGAACACTTGCTCGATTGTTTCGTTTCTGGTGTCATTTTGTTCATAATTTGTCTGCCTACAAGGGCCTAGCTCCAATTTTTCGTTCGGCATTCTCATATGGCGTGTAGAGAAGAAAGTGTAAGAAAAAACGTGATGCCGATTTTCACTTTTTTGAGGTTTTTCGAGCACCGTTCCCAACCAAGTCGAGAAAAAAAATATCAACACTATTGCACTTGAAAGCACTTAGCTAGAGCTTTCTAACGATGGTAAAAAATCAAGTTTAGGTGGCATAATAAGGGAGCAATCGATGTTTTAATGGACCTGTGTTTGAGACCTCATAACTTCCAAACGAAAACTGTTTTTCCAGCTTTTAAACTTAAATTGTTCAAATTTGAGTCTAGTTTACGTGATCCAAATTTGGTATTGATTCAACTAAAATTTGATACTTTTTAGGCCGTATTACTAAAAAAATTGTTTCAAAATCACGTTTTTTGGACTATTTATGCTTGTAGAAAAAAAAACTACGTTAGTCATAGCATTGTCGTTCGAAGATTTGAATTCAGCGTTAAATTTTCAATAAATAACATGATTTGTAAGGCCAAATAACTCCATTTTAATGCACAAACGTTTGGCGAATTTCTGAAATTTGGTTCGGATTCTCTCATTCAGTGTGAATGCGGATACGCTTCAGGAAATCATCACTCTATTATCGTTAGAGAAATAAAGAACGAGTGAATTGGTGCAATTCAGTAACCAGCAATTGTGTAGACAATTATTTGAGTTTTGTAAGGTGTATCAATGGGATCAAAGTATCCGGTATGTTGACCAAGAGACCCAAATCAGTGGATGGATTATTCCAAACGTTCAAACTCACTCTCAATCAACATAATAACATTGAAAATAGTTAGGTAATCATTATACTTTAGAACTTCAACGTTCAATGGACTTATGAATTGAGTTTGGACGGTTAGTAGTAAGTGACAAGAACACAATAATGAAAGCTTGGGAAAATTCTGTAAAGAGAGCTGTCCATAATTGTAAGTCACTAAAAAGAGAAAAATAAAAAAAAAACTTTAAAAAAAAAATAAATCCGACTTCAAAAACTTTGTCTTTAAAATACACTCTGAAAAGGAAAAAATAACAAAAATGTCCCAACTTCGCAGCAACTCATTCGCCAACTACACATTTTAAGGACTACTTTACTACTCGTATTGACCTGACCACTTCCTGATTGATTGGATCACCTTCCCTAATAATATAAAAACTACTATTTCTCATTTCCCAAATGATTAAAAGATTTTCCTTTCACCTCTGAATTGCCTCCAGATTGATCATCTTTTGGAGTCGGCGCCTCTCTGGCAAAATAACCGATGGTTACAAATAAATATGAATTTACGATAAATTAGTAGGTGCCAGGTAATAAGTCTGGGTCTGGACGTAAAGATTCCTATAGAAATCTGAAACGGTTTTTATTAAAAAGCGTGAATAGTCACCTTCAAATCGATATTGCTAATAATCAGTTCTCATAAATGCTGATGTGCGCTGTTCAAGAATCGTGAAAACTCATGATATTTATATTCTTACTAATTCGGAATCTATAGGCTTCTCCAATACAATATAAGAGAGGCGCCGACTCCAAAAGATGATCAATCTGGAGGCAATTCAGAGGTGAAAGGAAAATCTTTTAATCATTTGGGAAATGAGAAATAGCAGTTTTTATATTATTAGGGAAGGTGATCCAATCAATCAGGAAGTGGTCAGGTCAATACGAGTAGTAAAGTAGTCCTTAAAATGTGTAGTTGGCGAATGAGTTGCTGCGAAGTTGGGACATTTTTGTTATTTTTTCCTTTGCAGAGTGTATTTTATAGACAAAGTTTTTGAAGTCGGATTTATTTTTTTTTTAAGTTGTTTTTTAGTGACTCAATCATGGACAGCTCTCTTCAAAAATTTTCCCAAGCTTTCATTATTGTGTTCTTGTCACTTACTACCAACCGTCCAAACTCAATTCATAAGTCCGTTGAACATTGAAGTTCTAAAGTATTATAATGATTACCTAACTACTTTCAATTTTATTATGTTGATTGATAGTGAGTTTGAACGTTTGGAATAATCCATCCACTTATTTGGGTCTCTTGGTCA
Organism: Tupiocoris notatus; assembly: GCA_037159825.1. Lineage (NCBI taxonomy): Eukaryota > Metazoa > Arthropoda > Insecta > Hemiptera > Miridae > Tupiocoris > Tupiocoris notatus. The sequence continues at coordinate 436,664 of JASJUZ010000198.1, read as the reverse complement.
ACATACCGGATACTTTGATCCCATTGATCCACCTTACAAAACTCAAATGATTGCCTACACCATTGTTGGTTACTGAATTGCACCAATTCACTCGTTCTTTATTTCTCAAACGATAATAGAGTGGTGATTTCCTGAAGCGTATCCGCATTCACACTGAATCAGAGAATCCGTAAATTAGACTTATATTTGAACAATATAGGTGTACAAACTATGATAAAACAGTTTTCGTTTGGAAGTTATGAGGTTTCAAACATAGCTCCATAAAATCATCGATTGCTCACTTAATATGTCACTTAAACTTGATTTTTTACCATCGTTGGAAAGCTCTTGCTAAGTACTTTCAAATGCAACAGTGTTCGTATTTTTTTCTCGACGTGGTTGGGAACGGTGCTCAAAAAACCTCAAAAAAGTGAAAATCGGCATCACGTTTTTTGTTACACTTTCTTCTTTACACGCCATATGAGAATGCCGAACGAAAAATTGGAGCTAGGCCCTTGTAGGCAGATAAATTATGAACAAAACGACACCAGAAACAAAACAATCGAGCAATTATTCTAGTCTAGAAGTTATAAGCTTGCAAAGTCAAACTTTTTTTTGCGAAAATCACGTTTTCCGGCATTTCTCCGCGTCTGGGGACGTAAAAGTAACCCGATCGGACGTACAGGAGCTGAACGCCAGCGGACAACACATACCGAAAAAAGAAAAAAAAAATCCCGCAAGTCAACCATAGTAACCTCCTCCTTGTGTGAAGTGGTTAATGAGAAATAGTCGTTTTTATATTATTAGGGGAAGTGATCCAATCAATCACGAAGTGGTCAGGTCAGTACAAGTAGTAAAGTAGTTCTTAAAATGTGTAGTTGGTGAATGATATTATGCTGTGAAGTTGGGACATTTTACCTAATTATTTTTTCCTTTTCAGAGTTTATTTTTACTTCCATGTTTTACGTAGTAAATGGAAGTATTGAGATCGTCTGAAAAGTCGAATTCGGAACCGAGGTCCTGATGGAAGAAATTTTCAAAGTAGTATACTCAGAAACACTTTCTGAACAAGTGTCTGTGTGTCCGTCTGTCCGTCTTTCTGTGGTCACAAACTGACATAAATCGCCATATCTCCCTCAAAAATGGATGAAACCCTATGAAATTTTAAGGGAATGTTCTCCCAGTGATTGCGCAAAATTAGGGTTTTCCGGATTTTGAATTACACACAGTACTTCCGAGATATAAGCGTTCAAAGTTTTTTCTTCGTTTAGTTGTCGTCGCATTTATTGTAGTAGAGGGGTTGTGAGGGGGAGAAAAACCAGGCGACTTATTCTCCAGATTTTTATTGGCTGGCCGAGCACTTTCGCCCATTCGGGCATCTTCAGGGCGACGTGGAACCATGAGGTCCACAGCCCGGCTGTGGACCTCATGGTTCCACGTCGCCCTGAAGATGCCCGAATGGGCGAAAGTGCTCGGCCAGCCAATAAAAATCTGGAGAATAAGTCGCCTGGTTTTTCTCCCCCTCACAACCCCTCTACTACAAAGTTTTTTCTGTTTCGATTTTTACAGGCTATGAGAGTTAATATTTTTCTACGTTTGAGGGCTTGAAATGTCGGTTATGGCCAGCAGAAAACACTAGATGTTTTGTATAGTGGGTCACATACAATGCCTCCACGTTATGAGCGTTTTTCACGATTTCACAAGTGCATGTTTTGTATTTTGATTTTTACAGGCCGCAAAACTCAATGTATTTGAATGTTTGAGGTCTTAAAATGCTGGGGTGGACGATTGAATGATGCCTGATTTTTATGAAGTGGGTCACATGCAGTACATCCGCGTTATTTGCTTCATTTTGATTTTTATAGACCACAAAAATGAATATATTCGAACGCTGGAGGACTTAAAATTTTTCTATATGACAGTTGAATATCGCTTGATTTTATAGGCAAATAATTTTGAAGTCTTTGGTTTCTGTTTTATCAGATTCGTGTTAATCGAATTGGCCTACCCTGTCATCGCATGTCTGGCCTTCTTCCTCGCCGGCCCATATGTACTGGCTCACTCCATGGTCCCTTTCTTCGTTCAAGATGCTTTCCTCAGGGTTAGCTTTGCACGCAGAATCTACCCATCGGTTCTTCTATTAGCAATCGTGATTGGTCTTGTCTCCTTCCAGGTAAACGATTTAGTTATGAAAATAACATAATTTTCCTGACCAAAAACTTCAATTGTTCTTACAGTACTTTTAAGGATTTCTTTGAATGATGATTCACTGATGTGATGGAAATCATCAACGAATTTCATCTCCTATAAATATTTGTCACGTGTTGAAGCTAAACAATATTAGTCTTCGTTTGGTTGTCGTCGCAATTGTTGCAGAGGGTTGTGAGGGGGAGAAAAACCCGGCGACTTATTCTCCAGATTTTTAATGGCTGGCCGAGCACAGCCTGTGGACCTCATGGTTCCACGTCGCCCTGAAGATGCCCGAATGGGCGAAAGTGCTCGGCCAGCCATTAAAAATCTGGAGAATAAGTCGCCTGGTTTTTCTCCCCCTCACAACACCTCTACAATTTTTGTTTTGATATTGTTGAAATTCTTACGCTGTTTATCAAAATCGATTTTCCACTTCTGCTTTTCAGCTGAAACAATTCGCCAAACTGTACGAGCACATCAAAAACGACAAATACCTGGTTGGAAGACGGCTGGTCAACTACCATCACAAAAGCGCTCTCCGTTCACAATAATGAGAATAAATAAATTGACATTTCATTTTTCCAAATGTCCATTGTTATTGAACACCAAAAATATTTGTTCATCACTTCTAAGATTGTAAATACTTGATTCTACTCTCATCTCATTTCACGTTCAGGGTTTGTTACAAAAATAAAAAAAGGATATAACAAATAAAAGCCAATGTAACTTCATTCAACGAAGAAAACAATTTTTTGAAGAAGGCAAATTTGAAACGGAAGCTTACTAAGTGGGCGTGTTTTAATGTAATTACTCTAAATCTTTCCATTATTTGATTGTGGCTGTAATGTACATACTAAAATGATGATAAAAGTCCATTGCTGTGGGTTACGTAGAGTGATTACCTACTAGGGGATTTGAACAGCTTGTAATCATAAGCAATAACGTAGGCGTTTGCGCTGTCGAATTTTGTGTGATTGAAAGAATTACAAGAGACAATTTTTATAATGATTGTTGAATTAGTAGGAATAATGCGACTTTCGAATTGTTACCATCGTTTGAACATCGAAACAGCTTGTAATTGATTCTCCATGTTTTCACAATGATTTCAATATTGAATTCAATCGTTCTGAAAACGAGTGTAGGTATAGGTAATGAAGAAACTCAGTGGTGGTAACTGTGGATTGGCCTTCTGTTTTGCGTCCCAAGATGTCTAGAAATTCCCTACGTTACACATTGTATTGCATTAAAATGAAACGATGGAATGCCTGTTGTTTCTGCAGCTCTATGTTTACATTATTGCTTACATCGTTGCGCAAAGCCCCTATTTTATTGTGGATCTGCACGCAATAACACTGTCTGTACAAATTGTTTCGTTGTCTTATTTCATTCCTTTATCCCATGTATTTGTTGACGAACTTGAACTGTAGTTTCTCAATTTGAAGTGAGTTGGTAGGTTGAATTTCAAACGAGAAAGGTAACGACTTAACTTTTTAAGAAAACCTTTAAAAAAATTTTTAAACGTTAAAAGTTTAAATTTAAAGACTTGAAAAAAAAAAATAAAACCGACTTCAATTTAAAAAATTCACCAAGTACACATTTTCAGGACAACTTTACTACTATCCACTTCCTGATTGATTGGATCACCTCCCCTAGGGATATAACAATTACCATTTCTAATTTCCCAAATGATTGAAAGACTTTCACCTGTGAATCGCCTCCAGATTAGTCACTTTAGGGCCGGTTTCTCGAACCACTGCAAATCGCGGTGTTAGCCAACCCGTTGTCAAATCGATTTGACACCGGATCAACAAAAAAAGCGTTTCTCGAACTCTGAATTGCCTCCAGATTGATCTTCTTTTGGAGTCGGCGCCTCTCTGACAGAATAACTACCAGATGGTTACAAATAAATTTGAATATAAATAAATAAGTAGGCGCCTACGTAATAAGAGTGGGTCTGGACGTGAAGATTCATGAAGAAATCTAACGTTACTGCATTATAATTAGATTAGGATTTGTACATGACTTGTACTAAGGTAAACGTACCAATAGTCGACAGTGTACCAGTAGTCGACACCCCCCTCGAAAATCAGGAAAAAATAAGAATAAGGATAAAAAACAAAGTTGTCAGTGATTAGGCTTCCACCTTTGATGTCTCCTGAATGTATTGTGATAAGTTATCTTGAAAAAAGGCGCAGAAGAAATAAGAATCGACGCGTTCTTTCAATCCGGTCACTGTTCAGCTGAGTTTCGTGCCAAACGTTAACCATTTTGCTAAGGCGCGGCCTCAAAAAATAAGCAGTTTTTCAAATTATTTCCTATTTTTTAGTTTTTTAAATTTGATTTATCCCATTTATACTTCATGTTGACTCAATTAATCGAGAAATAGATTGAAAATTTTCGGATTTTTGGAGGAATTTGGGCATGTCGACTACTGGGACAGATTTCGCCTGTTTTCCAGAAGTCGACAGGGGATGTCGACTATTGAAGCATTCCTAATTTCAATGTGTACCAGTAGTCGACACATATGATTTACCACAAAAAATACCAAACATTGTGACTATTAATATCAATTCTCGAATTTTTGATTTAATATTTTCTTACTACTTTATACTTGAAAAACATTTTCCAGACGTAGAGTGGGTTTGTACCTGTTTTTATTTCAAGTACGTGTACTATGTTGTTTGCAGACTGCATTGGCCCCAAGAACGAAAAAAAAGAATTCCTTTGAAAATTTCTTCAAGATGTTTGCGAAAAAATGAGCGCTGGAGTCAAGGGGTTCCGGGAATGATTGACTAATAACATAGCGATGATTAATTAAATTAAAAAAGTGATATTAATCTGTGACTCGAATGTTCTTTGATTCTAGCAATTGGGAAATGTAGTACAGTTAATTTTTAGTTTAATTATTTTTAGTTAATTTAGAGGGGGAGAAAAACCAGGCGACTTATTCTCCAAATTTTTAATTGCTGGCCGAGCACTTTCGCCCATTCGGGCATCCTCAGGGCGACGTGGAACCATGAGATCCACAGCCATGGTTCCACGTCGCCCATAGGATGCCCAATGGGCGAAAGTGCTCGGCCAGCTGGTAAAAATCTGGAGATAAAGTCGCCTGGTTTTTCTCCCCCTCACAACCCCTCTACAACAAATGCGACGACAACCAAACGAAGTTAATTTTATTATTATTTTTTAAAATATTATTTTTTGGGGCTGTGGACCCTATGGCTCCAAGTCGCTCTGAAGATGCCCAAATGGGCGGAAGTGCTCGGCCAGCGAATAAAGAATCGGAGAATGAGTACTGGCGATCTTAGATTTTGAAAAAGAAAGTCAGAATTGGTAGCAACTGAAGTACAGCATCTATTATGGTCTTTAGAGTAAAATAAATGGTTACCTACCTGGTTTTGTAATTATAATTTTCAAAAATCCAAAGTACTTGCTCGTATTTATATGTAAAATGCCCCTGCGGACACCTGACGCGAGGATGTCGACTATTGGTACATTACCCCTGTCGACTACTGGAAAATTTTCTTTTTGACCTGTCGACTACTGGGACAAATCCCTTTTTTTTAAAAACTCGTTTTTCTCTATGAAAAAAATTAATTTTTATAAAAATTTCCTATGCCCATGATCAAGAAGAACCTAATGCATACCATGAAAAGGTTTATCAAGAGAAAATATTTTTTTTTGTTGGTGTTTGATGGGGTGAAAGTCGAAAATTTCGTTAAGGTGTCGACTACTGGTACGTTTACCTTAGTATTATTTACTTATACTTGTTATTTGTTGAAAATTTAATGCTGAATTCAAATCTTTTAACGAAAATGCTATGGCTAACGTAGTTTTTTTTTCAACAGCCATAAATATTCCAAAAACTTATTTTGAAACCATTATTTAAGAAATAAAGCCTAAAAGTATCTACCTAGGCTAATCACTACCAAACTTTGATCGCGCAAACTAGACACAAATTTGATTAATTCAAGTCTACCAACTACGAAAAAACAGTTTCTGTTTAGTTGTTATACGAGATCTCGAAAAACAAAAGTCCATAAAAACAGCGATTGCTCCCTTATTAGGTACCTACGTCATGTAAAACTAATTTGTTTTCATTGTTGGAAAGCTCTTAAAAAGTTCTTCCAATTGCAATGATGTTCATTTTTTTTTCTCGACGTGGTTGGGAATGGTGCGCGAAAACTCTCGAAAATTGGCATCACGTTTTGGTTTATTGTTAATAATAAACCATTGTAATCGCCCGAAAAAAAATTCTAACCCCCTCAAAATTTGATGTTATACCTTTCAACAAGGCATGTAGAATCCAAATATCCTATAAAAAATATAACCTAACGCACAAAGTTGGTTTATCTATATATATAAAACGCTGCAAATGATTGTACAGTGGTTTATTATTCTTTCGCTTCAATAATGACTTAAGAAGACAATCCATTTGTGATTTTAATTATTTCGAATATTTGTGAACGTTCCCACCGAAAAACAGATGGTAACTAAGGGAAAACTTGGTAGCAACTATTGTAATTTTAATCATTTTTATTTTTCTTAATTTCCTAATTAAAAGCTAAATTGTTTGCCTAACGGTACATCTGGAGAGAGTGTTAGACGACCATTCCAAAATTGAGCTAGGAAGTTGGTTTAGGAACTCGGCCGTCGTAGGACCGAGATTAATTTTTGGCGAAAATTTCAAGAATGTAGCTGTTCGATTTAGTTAGGTATATTATTCGATAGGACGCACACCGATTATCGGGATTCTTATCGGTTGGACTACACCATAGAGAAAGGGAGATCTACACCTATCGAAACCGTAACCCCCGGAGACTGGCCTATGGATATGGACTGGCCCAATGCCCTATGTAGCGCCAACCACTTGGCGCTTGCCGGCATGCTGTCGTTCGCTCTACCTACTCTGCATCTATACTATACCGTACCCAGCTTACTACTACACCTCAATCTAGAATCTATTACTCCGATTCCATCTCGATTTCAAATCGTGAGTACCATCAGCATCACCTTCCGATTCAAAACCGTAATACCTTTTTTTACACCACTCAATTGCTTCGTGTATCCGTCGAAGGAAGCACCTCTACACACCTCTACCTACGATTCGGTAGCTCTACATCTACACGCGATTCGGTACCTGCATCTCGTGGTCCAGAATATCGACGTGGGAACGCCTGCTCTGCTCGCACGACAGGACGACGTTTCGTCTCTACCAAGTTTTGGCGAATCAACCGCGACACGATCGTCGGTTGCTTTAAAGTTGCACCTGACACCGTGAGTCGTACGTCGTTGCAAAACGAGCGAATCCGAGGTAAGCGCGTACATCTATTCCCGCTGCCGGAGCGTGGCCCTCGCGGATCGGATAATTTTCGCGAATAATTCTATTTTTAATTTTCTTCTTTTTTTTCTTCTTTTATTCGATCGGCCGAAATTTAATGTATACATATTCACATTATGTCCAATATAGAAGGAGTTCATTGGTAATTTTGTTTTGGATTACCCTCACCGCTCTACAGTAGCTAATATTGTTTGGCCGGAAAACAGCTAACGGCGGACTGACATAATTTTTGGTTTATTATTCAATAATAAACCATTGTAATCGCCCAACCCCGCTAAATTTGATGTTTTAGGTTTCAAGGCATGTAGAATCCGAATATCCAATAACGCTGCAAATGATTGTACAGTGGTTTAATTATTATTTCGCTTCAATATTGATTTAGGAAGACTATCCATTTGTCAATTTAAATATTCCGAACATTTGTGAACGTACCCACCGAAAAACAGAGATGGTAACTATAGGGGAAAACTCCGTAGCAACTATTGTAATTTTAATCATTTTTATTTTTCTTAATTTCCTAAATAAAAGCCAAACGTATTGCTAACGATACAGCTGGAGAGAGTGTTTGACGACCATTCCAATGAGTATAGAACGATTTCTATAGCTCCAAGAACCCCTCATATCAAATTTCTGAAAATCTCCCAAATTCGGCACAAAAGCTGCGATAACTCGAGAACCAATAAAGCTATCGACCCGGCGATGGTCTCATTCGATTCAGCGCCCAAGAATCTATATAATTCGATACCACGTACACATTTTTCTGAAAAACCTTGGAAAATATGAATTTTCTCCCCCTCAAAAATACCCTTACAATTGAGCGAGCAAGTTGGTTCAAGAATTGGGCCGTCGTAGGACCGAGATTGATTTTTGGTGAAAATTTCAAATTTTTAGCTCTTACAGTTTGGCCGGAAAACTGCTAACGGCGTACGGCGGACAGACAGAATTTTTTTTATTGGGTATTCGGATTCTACATGCCTTGAACGTAAAACATCAAATTTTGAGGGGGGTTATAAAATTTTTTTTCTTGGGCGATTACAATGGTTTATTATTGAATAATAAACCAAAAAACGCTGCAAATGATTGTACAGCGGTTTTTTTATCATTCGCTTCAATAGTGATTTGAGAAGAGATTTTTGTTTACTTTCAATAATAAACCATTGTAATCGCCAAGGAAAAAAAATTAAACATTCTGTCCGTCCGCCGTTAGCAGTTTTCCGGCCAAACAAAAATAGCTACATTCTTGATATTATCATAAAAAATCAATCTTGGTCCTACAACGGCTCAATTCTTGAACCACATTGCTAGCTCAATTTTAAAGGTATTTTTAGGGGGTTTTAAGGGGGAGAAAATTAATATTTTCCAAGGTTTTCCAGAAAAATGTGTACTACGTGGTATCAAATTATATAGATTTTTGGACGCTGAATCGAATGAGACCATCGCCGGGACGATAGCTTTATTGGTTCTCGAGTTATCGCAGCTTTTGTGCCGAATTTGGGAGATTTTTAGAAATTTGACATGAAGGTATAACTCGAGAGTTCTTGGAGCTATAGAAATCGTTCTATACTCATTGGAATGGTCGTCAAACACTCTCTCCAGCTGTATCGTTAGCAATACGTTTGGCTTTTATTTAGGAAATTAAGAAAAATAAAAATGATTAAAATTACAATAGTTGCTACGGAGTTTTCCCCTATAGTTACCATCTCTGTTTTTCGGTGGGTACGTTCACAAATGTTCGGAATATTTAAATTGACAAATGGATAGTCTTCTTAAATCAATATTGAAGCGAAATAATAATAAACCACTGTACAATCATTTGCATCGTTTTTATTGGATATTCGGATTCTACATGCCTTGAAACGTAAAACGTCAAATTTTGAGGGGGTTAGAAAATTGTTTTTCTTGGGCGATTACAATGATTTATTAAAATAAACCAAAATGGCACTTTCGAATTGAATCAGTCGTTATTGGTAAAGTCCGAAATATGGCGAGGTCGTTGCAAGCGACGAGTAGGGAATGGAACGAACCCTTCAGAGGCAAGGCGGTTAGAATGTGTCATAGAGGAAGGGATTCTAGGTGGGTCTCAGTAGATTGTAGTGTTTCGGACGAATAATGGAGTATGGATAATATTTCTCTGTTCTTTCTGCAGGTTGAGGGGGAGAAAAACGAGGCAACCTCTTCTCCATTTTTACTTCCATGTTTACGTAGTAAATGGAAGTATTGAGATCGTCTGAAAAGTCGAATTCGGAACCGAGGTCCTGATGGAAGAAATTTTCAAAGTAGTATACTCAGAAACACTTTCTGAACAAGTGTCTGTGTGTCCGTCTGTCCGTCTTTCTGTGGTCACAAACTGACATAAATCGCCATATCTCCCTCAAAAATGGATGAAACCCTATGAAATTTTAAGGGAATGTTCTCCCAGTGATTGCGCAAAATTAGGGTTTTCCGGATTTTGAATTACACACAGTACTTCTGAGATATAAGCGTTCAAAGTTTTTTCTGTTTCGATTTTTACAGGCTATGAGAGTCAATATTTTTCTACGTTTGAGGGCTTGAAATTTCGGTTATGGCCAGCAGAAAACACTAGATTTTTTGTATAGTGGGTCACATACAATGCCTCCACGTTATGAGCGTTTTTCACGATTTCACAAGTGCATGTTTTGTATTTTGATTTTTACAGGCCGCAAAACTCAATGTATTTGAATGTTTGAGGTCTTAAAATGCTGGGGTGGACGATTGAATGATGCCTGATTTTTATGAAGTGGGTCACATGCAGTACATCCGCGTTATTTGCACATTTACTACATTTTGATTTTTATAGACCACAAAAATGAATATATTTGAACGCTGGAGGACTTGAATTTTTTCTATATGACAGTTGAATATCGCTTGATTTTTATTATTGGGGTCACATGCAGTACCTCCTCGTAAAACGCATTTTCAGTTGTTTAATTTGTATTTTTGGGGTTTCTTTGCTTTAAATATGACCAACTTTGACCTCGTTCACAAAACTTGTTTTGCATAGTTTGGATAACACACAGTGCATTATGCCTTTTTTAACTTTTGAGATTTAATAGACCGCAAGAGTGAATAAATACATTAGACTTTGAATTTTCTATATGACAGCTGAATATTGCTTGATTTTTATTATTGGGGTCACCTGCAGTACTTCCTCGTAAAACCATTTTCAGTTATTTTATTAAGCGTAATTGTACTTTTAGGGTCTCTTTGCTATAAATATGACCCACTTTGACCTCGTTCACAAAACTTGTTTTGTATGGTTCGGGCAACACACTGTACTTCCGCTTTATGCCATTTTTTAACTTTTGAGATTTTAATAGACCGCAAGAGTGAATATACATTAGGCTTTAAATTTTCTATATGATAGCTGAATATTGCTGGTTTTTTATTATTGGGGTCACCTGCAGTACTTCCTCGCAAAACGCATTTTCAGTTACTGTACTTTTTGGGGCTCTTTGCTGTATATTTGACCAACTCTGACCACGTTCACAGAACTTGTTTTGTATAGTTTGGATAACACACAGTACTTCCGCCTTATGCCGTTTTTTTGCATTAGAGATTTTTATTGACCACAAAAGTGTTTATACTTTAGACTTTAAATTTTTCTTTATGACAGTTGAATGTTGCTTGATTTTTATTATCGGGGTCACCTGCAGTACTTCCTCGTTAAACGCAATTTCAGTTATTTCACTTAGCGCTTTTGTAACTTTCGGGTCTCTGCTTTAAATGTGACCTACAACGACCATGTTTTGTTTTGTTTTTATCACATACCGTACTTCCGCCCTACGCCGTTTATCGCTGTTGAGCTTTTTACAGGGTGCAAAAATCAATACATTTGACGCTAGAGGTATTAAATATTTGTAATGGCGAGTGAATGACGCCTGATCTTTACCGCTAGGGTCACGTTTCGGCCTTCGTACGATTTTCTCGATTTTATAATTGGTTATACCAGTTACCGACTCAAACATGGAAGTACTGTGTGATCTATGCACACCACTGGTTTCTTTATTTAGCCGAGTACTTTCGCCCGTTTTGGCTTCTTCAGGGCATTATAGGACCAAGGGTACCTATGGCCCCAAGAAAAAATGGAGAAGAGGTCGCCTCGTTTTTCTCCCCCTCAACCTGCAGAAAGAAGTAATGCGACCACCTGGAGAAGAAAAATATTTCTCTGGATACAATACTGGCTACGGAGTTTTCCCTTTTCAATCCTTACCAATCTGTTTTTCGGATGGAACGTTCACACATGGTCGGAATAATTACTATCAGAAATGGATAGTCTTCTTAAATCATTATTGAAGCAAAGTAATAATAAGTAAACCACTGTACAATCATTTGCAGTGTTTTTACATCCATGTTTACGTAGTAGGTAAATGGAAGTATTGAGATCGTCTGAAAAGTCGAATTTGGAACCGAGGTCCTGTTGGAAGAAATTTTCATACCTAGTACAATACTCAGAATCACAATCTGAACAAGTGTCTGTGTGTCCGTGGTCACAAAATGACATAAATGGCCATATCTTCCTAAAAATGAATGAAATTCAACGCCATTTTCAGGAAATGTTTTCCTAGTGAATGAGAAAAATGAGGTTTTTTCAAAATTTGAAAAACACACTGTGCATTTGAGATATAAGGGTTCAAAGTTTTTTCTGTTTGGATTTTTACAGGCTATAAGATTCAATATTTTTCTACGGTTGAGGGCTAGAAATGTAGGTTATGGCAAGCAGAAAACACCAAATTTTTGGTATATTGGGTCACCGAACTTTTTCGTGATTTCAATAGTGCATGTTTTGTATTTTGATTTTTACAGGCCGCAAAACTCAACGTATTTGAACGTTCAAGGTCTTAGAATGTTGAGCCCATCGATTGAATGATGCCTGATTTTTATCAAGCGGGTCACATGCAGTACTTCCGCGTTATTTGCATATTAGCTATATATCAATTTTTGTAAACCGCAAAAATGAATATATGTGAGCGCTGGAAGGCATCAAATGTTTCTGTATGACAGCTGAATATCGCTTCATTTTTTTTTTTTTTTTTTTGCGTCACATGCAGTACTTCTCTGTAAATCGCTTTTTCAGTTATTTTATCCTAGTGCTTTTGTAACTTTTGGGCCCTTTGCTTTAAATTTGACCAATTACGACCACGTTCAGAACACTTGTTTTGTATTGTCTTGATCACATACCGTACTTCCACCTTGAGCCGTTTTTCGATGTTGAGCTTTTTACAGGCCGCAAAAATCAATATATTCGACACTAGGGCCCGAGGATACCTTGTAATGGTGCTACGAAGCCCTGATGATGCCCGAATGGGCGAAAGTGCATGGCAGGCCAACAATAAAAAACAGGAGAACAGGTCGCCGTGGTTTTCTCCCCCTCAACCCCAATAACGAAAAACGATAAAGGGACAAAGCTACAGAAAAAAAAAGATTATTGATTATACCTGTTACCGACTCAAACATGGAAGTACTGTGTGATCTATGCACACCACTGGTTTATTCGATATTTGGATTCTACATGCCTTGAAACGTAAAACATCAAATTTTGAGGGGGGGTCGGAAAATTTTTTTCTTGGGCGATTACAATGGTTTATTATTATAATAAACCAAAAAGTAATCTAACCGGACTCACAGGAGCTGAAGGCAAAAAACCACCGTAAGCCGCAAGTCTACCATTATAACCTCCTCCTTTTTTGAAGTAGGTGAAAAATATGATTCCAGAATTTACCCAGATCTAGGTGATGAAATTTCTATTGTTCGAACTAAATTTTTAGAAAATCTTGGTCTCATGTTTAACGATGCGAGCGTATTTCTTTCCGTGTTTGTTCAACTCTCGGGAGATAAGATTAATTTATTCTCTTCTCCTCTTGCGACTCGTTAGGGATGGGCACTTACCGATCCAAGCTGTACCTGTACCAAACTGTAACTGTTCCATTTTCGGATCTGGAACGGCTCCAAATTACCGATCCAGTTCCATATTTCACTGCCTAACGAACGTACAGAGTACAAAGGTAACTAGTATTTCCCGTATATCCCTACCCAGGGAGGAACGACCTTAATCTTGAAGTCGTTGCTTTTTCCTCATGGAATTCTAACAATTTAGAAGGCCGGTACGGTTCAGCATAAATAGATAACTTAACCTTGATACAAGATACAAAATCTAGATATAAGATACAAAACGTTGATAAGTACAATGAATCTTTCCTCCTCTAAAACTCTGAACGTCAAACGGAAATAACTTAAAACCTCACTCCAAAATGTCAAACCCCCGTTAATATCTAAAATAGTCAAGTTACAATAATGAAAGAAATATGAGTGTTCTACAAGTCAAGATGAAGAATTTAATTTTTATAAATCCAAAGTCGGTTCACTAGTTTCTTCAGAAAAAAATAAAAATAGAAAAAACAATAAGCTATAAAAACTATTAATAGCTTTCTTTGTAGGAAATTTCCCCGTCCGGCCTTCCGATCAGAATCTCGATTTCAGGATGATTACAATATTTCCATTCACGCATAATTTACTTTAATATAACTGGAAATAAAACTAACCAAAATAGGTACTATCCTAGACGCGTTTGATGTACTGCCTACCTCCTGGATCGAAAGTGTCACTGGATCAGGAATGTAGCTGGATCGGGAACGATGGAGCAGTTGGACCTGTTCCTGAACGTTCGACCTCGAGATTAGGTTCCATCTCCAACGTTGAACGTTCCCGATCCGACAGCCACAGGCACATCCCTACGAGTCGTTCGACGACCTCCCAATTTATCGACCATCTTAAGTAAACGTTAGTAAAGGTACGTTGAGTTATTTTTATTCATCTAAAAAGTCTGGTTGTCATGATAATCCGAAAGTTGAGACATTCGGTTGTCGAAACTTTGAATGTAATTCTCTAACGCCCTGGTGCGTTTTCAGTTCAGTGAAAGTCTACCTTAATAGAATCCACACCTTTAATGTAGCTTTAAGTGCACCTGTAGCTTGATTATCGATGTGTTATTTCGCGTGCTCTGGTTAGTTCAAAATTTGTCAGTACCTTTTAGTAAGTAGCAAAATACATATATTTAGACTTTTATCTTATCGAAAAAAAAAACTACTAGAAGGGTAAGTGATTAGGTACCTATATTCCTAAATTTGGTATAAATTCACTTCTAATTTCAGAAATGGCTGCGTTTCGAGTCGTATGCACTCACGATGATATACCCCAACCAGGCATTGATATTCTTGAGGAAGTGTGAGTAGCAGAGAAAAAATATATAAACAATAATTGAAATTGAAGCATCTGTTAGAGCTATTGGCAAATGATATGTCTAATTTTACTTCTATGTTTACATAGTAAATGGAAGTATTGTGATCATCTGAAAATTCGAATTTGGAATGGAGGTCCTATTGGAAGAAATTTTCATAGTACTATACTTCACTATAAATCACTTTTTAAACGAGCGTCTGTGGTCACAACTGACCAAAATCGCCATATTATTATCTCGCTGAAAAATGTATGAAACTCAATGAATTTTTCAGGAAATGTTCTCTCAGTACCTACATGAGCAAAATTAGCTTCTATTGAAATTTGAAAAACACACTGTGCATTTGAGATCTAACTATTCAAAGTTTTGATGTCTCGATTTTTACTGGCTATTGCAGAATATTGCTCTACGAGGCCTTAAGAGGCTAGTTATGGTGAGCTGATGCCCCTTGACTTTTTATCTACTAGATCATACACAATACTTTCACGTTATGAGCTTTTTCACTATTTCACTTATGCATAAATTTTGATTTTCGCAGGCTATATCAATATATTTGAACGCTGAAGGCTTTGAAATGTTCAGGACGTCAATTGGATGATGACTGATTTTTTAACCGACACACCAATTTTTTTGGTATCCCATAATATTTGTCAAATTTCACGGGCGGTTTCTGGATCCGTTTTCCTTTTCCCAATAGGCTTTCACCATTTACTAGTAGAGGAACGATTTTCTTCAATTGGTGGCTTATCAGGATCAACATCCTCGTGTTCAAGTTCAGCAGCCATGATGTTCTGGTCAAATTTTCGTCTTCTTCACAGGGTAGTATCAATCGGTAGAATTTTTCATTTTTTGTGAGCCAGAGACATATCATCAGAAATCAAATCTCTTGCGAAAATGAGCTTTCTTGCTTCTTTGTCCCATAGTCGATAACCATTCGGTAAATAACCGACGTGTATTAATTTCTGGCTTCCACTATCCAGTTTTTCAAGTTATTCAGGATCCAGGCGGTAATCCTTGACATCTTTGTGAACGAGGAATATCTTTGGATCATAATACTGAGAGGTTGGAGTTCGAGCGCAGACCCAGTTACAAGCAATGCCATAATCCTTGCTTCCGGTGCTTCTTCGCTGGAGGGCTGCTAGCTACCGACTAGGCCAATGCATCATTGATTTATAAAGCCACTTTGGTCCCGCCCACCATAAGGAATGGTTAAAGAGCTCGGTATGAAACATTCCTCTGCTGGCGCAATCCGCGGGATTAATGTCAGTTGGAGCGTAGCGGTAATTTCCAGGTACGTGATTGTGCTGCACTGACATGGTTCGCGATTAAGGTTTTCCACCTGTGAGGAGATGATGTGACCCATTGCAGCGCAACCATAGAATCTGTCCACACGGTCGTGGAGGAGACGCAGCCATGAGGTTGAAGCAGCTCGCATGAGCATCAAATAAGTCGGGTTGGCAGCTCTATTGCGCAAAGCGCAAGTCGAGGTAACGTCTGCACTTTAAGCGGCGCAACCTTTGACTTTGCCATTAGCGGATGAACCGAAACTTGGCCAGAAGCGGTGGTGGTTCTGAGGTAGAAAACCCCAGCGTAGCCTTGCTCGGAGCTGTCAGCAAAACCATGAAGTTGTTGATCGGTGAGGTCAGATATCGAGAGGCAGCGAGGGACGGATACCCGCTCAAGCGTAGGGAGTTCCATTTGGAATTGCGCCCACCTTTTCTTCATGTTGTTGGGCACGCTCTCATCCCAGCCGATTCCTGCCTGCCAGAGATATCGTAGCAGACATTTGCCAACAAATACAACTGGTCCCACCAATCCTAGGAATCGTAGAGTCTTGTGATGTCATACATGATTGAACGCTTCGTAGTCTCTGACAATCTCATCCTGATCTTGAAGGAAAATTTATTGTTGGTGGGATGCCATACCAACTCTAGGATTCTGGTGCTAGGTTCATCCAGTGATTCGAACGCCAAACTATCCGCCGGCTTGGCGCAAATATCTGCAGGTAGGGTACTTAGAAGCTTCTGACTGTTGATCACCCACTTTCTCAATTCGAAACACCCTTGGCCAAGGAGCTGTTGCAGCTCAACTTTAAGCTGAAGGGCCTCGGATAGAGTCAGTGTAGATAATATCATCCATTTATGTGCTCATGGACAGTCAGCTGCCATAGGAAAGTCGTCACCCTCGTCATTAACGAGCTGACGACGCCAATTCATAGGTTACTGTGACCAGCCAGTACTCTCACAGAGGGTCCTTTCGGTGGGGCCTCCAAAATATTCGCTGGTAGTCCCAATGTTGCTTGTGGAGCAAGATGTTACGATACATCTGCCGTATATCTGCAACTACCACGATGGCATGCAATTGAAATCTGCGAAGAATGTCAATGATGTTCGCCTGGAGCTTGGTTCCTTTGTGCAAAATGTGATTCAGTGACGGGCCTCTCACAGTTGGCATTGAAGAATCAAGTACTACTCGGAATTTCTCAATTTCTCTCTTGGCAGATTCTTGAAAGATGGGGTGGTGCGGAATGTAGTAGCATTCAATGGGGATATGTGGTGGCTTAGTGGCTTTGATCATGCATCATGGAGGTGGTCATGATGGAGGTTATGCTCAGGGAAGTAGACAATTTTCTATTATTTCGGGTTGAGAGATCATTAAACCAGTAAGGTTCTCTCACAGTCAATTATGTAACCTGAATTATGGCACTTGAGACAGTTGAAATAAGTGGGTAGATGTATGCGCAATTGAATATTTCCTCATAAATATACATTATAATAAACCAGCGAAAATTGTGCACACGTTTGTATTGTTATTTCGAATAATTTTGTGTGGATTCAATGATTGTGATTTTCGCTATTCAAGAGGGGGCGAGTGATATGTACTACTCTAACACCCCTACTTACTCCCCCTTATGAAGGGGAATAGATAGTTCATGATGCTATGTTAGGGATCGCCATGTTGATTCAGGCTATTCGGTATCGTCGTGGCCCTCATGAAAAACGTGTTCTGTTTGTCTTGTCAGTCGTGATTATTTATTGCCCTGCTATCCTCACGACCTTTTCGAAGGAATACGAAACTGTCGTCCCAACCATAAAATTTCATAATCCTCTCTCAGCTTTGAATGGAGACGTTTTGTACACATGAATAGGATTGGCACCACCCAGCTTTCCACGTCATACTCTAAGGCGCGCAATGCTCCCGTTGCTTCCATCAATTTACTTGCAAATAATCGTGACAGTGCGGCGTTATTTGACGTTTTCGGAAGTGAACAAAAGTCTCTAAATGAGCGGCGGTTTGCAGATGTACATTTGTCATAACGCTGCCGAAGGGTATCCCGACAGACGGAATAATTTGCAGCAGTGACGGGTAAAGTCGAGACTAACGCCTGTGCTTCTCCTCTCAATTGACCTTGGAGATACATCATATGACGTTGATGATTCGATAAGGCGGGGTTTTGGTGTATCATGGAGGAAAACATTTCCGCGAACTGTGGCCATACCTTGATTTCACCCTTAAATATGGGTAGTTTAAATTTTGGCATCTGCACCGATAACGTCATTCCAGCCAGGGCCGTGGCACTTGGCACTACCAGCCACCGACTCGGATTGTTCTGCCGCTAAACCTTGTGACGGGAAAAGCTTCCCAGACGTCTCCAGGAATTTGCCAGACGAAGTAATAAGTTCAGGTGATTCACCCTCTTTTGGTACGGCTTAGAGGATAAATGGACGGCCAAGTTAGAAGGTGAATTTAGAGCGAATCTGACCCTGACAAGTTCCTAAGTACTTTTAGTCCAATCAATACCGCAAAAACTTGACTCGAATTTGAACAAATTAAGTCCACAAACTATGAAAACCCGTTTTCGTTTAGAAGTTTGAAGTTTCAAACAATGGTCCATAACAACATCGATTGCTCCCTTATTATTTCATGTAAAACTGATTTTCTATCATTTTGGGAAAGCTCTTGCTAAGTACTTTCAAGTGCATTATGTTCATATTTTTTTCTAAACGTGGTTGGGAGTAGTGCTCACCGAACCTCAAAATTGTGAAAATCGGCATCACGTTTTTGCTACACTTTTTTTCTCTACACGCTATATCAGACTGCCGAACGAAAATTGGATCTAGGTCCTCATAGGGAGATAACTTATAAACAAAATGATATTAAAAACAATACAATCAAGCAATTTTTCTAGAAGTTATAGGTAAGCTAGCAAATTCAAAACTTGCTGTTTTTGCGAAAATCAGGTTTTTGGCATTTCTCCGGATCTGGGGACGTAACTACTGGATGGACTCACTTTGAGAAATCATGGGACCATCTGGCTCGTAACCCTTTCAAAAAAAAAAAAACCACATGATCGGACGTAAAGGAGCTGAACGCCAGTGGACAACACATACCGAAAAAAACCTGCAAGTCAACCACAGTAACATCCTTTTGAAGTCGGTTAAAAATGGCTGGTTTCGTTTGGTTCACACTTCACACGAGTTTCTTGATTTTATCATTGGTTATACCTGTCACCGACTCAAACATGGAAGTACTATGTGATCTGTACACACCACTTGTGATGTGCTCCACACTTATTGTAGAAGGACAGAAACACTATCACAAAGGTGATGGTAATCAAGTGTGAGATTGTTGTGGATTATTGGATTGTAACTATGTTCGAAGTTGTGTCCTCGTGACGATAGTAAATGAAGTTATTAATAATCGAACTCTATTAACCTAAAATCATAATTGTGATTTTACATGGTGGCAGCGGTGTTTTCGACTAGATATTCGAATTTGTTTAAACTATGACTCAATCAATCAACAACAACAACAACTGGTTGCCGGTGGTTCGGTTTAAAATCTACGATCACGCTTCACGCATACAGTTTCCACCGCCTGATCCCTTCAGTTTCAAAGCGGATGAGTGGAATGAATGGAAACTGCCATTCGGCCGTTTTGTGCGCTCATCAGATTTAAAAGATCAAGACGATTCTGGAAAGGTAAACGCTCTTGTTTATTTAATGGGACCACAAGCTGAGAGGATCTTTGCGTCTTTTAATCTGAGTACAAAACAACAAGATGAATATGAGCTCGTTATAACTAAATTTGATCAACATTTCACTCCAACTAAAAACGTGATATATGAACGTTATCGCTTCCATACTCAAAAACAGTTCGAGGGAGAGACAGTTGACGAATTTATAACAGATCTTCATCATCTTGCCGTAAGCTGCCACTTTCCTAAGACGTTCGTTAATGAAGCAATACGTGACCAGATTGTTGTGGGTATCAGGGACATCGTTTTGTCGGAAAAACTGCAAATCAACGCAAAACTACCATGGAGGAGGCAGTATCTTCCGCTCGTCAAAATGAAACTATTAAAAAACAACAGGAATCGTTTCGAAATCCTATGATATCAACAGCTAATGAAGTTTATACTAAAAGATCACCTGTAAAAGCTAAATTTGAACGTCATGAGAAAAACGCTGCAAATGATTGTACAGTGGTTTATTATTCCTTCGCTTCAATAATGATTTCGGAAGACTATCCATTTGTGATAGTGATTATTTTGAACATTTCTGAACAATCTCACCGAAAAACAGATGGTAACTATAAGGGAAAACTCCGTAGCAACTATTGTAATTTTAATCAATTTTATTTTTCTTAATTTCCTAATTAAAAGTTAAATTTTTTGCCTTACCCTACAGCTGGAGAAAGTGTTTGACGACCATTCCAATGAGTATGGAACGATTTTTATAGCTTGAAAAACACTCAAGTTATACCCTCATGTCAAATTTCAGAAAATCTCCCAAATTCGACACAAAAGCTGCGATAACTCGAGAACCAATAAAGCTATTGACTCGGCGACGGTCTCATTCGATTCAGCGTCCAAAAATCTATATAATTCGATACCACGTACACATTTTTCTGAAAAACCTTGGAAATTATGAATTTTCTCCCCCTCTAAATCCCCCAAACATACCCTTAAAATTGAGCTAGCAAGTTGGTTCAAGAATTGGGCCGTCGTAGGACCGAGATTGATTTTTGGTGAAAATTTCAAGAATGTAGCTATTATAGTTGGTATTAGAGTTATAGTTGGAGGCATTGTATGTGACCCACTATACAAAAAATCCAGTATTTTCTGCTGGCCATGACCGACATTTCAAGCCCTCAAACGTAGAAAAATATTGACTCTCATAGCCTGTAAAAATCGAAACAGAAAAAACTTTGAACGCTTATATCTCGGAAGTACTGTGTGTAATTCAAAATCCGGAAGACCCTAATTTTGCACAATCACTGGGAGAACATTCCCTCAAAATTTCATAGGGTTTCATCAATTTTTCAGGGAGATATGGCGATTTATGTCAGTTTGTGACCACAGACAGACGGACACACAGACACACAGACACTTGTTCAGAAAGTGTTTCTGAGTGTACTACTATGAAAATGTCTTCCATCAGGCCCTCGGTTCCGAATTCGACTTTTCAGACGATCTCAATACTTCCATTTACTACGTAAACATGGAAGTAAAAAAAAACTTTAAAAAAAAAAAAACCGACTTCAAAAACTTTGTCTATAAAATACACTCTGAAAAGGAAAAAATAACAAAAATGTCCCAACTTCGCAGCAACTCATTCGCCAACTACACATTTTAAGGACTACTTTACTACTCGTATTGACCTGACCACTTCCTGATTGATTGGATCACCTTCCCTAATAATATAAAAACTACTATTTCTCATTTCCCAAATGATTAAAAGATTTTCCTTTCACCTCTGAATTTCCTCCAGATTGATCATCTTTTGGAGTCGGCGCCTCTCTTATATTGTATTGGAGAAGCCTATAGATTCCGAATTAGTAAGAATATAAATATCATGAGTTTTCACGATTCTGGAACAGAGCACATCAGCATTTAAGAGAACTGATTATTAACAATATCGATTTGAAGGTGACTATTCACGCCTTTTCCTAAAAACCATTTCAGATTTCTCTAAGAATCTTTACGTCCAGACCCAGACTTATTACCTGGCACCTACTAATTTATCGTAAATTCATATTTATTTGTAACCTTCGGATAGTTATTTGGCCAGAGAGGCGCCGACTCGAAGAGATGATAAATCTAGAGGCAATTCAGAGGTGAAAGGAAAATCTTTTAATCATTTGGGAAATGAGAAATAGTAGTTTTTATATTATTAGGGAAGGTGATCCAATCAATCAGGAAGTGGTCAGGTCAATACGAGTAGTAAAGTAGTCCTTAAAAGGGGTAGTTGGCGAATGAGTTGCTGCGAAGTTGGGACATTTTTGTTATTTTTTTCTTTTCAGAGTGTATTTTATAGACAAAGTTTTTGAAGTCGGTTTTATTTTTTTTTTTTAAGTTTTTTTTTATTTTTCTCTTTTTAGTGACTTACAATTATGGACAGCTCTCTTTACAGAATTTTCCCAAGCTTTCATTATTGAGTTCTTGTCACTTACTACTAACCGTCCAAACTCAATTCATAAGTCCGTTGAACGTTGAAGTTCTAAAGTATTATAATGATTACCTAACTATTTTCAATGTTATTATGTTGATTGAGAGTGAGTTTGAACGTTTGGAATAATCCATCGACTGATTTGGGTCTCTTGGTCAACATACCGGATACTTTGATCCCATTGATACTCCTTACAAAACTCAAATAATTGTCTACACCATTGCTGGTTACTGAATTGCACCAATTCACTCGTTCTTTATTTCTCTAACGATAATAGAGTGATGATTTCCTGAAGCGTATCCGCATTCACACTGAATGAGAGAATCCGAACCAAATTTCAGAAATGCGCCAAACGTTTTTGCATTAAAATGGAGTTATTTGGCCTTCAAAACCATGTTATTTATTGAAAATTTAAAGCTGAATTCAAATTTTTTAACGAGAATGCTATGACTAACGTAGTTTTTTTTCTACAAGCATAAATAGTCCCAAAAACGTGATTTTGAAACAAATTTTTTAGAAATACGGCCTAAAAAGTATCTACTTTTAGTCCAATCAATACCAAATTTGAATCACGTAAATTAGACTCAAATTTGAACAGTTTAAGTTTAAAAACGATGTAAAAACAGTTTTGGTTTGGAAGTTATGAGGTCTGAAACACAGGTCCATTAAAACAATGATTGCTCCCTTATTATGCAACCTAAACTTGATTTTTTACCATCATTAGAAAGCTCCAGCTAAGTGTTTTCAAGTGCAATAGTGTTCATATTTTTTGGTGCTCGAAAAACCTCAAAAAAGAGAAAATTGGCATCACGTTTTTTGTTACACTTTCTTCTCTACACGCTATATTAGAATGCTGAACGAAAAATTGGAGCTAGGCCCATGTAGGCAGATAAATTATGAACAAAATGACACCAGAAACAAAACAATCGAGCAAGTATTCTAGAAGTTACAAGCTTGCAAAGTCAAAACTTCCTTTTTTCGCGAAAATCACGTTTTCCGGCATTTCTCCGCGTCTGGGGACGTAACTACTGGGTGGACTCAATTGAAAAAATTATGGGACCTACCTGGATAGTAACCCTTTCTAACAAAAAAAAAGTAACCCGATCGGACGTACAGGAGCTGAACGCCAGTGGACAACACCTACCAGAAAAAAAAAAAAAATCCCCGCTAGACGACCATAGTAACCTCCTCCTTGTTTGAAGTCGGTTAATTATTCCTAAAAGAGGGGAGATGTGATGTGCTCCACACTTATTGTAGAAGGACAGAAACACTATCACAAAGGTGATAGTAATCAAGTGTGAGATTGTTGTGGATTATTGGAGTGTAACTATGTTCGAAGTTGTGTCCTCGTGACGATAATAAACGAAGTTATTAATAATCGAACTCTACTAACCTAAAATCATATTGTGATTTCACACCACTGATTTATACTTCCATGTTTACGTAGTAAATGGAAGTATTGAGATCGTCTGAAAAGTCGAATTCGGAACCGAGGTCCTGATGGAAGAAATTTTCATATATTAGTATACTCAGAAACACTTTCTGAACAAGTGTCTGTGTGTCCGTCTGTCTGTGGTCACAAACTGACATAAATCGCCATATCTCCCTGAAAAAAGGATGAAACCCTATGAAATTTTAAGAGAATGTTTTCCCAGTGATTGTGCAAAATCAGGTTTTTCCGGATTTTGAATTACACACAGTACTTCCGAGATATAAGCGTTCAAAGTTTTTTCTGTTTCGATTTTTACAGGCTATTAGAGTCAATATTTTTCTACGTTTGAGGGCTTGAAATGTCGGTTATGGCCAGCAGAAAACACCAGATTTTTTGTATAGTGGGTCACATACAATGCCTCCACGTTATGAGCGTTTTTCACTATTTCACAAGTGCATGTGTTTTGTATTATGATTTTTACAGGCCGCAAAACTCAATGTATTTGAATGTTTGAGGTCTTAAAATGTTGGGGTTGACGATTGAATGATGCCTGATTTTTATCAAGCGGGTCACATGCAGTACTTCCGCTTTATTTGCACATTTGCTACATTTTGATTTTTATAGACCACAAAAATGAATATATTTCAACGCTGGAGGACTTGAATTTTTTCTATATGACAGTTGAATATCGCTTGATTTTTATTATTTGGGTCACATGCAGTACCTCCTCGTAAAACGCATTTTCAGTTGTTTAATTTGTATTTTTTGGGTTTCTTTGCTATAAATATGACCAACTTTGACCTCGTTCACAAAACTTGTTTTGCATAGTTTGGATAACACACAGTGCATTATGCCTTTTTTACTTCCATGTTTACGTAGTAAATGGAAGTATTGAGATCGTCGGAAAAGTCGAATTCGGAACCGAGGTCCTGATGGAAGAAATTTTCATAGTAGTATACTCAGAAACACTTTCTGAACAAGTGTCTGTGTGTCCGTCTGTCTGTCTGTCCGTCTGTCCGTCTGTCTGTGGTCACAAACTGACATAAATCGCCATATCTCCCTGAAAAATGGATGAAACCCCATGAAATTTTCAGGGAATGTTTTCCCAGTGATTGTGCAAAATTAGGTTTTTCCAGATTTTGAATTACACACAGTACTTCCGAGATATAAGCGTTCAAAGTTTTTTCTGTTTCGATTTTTACAGGCTATGAGAGTCAATATTTTTCTACGTTTGAGGGCTTGAAATGTCGGTTATGGCAAGCAGAAAACACTAGATTTTTTGTATAGTGGGTCACATACAACGCCTCCACGTTATGAGCGTTTTTCACGATTTCACAAGTGCATGTTTTGTATTTTGATTTTTACAGGCCGCAAAACTCAATGTATTTGAATGTTTGAGGTCTTAAAACGTTGGGGTTGGCGATTGAATGATGCCTGATTTTTATCAAATGGGTCACATGCAGTACATCCGCGTTATTTGCACATTTGCTACATTTTGATTTTTATAGACCACAAAAGTGAATATATTTGAACGCTGGAGGACTTAAAATTTTTCTGTATGACAGTTGAATATCGCTTGATTTTTATTATTTGGGTCACATGCAGTACCTCCTCGTAAAACGCATTTTCAGTTGTTTAATTTGTATTTTTTGGGTTTCTTTGCTTTAAATATGACCAACTTTGACCTCGTTCACAAAACTTGTTTTGCATAGTTTGGATAACACACAGTACTTCCGCATTATGCCTATTTATAACTTTTGAGATTTAATAGACCGCAAGAGTGAATATACATTAGACTTTGAATTTTCTATTATGACAGCAAAATATTGCTTGATTTTGGTTTATTATTCAATAATAAACCATTGTAATCGCCCAAGAAAAAAAAATTTCTAACCCCCCCTCAAAATTTGATGTTTTACGTTTCAAGGCATGTAGAATCCGAATATCCAATAAAAACATTTCTGTCCGTCCGCCGTCCGCCGTCCGCCGTTAGCAGTTTTCCGGCTAAACTGTAAGAGCTAAAAATTTGAAATTTTCACCAAAAATCAATCTCGGTCCAAGGACGGCCCAATTCTTGAACCAACTTGCTAGCTCAATTTTAAGGGTATTTTTGGGGGGTTTTGAGGGGGAGAAAATTCATATTTTCCAAGGTTTTTCAGAAAAATGTGTACGTGGTATCAAATTATATAGATTTTTGGACGCTGAATCGAATGAGACCATCGCCGGGTCGATAGCTTTATTGGTTCTCGAGTTATCGCAGCTTTTGTGCCGAATTTGGGAGATTTTTAGAAATTTGGCATGAGGGTATAACTCGAGAGTTCTTGGAGCTATAAAAATCGTTCTATACTCATTGGAATGGTCGTCAAACACTCTCTGCAGCTATATCGTTAGGCAATAAGTTTAGCTTTTAATTAGGAAATTAAGAAAAATAAAAATGATTAAAATTACAATAGTTGCTACGGAGTTTTCACCTATAGTTACCATCTGTTTTTCGGTGGGAACGTTCAAGAATGTTCGGAATATTTAAAAAAAAAAACTTTTTAAAAAAAAAATAAAACCGACTTCAAAAACTTTGTCTATAAAATACACTCTGAAAAGGAAAAAATAACAAAAATGTCCCAACTTCGCAGCTACTCATTCGCCATGCAACTACACATTTTAAGGACTACTTTACTACTCGTATTGACCTGACCACGTCCCGATTGATTGGATCACCTTCCCTAATAATATAAAAGCTACTATTTCTCATTTCCCAAATGATTAAAAGATTTTCCTTTCACCTCTGAATTGCCTCCAGATTTATCATCTTTTGGAGTCGGCGCCTCTCTTATATTGTATTGGAGAAGCCTATAGATTCCGAATTAGTAAGAATATAAATATCATGAGTTTTCACTATTCTTGAACAGAGCACATCAGTATTTATGAGAACTGATTATTAACAATATCGATTTGAAGGTGACTATTCACGCCTATTCACCACCTACTAATTTATCGTAAATTCATATTTATTTGTAACCATCGGTTATTTTGCCAGAGAGGCGCCGACTCCAAAAGACGATCAATCTGGAGGCAATTCAGAGGTGAAAGGAAAATCTTTTAATCATTTGGGAAATGAGAAATAGTAGCTTTTATATTATTAGGGAAGGTGATCCAATCAATCGGGAAGTGGTCAGGTCAATACGAGTAGTAAAGTAGTCCTTAAAATGTGTAGTTGCATGGCGAATGAGTAGCTGCGAAGTTGGGACATTTTTGTTATTTTTTCCTTTTCAGAGTGTATTTTATAGACAAAGTTTTTGAAGTCGGTTTTATTTTTTTTTTAAAAAGTTTTTTTTATTTTTCTCTTTTTAGTGACTTACAATTATGGACAGCTCTCTTTACAGAATTTTCCCAAGCTTTCATTATTGAGTTCTTGTCACTTACTACTAACCGTCCAAGCTCAATTCATAAGTCAGTTGAACGTTGAAGTTCCAAAGTATAATGATTACCAAACTATTTTCATTGTTATTCTGTTAATTGAGAGTGAGTTTGAACGTTTGGAATAATCCATCCACTGATTTGGGTCTCTTGGTCAACATACCGGATACTTTGATCCCATTGATACACCTATCAAAACTCAAATAATTGTCTACACCATTACTGGTTACTGAATTGCACCAATTCACTCGTTCTTTATTTCTCTAACGATAATAGAGTGATAATTTTCTCAAGCGTACCCGCAATCGCACTGAATGAGAGAATCCGAACAAAATTTCAGAAATTCGCCAATCGTTTGTGCATTAAAATGGAGTTATTTGGCCTTCAAAACCATGTTATTTATTGAAAATTTAACGCTGAATTCAAATCTTCTAACGAGAATGCTATGACTAACGTAGTTTTTTTTCTACAAGCAAAAATAGTCCAAAAAACGTGATTTTGAAACAAATTTTTTAGAAATACGGCCTAAAAAGTATCTAATTTCAGTCCAATCAATACCAAATTTAGATCACGTAAACTAAACTCAAATTTGAACAGTTTAAGTTTAAAAACGATGGAAAAACAGTTTTCGTTTGGAAGTTATGAGGTCTCAAACACAGGTCCATTAAAACATCGATTGCTCCCTTAATATGCCACTTAAACTTGATTTTTTACCATCGTTAGAAAGCTCTAGCTAAGTGCTTTCAAGT
Organism: Tupiocoris notatus; assembly: GCA_037159825.1. Lineage (NCBI taxonomy): Eukaryota > Metazoa > Arthropoda > Insecta > Hemiptera > Miridae > Tupiocoris > Tupiocoris notatus. The sequence goes on along the minus strand of JASJUZ010000198.1, from coordinate 408,853 downwards.
GCAATAGTGTTCATATTTTTTTTCTCGACGTGGTTGGGAACGGTGCTCGAAAAACCTCAAAAAAGTGAAAATCGGCATCACGTTTTTTGTTACACTTTCTTCTCTACACGCTATATTAGAATGCCGAACGAAAAATTGAAGCTAGGACCTTGTAGGCAGATAAATTATGAACAAAATGACACCAGAAACAAAACAATCAAGCAGGTATTCTAGAAGTTATAAGCTTGCAAAGTCAAAACTTTCTTTTTTCGCGAAAATCACGTTTTCCGGCGTTTCTCCGCGTCTGGAGACGTAACTACTGGATGGACTCAATTGAAAAAATTATGGGACCTACCTGGATAGTAACCCTTTCAAACAAAAAAAAAAGTAACCCGATCGGACGTACAGGAGCTGAACGCCGGTGGACAACACATACCGAAAAAAAAAAAAAAAAAAAAAAAAAAAAAAAAAAAAAAAAAAAAAAAAAAAAAAAAAAAAAAAAAAAAAAATCCCGCTAGACGACCATAGTAACCTCCTCCTTGTTTGAAGTCGGTTAATGACAAATGGATAGTCTTCTTTTAATCAATATTGAAGAGAAATAATAATAAATCACTGTACAATCATTTGCAGCGTTTTTATTATTGGGGTCACCTGCAGTACTTCCTCGTAAAACCATTTTCAGTTATTTTATTAAGCGTAATTGTACTTTTAGGGTCTCTTTGCTATAAATATGACCCACTTTGACCCCGTTCACAAAACTTGTTTTGTATGGTTCGGGTAACACACTGTACTTCCGCTTTATGCCATTTTTTAACTTTTGAGATATTAATAGACCGCAAGAGTGAATATACATTAGATTTTAAATTTTCTATATGACAGCTGAATATTGCTTGTTTTTTATTATTGGGGTCACCTGCAGTACTTCCTCGCAAAACGCATTTTCAGTTACTGTACTTTTTGGGGCTCTTTGCTATATATTTGACCAACTTTGACCTCGTTCACAAAACTTGTTTTGCATGGTTTGGATAACACACAGTACTTCCGCCTTATGCCGTTTTTTTGCATTAGAGATTTTTATTGACCACAAGAGTGAATATACTTTAGACTTCAAATTTTTCTTTATGACAGTTGAATTTTGCTTGATTTTCATTATCGGGGTCACATGCAGTACTTCCTCGTTAAACGCGATTTCAGTTATTTCATTCTAGCGCTCCTGTAACTTTCGGGTCTCTGCTTTAAATGTGACCAACAACGATCATGTTTTGTTTTGTTTTGATCACATACCGTACTTCCGCCTACCGTTTATCGCTGTTGAGCTTTTTACAGGGTGCAAAAATCAATACATTTGACGCTAGAGGTATTAAATATTTGTAATGGTGAGTGAATGACGCCTGATCTTTACCGCTAGGGTCACTTTTCGGCCTTCGTACGATTTTCTCGATTTTATAATTGGTTATACCAGTTACCGACTCAAACATGGAAGTACTGTGTGATCTATGCACACCACTGGTTAACTTTTGAGATTTAATAGACCGCAAGAGTGAATAAATACATTAGACTTTGAATTTTCTATATGACAGCTGAATATTGCTTGATTTTTATTATTGGGGTCACCTGCAGTACTTCCTGGTAAAACCATTTTCAGTTATTTTATTAAGCGTAATTGTACTTTTAGGGTCTCTTTGCTATAAATATGACCCACTTTGACCTCGTTCACAAAACTTGTTTTGTATGGTTCGGGTAACACACTGTACTTCCGCTTTATGCCATTTTTTAACTTTTGAGATATTAATAGACCGCAAGAGTGAATATACATTAGATTTTAAATTTTCTATATGACAGCTGAATATTGCTTGTTTTTTATTATTGGGGTCACCTGCAGTACTTCCTCGCAAAACGCATTTTCAGTTACTGTACTTTTTGGGGCTCTTTGCTATATATTTGACCAACTCTGACCACGTTCACAGAACTTGTTTTGTATAGTTTGGATAACACACAGTACTTCCGCCTTATGCCGTTTTTTTGCATTAGAGATTTTTATTGACCACAAAAGTGAATATACTTTAGACTTTGAATTTTTCTTTATGACAGTTGAATTTTGCTTGATTTTCATTATCGGGGTCACATGCAGTACTTCCTCCTTAAACGCGATTTCAGTTATTTCATTCTAGCGCTCTTGTAACTTTCGGGTCTCTGCTTTAAATGTGACCAACAACGATCATGTTTTGTTTTGATCACATACCGTACTTCTGCCCTACGCCGTTTATCGCTGTTGAGCTTTTTACAGGGTGCAAAAATCAATACATTTGACGCTAGAGGTAATAAATAGTTGTAATGGCGAGTGAATGACGCCTGATCTTTACCGCTAGGGTCACGTTTCGGCCTTCGTACGATTTTCTCGATTTTATAATTGGTTATACCAGTTACCGACTCAAACATGGAAGTACTGTGTGATCTATGCACACCACTGGTTTTAATTAGGGGAGGTGGTCTAATCAATCTGTAAGGGGTCAGGAGAGTAGACATTAAAATGTGTAGTTGGTCAAAAAGTTGCTTGGAAGTTGAGACTTTTTTTCCTTTATTGGTTTATTAATAATAAACCTGTGTAGTCGCCGAAGAAAAAAAAATTTTTAACCCCCCTCAAAATGTAATTTTTTTACGTTTCAAGGAACGTAGAATCCGACTATCCAATAAAAACGCTTCAAATGATTGTACCATTGTGATCAACCATTTGTGATCGTTATCATTCCTTACATTATTTGTGAACGTTCCCACCGGTAAACAGATGGGGGAAAACTTCGTAGCAGCTATTGTAATTTTGATCATTTTTATTTTTCTTTATTTCCAAATTAAAAGCTAAACTTTTCGCCTTACGCTATAGTTGAAGAGTTCGACGAGGATTCCAAAGAGTATAAAACGATATCTTCTATAGCTCCACAATATCTCGAGTTATACCCTCATGCTAAATTTCTGAAAAGCTCCCATATTCAACACAAAAGCTGCGATAACTCGAGAATCAATAAAGGTATCGACTTCCCAATGGTTTCATTCGATTCAGCATCCAAAAGTCTATAAAAATTTATACGAAACACATCTTTTTCTTGAAAATGTCAGAAAATACGAATTTTCTTGATTTTATAATTGGTTGTACGTGTTACCGACTCAAACATGGAAGTACGGTGTGATCTATCCACACTGCTGGCTTTGGTCTATTTGATTTTTTGTACCCCAGGTGTGAAATAATTAAACCTAAATCTGAGAATGAGCTCCTGAAAGAGGCTTCTCGAGCACATGCAATCCTCAACTTCGGAAACCGAATAGTCTTCAATGAAGAGACGATCAAGCGGATTATTGGTTGGTTTTTCACTTCCTAGTACTTAAATTAAGTTGATGATTCACATAAACAGATATTTTAAACATTCTCACACATACAACTGGCATGACATGCATTTTTGTGCCGATATTACCTGGTCAATAGGGCACTTTCTGTACCAATGGCGGAGAAAAAGCTGATCAAAGAAAAATCAATCATTAAATTCATAGCAGCGAGTAATGGTGGGAGGGGGGAGCTCATTGATTCAGTATGTAATCATACAAACAACATTTCAAACATGTCAAATTTTGTTGGTGAGCTTCCTGTCGAAGAAAAAAGTGAATCAGTATACCTTATTATGGAAAAATTTTGGAAAGGAGTTGTAAACTCATTCATCTCGTGGATTCATGGTAGGGATCAAAAATAAAAATAATCTAAACTCCCATTTAGCGGTAGTGTTGAAGATAAAATTTAATTTCGCGATAGAAGGGGAGTTAGAATGTTCTTGTGGTCTGAATTATGGTCCAACTGGTGGGAAATTGAAATTGAGTGAAAGAATTAGGGATCGAGAGATTCTTGGTGGCAAGGGTGATTCACCCTTTGCACCTGAGGGCCGGTTTCTCAATCCACTGCCGATCACGGTGTTAGCCTACTGACAAATCAAATTGACACCGTTCATAGAAAAGCGTTTCTTGAACCAAGATCACTCAGGGGTTTGCTATACACGCCGTCAAAGCTGTTATTATCGTGCTTATGATATAATTCATTCAGTTTTGCCAAACAGTGCTGCCAAGTTTCCCAATTTTGTTCACAACTTCGATCCAACCGAATCGACACTCTCCTTATAAACTTTCATTTTCGCATCAAAGAAACGATGTCACTTCGTACAATACTTGTTTGGTGAAAACAGTACGTAATCTTCAAGATAAAAATGTGTTGTTTTGCTGAAAAATAAGTTTTGTAAGGCTCATTCGTTGTTCAGCCAGATTAGAGCAGTGGGTTGTGTTAAAACGAGCAATATAATTATTCATTAGAAGAAAAAAACCGAACCTTTTCTATAACTATTTCAATATACTTTGTATATATCATCCTGGAAGTAAAAAAAACTTTAAAAAAAATAAAACCGACTTCAAAAACTTTGTCTATGAAATACAATCTGAATTCTGAAAAGGAAAAAATAACAAAAATGTCCCAACTTCGCAGCAACTCATTCGCCAACTACACATTTTAAGGACTACTTTACTACTCGTATTGACCTGACCACTTCCTAATTGATTGGATCACCTTCCCTAATAATATAAAAATTACTATTTCTCATTTTCTGAATTGCCTCCAGACTGATCATGTTTTGGAGTCGGCGCCTCTCTTATATTGTATTGGAGAAGCCTATAGATTCCGAATTAGTAAGAATATAGGTAAATATCATGAGTTTTCACGATTCTTGAACAGAGCAAAGCAGCATTTATGAGAACTGATTATTAACATCATCGGCTTGAAGGTGACTATTCACGCCTTTTCCTAAAAACCATTTCAGATTTCTCTAAGAATCTTTACGTCCAGACCCAGACATAAATTCATATTTATTTGTAACCATCGGGTAGTCATTTTGCCAGAGAGGTGCCGACTAAAACACCGAAAAAAAAGTAACCCGATCGGACGTACAGGAGCTGAACGCCAGCGGACAACACATACCGAAAAAACCCCGCGTATAGTAACCTCCTCCTTTTTTGAAGTCGGTTAAAAAGAGCCCGATCTATAACTTTTGCAGTGAACTTTGAAAAAGACGTTCAATGCCAATCAATTAGGCCGTAACAATGCGTTGTAATATTCTTCCAAGAGTCAATTTTCGAAAATTGGCTCGTTGGGTTATGCTGCATAGTTTATCTTCTTTTTAAATTTATTTTACAATTTCATTAATTTACTACTCATTTATTTGTGGTTTCTAAACTGATATTATATTATATACCTAAACTGAGGAGGCATTTGATGGGAGGTTTGGAGAAAAAGATAGTACTTATCTTGACAATAAGGCGGCAAAGAACAGCAATCATTTATTGAACTATAACAATAATTCATAAATAGGCGCATTTTTGAGCCATGTTTCGTCAGTTCTGATAAATATTGTGAAAATAAGAAGAAAATGGCGCTTGTAAGTCAGCCTTCAGTCTCATTGAATCGTCCTCATCGTCGGTTAGCTCCTTTGTCGTGACATCTCTTTTATCAACCTATTGACACAAAAATCCAAAACTATTTACGTAACAGATTATTTCTACAAGAACCACTCATATTACGTTCTATAAAAAAAAGACAATGCCTAATAAAAATGGATCATCTGGTTGAATATTCATCTAGGTACGATCATCTTTGATAACAATAGAATAATATGAACGGTTTCGTTCAACTTACCTACATCTTACGGAAATTCTCAGCCATCTCAGCACATCACACAATTGCAATAATCCAGGAGAAAACAAGATAATCCACAAGAATGCGAGAACCGAATTGAACTGAGCGTACGAACTGAGAAAGATAATAACAAAGATGTCAAACTTATGGCAAACTGACCCGTGATCAATCGCTAACATTGGTTCAAGAAACGCTTTTTCAAGCCGTTGTCAGCTAACGCCGCTGTCAAAGTTAATCGTAGCACGAGGAACCGGCCCTAAGGGTTGCATGTTGTTGTACTTGGGAAGTCCAGAATCATCATCAAAAGTGATAGGGCTGGGGAAAGTTGATTGACGTAACCCCTCTAAGTTATTTTCCGCCAATAGGTTCCTTTCTGTAAAAATTTATTTTTCGAGTATTTTCACCTCCTGTCACAACTTACATTAACCAATGGGATCCAAGCTTCCTTTCACTTAGAACTATTTAAGATTTTTTCTTACTGTAGAACTTTCAGTTGTAAGATAGTTACTGATGATCGCCTAAACGCTGAAATCAATATAAAGTATAACTCATTTAAAATTGATGGAATTATTTCGTGACTATCTCTTTGTCTCCTATCCTTGTCAATGATACCCCTTTTCTTGCTTTCTAGTCCCAGGTTGTCCCCTCAAGATAGTCGCCAATATGGGTGTTGGTATGGACCACATTGATGTACACGCTCTCCACAAAGTCGGAGTCAAGGTTAGCAACGGAGCGGGCTCATTGGACAACTCGGTTGCCGAATTGGCCATTGCATTGAGTCTGAGTGCTGGCCGGCGTCTTAAAGAAGGATTTGAAGCTATGAAAAGGTTTGATTTCAAAACGAAAAATTTACCCAATCCTTGAGTTTTGGAATATCAGCGAGATTCCATTTAATACTTTGTTAGTTGATTTGCAGGGACCAATGGTTACACCATCCATTATGGTTGTGCGGCCAAGACATCTGCGACTCAATATTTGGCATTGTTGGACTGGGAAACATCGGTCGAGCTATTGCCAAACGTGTCTTCGCTTTCGGCCCGTCACAAATTTTATACTCAGGAAACACTCCCAAACCATATGGTACTAACATATAATCCGAAACTCTGAGTGTGCAAGAACTTATTCATTTTGGTTTATTATTCAAGAATAAACCATTGTAATCGCCCAAAAACAATTTTTTTTCAACCCTTCCCTCAAAATTTGATGTTTTACGTTTCAAGGCGTGTAGAATCCGAATATCCAATTAAAATAAATTCTGTCCCTCTGCTGTCAACTCTTTTCTGTTAAAACTGTAAGAGCCAAATTCTTGAAATTTTCACAAAAATCACAAATCGGTGGTTTTCCTTGATTATTGTTGAAGTATAGGAATAGTAAACCACTGTACAATCATTTGCAGCGTTTTTCAACATACAATAGTATCTAATGATCCATGTGAATTTGTCTCTCGCAATGGTGACGTGTGGTGTAGCTAAGCAAGGAATATGGCTGAGAATGGGTGGGCAAGTTAGTTGAATGGGGTGTTTACATGGGTCAGAAAATGGGCGTTTTATTTGAGCCCAGATGGTGGAAAAATGAAAAAGAAACGATTTGAACCGCCCAGATGATGTTGTCAATCTTGGAGGTAGACAGAAGAAAAAGCGACCATTTTCTGAAAGAAAATGCTGCTTAAAAACAGCAATGTATGTTGTAAGACTATCTTTTACGTCAGAAAAATGAAAACGGACAAAACTGAATTTCCAAGTAGCTTTTTGTAGTTTGGCAGAAATCTAGTTAGCACCTTCTACTGTGGTTATAACTGAGGGAGCCAAGTACTGCGGTGAAGGGTTAGTGGCAGTTGCATAGTCGACTTGATTAAATCATGCTAAATTTTAGCATTCGCTGTTATTTTATCCAAGACTGACGTTCCCCCTTCAGGCAAGCTCTCATTTCCTTTGACTATTTCGATTCTCACTGAACTTTTCTTCTGAACTTATGCTTATACGGTTTCCTCAAATTTGATTTTCTTATCCCGCAGAACCTAAACTATTGGTGGAAAAATATTAAAAATCATGCAAACACCCCATTGTTCCCCTTGAATGGTTCCTAACTGCTTATTAGACACGAAGTTTAAATGCCCCCAAATGTCGATCATACTTCAGTTCCCCAATTTTCATATAAGATACACTAATGAAGGATGAATAACTTTGCTAGGCATATTACAATCAAGGTCAACAATTCGGAAGGGAAGTCTGAACAGTTTGTAAAAATAACTTTGTCCAGTTTTTTAATCACTTGGTTTTTTGCATCTGGATTGAGGAGGAATCACCAGGCGACTTTTCCAGTTCTCTCATTTTCAGGGGCCCTACACCATATTACATGGCCCTGATGAGGCCTAACATGAAGCGAAAGTATTCAGCACCAAATAAATAAACTTCAAAACAAGCTCCCTGATGTTTTTTCCCCTCCCCACCGCACTTCCAACTAATGCGGATAGTCACCTTGAAAAATGCTGTACTTGGTGAACTAGTAAACTATTTTATCAACAATGTGGGGATTTCATTTCAGCGAGTGAATTCGAAGGCAAGTTTGTTCCGTTGAATACTCTTCTCTCCGAAAGTGATTTCGTCTGTCTTGTCTGTCCTTTAAATGCTCAGACGAAACATTTGATCAACTCGGAGACGTTGAAGCTGATGAAGAAGAATGCAGTTCTGATCAATGTAGCTCGTGGTGGTGAGTTAGATAAACCATAGTTTGTTCACCTATGGTAAAGCTAATACTTAGCTGAAGTTGTTTCATGTAATTATGTCACCTTGCCTAGGAATTGTTGATCAGGATGCTCTAATTGACGCCTTGAAGACTGGACAGATTGCGGGAGCAGGTCTTGATGTAATGACTCCAGAACCGCTACCTCTGGATCACCCGCTTGTCGGCTTGGATAATTGCAGTGAGTAGAATGTTGAATAGTGGATAATGAGGGTTGAGCAGAATCAAATGGAAGCGCAGTTTCCTGATTTATGCTGGTGTGGGAAAACCTCAGCTGTAATCATGCAATATAATCTGATTTGTTTTCTATTTAAAGACCGAACACGGACTTTAAAAATGAGTATCAAGTATGAAATACTTCTTCTTCCTTGTCGTTGCATTTTTTGATGTAAGGGGGAGAAAAACCAGGCGACTCATTCTCTGATTCTTTATTTGCTGGCCAAGCACTTTTGCCCGTTCGGGTATCTTCAGGGCGACGTGGAGCCATAGGGTCCATAGCCCATGTGGTTTTTCCCACGGGCCAAAGTGCCTGGTTTTCCCCTCTCACACCCCAGATAATGAAATAATTCAATGTCTGCAGTTTTAAGTCCTCACGTGGGTAGTGCCAGTGTCGCCACTCGAAATCGGATGTCTGTCATGGCGGCCAAGAACATACTCGCCGCACTCAACAACAAACCTCTTCCCAACGAAGTACTGCCATAATATCTGTATCATATATTACCTAAACTATGACTCTCATTTGAGAACTGAGAGCATTTATGTTATACTCAACTGTGATCACTCAGGTGAGTGGAAAAGAAGAATTCATGAATAAAAATGCTGGAAATGGTTTTACACAGTGGTTGGTTATTCCTTTGCTTCAATGATGATAAACCGACTTCAGACTTGGACTTTCGAGTTCTTTTTTTTAACCGACTTCAAACAAGGAGGAGGATACTATGGTCGTCTTGCGGGATTTTTTTTTTTTTTTTTCTTTTTTGGTATGTGTTGTCCACCGGCGTTCAGCTCCTGTACGTCCGATCGGGTTACTTTTTTTTTTGTTTGAAAGGGTTACTATCCAGGTAGGTCCCATAATTTTTTCAATTGAGTCCATCCAGTAGTTACGTCCCTAGACGCGGAGAAATGCCGGAAAACGTGATTTTCGCGAAAAAAGGAAGTTTTGACTTTGCAAGCTTATAACTTCTAGAATACTTGCTCGATTGTTTTGTTTCTGGTGTCATTTTGTTCATAATTTATCTGCCTACAAGGGCCTAGCTTCAATTTTTCGTTCGGCATTCTCATATGGCGTGTAGAGAAGAAAGTGTAAGAAAAAACGTGATGCCGATTTTCACTTTTTTGAGGTTTTTCGAGCACCGTTCCCAACCACGTCGAGAAAAAAAAATATGAACACTATTGCACTTAAAAGCACTTAGCTAGAGCTTTCTAACGATGGTAAAAAATCAAGTTTAGGTGGCATAATAAAGGAGCAATCAATGTTTTAATGGACCTGTGTTTGAGACCTCATAACTTCCAAACCAAAACTGTTTTTCCATCGTTTTTAAACTTAAATTGTTCAACTTTGAGTCTAGTTTACGTGATTAAAATTTGGTATTGATTGGACTAAAAGTAGATACTTTTTAGATTGATCATCTTTAGCCGTTAGCAGTTTTCCGGCCAAACTGTAAGAGCTAAAAATTTTAAATTTTCACCAAAAACCAATCTCGGTCCTACGACGGCCGAACTCTTGAACCAACTTGCTAGCTCAATTTAAAGGGTATTTTGGGGGGTTTTGAGGGGGAGAAAATTCATATTTTCCAAGGTTTTTCAGAAAAGTGTGTAGGTACGTGGTATCAAATTCTATAGATTTTTGGACGCTGAATCGAATGAGACCATTGCCGGGTCGATAGCTTTATTGGTTCTCGAGTTATCGCAGCTTTTGTGCCGAATTTGGGAGATTTTCACAGATTTGGCATTACGGTATAACTCTAGAGTTCTTGTAGCTATAAAAATCGTTCTATACTCATTAGAATGGTCGTCAAACACTCTCTCCAGCTGTATCGTTAGGCAATAAATGTTTTTAATTAGGAAATTAAGAAAAATAGAAATGATTAAAATTACAATAGTTTCTACGAATTTTTCTCTTAGTTACCATCTGTTTTCCGGTGGAAACGTTCACAAATGTTCGGAATATTTAAAATGAAAAATGGATAGTCTTCTTAAATCAATATTGAAGCGAAATAATAATAAACCACATCGTTTGTGGCAGTTGACGACAGCGAATTTACACTATCCTCATCCGTCATTTCAATATCAGATAACAATTTTTTAGATTTATGTTGCTTTTTAGGCATGCTGAATATTCTTCATCTCACCCGAGCGTCAAGATAAAGGGAAAAGTAGGATAAAAAACTTAAAAAAAAAAAAAATAAAACCGACTTCAAAAACTTTGTCTATAAAATACACTCTGAAAAGAAAAAAATAACAAAAATGTCCCAACTTCGCAGCAACTCATTCGCCAACTACACATTTTAAGGACTGCTTTACTACTCGTATTGACCTGACCACTTCCTGATTGATTGGATCACCTTCCCTAATAATATAAAAACTACTATTTCTCATTTCCCAAATGATTAAAAGATTTTCCTTTCACCTCTGAATTGCCTCCAGATTGATCATCTTTTGGAGTCGGCGCCTCTCTTATATTGTATTGGAGAAGCCTATAGATTCCGAATTAGTAAGAATAAAAATATCATGAGTTTTCACGATTCTTGAACAGAGCACATCAGCATTTATGAGAACTGATTGTTAACAATATCGATTTGAAGAAGACTATTCACGCTTTTTAATAAAAACCGTTTCAGATTTCTATAAGAATCTTTACGTCCAGACCCAGACTTATTACCTGGCACACCTACTAATTTATCGTAAATTCATATTTATTTGTAACCATCGGTTATTTTGCCAGAGAGGCGCCGACTCCAAAAGATGATCAATCTGGAGGCAATTCAGAGGTGAAAGGAAAATCTTTTAATCATTTGGGAAATGAGAAATAGTAATTTTTATATTATTAGGGAAGGTGATCCAATCAATCAGGAAGTGGTCAGGTCAATACGACTAGTAAAGTAGCCCTTAAAATGTGTAGTTGGCGAATGAGTTGCTGCGAAGTTGGGACATTTTTGTTATTTTTTTCCTTTTCAGAGTGTATTTTAAAGACAAAGTTTTTGAAGTCGGATTTATTTTTTTTTTAACCGACTTCAAACAAGGAGGAGGTTACTATGGTCGTCTAGCGGGATTTTTTTTTTTTTTTTTTTTTTTTTTTTCGGTATGTGTTGTCCACCGGCGTTCAGCTCCTGTACGTCCGATCGGGTTACTTTTTTTTTTGTTTGAAAGGGTTACTATCCAGGTAGGTCCCCTAATTTTTTCAATTGAGTCCATTCAGTAGTTACGTCTCCAGACGCGGAGAAACGCCGGAAAACGTGATTTTCGCGAAAAAAGGAAGTTTTGACTTTGCAAGCCTATAACTTCTAGAATACTCGCTCGATTATTTTGTTTCTGGTGTCATTTTGTTCATAATTTATCTGCCTACAAGGGCCTAGCTTCAATTTTTTGTTCGGCATTCTAATATAGCGTGTAGAGAAGAAAGTGTAACAAAAAAAGTGATGCCAATTTTCACTTTTTTGAGGTTTTTCGAGCACCGTTCCCAACCACGTCGAGAAAAAAAATATGAACACTACTGCACTTGAAAGCACTTAGCTAGAGCTTTCTAACGATGGTAAAAAATCAAGTTTAGGTGGCATAATAAGGGAGCAATCGATGTTTTAATGGACCTGTGTTTGAGACCTCATAACTTCCAAACAAAAACTGTTTTTCCATAGTTTTTAAACTTAAATTGTTCAAAGTTGAGTCTAGTTTACGTGATTTAAATTTGGTATTGATTGGACTAAAAGTAGATACTTTTTAGGCCGTATTTCTAAAAAATTTGTTTCAAAATCACGTTTTTTGGACTATTTATGCTTGTAGAAAAAAAACTACGTTAGTCATGGCATTCTCGTTAGAAGATTTGAATTCAGCGTTAAATTTTCAATAAATAACATGGTTTTGAAGGCCAAACAACTCCATGTTAATGCACAAACGTTCGGCGAATTTCTGAAACTTTGTTCGGATTCTCTCATTCAGTGCGATTGCGGGTACGCTTGAGAAAATTATCACTCTATTATCGTTAGAGAAATAAAGAACGAGTGAATTGGTGCAATTCAGTAACCAGTAATGGTGTAGACAATTATTTGAGTTTTGGTAGGTGTATCAATGGGATCAAAGTATCCGGTATGTTGATCCAAATCAGTGGATGGATTATTCCAAACGTTCAAACTCACTCTCAATCAACATAATAACATTGAAAATAGTTAGGTAATCATTATACTTTAGAACTTCATCGTTCAACGGACTTATGAATTGAGTTTGGACGGTTAGTAGTAAGTGACAAGAACACAATAATGAAAGCTTGGGAAAATTCTGTAAAGAGAGCTGTCCATAATTGTAAGTCACTAAAAAGAGAAAAATAAAAAAACTTTAAAAAAAAAAAAAAAATAAAACCGACTTCAAAAAGTTTGTCTATAAAATACACTCTGAAAAGGAAAAAATAACAAAAATGTCCCAACTTCGCAGCAACTCATTCGCCAACTACACATTTTAAGGACTACTTTACTACTCGTATTGACCTGACCACTTCCTGATTGATTGGATCACCTTCCCTAATAATATAAAAATTACTATTTCTCATTTCCCAAATGATTAAAAGATTTTCCTTTCACCTCTGAATTGCCTCCAGATTGATCATCTTTTGGAGTCGGCGCCTCTCTGGCAAAATGACTAGGTACCTGATGGTTACAAATAAATATGAATTTACGATAAATTAGTAGGTGCCAGGTAATAAGTCTGGGTCTGGACGTAAAGATTCTTAGAGAAATCTGAAATGGTTTTTAGGAAAAGGCGTGAATAGTCACCTTCAAATCGATATTGTTAATGATCAGTTCTCATAAATGCTGATTTGCTCTGTTCAAGAATCGTGAAAACTCATGATATTTATATTCATACTACTGGTAATTCGGAATCTATAGGGTTCTCCAATACAATATAAGAGAGGCGCCGACTCCAAAAGATGATCAATCTGGAGGCAATTCAGAGGTGAAAGGAAAATCTTTTAATCATTTGGGAAATGAGAAATAGTAATTTTTATATTATTAGGGAAGGTGATCCAATCAATCAGGAAGTGGTCAGGTCAATACGAGTAGTAAAGTAGTCCTTAAAATGTGTAGTTGGCGAATGAGTTGCTGCGAAGTTGGGACATTTTTGTTATTTTTTCCTTTTCAGAGTGTATTTTATAGACAAACTTTTTGAAGTCGGTTTTATTTTTTTTTTTAAAAAGTTTTTTTAAACTTTTTTTTATTTTTCTCTTTTTAGTGACTTACAATTATGGACAGCTCTCTTTACAGAATTTTCCCAAGCTTTCATTCTTTCATAAAGTTTCAGTCTCGTTCTATCATTCATGCGAGTATTAATGATCGATCATAACAAGTTCTTGTCACTTACTACTAACCGTCCAAACTCAATTCATAAGTCAGTTGAACGTTGAAGTTCTAAAGTATAATGATTACCTAACTATTTCCAATGTTATTATGTTGATTGAGAGTGAGTTTGAACGTTTGGAATAATCCATCCACTGATTTGGGTCTCTTGGTCAACATACCGGATACTTTGATCCCATTGATACACCTATCAAAACTCAAATAATTGTCTACACCATTGCTGGTTACTGAATTGCACCAATTCACTCGTTCTTTATTTCTCTAACGCTAATAGAGAGATAATTTTCTCAAGCACAATCGCACTGAATGAGAGAATCCGAACAAAATTTCAGAAATTCGCCGAACGTTTGTGCATTAAAATGGAGTTATTTGGCCTTCAAAACCATGTTATTTATTGAAAATTTAACGCTGAATTCAAATCTTCTAACGAGAATGCTATGACTAACGTAGTTTTTTTTCTACAAGCATAAATAGTCCGAAAAACGTGATTTTGAAACAAATTTTCTAGAAATACGGCCTAAAAAGTATCTACTTTTAGTCCAATCAATACCAAATTTGAATCACGTAAACTAGACTCAAATTTGAACAGTTTAAGTTTAAAAACTATGGAAAAACAGTTTTTGTTTCGAAGTTATGAGGTCTCAAACACAGGTCCATTAAAACATTGATTGCTCCCTTATTATGCCACCTAAACTTGATTTTTTACCATCGTTAGAAAGCTCTAGCTAAGTGCTTTCAAGTGCAATACTGTTCATATTTTTTTTCTCGACGTGGTTGGGAACGGTGCTCGAAAAACCTCAAAAAAGTGAAAATCGGCATCACGTTTTTTCTTACACTTTCTTCTCTACACGCTAGGATTAGAATGCTGAACGAAAAATTGAAGCTAGGCCCTTGTAGGCAGATAAATTATGAACAAAATGACACCAGAAACAAAACAATCGAGCAAGTATTCTAGAAGTTACAAACTTGCAAAGTCAAAACTTCCTTTTTTCGCGAAAATCACGTTTTCCGGCGTTTCTCCGCGTCTGGGGACGTAACTACTGGATGGACTCAATTGAAAAAATTATGGGACCTACCTGGATAGTAACCCTTTCAAACAAAAAAAAAAGTAATCCAATCGGACGTACAGGAGCTGAACGCTGGTGGACAACATATACCGAAAAAAAAAAAAAAATCCCGCTAGACGACCATAGTAACCTCCTTCTTGTTTGAAGTCGGTTAAAAAAGAGAAGGAGGAAAAGTAAAAAACGTTGAAATAATAGAACAAACTCATATGAAGAAAAGTGCTGTGAAGCAGTAAAACCCGCGATCATGGCTTGAACTCGGATTCGTGATTTTTGAAGTCTCGTGTTTTGGCACCAAATTGTTCTGTTTAACTTGATTTATTAACAATTTTCGAAAACTAAAACAGCATGGGGCTGACCAAAGAGGGTTACAAAATCAGTTCTTCAGAACAAAATGATAAACGTTCAAAACCCGCTCAAAATGGAGAATTGAATAGATAACTCTCTGACAATCTTCACTCCAGTCCGCCAGGCAGCAACACCTCTGAGCCGTCCCTTCAGTGGTGTCTTTAGGCGACTGAACAAGTTGAGAAAAAGTAGTATTTTCGCCTTGTCCACTTCGTTTCTCTCGGCGTCAGACATTGAAGGATTCAGCAATTTCATCGAACTGGTCAAATGATGTCTAACTAGATTGAAGAATGTTTTTGACTGACCTGAGAGGAGATGATGCTAGCGTGGGTTGCCCTGACTGTGTAGCCGGTGTAAGTTGGGCGACAAACGAGTTGAGTATACTCACCAAGTTGGCAATTTGTGCTTCCATTGCACAATGGGCTCTCCTCATTGCTAATTTGTTGTGTTTGAAGGAGCTAGATAGTTTCAACCATGAGGGTTGAACGGATTTAGTATGAGACTGTTGTTGACTAATTGACCATATAATGAAATCCCTCCTACCGAGCAACGTGAGGTCTCTTATCTGCCGATGTCGTTCTTGTTGTAGTAATATATATGATAATAGGGGTATTCATGGTCGGTGTCGAGAGATCGAGTTGTCGAGAACTGCGCGTACCATGAAGATCCCCTGGGAGAATCACAGGGTATGCGCGGTTCACGAAAGTGAAGCCCGTGTCGAGATCGAGAAATGGACTCATCTATTAAGGCCTCCATGGCCGAATACAAACCAAATGAATTTGGTTTCTGCCTATTAGTGGACAGTTTCCATTATTTTTTGGTAACACAAAACTCATGAACATCACGAACGGGGTGTAACGGATAAAAATCAGAATCTGAGGAAAGATTCGTCAAATAGCCGTTGTTTACTTCGACATTTGGCAGGAACGCCGAATCTTGACTTCTCAACGCTTTTTTGGATTGAATTCGATTTCTCGATCGATATGTAAAATGAAGGACTGCGCATGTCCAGTCGAGAAAGTTTCCATGGCAACCTTATCAATCTCGACTTTCTCAACGTCTCAACACCGACCATGAATACCCCTACTGTCTATGACGGATTTTAAAGACAGCCACATGTCGGGTATCGGCTGCTTTTTTGTATGATCATTTCGAATTCGATGACGAGTCGATCTTCGATCATTTCGCTTTCCAGCTGCTTGTATACCACTCGCCAAAACTAGCGTGTGCTAGTGTATCATCAACTCATTTTCTTCCTGGCACGCCGTTCTGAAAATAAAACGCTCATAAATCAGCTGCTAAATTACAATAATTACCACTCAGGAACGCTTATTCATGTTCCGCGACGATTTAACGTCGATATTACTCTATACTTTTACACATTCTCAATAAACAGCCAATTCACGTCTGGCACCATGTTATAAACGCTTATAATTCTCTGGGTTGAGTATAGAACACAACTACGATAACTTCTCAGCATGCATCATAAACCACAACGACATGTATATTTTGTATGAGAACGATACATCGGCAATCTGTTAGATAGATCGATGTGGTTAGATATCGAACAACTATAGTGAAAATCCACAACTATTGAACTAAGATGAGCGTTTCATTCAGTACAAAAATATAATCAAACTACAAGCAAAAAAAAAAAAAAAAAACTATATACACTGACCATTTCATTTACATTGGCACATCTTTGATTCTGTATTGCACAGTTACCACAGAAATATGAATAAATATCAAAGTTTTTGTAAAATTAAAAATACAACTGCCAACTAAATTCTTGTGGTATTTGGGAAAGCCACTGTTTGATTAGCAAAATCAGTCGATCATTTTGATTGCTACTAATGAAAACGTTTTGTACTTACTAAGTACTGAAATAAAGCTCAGTTCGTCAGTCTAGTGCGACCGGTCTAGTGTAAAAGTTCCTGCCAGGTTTCTTGACAAAAAATGGATCGACAGTATCTAGGCACTTGCGCGTGATGTAGGTGGTTATACAGTCCATTTGCACATATGTGCCCAAAATTCTCCAAGAATGGATACATATTCATCAACTTTCTTCTTTAAACCACTATACAAAATACAAGCATTCTTGAACAAACTTAATAATTCTAACATCGCAAGAAATAAATGGTCGATAATGTACAACTATGTGAAAAATGGCCACCATTTGAACAAAATATATATCTATATATATATAACTAAGCTACAGCTAATGTTGAGCATTTGCAACTTTACTTCTGCACATTTATGCTTCTAAAGCCTTAAATGGTGAGCGGTGATGATTTGAGCTCAAGAAACTGATAAGGTACGTGGAGATTTTGATTGCAATGCTCGACGAGCAGATGTCCCCGTCGTGGCGATGCTCCGATCACTGTTACCGAATCTCCTTTCATCAAACTCACATCACTGCTTCCGTCATCTGAAAAATAAATACTTGAAGCTTCAATACGTGGAAAATTTGAATCACAATTTTATGCTCCCTCTCTAGATTTCTTTTCAAAAGTTGGGCTGTTTTGAACATGAGGAAAAAATAAAACAGAGAATGAAATTAAAGCAGGAGAATGCGAATGAACCTTTAGGCGGAAGAACCAGAATTATCGCAGGTGCAGTTGTAATGAGGGGCCAAGGAGGGAAAATGCCGTCGGGAGTGGGCCAGCCTGCGCGGCGAGACCACGAGACCACGCGAAAAACAAGGCCGAGGAGAAGCGCCGTCCCGCGAGGAGGGAGCCCGTAAAAAGGCTCCCCCTTCCACGGCCGCGCCAGTATCGTCTCCGGAGTACTCTGAGATAGTCAGCTCGCGAAAACTGGCAAAGGTGAAACAAGTGGAACAAGCGGAACAGGTGAAACAAGTGGATCGGTGCGCCCGTATAGGTCGAACCCCCCCCCCCAACTTCCCCTCAACACAGCCGAAAGCCACTTGACGTTTCCTGTTAAAATCCGTACTCTCGCCTCGGAACGGAGTGACAGTGTCGCGGGCCAGCGGACCTCTGTTTTTAACCGACTTCAAACAAGGAGGAGGTTACTATGGTCGTCTAGCGGTTTTTTTTTTTTTTTTTTTTTTTTTTTTTTTTTTTTTTTTTTTTCGGTATGTGTTGTCCACCGGCGTTCAAACGTAGAAAAATATTGACTCTTATAGCCTGTAAAAATCGAAACAGAAAAAAGTTTGAACGCTAATATCTCGGAAGTACTGTGTGTAATCCAAAATTCGGAAAACCCTAATTTTGCACAATCACTGGGAAAACATTCCCTCAAAATTTCAGAAGGTTTTATCCATTTTTTCAGGGAGATAAGGCGATTTATGTCAGTTTGTGACCACAGACACTTGTTCAGAAAGTGTTTCTGAGTATACTACTATGAAAATTTCTTCCAACAGGACCTCGGTTCCGAATTCGACTTTTCAGACGATCTCAATACTTCCAAACATGGAAGTAAAAATCGATTATCTTGTCCACACGGTCCAGTACAATAAAATTTCAAAATCTCCCGTGTAATAGAGGGTTATATTGCTTGTTTGGTCTATTGGTGTCGGCTCAGATGGCTCCCCACTCCAGAGTGAAGGGGTGGGGGAGACCATATAAAAGAGCAAAAATGTGGAGATGGCCAAGAGATGTCGAGTGGTTAAAGTTGATGGATCAGGTTGGGTCCAGAGTTGACAAATCGGTTAAATTGTAACTGTAACGGTTGTGCCCGTAACATTTGTGACTGTATCGTTGGTGACAGTATCAGCTGTAACAGTAATCTCTATATTCGGGTAATAGTAACCCGGTTTACCATCTATCCGGTAATTGTGACAATTCGATTGTGACAGTAACAGGTAAAGCAACTACTGTGACTGTAACCTTTGTTACGGTAACCTCGGAAACCCGTGTGTCCTGTTACGGCGCTGGACAACTGGCCTACCCGGTGAGTGAGCCCATGGGACTCGGGTCCTCCCTCATTGGCACACATAATTTAAATTCATTTCAACTATTAATAAAGTCAATTTTTCAATTTGCATTTGCTTAATTGTTTCTGAAGGCGGGGTTAACCCTTTCTCCCCTACAGACGCCTAAAGGCGTTTGAAGAGTAACATGCTCTGGGCCCTACGGACGCCTTTAGACGTCTGCCTCTTGTGTTTCCCCAGTCCCTACGGACGCCTTTTGGCGTTTCATAGTTTTTCGCCCTTCTGATGCGATCTACGGCCTTATTTCTGAACTAATCTTTTCCATTCGGTTACCATCGTATAGGGGAGAAGTATACCTTTCATTTCACCCTCTTCCGACAGATTTCGCGGCAGTAACACTATCGTGGAGGGTGAAACTGTCACCTCAGCCTATATCTTCTCCGTATCCTCAGCGGCTCTTTTCCCCTTCGGTCTGACGATTGGAACGTCGTTTATTTATTTATTTTTTTTTTTTTGTACGGGTAGCGTAACATGTAGTTAACTGAAAAATAATTCAGTTGAGAAATGATGTTGAGTGAAAGTGGGCGAAAATAGGAGAGGAAGACAAAGAGAGCGAGCGGCCGGCAGACTGAAAAATCCTTCGGTAGGGAGTTCACAACAAGTCGCTAAAGCGTCGGGAGGGGGCCTCACTGTGGTCGGGCGTGCTTCGGGGAGAAAGGGTTAACGATCCCATTATTCAGGTCAGTGAACTAAAATTCGCTGATTACACCTGAAAAAGTACGGGCCATCATGAACATGCCACAACCTAAGAACGTGGAAGAGGTTTGTCGATTTTTAGGCATGATCACATATTATTCACGTTTTGTTCCAGATCTATCGACAAAATCTAAAGCACTGTGAAAACTTCTACAGAAAAACCAAAAAATTCATTGGTCCAGCAGATGCTAAGCAGCATTTATCCAGCTCAAAAATGAATTGATATCCGAGCGTGTTTTGGTGCCCTACAATCCACATCTTCCGATTGTGCTCACATGCGATGCCAGTCTTATGGAATTGCTGCTGTCATGAGCCATGTAATTGGGGATGAAGAAAAACCGATAGCTAACGCGTTGCGATCCTTGAACACATCGAAGGAAAACTACAGCCAACTTGATCGCGAAGCCCTCTCTATCGTATTTGGAGTAAGCCATTTTTTACTTCTATGTTTACGTAGTAAATGGAAGTGTAGGAATTGTGTGTACATGTAGAAATTATGACAAGGTGAACTCGATACGTAACTGTTTGTAATATTAATAAAACAACAAAAAGACAGGCGGATAAAATGCGGAAAAAATTATCGAAGCTAGCTCAATCGGAACAACGTCACTAAGCACTAAACTAAGACGGAAAAAGACTTGTTGCCACGTCACGTCGCCTTGTGATGCCGTAACCAAGGAAGTTCCCAACTGTTCCTACTGAACTGACTTTCTGAGAGCGAGGGTTTTTCGTCTGTGTCATTAGGCCACTACAGAAGTATTGAGATCGTCTGAAAAGTCGAATTTTTTAATGGGGAAGACGCCTATTTTTTATTTTCGTACCTAATGGCCTGAATTCTGTTATTTGGTGTCAGCTGAAGACGGAATGACCAATTTTTCATGAAAATTGTGAGTTTTTGCGGAGGAAATCGCTAAGGAAAATCAGTGGTTTGAATAAACCCGGAGATATAACTCCAACCGATTGAAGTGAATCCCTAGAGCGCTCTGCAGACGGCTGAAAGACAGACAGTAACAACAAGACGGTTTAAGACTGGAGTCATGCTAAATCGAGTAAATGACGCTAACTTCACTGCTACTTGTTAGGTTTTTTTAATCGTCGAGTTAGTACCGCCCGAAATGCCTCGTAAAGCAAATAAATTGCTGAGGGGGGTTTGGTAATCTCACAGCAACCTCAAATTATTGCTCCCAATGTTAGTTTATTCTCCGAAGATACAAGCGCTAGTATCGACATTCACGTTCGACTGACTATTTATGACGTAATAACTATTCATTTTTCGTTCAAAATCATCGGTTTTCCTTAGCGATTTTCTCTGCGGAAACTCACAATTTTCATGAAAAATTGGTCATTCCGTCTTCGGTTGACACCAAATAACAGAATTCAGGCCAAAAGGAACGAAAATAAAAAATAGGCGTCTTCCCCATTACCTGTATGGCCTTCACTTCACATTGGTCACAGTAGATAACCAACCTCTCAGCCATACCAACCAAACGAGCCGTCCAAACTTTGAAACATAAACTGAAGGCATTAGAAAACAATGCTCGACCTATGAATTTAATGGTGCAAGATATTCTCCTGCACTGCCGCGCTACACCTCTAGCATGCTGGCTGTCACCTGCTGAACTTTATTTCAACCGAGGGATCAGAATTCAACTCGGTGCGCTACGCCCCATTCACCATCAGAAAAATTCGACTTCCACATCAAAAGTTTGCACATTCTCAGTGAGGGAGAGAGTCCAGGTGAGGGATTATTCTCAGAACCAGTACAATTGGACACGGGGAAATCATCGAAAAATTAGGAATTCTACATTACATCGTCAAACTCGACTCGGGACGTACGATTAAACGACACCTTGTCCAGATTCGACCCTCATCTGTTAAGAGAGTTCATTCTGATTTTCATCCTAATTAAGAATGCGCCGTTTCAAATTCCTTGTACTCTGGAAACCTCAGATCCCGTTTCCGATACACCAGCCCAGCTGTCTCATTCATCCACTCCGTCAAATTTGTCAACTCCTACTTCAACTCAGCCTGATGTTCCTCTTCATCAGCCGCTTTGCCGTTCAACTCGAATACAATCTCGTCCAGCCGATCTACAAGATTACATCCTATGGTGAAGAAGACCCCATAGTGGCGGTTCGTCATGACAACGGGACATCTTGGGATTTTCATATTATGTTCTAATTATTCTATATGATATTCAATTCTTGTCTTTGGAATATACCGTTCTACAGTTTCACATTATTCAATGCGTGCATAATTTCTAATAATTACGTCACAACAGGTGTACTGGTCAGTCAGCCCAGGGTCACCTTGGGAACTAATGTACAACACAACTCCCATGCTACAGACCTTCCGAGATTTGTCCACGATGATGAACCCCCTGGCTCCATCATCTTCCTAACGCCCTTCTCAGGGCCACAAAATGCACGTTGCGCCAGCAGTGCCAAGGCCCCGTCCGTCGTACATGCTGACTTGCGAACTATCTCCCCGGCGGAGAACCACAGCAAGAGTTGACCGGACGTAGGCAAAAGTCCCCAAAACAAGGACAACTACTTCAATAGGGAAAGCCTATGCCCAAAATCCTTGGACCGAATTTCTGACCTTTAATGACTGCCGCGCAGGCGTCCCCATAATGATGACAGGTTACTTATGATATTGGTTTTAGGTTAACCGTTTCTAACTCAATACCTACCTGGAAACGGCATCTTCATGACTCTTGTCTGCGGATAGCTGATCTTGGTGTTTCCAGTGACGGTGTAAGGCCTGCTTGGTGGTACTGGCGGAGGTCTCTCCTGCAAAACAATATAAAAACAGAAACTTAGGCAAGAAGAAAAAAGGCCTGGATGTGTACTTACAACAAATTTAATTCAGAACACAAGTGGCAGCTTTTCTAGTTTAAAGAGAAAATCTAAACCCTATCTTACTAAATCGAATCCAAACATGGTGCAAGTCTGTTGTACGATTTTGTGGTCGCATTTTTCCATCGGATCAGGCGGTGGAGTGCCCGCAATCGGCTGCGGCCGTGGTGGTCGTGTCAGAGTCGAATTCCCAACAAGCGGTGGTCGCCCTGAGTGAATAGTTCTATGAAACATCTACCTACTAAAATAATTTTTTGTAACTTAATACATTTTTTCAAAAATCGCTGCTAACAATTGAGAGCATTATACCTTTTGCGGTGTTTGGAGAATGGTGATTCTGTTGCAAAGATCTTTTCAAGGTCGGCCATTTCTTTCTCGCCTGATGAGCTCGCCACGCAGACTGCACGCAAACGGCCGCCCTATGGAGAGTTTCCCATCTAACGGTTTCCAATTCTTGACGAAGCCCCTCGCTGAACAAATATGACAGTTAGAATGCGACCGAACAGAAGGATTTCCAAATTCAAGATTTTATGAAGATTATACCTTAGGAATATATGTCTCTTCCCAAATGCCCAACTGACAACAAGGCCTGGTCGCCTTTGTTTGTCGTCAAGATATTGGAGAATCGTTTGGCAATCGTCAACAGATTTTTCTTCAACTCGACGGAGCTCGTTGTGTGCGGCAAGTACTCGATATCTCGAGAGGAATGCTTTGAAACGCATTCGATGAGGAAATCCTGGCAAATCAAATTTCATGAACTTCAATCCTGCTCTTTTCACAACTGATATTGAATTCAAATCAACATCGATAAAGTAGAACTGCTGTTTCTTTTTTATGATCGATTACCTCCAGCCATGAGATTTACAGTTTCCAACACCTGCAAAGATCTTATTTGCTTCATGACAATGGACCTCTCGAAAGTCTGCGGCGTCTCGGTCGCATTAGCTCGGATGCATCGGACAAAATGAGGCCGGGCGTGAACCAATGTTCTCAGAAGATTGTCGAGCCGCGTGTGGAAATCCTGTGTCAACGTTGATACAGGCTCATCACCGTTGAGCCTGTGGATCAGGATAGAATAGTAGAACATTGAGCTGGATGATCATACAAGCTTTGACTTATCTCACTTATTCACTCTCCTAAGACCATAGTTATGAAAAACATCAAAAACTACCCCCTGGTAATAAGCTACTACTCACAAATCAGAGTGAGAAGTGGGTGATATTCGAAAGCTAACTCCTCGCGGGACTGTTTCCGAAGCATAAAGAGCTTTCAACTCCGACCCGAAAAGGTGAGTCGCAAAACCGAAATTGCAGCTTTGCCTATGGAAAACAGCCACGAGATCGTCCGGCACGACGTCCCTGTTTGTGTCTGAAATAAAAGAGCCATCAGTCGTGGCAATAATTCCAGCTTACCCCACGAAGGAAAATTGATTGCAAAAAGACAAACCCAAAAAGTGTGTGGCATCGTAGACAACACGGCCTGCAAAATGTTGAACTCCAAAAGCTCTCGACTCTAATGGCTTCGGTTCGAAAAGCCTTGCATTGTTTCGGTGTTGAGCTTTGATTTTACTGATGTAACTTTCAGCTGATCCTCTGATAGAACACTCGACGTCCAACATGCTTAAGAGCCCGGTCCTCTGCAAGAATCATTTGTGATCAAGTTACTAGAGGGTATTTTTGTAGATTACAAGAAGAAAAACATAATTTCCTGAAACGTACCAGAGATGAGATAAGGTCGATGCAAGGGACGTTGTCGACATAGTCGACCTCAACATCTGATTGAATACCTTCGTCCCTGCAGCTTTCGATGCTGCTCTTGAAAATATGCGTATTGTAGAAGTGTTGCATAGTTTCTGCGCATAAATTGATGCACAAGTGCTCCAGCTGGGATGGCTAGAATGAAACAAAGAGTTATAATGGAGAAGAGGTATTGCAGAAGATAGATATAAAGTTATAAAATTGAATAAATCCATTCTGCATGCTCTATTTCATAATAGTAATCTAATAAACCTTGGGTTCTTCAAATCCAAACATGTCCAGTATGCCAATAAAACCGTCCGTCGCGTGGCGGACGGCGTTGTTCAGCGCAGCCATGGATTTGCTCGATTTTGAACCTGCAGTGCCAACTGTTGAAGCATGCTGACTTGCCACCTAGAAGACAGATGATACTCATTTGAAGGTCAACAGGTATAAGCAGTCGAAGATAGTAATAATGAACATGTTTTACCAGCTAAGTGCTGGTTAGGGCCAAGGTTTTATCACGAAACATACAAAAAGGCTGTTAGCTACAACTAGGCAGGGATTCGCACTGGTGAACCAGCCAGGCTCTAGCCAGCAGCCAAATTGATAAAAAGCACTGAGGATGCCATGGGTGTTAATGTATCTATATTACATCGACAATTGATGAACAGCAAATGAATCTCTTTATTCAATAATTGGGAATTGGGGTAACACTTAAACTGAAGACATGGTAACCTGTAGGGTAGCAACGGAAATGTAACAGAAGGGACACGACAGTCTCCCCCACTTATTCTGTGTCCAACTACCCTTAAGTGTATTGCAGATAGTCGGGACGTCTTCATGTTCTTGTTGAGCGACGTGGCATTTCTCTATCATAATTAGGGGGTTCATTGGCCGCTTCTTCAGCTGTTCGTCGACTTTGCTCCATTCTTGCGTCTGATGGAGACTCATCAGCCGTAAGAGGAGAGAAATCCATGGCAGGATAGTGAATTGTAGGGGTTGGAAGTGTTGGCACGAACGAGACAGTCTTCTTTGGTACAAGGGTTGACCGAAGCTGGTCGACGTGTCGTTTCAATTGTCGATTGTTGTCGAGCTCCACCAAATGTCGGTCTCCTAGTTTTCTTTTAATCTCGCCAAATTGCCACACGTCCCGATTGTAGGCATGTACACGAGCTTGAATTCTCTCCCCCACTTTGAATGAGCGGACTGGGGACATAATAGGTTGCGTCGGAATTTTGCTCTGCACGTTTGGCCGAATAGCGTCAAGTCTAATGCGAAAATGACGATTTAGATATAACTCGGCCGGTGATTTCCCGCACGCCAGTGGGGTAGCTCGATACTGGAACAAAATTCCCGATAACTTCTCTTGAATAGGGGTAGCATCATTTGCTGAAGCGCGTAGTCGCTGTTTCAATGTTTGGACATTGCGTTCTGCCAATCCGTTCGTTGCAGGGTGTCCTGGTGCAATGAATTTTTGGAAAATGCCCCTTTCCCTGCAGTAATTTTTAAAAACGTCGCTGGTAAAAATGGTAGCATTGTCTGAAACCAGGACCGGTGGGAATCCGTGAAAGCAAAATATATCAGTTAGTAGCGAGATTGTCGATTCTGAAGATGGTGCATTCTTAGAGATTCGGATTTCAGCCCATTTGGACTTGGCATCCACGCAAACGAGGAAATGTCTATTATCGTAAGGCCCAGCATAATCAATATGCACTCGTTTCCAATTCTCATATGGCACATTCCAAGGGTGGAGAGGTGCCTTTGGGGGATTCACCTTAGTCAGAGCACAAGCTTCGCATCCTTTTACCAACTCTTCTATATTTTTATCGATGCACGGCCAATATACGCATCGTCTTGCCATCTGTTTCATTTCAACTATTCCGAGATGGGTCGAATGCAGTTCCTCCAATATTTCCCGTCGAAGTGACGAAGGAATGTACACTCGATCTAGTCGGAAAATCACACCATCTTCCAGAGTGAATGGTTCATCTACGGATTGAGACTGGAGCCGTTTGATATACGCACACAGTTCGTGATCTTTCGCAGTTTCTGTACGAATGGTATCAAAGGTAATAACATTGCTGCATATTTGGAAAATTGTCTGGGCATTAAGGTCTGCTAACTCTTTGTTGATTTTCATGTCAGTCGATCTACCAGTTGTCTGTAGCGGCGCTCTTGACAGGCAATCAGCGTTTTTATTATCCCTCCCTTTCTTGCAGCGCACCTCGTAATCAAAACCTGTTAGAAACGACGCATACCTAAGTAACCGGGCTGATGTCATTTGAGGCAACCTATTGTTATGTCGAAAAATCCGTGATATTGTTTCGTTATCTGTTACGACGATGAATTTTTTTCCGAACAAATAGTCGTAGAAATGAGAAACGCCAAATACTATAGCGAGAGCCTCGCGGTCGAGCTGGCTGTAGTTCATTTTGGATGGTGACAAGGAACGTGATGCGTACGCTATAGGTCTTTCTTCACTTCCAACTTCGTGGCTAAGAACAGCCGAAACTCCATAAGGGCTAGCGTCTGTCGTCAGCCTAACCGGTAAACTAGGTATGAAGGGAATGAGCAATCTTTCGCTACATAGCTCCCTTTTAAGTTGTTGGAATGCCAATTGACAGTCAGGAGTCCAGATGAAACGCTGACTTTTCCGAAGTAGTCGTCGTAAAGGAAATGTCTTTGTAGAGTAGTCAGGAATAAACCGTGAATAGTACGTGATCATACCGAGAAAACGTCTCAACTCATCAACGGTTGTAGGAGGAGACATCTTAGACACAGCTTGAATTTTCTTCGGGGATTTGGAAATTTTGTCGTGCTCGACTATTGTGATGACATGCGAACATGGTTACGGTGAAGTAACCATAAGCGTTGTCAGCCAACAGTTGTTTATAGTTTTCGAATAAAAGTTCAGTTTGCTTTCTGCTATCGTACGAATATTATTCCACATGGCGCTGCGGTCAAAAAAACCTAAAAAGAAGCGAGGTGACGGTGAGTCGGACGACAATTCATTCATTACCGATCTCAAAAGCAGACCTACTTTCAGATACTCTGGTTCACCACCGGAAAAGTTCAATCCAAGATCGGAGGATTGGAACAAGTGGTATCGTAGGTTTGAGCGATATTACTTTTCATCATCTCTTCACGAGGAATCGGATCAGATGCAGGTTAATGTGTTCATGTCATGCCTTGGAGATGAAGGGGAGGATATTCTGGATTCGTTTCGACTTTCAAAGTCGGACATGAACTTCGAAAACATCGTTAACAATTTCCAACGTTACTATGAGAAGAAAATAAACATAGTTTTTGAACGAGTTCGGTTCAGAAGAACTATTCAAGAACAAGGTGAGCCATTTGAAGAATTTTTAACAAGGCTCCATAAATTTGTACGGAACTGCAACTACGGTCCATTAACGGATGAAATGATTCGTGACCAAATCGTCATCGGCATCAACGATCATCGGCTCTCGGAACAGTTGCAAATGGATTCCAACCTCAACCTCGATTCCGCTATACATCGTGCTAAGCAAGCGGAATTGGTGAAAAATCAACAAAGTTTGATCAGAGAAGGGCGTGAGCTTTTCGCAATCGGAACACCTAGAACTTCTGAAGTAACAAGGGACAAATTCACTCCTAGAAATTTCAGGCCAGCCAAGACTTGCTACCGCTGTGGCGACACTACACTACACAAGCTAGATGGTTGTCCGGCCCGAAACGCTCGGTGCAAATTCTGCCACATCATTGGGCACTATGAGAGCAGTTGTTTTAAGAAGAGTCGCGCAGCTGAAGAAGTCACAGTAACACAAAACGACGAGGCAGAATACTTAGAGGACTTGAATCGCGTTAGCTTGGTCCACTTGGACTCAGTTAAGTCTTCAGAAATAAATTGTTCTGTTCCTTACTCGCTGTCCTTGAAGGTAAATGGTCATTTAGTCAACTTCAAAATAGATACAGGAGCCGATTTTACATGCATTCCTCCCTCAATACTAGATAAAGTTCAAGCACCTTGTCCTAACCTGACACCACATCGTGGCAGGATCTCTCATGCTGGTCAAGGCTCACTGACCTGTTTAGGGACATTTATCGCCAATCTTACTTGGGGTACGAAATCAATCAAAGATAGGCTGTTTGTCATTGAAGAATTGGGGCAACCACTCCTGGGAAGGTCAACAATTAACTGTCTGGCTATTCTTTCGTTTAACAAACCGACAAACAATTTACTTTGCGTAAACGTGGAAGATAAATTCCCAGAGCTATTTCAGGACATACCAGGAGCAATGGCAGGCGGTCCTTACACAATCAAACTCAGGCGAGATACAGTCCCATATGCAATAACAGCACCTCGTCGTATCCCTCTGGCACTGATATCAGCAGTGAAAGATGAGCTTGCCAGGATGGAGAAAAACAGGATAATTTCGAAAGTGACAGACGGAACGGAATGGTGCGCGCCAATTGTTGTCGTTGCAAAAAAAGATGGCGCTATCCGGCTCTGTGTCGACTACACCGAGTTGAACAAACACGTCGTTCGTGAAAGACTAGTATTACCTTCCACTGAGGATTCCCTAGCCAAGATAAAGAATGCCAAGATATTCAGTAAATTAGATGCCAAGATGGGATTTTGGCAAATTCCTCTGGCGGAGGAGTCAAAAGCATTAACTACTTTTGTGACACCCTTTGGAAGATTCTTCTTCAACAGACTGCCTTTCGGTATATCTTCAGCACCCGAGCATTTTCAGAGACGATTATTTCAAATTCTTGACGGCATTGACGGAGTGGTCAATCTAATGGACGACGTGCTGATATTTGGGGCATCGAAGGAAGAGCATGATTTGAACCTGGAAAAGGTGTTGGAAAGGTTCAAACAGTACAATGTGACACTAAATCGGCAAAAATGTACATTTCGCACAAACGAAACAACGTTTCTTGGTCACGTGATCACAGCTGAGGGCATACGGCCAGATCCCAAGAAAGTCAAAGCAGTGATGACGCTTCCTGAGCCACAGAATCCAGTAGAACTAAGACGGCTTTTAGGAATGTATAACTATCTAACACGCTTTGTCAAGGATGCATCTAATTTAACTAAACCATTACGTGACCTTTTGAAGACAAAAAATGAATTCCTCTGGTCTCCTATACACTCAAAAGCCCTGCAGGATATGAAAATTGCGATGTCGTCCGCTCCAGTATTAAGACAGTTCAATCCAAACGCAGTGGTTAGAGTTTCTGCCGATAGTTCTTCGTATGCTCTGGGAGCGGTGCTCGAACAATTGGAAGATGACGCTTTTCTACCAGTCATGTACGTTTCTCGCGGCTTAAATGATGCAGAAAAAGGCTACGCTCAAATAGAAAAAGAAGCCCTTGCAATTACCTGGGCCTGCGAAAGGCTCTCTCTATATCTTCTTGGAAAAAAATTCCAAATCCACACTGATCATAAGCCCCTTGTTTCAATTTTTGGGAGCAAACCATTAGCGGACTTAACACCTCGTCTACAGAGACTACGCTTGAGGATGATGCGCTTTGATTATTCCATATCACACGTTTCAGGAAAAACATTTCACGTACCAGACACCCTTTCAAGGACTCCCAATATTGTTTGGGAAGACAACGATTTAGACCTCGCCGAGGTAATTCGTTTAAATGATGATCTCTTTCACCAATCACTCCCAATCTCTGACGTATTGCACAAAGTGATAAAAGAGCACTATGCAACCGATTCAGCTTTGGCATCAGTGATTTCTAAACTACCGAACTGGTCCCATAACGATTCTACAGATCCCGAAATCCGAAGCTTTTACAAATATCGGCATTTACTGACAACACACTTAGGGGTGCTCTTTTACAAAACTAGGATCGTTATTCCACGATCGTTGCGCGGGAAGATCTTGGACAAGCTGCATTCGAGTCATCTGGGAATTTCAAAATGCCGTAATCTGGCCAGGGACACGGTCTGGTGGCCGGGGATCTCCAAAAACATTGAGGAAAAAGTTCGCGACTGCTTCATCTGCGCTCAGCACCAGAAAAACTCCACGGAACCTCTAAGGCCCACGGAGTTTCCAACTCTTCCTTGGTCTATGATAGGTGCGGATTTTATGAAAGCAAAGGGCGAAAACTATCTGGTTGTGCAGGACTACTTTTCCAGGTTCCTGGAGATACATCGGGTTCCTTCGAACAACGCAACCTCAACAATTAAGGTCCTGAGACAGATATTCGCTCGCTTTGGGGTCCCTCATCGTTTCAGAAGCGACAACGGTGCTCCCTTCAATAGTTACGATTTCAGAAAATTCGCTAACGACTATGGCTTTGAGATCGTAACCAGTAGCCCAACTTACCCACAATCTAATGGTCAAGCCGAGTCAGCAGTGAAAACAGCCAAACATTTGGTCTTGAAGTGTTCCAATTGGGAAGAAGGGCTTCTTCTTTACAACGGTACCACCCTACAAAACGGGTTCTCACCATCAGAGCTGTTGATGGGCCGCAAATTGCGGACGACTGTACCAATTATTGTCGACCGACTGATCCCCACTCTCCCACCCCAAAACGAGCTGAGGGATAGGGAAGGTACACAGAGATCAAAAATGAAAACGTGGTTTGACAATCGACACCGAGCGAACAAGGAGCTACCCACCTTGGGGGTCGGTCAGGAGGTCTGGGTAACCAACATGAAATGCAGAGGGAAGATTCAGGACAAAGCCAATCAGCCACGGTCGTATATAGTGACTACAGAAACTGGAGCCACTGTCTTACGGAACAGGTCACAGCTTATCCCTGTCAGCACGGCCTCTTGACAATCTGCCAGCCACACTTCGTTGAAAGAAAGGGAGATGTGATGACATGCGAACATGGTTACGGTGAAGTAACCATAAGCGTTGTCAGCCAACAGTTGTTTATAGTTTTCGAATAAAAGTTCAGTTTGCTTTCTGCTATCGTACGAATATTATTCCACAACTATATGGCCAAGGTACTCTATTTTGGTTTCAAAACGCTGCAAATGATTGAACAGTGGTTTATTATTCCTTCGCTTCAATATTGATTTATGAAGACTATCCATTTGTGATAGTAACTATTCCGAACATTAGTGAATGTTCTCACCAAAAAACAGATGGTAACTATAGGAGAAAACTCCGTAGCAACTATTGTAATTTTGATCATTTTTATTTTTCTTAATTTCCTAATTAAAAGCTAAATTTTTTGCCTTACCCTACAGCTGGAGAGAGTGTTTGACGACCATTCCAATGAGTATAGAACGATTTTTAGAGCTCCAAGAACTCTCGAGTTATACCCTCATGTCAAATTTCTAAAAATCTTCCAAATTCGGCACAAAAGCTGCGATAACTCGAGAACCATAAATGCTATCGACCCGGCGATGGTCTCATTCGATTCAGCGTCCAAAAATCTATATAATTTGATACCACGTACACATTTTTCTGAAAAACCGTGGAAAATATGAATTTTCTCCCCCTCAAAACCCCCCAAAAATACCCTTAAAATTGAGCTAGCAAGTTGGTTCAAGAACTGTGCCGTCGTAGGACCGAGATTGATTTTTGGTGAAAATTTCAAGAATTTCGCTATTATGGTTTGGCCGGAAAACTGCTAACGGCGTACGGCGTACGGCGTACGGCGTACGGCGTACGGCGTACGGCGGACAGACAGAATTTTTTTTATTGGATATTCGGATTCTACATGCCTTGAAACGTAAAACATCAAATTTTGAGGGGGGTTATAAATTTTTTTTTCGTGGGCGATTACAATGGTTTATTATTGAATAATAAACCAAAAATGCACATTTACTGCGATTTACATGAAGATCGTGTTCTAGGAGTCGTTTCAATTTTTCAAATTATTCAAACATTCTACTTTCGTTGACCCGTGTATATGATGATATCGTCAAAGTATTCCTCCGTTTTGGTCAGACCGTGCAGTAGTTGTCCCAAAATTCTATTGAAATCAGAGGGAGCCGTCTTAATTCCAAAACTCAAGCGATTGACCCGGTATGATCCGCGGTGAGTAACCATGGTTTGAATTTCACTGCTGGCCGAATCCACTTTCAGGTGTAAATACGCCTTATATAGATCTAATTTGCAAAAATATGCTGACCCTCGAAGGCTGTGCAGGACGTCCTCAATCCGGCGGATAGGGTGGTTGGCAGAGACTAGACGTTTGTTAACACCACATTTATAATCCACACAGATCCTCACATTGCCATCGGGTTTAGGAATGATCACAAGAGGTGAACCCCAATCGGTGCTTGCGATAGGAGAAATTATTCCTGAACTTTCAAGAGAGTCGAACTCTTTTTCTACTTGATCGCGTAATGCATAAGGAACACTTTGGGCTGGTGTAAAACAGGGTGTCACATTTTCCCGCAGCTTCAGATGAAGTTCAATATTTGGTACGCAACCAATCTTCTCGTCAAATACTGGTGAAAATTCTCTCAGAATGTGCTCATAATCGAACATCGAGTTAACCATTGACAGATTTTGACTAAATACTTTCTCTTGATCTAATTCTTGAAGATCGACATTCCAGATAAAACCACATCATA
Organism: Tupiocoris notatus; assembly: GCA_037159825.1. Lineage (NCBI taxonomy): Eukaryota > Metazoa > Arthropoda > Insecta > Hemiptera > Miridae > Tupiocoris > Tupiocoris notatus. The sequence continues at coordinate 375,650 of JASJUZ010000198.1, read as the reverse complement.
CTACATAATTGCTGGGGAAAATTCAACAGATAAAAGAAGAACCTCATCATACTATTTTCAGTAGAGACCACGGGTCATGGATTATGGCACTTATTTATTCACATACCTCGGCCTGATTGTGGACGGATTCGTTTGAATCGCTCGACAACGTTCCCAGCGTTGATCCCAACCTTTTAAGCGAATTTGCTCTCCTCACAATTGTCGCCACTGTTCTACAGTAGAGGGCCTTTGCTAAAGAATCTCTTATCATGTTTGACTGAAACAGAAGAAAAAAAAAAAAAAACAACTAATAATTTTTATTTTTCTTAATTTACAAATTAAAAGCTACATTTTTAGCATAACGGTGCAGTTGAAGAGAGTGTCAACGAGCATTCCAACGAGTATGGAACGATTTTTATAGCTCCACAAGAACTCTCGAGTTATACCCTCATGCCAAATTTCTGAAAATCTCAAATTTGACTCAAGAGCTGCGATGACTTGAGAACCACTGAAGCTATTTCATCATGTTGGCTACACTGTATGTTCTGCGTCAGCCGTATTTCGTTCGATTTGTCGATATCAAAATTATATTCCGTTTTCCTTGCTGTAAACGCATGATGATTAAATTCGTACTAGCTTTTCAGTTATTATCAAATTAACCTCTGTTAAAAGGTTATGGGCCAAGTTCAGTGAAAACAGAGTGATTTGCAAACAAATTGCTGTTGTGAAAAGTAACTGTTTATTCGTTTGCGAGTTCGTTTGTTATGTTTCATCATGAGCCAGGTTATCTCGAGTGTTCCGATTTTGATCGGAAATAATTTCAATAATTGGAAATTTCGAATGGTTTCCATTCTTGAAAAGGAAGGAATTAAGGACGTCTTGGAAAACGACGCACTGACGGGAGATGGAAAGAAGGAATTTCTTGTAAGAGATGCAAAATAATAAACCTAGAACTAATCATCAGAGTCATAGTACCTCATGAACCTATGTTGCCTAGAATACGCCCGAATGACTGGAAGATCTGGGCTAAAAAGACCCATGGAGAAAAAGTCGGCAAGTTCATATCCTCCTCATCCCATCAACATCCCATTTTCCTCTGATGACATTTAATTAAACAATGCTAAGTTTAAGTACCATGTTAGCATCGCAGAAACTGCGCACGATCTGTCCTCTTGTGTTATGTGTGCGGGATGTGACGCCTCGCAGTAACGCCTGTTTGGTAACCCCTAATAGTGATGCTACCGAACCTAATTCCTCATCGCCTTCAACCGACACTTCCACACCACCGTTGTCGACGAAAAAGACGTTACCCAAGAGCAGCACAGCAGCCAATACGCGCATCACGTCCAGGAATGGAATGCCAAGGATGCCTGCAAATAATAGACCGGCAGTTATTTTCAAGCCACCTCATCAATCAAACCTGATGTAGTGGTTGATGTATTGAAATAAAATAAAAAAACATTTACCAAGACATGTCTTCCATTGTTGGAACCTTGCAGCGTCGTCGGCTTCATCTTGTTGGGTGTCTCCGGATTTTAAATAGCACAAATTGTGGCGATTATATCCTTCCAAATTAAGTTTAACTGGAAGATAACCATTGATTGAAAATAATTAGCTGGGATATCTTTGTATCTTTAAGGTGCTTACAGACCGGACGATAACATTGTTGAAAACATTGTTACTAGCATTTTTCAGTAACTTTCCGTTCACACCGAACGTAACGTTGTTGGCAACAAATGTTATCAACATCGGGCGAGGAATTGTTAATAACATTGTTACTGCACTTGAAAACTGTTGATAACAATTCCTCCCCCGAAATGTTATTGGAAACATTGTTGGCAACAATTTCTGTAACATTGTTATTTTTTCCGTCAACAGTGTTAGTAACATTGTTGGCGACAGTGAGTTTTGTTATCTAGCCATGAGCGATAACATCCGCCATCCGGCATTTTGTTGTGTCTTGTGCGGTCTTGTGAGGGACTCAGGGTATTGTTGACGTGAGTGTTTCATAATGAATTGGGAAAGAGATGATATAATCAAGCTTATTGAAGAATATTAGAAGCAGAGATGTTTATGGGACAGTACAAGGACAAGCAAAAGAAGAGTGGCGTGGAAAGTGATCGGTGAGTCGATGCGAAGATAAGGACGTCGATGGAATCGCCGCATGACTCAGACACGACAGGATCGTGTTGTGTCGGGACGGGACAGGTCGACGCGAACGATAACGAGATATCGCCGAGCGGGTTAGGTAGCGAGTTAGGCTCAAGCTAACCTCGTCGCCGCTCGCTCACACTCGGCGCATTTGAGTATACACGGGAGAAAAACGGGACCAACCTTTCGTCAACGGCCGATGGTCACCGGCGGCAAAGGAAAGAAAAACGCCCCCCCCCCCCCCCCCGAGGACTCGCGCGCATCAAATTTCCACCCCCCCCCCTTCTAACCGGTAATATAAAAATAAAAAAAAAACAAATCGAAAGCTATTTCTCCGAGGAAGTCTCTTATTCTTTTATTTTTGGTTTTAAATTGTGATTGGAAAATAAAGATTTTAATTTGGTAATTTGCGTAATTTTCCCAACCACAAGAATTGTTTTATTTTTGGAGAATTCAACAATTTCTTTCTGGACGAAACATTGTTTTTGCGACGGTACAAAAGGTGCCAGAAAACAGAAGAGAAAATCGTAGGGTTTCAATAATTGGCCCTATAGAGGCGAAGCGTCGCAGAGTACTTGTTTACAATAAATGTTACTTTAAAAATGTCACTAACATTGTAGATAACATTGTTAGATAACTAGACCCAAATAAAACAGATGGAAGAATTGTTGGCAACAAAAAAGTTGACGACATTGTTGCCAACAATGTTGATAACATATTTTCTAGATCATCTCATTTTGTTACTAACATTATTGTTATCAACATTTGTTTTCACTAACATTTGGTCTGTAAGCACCTTTAGAACGGTGAAATGTCATGAGAAACGGACTTTTGCCTATGAAAAACCCATGGTACTCCAAAATTGAGTAGGTATCGATCTACGCTCAGTGAATATGATAACATCAATAATATTCTAATAAAATACAGTGTGATAAACTCCTACTGCAGCTAAACGTGGATCACTATGGATTTACCTCGTTCTTCAGGAGTGAGCCCGGCCAACAGTTGGTAAAATATATGATAATTCTTCTCATTTGGAAGCGGTCTGATGACACGGGTTTGGTCCAGAAAATAGCAATGGATTTTTGTGCGGTAAAGAGCTCCATCCGTCACTTGAACCTCAATGAAATGACCCTTTAATGTTGAAAAGAAGAATGAGAAGCGTTAGGACACTTTTTGCAGGTTATACATTTGGCATTGTTAGAACCAAACTTACGATGCGACTAGATTCGGAATTGGAAGTAGTTTTCGCCGATCCAAGTGACCTGAGGACGGTGAAAGCTGCGGCTAAATGTTTAAATGCATCTGTTTCCGGGCCTCCACCTGCCACCTCGAAAAGTTGTCTGAGCAGCAGCATGGATGCAAACGTTTTTCCAGATCCGCTCGTTCCTTTGAAAGAATGAATAGTTGATAATTTATATTGATAATTGTGAAGATGGAGGACTCAATTTCATGACAGTGATCATGAAGGTAGGTTTGCTGGTGAACCAGGAATGTTGGCAGATTAAAAAGGGCCAGTAGTATATAAGCTGAAGAAGCCAACGAAGCTAGGCGAAACGTCTATTGAAAAATAATGAGAATTATATGGAGAAAAAACTGGATCTTCCCAAAATTTCGTCGTACGAAGAAACCTCAATGGTTATCATTGACTAAAACTAAAGGAGATCCTAGAAGTCAATGAATGTCTTTTGACAACGACAACCATCACTGAAAGTAAAACTAACTTGCTGTTGAATTATGATGATTACGAGTTATCATGATAATTAGTAATTATGATTACGAGTTGATTGAATGAAGAGGTTCCGATATTAGGAGGGGAAGAAGTTGTGGTATGATTTTGTTGACTTTCCACTAAATAAATATGAGAATTCCTCATCAATTTCATCTACAATTATGCTTAAATTGTCATCGGATTATCGAAAGGAGGCCGCCGTATAAAATCGGCTTCATGTATTGAAAAAAAATTTAAAGGCGCGACCTGTTGAGATCACGCATAAAATCAGGCGACCTCGAAACGTCATCTAATGAATATACTTAGCAACCTGAATGACATCGTACGAAGTAGCCAAGTATTGCAAGTCATTCAAGCATTTTAGACGCTTTATTCTCAATTTTTACGATCTCCCGCATATTGTGGTAGGATCAAAATGGTCCGACTTGAGAAAAATATTTTTGTAATCGCGACTAGTGAATAGTCGCAAAAACTATTTTACGGTGCCGTAAAAACGAATTTTACATTTTTACTACGATGGTTTTGCAACGCAGTAAACGAACGTTCACATGCACTCGGGTTCTAAAATGTTCCACGGTTTGATTGTAACGTTTTCGAAAGTTGCTTTCCTCAAGAAAAGTGAGCAAAACTTTATCGTTCTTTTTACCGTTCTTATTATTACTGTTCCATTTATTTTTCACCAATTATAGCGACTTCTTTCGCATCATCCAGTCGAAACAATCGGGTAGATTTCTACCGATGAAGAAATCGTTTTAATGTATAGAATCATTCTATTCTAGTACCTGATAGTATGATAGCTTGCGGGTAGCCAGATTCGGACTGATGTCTGACTGCCTCTTGCACAACTCTCAGCAATTTTGAATTCAAAGGCACGTTTCTAGTGCTGCTCAACGTCAAAGGGTTGCCGATTTCAGTATATCCATTGACGGACACAAGTATCGGGCCGACATTTGTCTGTAAAATTAAAATAATAATTTAATCGGTTTGAACATTTTTTTTCAACAATCCCCAAGGTGTTTAATTAATTTTTATAAAATGTTTTGAAGATATTAATTCGATTGCATTAGTCGACTCTCATTGATAGACATGTAAAAATCAACCCATTGAAAAATAAATCATGCATAATTTTAACTACTTACATAAGTATGTCCATTGCGGAACCGAGCGCTCAATGCTTTGAGTAGGGCATCTTCAGTGAGGGGGCCTTCCAGGTGAATCAAATCATCCAATTCTGGGGGGCAGGATGATACCATTGCAACCGCCACCCCCTCCCCTCGGACCCCCCTCTCTTTACTATCGCAACCAGTGCCCCCACCGCCTCCACCTGTAAAGAAACAGTTTTCAACTTTTTTTCAAGTAGTTTTAAACAGTTTGTTATTATGCAACTAATCATTAACCTTACTTGTAAGTGGTAGCAACACAATTGTGTTGTGGCACCCCACTGGGCAATTGTTTGTATCAACGTTGTTTCAAAACGCTCATGTAACAAAATTTCGTTACGCTATTTCGTCACGGTCGTATAGTAACGATTTTGACATTTTTATGTCTTTGCTATGGCACACAACCTAAAAATCGTTATGCGACGAAATAGCGTAACGAAATTTTGTAACATGAGCGTTACGAAACAACGTCGATACAAACAATTGCCCAGTGTGGTGCCACAACACAATTTTCGTTTGGTTGTCCTCGCATTTGCTGTAGTAGAGGGGTTGTGAGGGGGAGAAAAACCAGGCGACTTATTCGGCCGAGCACTCGGCCAGCCATTAAAAGTCTGGAGAATAAGTCGCCTGGTTTTTCTCCCCCTCACAACCCCTCTACCACAACACAATTGTGTTGCTACCAGTTACAAGTAAGGTCACATGTTAACTTTTATTTAAACTATAACTCAACGTTTATTACATTAATCGAGGAACTGAGTCTAATTACCAATTCTTTTATGATGAACACTACAACTAAGATTGCGACTTTATAATTAGGTACCTACCTAATTTGGTAGCTAAGAAGGAAGGAGGGGAAAGAGAAGAAGATGTCCCAATGCGTTGCAGACTCGTATGCAAGCGTTCCCTTTCTGAGTTATAATTTCTCAATGATTTCAACCCATTTCTGCACTTGAAAGCACTTAGCTAGAGCTTTCTAACGATGGTAAAAAATCAAGTTTAGGTGGCATAATAAGGGAGCAATCGATGTTTTAATAGACCTGTGTTTGAGACCTCATAACTACCAAACGAAAACTGTTTTTCCATAGTTTTTAAACTTAAATTGTTCAAATTTGAGTCTAGTTTACGTGATCCAAATTTGGTATTGATTGAACTAAAATTAGATACTTTTTAGGCCGTATTACTAAAAAAATTGTTTCAAAATCACGTTTTTTGGACTATTTATGTTTGTAGAAAAAAAACTACGTTAGTCATAGCATTGTCGTTAGAAGATTTGAATTCAGCGTTAAATTTTTAATAAATAACATGGTTTTGAAGCCCAAATAACTTCATTATAATGCACAAACGTTCGGCGAATTTCTGAAATTTTGTTCGGATTCTCTCATTCAGTGTGAATGCGGATACGCTTCAGGAAATCATCACTCTATTATCGTTAGAGAAATAAAGAACGAGTGAATTGGTGCAATTCAGTAACTAGCAATGGTGTAGACAATTATTTGAGTTTTGTCAGGTGTATCAATGGGATCAAAGTATCCGGTATGTTGACCAAGAGACCCAAATCAGTGGATGGATTATTCCAAACGTTCAAACTCACTCTCAATCAACATAATAACATTGAAAATAGTTAGGTAATCATTATAATACTTTAGAACTTCAACGTTCAACGGACTTATGAATTGAGTTTGGACGGTTAGTAGTAAGTGACAAGAACACAATAATGAAAGCTTGGGAAAATTCTGTGAAGAGAGCTGTCCATAATAATTGTAAGTCACTAAAAAGAGAAAAAAAAAAAAAAACTTAAGAAAAAAAAATAAATAAAACCGATTTCTAAAAGTTTGTCTATAAAATACACTCTGAAAAGGAAAAAATAACAAAAATGTCCCAACTTCGCAGCAACTCATTCGCCAACTACACATTTTAAGGACTACTTTACTACTCGTATTGACCTGACCACTTCCTGATTGATTGGATCACCTTCCCTAATAATATAAAAACTACTAGGTACTATTTCTCATTTCCCAAATGATTAAAAGATTTTCCTTTCACCTCTGAATTGCCTCCAGATTGATCATCTTTTGGAGTCGGCGCCTCTCTTATATTGTATTGGAGAAGCCTATAGATTCCGAATTAGTAATAATGTAAATATCATGAGTTTTCACGATTTTGGGACAAGTTTTTTTTTTATACGGATCTATGTTTGACACCTCTTAACTTCTAAACGAAAACGGTTTTTCCATAATTTGTGTACTTGAATTGTTCAAATCTAAGTCTATATTACGCGATCAGAGTTTGGTATTGATTAGACTAAAAGTAGATACTTTTTAGGCCGTATTTTTAAAAAATTTGTTTCAAGTTTTCGTTTTTTGGTTTAGTTATAGTTGGAGATGAAAAAACTACGTGAGTCATTGCCGTTTCGTTAAAAAGATTTGAGTTCAGCGTTTAATTTCCTACAAGTAGCATGGTTTTGAGGACCGAATAACTTTATTATAATGCAAACGTTTGGTGAATATCTGAAATTTGTTCGGATTCTCTCATTCAGTGTAATTGCGGATAGGAATCATAACTCTGAGGATAGTATGACCAACAGGACCTCGGTTCCAAATTCGACTTTTCAGACAATCTCAATACTACCATTATTTACTACATAACATGGACGTAAAAACAAACAAAAGAAAATAGAATGTCAACCATAGTAACCTCCTCCTTTTGAAGTCGGTTAATGATGTCAAAAACAAAAGAATCGAGCAATTTTTCTAGACGTTATCAGCTGTCAAAGTCAAAAGTTGCTAGGTACTTTCGCGAAAATCACGTTTTCCCACATTTTTTCGAATCTGTGGCCGTAACTGCCGCATGGAATCAATTAAGTAAAATAGGGAGGTACCAGGATGGCACCCTTCCAAACAAGACGTAACCCAATTGGTCTTTCAGGGGCTGAAAGCCAGTGTACGACACGTAGTCGGTTAAAATGCGTGCAATGGAAGTTGTTATGCTGGAGGAATTCAGATCGAAAATTTGTCATTCGTAAGAGCCAGCTGGCCAGGAGAGAGAGAGACCCCAATTGAAGAAGCGATTCACTCAAGAAATATCAGGTTGATGGGAATAGAAAATTAGAGATCTGGAGGATAAGAGGATATTGACATTGCTGTAGCTGCTTCTCTGCGTTTGCCTGAAGCTGTGACGCCAAATGTATATGAACATGTCTGGTCGAGTATTTAGAGCGTGAGACTTATCATGGGTCGCCATGGCTTGGTTTGAATCCAATGCCAAGGCCACGTTTTGGATGGCAATCTGCGCTATCGGGAAACAATATCCAGAGAATCCAAGAAATAGTTGAGTAACGGTAAGTTCAGCAACCCCAGTATGGCAAAACCACTTTCCTGTAATAACCTTAATTGATAACATAAGTAGTTCTGAGCGATCCCATATAGTAGCTGTGTAGAGTAAATCGAGAACTATCGTGTAACAAGGTTTCTCACTTGTTCCCTTGGATGATTCGCATATATGTGGCCGATACGTTCAAACTAATATCTCCCAAATCATCACAACTGAGACTCTTTCATGAGAATATCACACTGGTAAATCCCTACCTAAAATTGCTAAATTACCCTTGGTGAGCAAATAAATGTTCCCATTCAAATTCGAATGCCCAGAATAATTTTCGACAGTTCTACAATGTCCTCTGAAATGACATACGTGGTTGCGGTGGGGCGTCCCCTTCTTGCGGATGCGGAGGATGGCCCGGCTGACGGCCGAGCCGGTTCCGGAGTGTCACCAGTTCTGTACTGAGGCTTCTTAGCCGCTGCTGCAAATGAACAGCCTCGTTTGACGAACAAGCATCTGGAACAGAACAAGATGTCCGTAAGTTAGAAGATAATCGAATATGCAATGGGCCGAAAACTAAAGTGCGCAAGTTCTACAAAGAACGTGTAAAGCGCTCAACTGTTCGGAAGCTATTGAAGACCATGTTCAAACGGCTTCATCTACAGGTCATCGATGATTGCATTTTCAAAGATCATGGGAGGGCAGCTGACAGCTGTTTATTCAGCAAGAGCAAGATTTGCAAGTAGAGTCAAAAGGAACGGTGATATTTTTGAGCAACAGCGCTACGTAGAAACAGATGTTGAGAGCTCGTCACAGACAGAGATACCATCAATCGCTCGACGATGGGGTTTTACTTAATCTTTTTGTTATCATAGAAAATAATTGGAAAATGGACGCTCGGTTCGCTTCGCTCGCATTTTCGGGCAGGAGGAAGCACCAATCCAACTTGAAAATTGGAGTCGAATTGACATGCTTTCTAATATTCACGCTCAAAAACCAGTTCTGAAAGTCGACTGGTCATTCTCCTCCTCAACTATATCAATTGAAGGGAAGCTACCTAAATATGGAAATAGAGCTTTGCTAATTCCAGAAATTGAACTCCAAAAATTTCACTATTGAACACAAGATCAACACTGTTAGCGCTGTTCATTGTCTAGTTCGCTCTATCGCCGCTAGTAGCGCTATGAATATACACATTTAAATTCGCCCTAGACTCTCCCAAATTTGAAGGGGCGATCCTAACGAAGGCCAAACCAGCCCAACCAACCGTCTTATTAGAAAAAACACATCTTTACTCTTCAGTAAAGTTCAGCACCTCAAACTACTCCCAGCAAAATGTGGTTTTCCTGCAATTTCCCATTTTGTCAGGAAGAGGACTTTTTTTAAGCAAAATCAAGTGTAAGGTGCAGTTTTCGTCACCTTGGCAGAGTCTTCTTCAGCCGTACGTGCTCAGAAACGTTCAAATTTGTATTAGCTTACTTAGATTTCTTTCAGATATGAAAACGCGGAGGCTGAAAATTCCCAAACTGGATCATAATTGCAGTGTGTGTCATTAAACTGTGCTTAAAACTAGGGGCCCCATGTTCGGCGCCGTTTAGTTCTAAGCTAGGGAAACGTCTCTGTCGCTAACTCTTGACCACCTTGTTTTCTTTCACCTGGACGAATTCCAGGCGAAATCCAGCAATATGTATGCAAATCGTGCAGATGTTACGCGAGGCGAAAGACGTTGGCCTCGTTTAACGGCTCGCAAGTAGCGGTTAGCGTCGCAGAGACGCCTGTAGGACGTCGCACTATCAAATAAAGTGTGTTGATTATTTTATATCAAAATTCAAAGTTACGAGATTGCGAGACGGAGAAATACGAGTACGTTGAACTCGTATCGACTTTGGCACCTTCCCTATACACAAGAAATGAGCACTTAATGCCGATAGTCTTTGGGCAAGTTGTCTGAGTGAAGTTTAAATAAGTTAGGTAGAACAGACAAGCCGCAATATCGTAGCTATAGATCTTGAAGAAGTTGAAAATGTTCCGATCGATCGAAACCACTATAGAGTGTGTGGTGACTCCAGTCTATAGCGTTGTTGGTTCCCTAGCAACGCACAGTTTTGAACATCCCGAGACGACAATAATACGCGAGACTGACTAGCATAAAGGATTGACCGATTTGTGTTCTGACGCTTCGTTTAATTGTTTATCCGTTCCATTATTTATTCGTTCGAATAAATATTCATGTCACAACAACTGGCGACGAGGATGGGATGCCACGGAAAAGTGTCAAGAACGAGAACGAATTCCAACTCAACTTCAGAATCGAAACCTACGATTATTCCAAATGCACATGGAGGGCTTACGTACGTATTCTGAAAAATAAGTTCAAGCTTCATGAAGTTCCTGAATCAAAATGGACTGTAATCTAACTGGATGCCATTGGTTGTTCAAATTTTGAGCGTCTTTTGGATCTTTGCGAGCCGCAGGAACCCGAAGACAACTTTCGACGATCTAGTTAGCATTCTGACCAATTATTTCAGCCCCACTCCGAACAAATTTTCAGAGCGTTTTCAATGCCATAACCGCATTCAAAATGAAGATGAATCCGCTAAAGATTTTGCTGCCGATCTTAGAAACTTTCCAGGTAGGTACTGTGTATTTCCCGCAACTTGGCTATCGGAAGCGCTTATTACTCAGTTTATAGTTGGTTTGCGAAACGAGGAGTTACGGCTTCAAATATTCAGTCACGCCGATTTTATTTCATTTAACGAAATAGTGCCGTTTGCCACCCAGTTCGAAATTAGCAAAAAAGCCGCTGTCACGACGCCAATAGAGAATGTACCTTCTGAAATCAATGTTCTACGACCAAATCAATATGATAGTCGTCGTAAATCTCGATACTCGCCCTCACGATCATGTAAACATTGCAATGACACAAATCACAGGTCCATCGAGTGCCGTTATCGTGATTGTGTTTGTGATCACTGCGGGGAGAAGGGACACATAAAACCAGCATGCCCATCAAGAGAAGCTTCATTCCACAAAACTAAAGCTCGAAAAACTAGAAAAAGGTCTTTAAACTCAAAGTCAAACGTAAATGCTCTCGATTATGGCTCCTCTGATACGGAAGAATCAGCGGGGAACATGTTTCATCTATCTGAATTTAAGGAAACTGACCGCAAAATAATAATTTCAGTGAAAATCATGGATAGAACTATTCCAATGGAGTTCGACCCTGGCGCAGGAGTAACAGCTATATCAGCTAAAATGTTTGAAGACTATTTTCCCAAAATCAAACTAAAACCCTCAAAAATAATTCTTTCGCCATTCTTCAAAGTATCTCGACGCCCAGTCGGGGTTGCTGAAATTCCTCGGATTAAATTTCAAAATACAGTAGCTAAAAATGTGGAGCTTCATGTTGTCGAAGAAGACATAAATCCAGTCATAGGTCGACCTTGGTTGCGCAAACTGGGAATAATCGACAATATGAACAACGTACATCTCCAAATGAATGCTATTACAGCTCAGACAGACTCGATAAAACTGAAGTTGGAAAAATTGGAGAAACGCTATTCATCTCTATTTGACGGCAAAATCGGAAAAGCCAAAGATTTTCAATGCTCTGTCAAATTACAAGATAATGTACAACCAATTTATTTAAAACATCGTACCGTACCATTTGCCATTCGAGACGCAATTACTGAAGCTATCCAAAAGCTAGAACGAGATAATGTGATCGAAAAAACGAACGAAGCCGGCTGGGGCACTACCATTCTTCCTGTGCTAAGTAAGAATAAGCCAATTCGAATTCGCGCTGATTACAACCGAAACCCGAACAAAAAAATATTTAAAAAAAAACACAAAAAATAACACACGAAAAAATATGAACACGATTGCACTTGAAAGTACTAAGCAAGAGCTTTCCAACGATGGTAAAAAATCAATTTTAGGTGGCATAATAAGGAAGCAATCGATGTTTTTACGGACCTATGATTGAGACCTCATAACTTCTAAACGAAAACTGTTTTTCATGGTTTGTACACCTAAATTCTTGCAATTTAAGTCTAGTTTACGTAATCAAAGTTTGGTAATGATTGAACAGAAATTATATACTTTTTAGGCCGTATTTCTAAAAAATTTGTTTCAAAATCACGTCTTTTCAGTTATTTATGGTTGTAGAAAAAAAAACCTTAGCCATAGAATTTTCGTTAAAAGATTTGAATTCAGCGATAAATGTTCAAGAAATAACATAGTCAACCGACTTCAAAAACTTTGTCTATAAAATACACTCTGAAAAGGAAAAAAAAAACGAAAATGTCCCAACTTCGCAGCAACTCATTCGCCAACCAGACCACTTCCTAATTGATTGGACCACCTCCCCTAATAATATTAAAATCACTATTTCTCATTTCCCAAATGATTAAAAGATTTTCCTTTCACTTCTGAATTGCCTCCAGATTTATCATCTTTTGGAGTCGGCGCCTCTCTGGCAAAATGACTACCCGATGTTCACAAATAAATATGAATTTACGATTTTTATTTATTCTAGTCAAAAAATGCTTTCATTCGTTGTAGCTCTTAGTAATTTATTAATCTCTATGTTTCTAGTCACTCGCATCTTCTAGTCTTTGTTTATAATTATATTTTCAAGCTTTAAAACTAGATTAGGTATGCAACTGTGATAACTCCTCATCTCAAGACGAACCGTCTTCACGGGCGACCCCTTTTTAAAAAAAAGACTTGACACACTAATTTCTAAGATGTTTCCTGAAGAGGCCCGTGAGAGCGAAAGCGCTCGAATTAATATAGATGATAAGGAGAACTGGTCGCGTTTTTTGTCTCCACCTCAACCTCACAATTATGTATCAGCGACAACAACCAATGAAAGTCTTTCCTTCCACCTCTGAATCGCCTCTAGATTTTTAGGAGTCGGCACCTCTCTGGCAGAATTACTAACGGATGAAAACTAGTTACAAATAAATATAAATTTACGATAAATTAGTTGGTGCCAGGTAATAAGGGTCTCATAGAAAAATCTGAAATATTTTTAGGGAAAGGCGTGAGTAGTCATCGTCAAATTGAAATTGGTGAAAATTGGCTCTCATAATGCTGACTTGCTCTGTTCAAGTAACATGATAACTCATGATATTTACATTCTTACTAGTTCAGATGCTATTTGCTTCTCCAATAAATTATAAAAGAGGCGCTGACTCCAAAAAGTGACCAATCTGGATGCGATTCAGAGGTGAAAGGTAAATCTTTCAATCATTTGAGAAACGAGATATACTTACGTAGTAATTTTTTAGGGGAGGTGGTCCGATCAATTAGGAAGTGGTCAGGTCAATACGAGTATTAGAGTAGTCTTTAAAATGTGTAGTGGGTAAATGAGTTGCTGTAAAGTTGGAACATTTTTGTTATTTTTCCTTTTCTGAGTTTTTTGATAGGCAAATTATTTAGAAGTCGGTTTAAAAAAAAAAAATCTTTTAGAGTTTATTTTATAGCCTAATGATTTTGAAGTCGGTTCTTTTTTTCTGTAAAAAGTTTTTTTTTCTAACTACATTTACTTATTTGCGAGAAAATATTACAATTCGATTCTAAATTTCTGCCAATGATTTACAATAAGATATTGCTGCGTTTTTCTTTCTAATACCGTACGCTAGTACGAGCCGTGTCACAGTTCTCATCTATGTTGGTGTTGAGATTCTTTGGCTCATCTCGATTGCGTAGGTGGCGACCGAAATGTTCTACACGGCAACGTCCGAGTTTGAACCCGGGAAAATTGCTATTTAGAACAAGCCAACTGACTTGCTCTAATCGCTTTACTTTTACAAAACGCCAACATTTATAACGGCTTACTAACGGTACATCCATCGGCTGCTACTATAGTGGCCGTTGCTCAACTCAAGTGGGCGGATTATATTAAGAAAAAATAAAATATCTCCGCAGTTTAGTGCATTTGAAAAGAGCGAAAGAGAGCACAAAGAGCCTTCCTAGATCGAAAAATAATCGGCCTCAGCGACAAATTGTATTTACAAGAATAATGGACGGCAGAAAATGCCTCAAAGAGGCCATCAATCTTTTAAAGATGGCTGTCAAGGTTGTTGCATATATGTATAATTTTATTCATCCCCCACACAGATGGAGAAGTTTGCAGGCAGCATCTTTACGATTTGTCCCAGAAAATCCAGTTACAACGGCATCTTCAACGCCCAGCCGTATATCAGTCTCGCGACGATCAATAAAAATTTCCGAATCTCATAATAATAATACTAATAATTTTTCAAATTTTTTTATTTATTTATTATTATTTACAATAGGTAATATTTAGCCCAACTACCTAGTCGTAGGTTAAATGAACAAAAAAAGGTCGCCACTAACTCCCGTAACCTCCAACTGTTTATCAACACTCCTTATCTATCCCGCACAGTTGCCCAGCACCCCTAAGTACTATTATACTCAGAATCACTTTCCGAACTGGTGTCAGTGTCCGTTTGTCTGAGTGTCTGTAGTCAAAAAGGGACATATATATCTCTATCTCCCTGAAAAATAAAGGAAACTTAATGACATATTCAGGGAATGTTTTCCTTGTGAATGAGCAAATTCAGCTTTTATTGAAATTTGAAAAAAAAAACCGTGCCTTTGAGATATAAAGGTTTACAGTTTTTTCTATTTTGATTTTTACAGGCTCTACGAGAAAAAAAATTCTCTACGTTTGAGGTTTTAAAATTTTTGTTAGGGCGAGCAGATGATCCTTGATTTTTTATCCATTATTTTTTGGTAACACATCGTACCTCCAAGTGGAGTCGGCGCCTCGCTTATAAGGTCTTGGAAAAGCCAATAGAATCCCAATTTAGTAAGAATAGAAAAAACATGAGTTTTCATGATTCTTGAACAGAGCAAATCAGTATAAGTATATGAATCGATTTCTCTTTGAATCTTCACGTCCAGACCCAGGCTAATTACGAATAATTATCGATGTTAATGGTCGACATGAACAGTTTGTATTTTGGAATTCGTTAAAAATAAACTTCTACAAGAAGAGGCGCGACAAGCTCATGATAAAATCGGCGTTGAAAAGATAAATAAATCGTCTGTAGAGCTCGTTTTCTATTCTGCTAGGAATTCTGTGGCAACATCAGAAATTGGCAAAAACCGAAATAAATCGAGGTTCAAATGTTATTTTTGTAAGCAGAAAGGCCATTTTCGGTCCGAATGCCCCAAGCTGAAAAATCGCGAAAATACTCTGCAAGCAACTGCAAGCAAAAATCAGTTTTGTGGAAAATGCAGTCATGCTGGTGGTGTATCGGAATTCAGCGATGAAAAACCTAGTGATAAACACAATATTGCTTTTTCCCTAAATGACGTGGGAAGTCAATTTGATAACGTCATGGTTTCGAATCAGGAAAAAATTATGTTTATCATTGATTCCGGCTGCACACAACATTTGATCGGACCCGAATTCGAAAAGTATCTCTGTGATGTTGAGGACGTAAATGTGGAATTGAACATCGCGAAGAAGCAGAACAAAATCTTGGCTAAGAAACGAGGCTCGCTGCATGTTGAATCGTCCGGCAGGAATATTCGACTAAAGGATGTTCTAGTGTGTCAAGATGTCACCTACAACTTGTTGTCTGTGTCGAAGGCCGAACAAGAAGGACTAGAAGTTGTATTCGGAAATGGAAAAGTTGAACTTTCAAAACAGGGTCAAGTTTATGTTCATGGAAGAAAAATTGGAAATTTATTCGTGACCGAATTCGTTCCTCTGCAAATGTCTGTTAATGCGTGTGTCGACGTTGATCTAATGCACAAGAGAATGGGACATTCTCATTTGTATGCCCCGAAATTGGTATGTGAGGTGTGTCTGAAAGGTAAAATGACACGATCACCTTTCAAATCTCTGAGTGAAGATAAGAAGCCGAAACGTTTCTTGGAAGTCATCAGTTCAGACGTCGCTGGACCTTTCACTCCTGTTACTCACGATGGCTACAAATATTATGTCACATTTGTGGATCATTATTCTCACTTCGCTTGCGTTTATTTGATCAAAAACAAGTCGGAAGTTTTTGATAAATTTCTTGAGTATCACGCGATGGTGACAGCTCATCATCAAGTTCGCATGTCACGTTTCCGGAGTGATAACGGAGGGGAGTACAGTTCAACAAGGTTCAAAGACTTTTGTAAGAAAGAAGGAATCGTACAAGAATTTAGTGTGCCGAGGAATCCTGAGCAAGTTGGAATCTGCGAAAGACTAAATCGTACACTTTTAAACATGTCACGATGTTTGATTTTTGAATCCGGACTTGATAAGGATATGTGGGGTGAAGCGATAAGGTCTGCCAACTACTTGATCAACCGTCTAGTTACTCGATCGACAGGAGCGATTCCTGCTGAGGTTTGGTTTGGTCGGAAAATTTCTTTGGAAAACATTCGTATCTTTAGATGTCAAGTTTTCGCACACATTCCAAAGGAAGATCGACATGGGAAACTGTCAGAACGGTGTAAATCTCTGATAATGATCGGTTACACTGCGAATGGCTACCGTCTGTGGAATCCAAAGGAGCGTACTGTAACGACAGGTCGCTCTGTGAAATTCGACGAAAATAGAATGTCTGCTCGAGTAAATATTTATCATGACAAAACCATGGAAGAATCGAACGATCAAGACGCACCAAGCACAAAAAATGAAGAGAGTGTCAACGAGGAAATACCTGCAGTGAATGAAGATGAAATTCGTCGAGGAAGTCGAGTTTGAGAAAACTACCTTCGAAGTACGACGATTTCGAAACTAATCTGATGGTAGCGTTGATGTCTGGAAATCTCCCTTTTGAGTGCCCTTCTTCATACGACGAAGCAATAAAGGCTGGAAACGGTTGGAAGGAAGCTATCGATGAAGAGATGAAGAACCTGATCGACAGTGAAACATGGACTTTCGCACCAGCTCCGAAGAATGAAAAAGTTATTGATTCACGCTGGATTTTCAGAGAAAAGAAAGTCGGAGATAATTTCATCAAAAAGGCAAGATTGGTAGCGCGCGGATTTCAGCTCGACAACTCTTTCGAAGATGTCTATGCGCCAGTTGCAAGAATGGCTTCTCTTCGAGCTGTCCTGGGTCTGGCTGTTGAGAGAAATCTCATAGCAATGACATTGGACGTTAAGGGTGCTTTCTTGAATGGCGTGCTGAAGGAACCCGTCTTCATGTATCCCCCAAATGGTTTGGAAGGATGCCCACCTGGACACGTCTGCAAACTCAAAAGTCGTTGTATGGTCTCCGCCAGTCGCCCAAGTGTTGGAATGATTGTCTCGATGAATATCTCAGTAAGGTTAAATTTAAGAGAAGTAATGTTGATCCTTGTATATATTTCAGAGAAAGCACAATAATTTGTCTCTGGGTGGATGATTTACTCGTCTTATCTGATAAAAATTCTGATTTGGTTAATTTGAAAGAAAATTTGTCTAAAAATTTCAAGATGACATGTGTTCCAGATAGTTCAAAATTCAGATTTCTTGGTTTGGAAGTATGTTTTTCTTCGGATCAAATTACTATCAGTCAGGAAGAGTTGATTGAAAAATTGATTTCAAAGTATGGCATGAGTGATTGTATTCCTAAAGATCTACCGATTCAGCCCAAACTTGTTATGAAACCTAACAGTAATTGTTGCTCTGATCTGCCTTACAAAGAGTTAATTGGTTCGTTGATGTATATAATGATTGGTTCACGACCAGATTTGTGTTTTGCTGTTTCATTTTCAGTCGATTTCAGCATTGTTACAGTGAAGAACATTTTGTCCATTTGAAAAGCGTCATTCGTTATTTAAAGAAAACCAAAGATGTCGTTCTCAGGTTCACTAAAACGTCTTCAAATTTCAAAATTTATGGTTTCAGTGACGCTGACTTTGCAAATGATACGTTTGATCAACTGAGTATCAGTGGTATGATTGTTAAAATTACCAACAATTCTGTATGTTGGCAATCAAGCAAGCAACATAAATATAGTAGCTCTTTCTAGCTGTGAGGCAGGGTATGTCGCATTAACTTCCTGTGTCAAAGAATGTATCTTTATTGCCAAACTCGTTTCGGAATTGGTTGAAATAGATGTTTTCCCAATCATAATTTACGAAGATAACCAATCGACAATAAAGATGGCTTCTACTTTGGAAACAAGGAGGAGCAAACATATTGATATCAGGCATCATTTTATTCGTCAATGTGTGAAAAATGGTACAGTTAAACTCATGTATGTTCCTTCTCATGATCAACAAGCTGATTGCATGACAAAATCACTTACAAAATTCGTGTTTGAAAATTGTCGTGAAAAATTAGGACTCGTTGCGCATTGTCAAATTTGATTGATGTTTTGAGAAATTGTAACATGTTGAATGTTTTGAGTTTGTTCAAAATTGTAGTGTCAGATTCCTAAATTGGAGGGGCGTGTTGTAAGAAGCAATTGTAGGAATTATCGAATGACCATCGATTACGAATAATTATCGATATTAATGGTCGACATGAACAGTTTGTATTTTTGCTATGTTATCACTACGATTTAACCTTGTCTTATGTGCGCCTCGTGGCTACGTTTTCCATAAATTGTTCTTTTCATCTTTCCAATAAAATCGCTCTTAACTGCGTTGAGTTCATTTATAAACAATATGGTTTTTATCAAGTGGGTGTAAAGCAAAAAGCATGGTTATATTATCAAGTAGCATTATTTGCAAGTTGACGTAAACAACGTATTGCGAGAAACGGAGCAGATTTTCCGTAGGTAATCGTTTTTAGTCGGTAATACTCAAGAGGTTCGTTTGGGTTGCTACTCCATACAATACGTTGCAAGTCAAATTGAGACGGATCAATCCAAAATTGACGATACATTTTTGCCACATCCGACGTGATGCCGTACTTAAAAAACCTAAAACTGACCAAAATATCAAAGACATCGTTTAGTAAAGCAGTACCTGCGTGCAAAATGCTGTTCAAACTTGACCCGTTATTAGTTTTGTATGAGCCGTTGAATACTACCCGAAGTTTAGTAGTTTCACTTTCCTTTACAACGCAGTGATGGGGGAGGAAATAGGTAGTGAGGCCAATGGGGAAGACGCCTATTTTTTATTTTCGTTCCTAATGGCCTGAATTCTGTTATTTGTTGTGAGTTTCCGCAGAGAAAATCGCTAATGAAAACCGATGATTTTGAACGAAAAATGAATAGTTATTACGTCATAACTAGTCCGTTGAACGTGAATATCGATACTAGCGCTTGTATCTTCGGAGAATAAACTACATTGGGAGCAATAATTTGAGGTTGATGCGAGATTACCAAACCCCCCCTCAGCAATTTATTTGCTTTACGAGGCATTTCGGGCGCTACTAACTCGACGATTAAAAAAACATAACAAGTAGCAGAGAAGTTAGCGTCACTTACTCGATTTAGCATGGCTCCAGTCTTAAAGACCGTCTTGTTGTTCTTGTCTGTCTTTCAGCCGACTGCAGAGCGCTCTAGGGAGTTACTTCAATCGGTTGGAGTTACATCTCCGGGTTTATTCTAACCACTGATTTTCCTTACAAATAGCAGAATTCAGGCCATTAGGAACGAAAATAAAAAATAGGCGTCTTCCCCCGTTATCCAATTCCGATTCATTAATTTTTTTCATTGTGTCCCATTTGTTAATATTCTTCCATGAAATTGGTGTATTGTTTCCTAATTTCTTAGTTCTTCGCAAATTGCGCATCCAAGGAATAAAACTGTTTTACAGCACCCTCCAAAGAGAGTCCAAGATTCGGGTCCGTTTTGAAAGGTAATGATACAATGTATCTTCCGTCATCACCGATTTTTAGAGTTAGAACGAAGTAATTAACCGACTTCAAACAAGGAGGAGGTTACTATGGTCGTCATGCGGGATTTTTTTTTCTTTTTTTTTCGGTATGTGTTGTCCACCGGCGTTCAGCTCCTGTACGTCCGATCGGGTTACTTTTTTTTTTGTTTGAAAGGGTTACTATCCAGGTAGGTCCCATAATTTTTTCAATTGAGTCCATCCAGTAGTTACGTCTCCAGACGCGGAGAAACGCCGGAAAACGTGATCTTCGCGAAAAAAGGAAGTTTTGACTTTGCAAGCTTATAACTTCTAGAATACTAGCTCGATTGTTTTGTTTCTGGTGTCATTTTGTTTATAATTTATCTGCCTACAAGGGCCTTGCTTCAATTTTTCGTTCGGCAACCTCATATGGCGCGTAGAGAAGAAAGTGTAACAAAAAACGTGATGCCGATTTTCACTTTTTTGAGGTTTTTCGAGCACCGTTCCCAACCACGTCGAGAAAAAAAATATGAACACTATTGCACTAGAAAGCACTTAGCTAGAGCTTTCTAACGATGGTAAAAAATCAAGTTTAAGTGGCATAATAAGGGAGCAATCGATGTTTTAATATACCTGTGTTTGAGACCTCATAACTTCCAAACAAAAACTGTTTTTCCATAGTTTTTAAACTTGAATTGTTCAAATTTGAGTCTAGTTTACGTGATCTAAATTTGGTATTGATCGGACAAAATGTAGTTACTTTTTAGGCCGTATTACTAAAAAAATTGTTTCAAAATCACGTTTTCTGGACTATTTATGTTTGTAGAAAAAAAAACTACGTTAGTCATAGCATTGTCGTTAGAAGATTTGAACTCAGCGTTAAATTTTTAGTAAATAACATGGTTTTGAAGGCCAAATAACTTCATTATAATGCACAAACGTTCGGCGAATTTCTGAAATTTTGTTCGGATTCTCTCATTCAGTGCGATTGCGGGTACGCTTGAGAAAATTATCACTCTATTATCGTTAGAGAAATAAAGAACGAGTGAATTGGTGCAATTCAGTAACCAGCAATGGTGTGGACAATTATTTGAGTTTTGATAGGTGTATCAATGGGATCAAAGTATCCGGTATGTTGACCAAGAGACCCAAATCAGTGGATGGATTAGTCCAAACGTTCAAACTCACTCTCAATTAACATAATAACATTGAAAAAAAACTTTTTTAAAAAAAAATAAAACCGACTTCAAAAACTTTGTCTATAAAATACACTCTGAAAAGGAAAAAATAACAAAAATGTCCCAACTTCGCAGCAACTCATTCGCCAACTACACATTTTAAGGACTACTTTACTACTCGTATTGACCTGACCACTTCCTGATTGATTGGATCACCTTCCCTAATAATATAAAAATTACTATTTCTCATTTCCCAAATGATTAAAAGATTTTCCTTTCACCTCTGAATTGCCTCCAGATTTATCATCTTTTGGAGTCGGCGCCTCTCTGGCAAAATGACTACCCGATGGTTACAAATAAATATGAATTTACGATAAATTAGTAGGTGCCAGGTAATAAGTCTGGGTCTGGACGTAAAGATTCTTAGAGAAATCTGGAATGGTTTTTAGGAAAAGGCGTGAATAGTCACCTTCAAATCGATATTGTTAATAATCAGTTCTCATAAATGCTGATGTGCTCGGTTCAAGAATCGTGAAAACTCATGATATTTATATTCTTACTAATTCGGAATCTATAGGCTTCTCCAATACAATATAAGAGAGGCGCCGACTCCAAAAGATGATAAATCTGGAGGCAATTCAGAGGTGAAAGGAAAATCTTTTAATCATTTGGGAAATGAGAAATAGTAATTTTTATATTATTAGGGAAGGTGATCCAATCAATCAGGAAGTGGTCAGGTCAATACGAGTAGTAAAGTAGTCCTTAAAATGTGTAGTTGGCGAATGAGTTGCTGCGAAGTTGGGACATTTTTGTTATTTCTTCCTTTTCAGAGTGTATTTTATAGACAAACTTTTCGAAGTCGGTTTTATTATTTTTTTAAAAAGTTTTGTTTACAAAGAATCGAATTAGACCATCGCTGGGACGGTAGCTCAATTGCTTATCGAGTTATCGCAGCTTTTGTGTTAAATTCGGGAGATTTGCAGAAATTTGGCATGAGAGTAGGTAGGTATAGCTCGTGAGTTCTCAGAACTATAAAAACCGTTTTTGTATAGATCGTTTGAATGCTTGTAAACACGCTCTTCAACTACACCGTTAGGCGAAAAATGTAGCTTATAATTTGAGAACTTCTATTAAATTAATATAAAAATGATTAGAATGACAATGGTTGCCACTAGTTGCGTTTTCCTTTTTAGTTACTAACCAGTTGTTAGGTGGAAACGTTCACAATTGTTTGGACAAGTGATCATCGTAAATGTATGGTCTTCCTAAATCATTATAAAGCGAAGGAATAATAAACCACTGTACAATCGTTTGAAGCGTTTTTCAGATCCTTAAAATTTTAAAAAAATCTCGAACGTACCAATCATTAACGCTGCGTTTTTAATCAGTTGTTTCCCGATGGTTCATGATTTTACAATTAGTCACATCGCACTCACGTAATTCGCCCGCGAAAATCACACAATGTATTCCGTCGCTACGCGCAGGGTCTGTTGCAGAGACTTGTGACTGTCCAGCCAGTTTGAATGTCCGTTTTGCTTGGACGGCCACTGGGCCAATCAGGTAGGGGATAGGTCGGAGGAGAGGACGAAAATGGAGAGGAGAGTCGGCCGATCGCTTCCAGGAATCGCGAGTCCCTTTGCTTTTCGACAGACGGAATATGCCGAGACATTAATAATTACGCGAAATTCAATAGTGAACAAAAGGGTGAGGGGGAGATTAGATTTCGAAATGGAACCGGCCTGTTTTCGGTCGAATTCAGTAAATAGTTCGACGGAATTTTCGCTCTACTTGCACCCGATCTTGTGCTGGCCGAAAAACATAACGGTGTTAGGGCCGGTTGATAGACACGCATCAAAAACTGCATTGTCTGCCCTGCAGCAGACGGAAGGCCCCGCCCCTTCGTCCAATCAGGTGCACTTTCTCCTCCTCTAGTTTTCAGGTCTTTCACCTCAGCGAACCATAACATTCAAGGGAACAAAGAAATCGACGATAATTGGGTCGACTGTTTAGAAAACCTTTTGAGTAAAACGACCGAAAGAACTACAGGTGGAAGTATATCAACGTATACAGTGTTCGCAATAAAAGGCTTAGGGTGGGTACGTTCTGGAAATTATAAGAACTTATTTTCTTCTCGACCACAGATATCCAAAACGACTTTTTCGACCGCATTTCGTGACAATTAAAATAGCTTTAGCTAAAAATTCAACTTCCATGTTTATGAAGTAAAAAAAAAACTTAAAAAAAAAAATAAAATAAAACCGACTTCAAAAATATATGCCTACAAAATAAACTCTGAAAAGGAAAAAATAACAAAAATGCCCCACCTTCGCAGCAACTTATTCGCCAACTACACATTTAATCGACTACTTTACTCTTCGTATTGACCTGACCACTTCCTGATTGATTGGATCACCTCCCCTAATAATATAAAAACTTCTATTTCTCATTTCCCAAATGATTAAGAGACTTTCCTTTCACCTCTGAATCGCCTCCAGACTGATCATCTTTTGGAGTCGGCGCCTATCTTATACATATTGTATTGGAGAAGAAAATAGATTCCGAATTAGTAAGAATATTATAAATATCATGAGTTTTTACGATTCTTGAACAAAGCAAATCAGCATTATTATGAGAACTGATAATTAACAATATCGATTTGAAGGTGACTATTCACGCCTTTTCCTAAAAACCATTTCAGATTTCTCTAAGAATCATCACGTCCAGACCCAGACTTATTACCTGGCACCTACTAATTTATCGTAAATTCATATTTATTTGTAACCATCGGTTATTTTGCCAGAGAGGCGCCGACTCCAAAAGATGATCAATCTGGTGGCGATTCAGAGGTGAAAGGAAAATCTTTTAATCATTTGGGAAATGAAAAATAGTAATTTATATATTATTAGGGAAGGTGATCCAATCAATCAGGAAGTGGTCAGGTCAATACGAGTAGTAAAGTAGTCCATTAAATGTGTAGTTGGCGAATAAGTTGCTGCGAAGTTGGGGCATTTTTGTTATTTTTTTCTTTTCAGAGTTTATTTGGTAGGCAAATATTTTTGAAGTTGGTTTTATTTTTTTTTAAAGTTTTTTTATTTTTCTTTTTTTAGTGTCTTACAATCATGGGCAGCTCTCTTCAACGAATTTTCCCAAGCTTTCATTATTGTGTTCTTGTCACTTACTACTAACCGCCCAAACATGAAGTTCTGAACTCTAAAGTATAATGATTACCTAACTACTTTCAATGTTATTATGTTGAATGTGAGTGAGTTTGAAAGTTTGGAATAATCCATCCACTGATTTGGGTCTCTTGGTCAACACACCGGATGCTTTGATCTCATTGATCCACCTTACAAAACTCTAATAATTGCCTACGCCAATGTTGGTTACTTAATTGCCCCAGTTCACTCGGTCTTTATTTTTCAAACGATAATAGAGATATATTATTTTCTCAAGCGTACCCGCAATCGCACTGAATGAGAGAATCCAAACCAAATTTCAGAAATTTGCCAAACGTTTGTGCATTATAATGAAGTTTTTTGGCCTTCAAAACCATGTCATTTATTGGAAATTTAATGCTGAATGCAAATCTTCTTACGACAATGCTATGACTAACGTAGTTTTTTTTTCTACAAACATAAATAGTCCAAAAAACGTGTTTTGAAACAAATTTTCTAGAAATACGGCCTAAAAAGTATCCAACTTTAGTCAAATCAATACCAAATTTAGATCACGTAAACTAGGCTCAAATTTGAACAATTTAAGTTTAAAAACTATGGGAAAACAGTTTTCGTTTGGAAGTTATGAGGTCTCAAACACAGGTATATTAAAACATCGATTGCTCCCTTGTTATGCCACTTAAACTTGATTTTTTACCATCGTTGGAAAGCTCTAGTTAAGTGCTTTCAAGTGCTATAGTGTTCATATTTTTTTTCTCGACGTGGTTGGGAACGGTGCTCGAAAAACCTCAAAAAAGTGAAAATCGGCATCACGTTTTTTGTTACACTTTCTTCTATACACGCTATATTAGAATGCCGAACGAAAAATTGAAGCTAGGCCCTTGTAGGCAGATAAATTATGAACAAAATGACACCAGAAACAAAACAATCGAGCAAGTATTCTAGAAGTTATAAGCTTGCAAAGTCAAAACTTCCTTTTTTCGCGAAAATCACGTTTTCAGGTGTTTCTCCGCGTCTGGGGACGTAACTACTGGATGGACTCAATTGAAAAAATCATGGGACCTACCTGGATAGTAAACCTTTCAAACAAAAAAAAAAAGTAACCCGATCGGACTTGCAGGAGCTGAACGCCAGCGGTGCTAATGGTTCTATACTCACTCTCTGAACAACTGTCTATGTGTCCGTCTGTCTGTGGTCAAAAACTGACATAAATCGCCATATCTCTCTGAAAAACTCAATGTTTTCCGAGTGAATGAGCAAAATTAGCTTTTATGCACACACTGTGCATTTGAGATAACACGGTTAAAAGCTTTTTCTGTTTTGATTTGAAGCACAAGCGATAGGGGAAAATATTTTTCTACGTCTGAAGTCTTGAAATGTTCGAAAGGGCGTTCAGATGTTCCTTGATTTTTTATCCATTGGGACACGCACCGTACCTCAACGTTAAAGAAATGAGTATATTTGAAAGCTGGGGGCTTTATAAGTTTGTAGCGACGATTCTATGTGACAGCTGAATATCGATTGGTTTTACTTCCAGGTATACATAGTTCATTATCGAGGTCACAAACGTACTACTTCCTCGTATAATGCATTTTCAGTTTTTTTATCCGAGCGTTATTGTATTTTTTGGGTCTCATTGCTAAAACTATAACCAACTTCGAAAAATGGTTCCACATCGCCCTGAGGATGCCCGAAGGGGCGAAAGTACTCGGCCAGTAAATAAAAAATCGGAGAACAAGTCGCCTGGTTCTTCTCCCCCTCACCAACCCAGTACGAACTTCGAAAAAGTTCCCGAACTTGTTTCGTGTAGTATGGATCACACACGGTACTTCCGCCGTACTCCGTATATTTCGCTGTAACGATTTTTATAGGCTACGAAATCAATATACGAGGCTTGTCCCAAAAGTAAGGTCTCCATATCTTTAAAAAATTGAAAAAATATTTTTATTGAACTTTTTTGACATGAATGTATTCAGTATATGTTCACTATTTTTCAACGTAGTCACCGTTCACATCGATGCACTTTTTTAATCGATCTGGTAACTTTTTTATCCCTGCGTCGTAGAAATTTCCGTCCACCTCTTTCTCAAAGTATTCCTTCACTGCAGTCTTCACTTCTTCGTCTGCTTCCATCCTTTTCCCACCCAAATGTCTTTTCAGGTAAGTGAACAAGTGGTAGTCGGATGGGGCGAGGTCTGGGCTGTAAGGGGGATGGGGGAGAACGTCCCATCCGAACTAATCCAAAAGGGCTTTTGTGTCCCAGGCCACGTGAGGTCGAGCATTGTCGTGCAGGAGGCGCACTCCCTTGGTCAGTATCCCAGGTCTTTTGGTTTTTATGGCTTTCTTCAATTTTCGTAAGGTCTCACAGTAAGCTGCTGCGTTTATGGTGGTCCCAGTTGGCATGAAGTCTATGAGAAGGACTCCTTTCCTGTCCCAAAACACACTTGCCATGATTTTTCTTGCAGATTGAGTCACCTTAAACTTTCTGTTTTTTGGGGAAAATGAATGCCTCCACTCCATTGATTGCTGTTTCGACTCAGGGGTGAAGTGGTAAACCCAGGTTTCGTCACCTGTCACGATGGAGTCTAAGAAACCTTCTCCTTCATCACCATAGAGCTGCAAAACCTCATGGGACGTCTCAAGGCGTTGGAGTTTGTGATCCTCTGTCAGCATCTTTGGCACCCATCTTGCACTCAATTTTCGGTATCCAGGTTCATTCAGGATTCTGTTGATCAAGGATTTGGGTATGTCAAGCTGTTCTTCAAGTTGTCGAACTGTCAAACGTCGATCTTCACGAACTGCAGACTCAACTTGTTCCTCGACATCGTCAGAAAAAGAAGGCCTTCTGCTTCTGGGCTCATCATGGATATCCGTCCTCCCTTCTGCAAATTCTCTGCACCACTTTCTTACATTTTTAAAAGACATACAGGTCGATCCATAACTGTCACACAATTGTCGATGGATGGCCGAGGGTGTCTCACCACGGTTCTGAAGAAAACGAATCACCGCGCGGATTTCGCACTGAGCGTGTACTGATAGAGAGGTGGACGCGGACGGCCTCCCTCGAAGCGTTCATCGTTATCGCTTGTCAAAGCTGCATTAACCGTCCGATCCGATTGTTTTTTGTTTGTTTTTTTACCTGAAAGGGGATGAGCCAAGCTTTACGGCAGTGCAGCCAACTTTTGAAACAAAAAATTCCCTTGGCCACAAGGAGCTTGGAGACCTTACTTTTGGGACAAGCCTCGTATTTGACGCAAGAGGTGTTTAATGTTCGTAATTGCGAATAAATTACGTCTGATATTCATCACTAGGGTCACACTCAGTAAATCCGTACTATCCAGTCATTTTATGTATCAAAAATATTCACATTCCCCAAAGATCAATATATTTCAACGTTTAAAAGGTCATGCAATGTTTTCTTTGGCTGGTTGTCATAGTTACCGTCGTTTTTAACCGACTTCGAAAGGAGGAGGTTACTGTGGTTGACTTGCGGGTTATTTTATTTCCATGTTTACATAGTAAATGGAAGTATTGAGATCGTCTGAAAAGTCGAATTTGGAACCGAGGTCCTGATGGAAGAAATTTTCATAGCAGTATGCTCAAAAACACTTATTGAACAAGTGTCTGTGTGTACGACCAACTTTGACCAAGTTTACAAAACTTGTTTTTTTTTATAGTTTGGTAACACACACTACTTCCACCGCATTCCGTTTTTTGGTTTATAATTCAATAATAAACCATTGTAATCTCCCAAGAAAAAAAAATTTATAACCCCCCTCAAAATTTGATGTTTTACGTTTCAAGGCATGTAGAATCCGAATATCCAATAAAAAAAATTCTGTCCGTCCGCCGTCCGCCGTTAGCAGTTTTCCGGCCAAACTGTAAGAGCTAAAAATTTGAAATTTTCACCAAAAATCAATCTCGGTCCTACGACGGCCCAATTCTTGAACCAACTTGCTAGCTCAATTCTAAGGGTATTTTTGGGGGGTTTTTAGGGGGAGAAAATTCATATTTTCCAAGGTTTTTCAGAAAAATGTGTACGTGGTATCAAATTATATAGATTTTTGGACGCTGAATCGAATGAGACCATCGTGGGGTCGATAGCTCTATTGGTTCTCGAGTTATCGCAGATTTGTTTCGAATTTGGGAGATTTTCAGAAATTTGACATGAGGGTATAACTCGAGAGTTCTTGGAGCTATAAAAATCGTTCTATACTCATTGGAAAGGTCGTCAAACACTCTCTCCAGCTGTATCGTTAGGCAATAAGTTTAGCTTTTAATTAGGAAATTAAAAAAAATAAAAAATATTAAAATTACAATAGTTGCTACGGAGTTTTCCCCTATAGTTACCATCTGTTGGTTTATTATTCAATAATAAACCATTGTAATCGCCCAAGAAAAAAAAATTTCTAACCCCCCCTCAAAATTTGATGTTTTACGTTTCAAGGCATGTAGAATCCGAATATCCAATAAAAAAATTTCTGTCCGTCCGCCGTACGCCGTACGCCGTCCGCCGTACGCCGTACGCCGTCCGCCGTACGCCGTACGCCGTCCGCCGTACGCCGTTAGCAGTTTTCCGGCCAAACTGTAAGAGCTAAAAATTTGAAATTTTCACCAAAAATCAATCTCGGTCCTACGACGGCCCAATTCTTGAACCAACTTGCTAGCTCAATTTTAAGGGTATTTTTGGGGGGTTTTGAGGGGGAGAAAATTCATATTTTCCAAGGTTTTTCAGAGAAATGTGTACGTGGTATCAAATAATATAGATTTTTGGACGCTGAATCGAATGAGACCATCGCCTGGTCGATAGCTTTATTGGTTCTCGAGTTATCGCAGCTTTTGTGAAAAATTTGGGAGATTTTCAGAAATTTGACACGAGGGTATAACTCGAGAGTTCTTGGAGCTATAAAAATCGTTCTATACTCATTGGAATGGTCGTTAAACACTCTCTCCAGCTATATCGTCAGGCAACAGGTTTAGTTTTTAATTAGGAAATTAAGAAAAATAAAAATGATTAAAATTACAATAGTTGCTACGGATTTTTCCCCTATAGTTACCATCTGTTTTTCGGTGGGAACGTTCACAAATTTTCGGAATATTTAAAATGACAAATGGATGGTCTTCTTAAATCAATATTGAAGCGAAATAATAATAAACCACTGTACAATCATTTGCAGCGTTTTTTTCGGTGGGAATGTTCAAAAATGTTCGGAATATTTAAAATGACAAATGGATAGTCTTCTTAAATCAATATTGAAGCGAAATAATAATAAACCACTGTACAATCATTTGCAGCGTTTTTATCCTTGGCTTCCACAACCTGTAGTATCAAGTTGTGAGCTTTAGTTCCTCTATACTCCAAAAATCAATTTAAAAAAAATTATATGAATGCTGGAGGTTTTTCAAATGTTTGTAACGATGAGGGAATGACAATTAAGGGCTAGTGACACATTTTTAGGTGTTGTTACTCTAAAAATGATCTCATTTTACAAAACTTGGCTTTTATTGTTAGGCTCACATACTGCATTTTTAGGTCTCCTGGCTAAGTTTTCCTTAACAGTTGTCCTAAACGAACGTTGCGTCTTTGTACAAGTTTCTTGGTTTTTTTAATTGGTTACTAACCGACTTCAAAAAAGGAGGAGGTTACTATAGTTGACTTGCGGTTTTTTTTTACATGTTATCGAATCAAGCATAGAAGTACCACTGGTTGTTTCTCATGATTTCCTGTGAAGCGGTCGAATGGTTTAGTTTGAGTAATTTATCAAAACCAGTGGTGTGCATAGATCACACAGCATTTCCATGTTTGAGTCGGTAACAGGTATATTGTAGCATCTGTATCTCGGTGGTGTCACCATTGCGTTGGAACTACAACAATATTATTTTATATTTTTCATTCTTAGTTCAACCGAGTTCAATAAAAGCATGACGTTTTGACATTCAATTGTGATCCTACAGGTATAACCAATTATAAAATCAAGAAAATTGTAAGAAGGCGGCAACGTTAATTTACAACAACTGTTATTGAAAAAGAGTGTTTTTCAAATTTTGAAAAAACCTAATTTTGCCCATTCACCGGGAAAACCTTTCCTGAAAATGTCATCGACTTTTAATCATTTTTCAGGAAGATATAGCCATTTATGCCATTTTGTGACCACAGACAGACGGACACTTGTTCTGAAAATGATTCTGAGTATAATAGTACTATGAAAATTTCTTCCAACAGGACCTCGGTTCCAAATTCGACTTTTCAGACGATTTCAATACTTCCATTTACTACGTAAACATAGAAGTAATTAATTTTATTCTTTTTGGAAAGGTGAAGGGTAAAATGGAACGTTTTCGCGATCGAACTGTTACTTTAACTTGCTTTCGCCTGGCTGGATTTCTTTACGAAATATTGCTCCCCACAAGCAAACCAAGTTGACTGTAAACCGTAAGTTAGAAACAAGTTAGTAAATGCGACAATCCAAAACAAGAGTATTATTGAGGATGATAAAATAAAGCACTTTTTCCTGAATAAGAAAATTCAATGTCAACATGAGCGTTTACCAATTTTTCGAAGAGTGTAAGACCTCGAGGTTTTAAACATAATCGATTTCAATGTGACGGCCGATTTTTTACGAATCGGGAAAAATATACGACTGCGCCGAGCCCGGCAACGGTATGCGAACATAATCCGAACGTATGATTATCGAATTGCACTTAGGACCCGACCCTTCAATACCTTCGGAAAAAGGAGCTAGGATAACTTAAAAAAGAAAATAGAGCGTCAAAAACCGGAAAAAATGGGCGTTTTACAGCTGACGACAGTTTTACCCACAAATGCAACAAGGCACGACCTGGATCACATCGGAGGAACAACTGAGTGGAAGAAAGGCCAATTCAAAAACTAGTGAGAGATTCGGATGAGATTTCCACCGATGAGAGGGGATGCGAGAACTTTCTTTTGGGAAAGGTCAGGGAAAAGTACGTAATCTAATTAGCAGAATTAAGAGTCGCGATGTGTGAAAAGTGAGATAGAAGTAGATGCAAGCTGTGAGAAAGCTAGGGTGAGTCAGGATTTCCGTATAACCATTACGCATGTCAAAAATACTGGCGGAACCAATTAACACCAAATAGGTCCATATCTGAGTAGCTAAAACTGTGAATACTGCTTAAAAAAAAAATAAAATGATTAAAAGACTTTTCTTTCACCTCTGAATCGCTGACAGATTGATCACTTTTTGGAGTCAGCGCCTCTGTTATAATTTCTTGGAGAACCCCTTAGAGTCCGCATTAGTAGGACTTATCTGCCTATAATCCGTTTTCAAACAACGAATTTCAGTATTTTTATTAGAGCCGATTTGTAACAATATCAATTTTACGATGACTATTTACGCCTTTTCCTAAAAACCATTTCAGATTTCTCTATGAATCTTCAAGTTCAGACCCAGTCTTATTACCTGGCCCCTACTAAATTCTTGAAAAGTTGAAACTTTATTTCGATATTTATTGTGATTTTGACCATCCACTTTCTGGCCCCAAGGGGCAAAAGTCCTAGGCGAGCTGAGAATAAAAAACAGGAGAACACGAAGTCGCCTTGGTTTTCTCCCCCTAAACCCCAACAACGAAGGACTTCAAAACCATGTTATTTCTTGAAAATTTAACGCTGAATTCAAATCTTTTAACGACAATGCTATGACTAACTTATTTTTTTACAATCATAAATATTCCAAAAAACGTGATTTCGAAACAATTTTTTTAGAAATACGGCCAAAAAATTATCTACTTTTAGTCCAATCAATGACAAACTTTGATTACGTACACTAGACTTAAATTTGAAC
The DNA here is from genome assembly GCA_037159825.1 of Tupiocoris notatus. Classification (NCBI taxonomy): domain Eukaryota; kingdom Metazoa; phylum Arthropoda; class Insecta; order Hemiptera; family Miridae; genus Tupiocoris; species Tupiocoris notatus. The sequence continues at coordinate 343,362 of JASJUZ010000198.1, read as the reverse complement.
AACTCAAGTACAAAAACTATGAAAAAACAGTTTTCGTTCAGACGTTATCAGGTCTCACATCATAAAAGTCCATAAAAAAATCGATTGCTCCCTAATTATGCCACCTAAAATTAATTTTTTACCATCGTTGGAAAGCTCTTGCTCAGTACCTACAAGTGCAATAGTGTTCATATTTTTTTCTCGACGTTCTTGGGAACGGTGCTCGAAAAACCTCAAAAAAGTGAAAATTGGCAACACGTTTTTTGTTACACTTTCTTCTCTACACGCCATATGAGAATGCCGAACGAAAAATTGGAGCTAGGCCCTGGTAGGCAGATAAATTATAAACAAAATGACGCCAAAAACAAAACAATCGAGCAAGTATTCTAGAAGTTATAAGCTTGCAAAGTCAAAACTTCCTTTTTCGCGAAAATCACGTTTTCCAGCGTTTCTCCGCGTCTGGGGACGTAACTACTGGATGGACTCAATTGAAAAAACTATGGGACCTATCTGCATAGTAATCCTTTCAAACAAAAAAAAGTAACCCGATCGGACGTACGTTGAACGCCGGCGGACAACACACCGAAAAAAAACCGCAAGTCAACCACAATAACCTCCTCCTTTTAAAGTCGGTTGAAAAGTTGAAACTTTATTTCGAGTTGTTTATTGTGATTTTGACCATCCATAAAAGTCAATATGTTCGATAGGTCAACGCCTTGGAATGTTCTTCATGGCAAGCAGATTGGCAGATCATTTGATTTAATATATCGTTCGCTCGCACACCGTGTAGGATGCAGGTCCATGTTATGACCTTGTAGTGGGTATCTCCGACTGTCTTCAAAAATCAATATATTTGAACGCTAAGTAGAGGTTTATGAATGTTTGTAACGATGACTGAATGACACTTATTCGATGACACATTTTTAGGTGTCGTTGCCATAAAATTGATCTCATTTGACAAAACTTGGCTTTTATTGCAAGGCTGACATACTGCGGAAGCATTATAACCTAACTCATGCGTTTTTCTATTTTTTTTTTTTTTTTTTTTTTGTCTCCTGGCTCGATTTTCAATAACAGTTGTTGTAAATTAATGTTGCGGCCTTTGTAAGAATTTCTTAATTTTATAATTGGTTATATCTGTTACCGACTCAAACATGTAAATTAATACTGTGTGATCTATGGACACCATCGGTTTCTTTTCGATGTTGTCATAACCGGGAAAACTATACAACAACTTAAGTAACTTATGCAGACCTGAGTCACATGATAGGTATGCCATTAAAGATTGAATGGTGTTCAAATCCATTAGCCTAAAATTGATATCATACGGGTTAAACGCATCGAGAGCAAACTTGCCTGTGACTGCTTGAATCCGTGATAACCAGACTGACTTGAAGGTACTCACCTGAAACGGAACATAAATATTCATCATTCGTCTCGTAAAATGAACTTCATTCACAAGTAAAGAATCACAACGAATCGGGCTAGAATACCCCTTTCACATAGCTATGGCGTCACTTGTTCTTGTGCACAAATATACGAGCAGGAAGCGACGAAGCATGAAAATCGAAAGTCGTCATTGCTTCGAAATAAAAATGTAGTGAATTTCCCGTTTTAACATATCGCCGTCTGGCTGATTTTCGGCACGCGCTAATGAGCCAAAGTCCACAAAGACATAGGTAGATGATACGCGTCTATACCTTCGTGAAAAATTTTAGCTCGCTTTCTTCTATTCGCACAATGCCGTTGTTGAGCAAAGTTAACAATCCGCCAAACAACAATGCGTCGTAACTTCGCGAACACACCAGGACTTTAGTTTGAAGTCCTGATGGACGTTGAAAAGGTTAAGGTGCATGCGAACGGAGAATAACTACACTCAAAAGACTTCAGAAGTCCCCCCTCCTACTCGCTCTCTTGTCTCTCTTCCACCTCAATACAGCCGCTTCTTTTCAGTTTCTTTCCGCTGCATTGCAAGTAGCAGCTGCCGTCGAGTTCATTGGCGCTAACAATATCCAACCCAAGGCTAATCCAATTTGAATTGTTTCATTTTTCTACTCCTACTTTTACGTAGAGAATTTCGTCGCTGGAAATCAAATTCGAGAAAAAACAAAATTGTCGGTTATAATTTTTGAAAAAACAATTAGGTCTTTACAGTGGTTTTATTAGTTGGTGATCTTGTAACGTTAAGGATAATAAAATTCTTGAAAATATTCTAACAAAAATAATAGGTTTTCCTCAAAATTTGATTTACAAATGATATTTTTTATCTTACTTGAATACTCACGAGTAAGTTTAGTTACAACGCTGCCGCATCGAATAAGCCTCTCATATTATATTCAGCAAGAGAATCATGAAATCGAAGGGGTAATTTAATTTCAGAAACGTGAAAAACCCGACCTTATATCATGGTTTTGGACCAGGGCGAAATTAGCATGCGAATGGCGTCTAATTAAAGTTGAAGGAGGATCCGTGAGATGTTTTTCATCGTTTTTTCCTCGTTTTTCGAAATATTACAAAACGTTGGGGACTTAGGAAGCATCGGTTGAATGGGTTGTCCGTTGAAAAGCAGAAGGCGGGTAATAATCGGGTTCCGCCTGCAGGACTTCCGAAAGAGCGTTTGGGCTCAGGAGAAAAGAAGGAGCCTCGGACGCAGACCTCCCCAGACCTAGATTCAGTCCACACTATAACCACCAGCTTCAGTACATAGCTTCATCATTCCATGTTTTCTGCTTGGCATAACCAACATTTCAAGCCCTCAAACGTACAAAACTATTGACTCTTATAGCCTGTAAAAATCGAAACAGAAAAAAACTTTGAACGCTTATATCTCGGAAGTACTGTGTGTAATCTAAAATCCGAAAACCCTAATTTTGCCTAATTACTGAGAAAACATTCGGGTCTCTTTGCTTTAGATATGACCAACATCCACCACGTTCAAAACACTTCTTTTTACTTCCATGTTTACGTAGTAAATGGAAGTATTGAGATCGTCTGAAAAGTCGAATTCGGAACCGAGGTCCTGATGGAAGAAATTTTCATAGTAGTATACTCAGAAACACTTTCTGAACAAGTGTCTGTGTGTCCGTCTGTCCGTCCGTCTGTGGTCACAAACTGACATAAATCGCCATATCTCCCTGAAAAATGGATGAAACCCTATGAAATTTTAAGGGAATGTTTTCCCAGTGATTGTGCAAAATTAGGTTTTTCCGGATTTTGAATTACACACAGTACTTCCGAGATATAAGCGTTCAAAGTTTTTTCTGTTTCGATTTTTACAGGCTATGAGAGTCAATATTTTTCTACGTTTGAGGGCTTGAAATGTCGGTTATGACAAGCAGAAAACACTAGATTTTTTGTATAGTGGGTCACATACAATGCCTCCACGTTATTAGCGTTTTTCACGATTTCACAAGTGCATGTTTTGTATTTTGATTTTTACAGGCCGCAAAACTCAATGTATTTGAATGTTTGAGGTCTTAAAATGTTGGGGTTGGCGATTGAATGATGCCTGATTTTTATCAAATGGGTCACATGCAGTACATCCGCGTTATTTGCACATTTGCTACATTTTGATTTTTATAGACCACAAAAATGAATATATTTGAACGCTGGAGGACTTAAAATTTTTCTATATGACAGTTGAATATCGCTTGATTTTTATTATTGGGGTCACATGCAGTACCTCCTCGTAAAACGCGTTTTCAGTTGTTTAATTTGTATTTTTTGGGTTTCTTTGCTTTAAATATGACCAACTTTGACCTCGTTCACAAAACTTGTTTTGTATGGTTTGGGTAACACACAGTACTTCCGCTTTATGCCATTTTTTAACTTTTGAGATTTTAATAGACCGCAAGAGTGAATATACATTAGACTTTAAATTTTCTATATGACAACTGAATATTGCTCGTTTTTTATTATTGGGGTCACCTGCAGTACTTCCTCGCAAAACGCATTTTCAGTTACTGTACTTTTTGAGGCTCTTTGCTATATATTTGACCAACTCTGACCACGTTCACAGAACTTGTTTTGTATAGTTTGGATAACACACAGTACTTCCGCCGTATGCCGTTTTTTTGCATTAGAGATTTTTATAGACCACAAGAGTGAATATACTTTAGACTTTGAATTTTTCTTTACGACAGTTGAATTTTGCTTGATTTTTATTATCGGGGTCACGTGCAGTACTTCCTCGTTAAACGCGATTCAGTTATTTCATTCTAGCGCTCTTGTAACTTTCGGGTCTCTGCTTTAAACGTGACCAACAACGATCATGTTTTGTTTTGTTTTGATCACATACCGTACTTCCGCCCTACGCCGTTTATCGCTGTTGAGCTTTTTACAGGGTGCAAAAATCAATACGTTCGACGCTAGAGGTATTAATATTTGTAATGGCGAGTGAATGACGCCTGATCTTTACCGCTAGGGTCATACGTTTCGGCCTTCGTACGATTTTCTCGATTTTATAATTGGTTATACCAGTTACCGACTCAAACATGGAAGTACTGTGTGATCTATGCACACCACTGGTTTTGTATTCTTTTGATCGCATGCCGTACTTCCGCCCTTTGCCATTTTCGCTGTTGAACTTTCTACAGGCTGCAAAAATCAACATATTAATTTGACGCTAGAGGTCTTTAATATTTTTTGTAATGGGGAGTGAATGACGCCTGATCTTCCCCGCTGGGGTCACACGCGGTACATACGGGCTATCCAGAAGTTTTTTGGATCAGAAATAGTCACATTGTCCTAAAGTCATTATAGCTGAACGTGTAAAAGGTCAAGGAAAGGTTTCTTTGGCGGGTGAATGATGATAGATTTTTAACCGACTTCAAACAAGGAGGAGGTTACTATGGTCGTCTAGCGGGATTTTTTTTTTTTTTTTTCCCGGTATGTGTTGTCCACCGGCGTTCAGCTCCTGTACGTCCGATCGGGTTACTTTTTTTTTTGTTTGAAAGGGTTACTATCCAGGTAGGTCCCATAATTTTTTCAATTGAGTCCGTCCAGTAGTTACGTCTCCAGACGCGGAGAAACGCCGGAAAACGTGATTTTCGCGAAAAAAGGAAGTTTTGACTTTGCAAGCTTATAACATCTAGAATACTTGCTCGATTGTTTTGTTTCTGGTGTCATTTTGTTCATAATTTATCTGCCTACAAGAGCCTAGCTCCAATTTTTCGTTCGGCATTCTAATATAGCGTGTAGAGAAGAAAGTGTAACAAAAAACGTGATGCCGTTTTTCACTTTTTTGAGGTTTTTCGAGCACCGTTCCCAACCACGTCGAGAAAAAAAATATGAACACTATTGCACTTGGAAGCACTTAGCTAGAGCTTTCTAACGATGGTAAAAAGTCAAGTTTAGGTGGCATAATAAGGGAGCAATCAATGTTTTAATGGACCTGTGTTTGAGACCTCATAACTTCCAAACGAAAACTGTTTTTCCATAGTTTTTAAACTTAAATTGTTCAAAGTTGAGTCTAGTTTACGTGATTCAAATTTGGTATTGATTGGACTAAAAGTAGATACTTTTTAGGCCGTATTTCTAAAAAATTTGTTTCAAAATCACGTTTTTTGGACTATTTATGCTTGTAGAAAAAAAACTATGTTAGTCATAGCATTCTCGTTAGAAGATTTGAATTCAGCGTTAAATTTTCAATAAATAACATGGTTTTGAAGGCCAAATAACTTCATTATAATGCACAAACGTTTGGCGAATTTCTGAAATTTGGTTCGGATTCTCTCATTTAGTGTGAATGCGGATACGCTTCAGGAAATCATCACTCTATTATCGTTAGAGAAATAAAGAACGAGTGAATTGGTGCAATTTAGTAACCAGCAATGGTGTAGACAATTATTTGAGTTTTGTAAGGTGTATCAATGGGATCAAAGTATCCGGTATGTTGACCAAGAGACCCAAATCAGTCGATGGATTATTCCAAACGTTCAAACTCACTCTCAATCAACATAATAACATTGAAAATAGTTAGGTAATCATTATACTTTAGAACTTCAACGTTCAACGGACTTATGAAATGAGTTTGGACGGTTAGTAGTAAGTGACAAGAACACAATAATGAAAGCTTGGGAAAATTCTGTAAAGAGAGCTGTCCATAATTAATTGTAAGTCACTAAAAAGAGAAAAATAAAAAAAACTTTAAAAAAAATATAAAACCGACTTCAAAATCTTTGTCTATAAAATACACTCTGAAAAGTAAAAAATAACAAAAATGTCCCAACTTCGCAGCAACTCATTCGCCAACTACACATTTTAAGGACTACTTTACTACTCGTATTGACCTGACCACTTCCTGATTGATTGGATCACCTTCCCTAATAATATAAAAATTACTATTTCTCATTTCCCGAATGATTAAAAGATTTTCCTTTCACCTCTGAATTGCCTCCAGATTTATCATTTTTTGGAGTCGGCGCCTCTCTGGCAAAATAACCGATGGTTACAAATAAATATGAATTTACGATAAATTAGTAGGTGCCAGGTAATAAGTCTGGGTCTGGACGTAAGGATTCTTAGAGATTTCTGAAATGGTTTTTTGGAAAAGGCGTGAATAGTCACCTTCAAATAGATATTGTTAATAATCAGTTCTCATAAATGCTGATGTGCTCTGTTCAAGAATCGTGAAAACTCATGATATTTATATTCATACTACTGGTAATTCGGAATCTATAGGCTTCTCCAATACAATATAAGAGAGGCGCCGACTCCAAAAGATGATAAATCTGGAGGCAATTCAGAGGTGAAAGGAAAATCTTTTAATCATTCGGGAAATGAGAAATAGTAATTTTCATATGATTAGGGAAGGTGATCCAATCAATCAGGAAGTGGTCAGGTCAATACGAGTAGTAAAGTAGTCCTTAAAATGTGTAGTTGGCGAATGAGTTGCTGCGAAGTTGGGACATTTTTGTTATTTTTTACTTTTCAGAGTGTATTTTATAGACAAAGATTTTGAAGTCGGTTTTATTTTTTTTTTAAAGTTTTTTTTTATCGTTAAAGTCACATAACGTAGTTCCGCGTTGTTAAAGTATTTTTTGCATCTAGAATATTTTTGGCCACAAAAATTGTTTGAACGCTTAAGGTCTAGGGATGTTTGTTAATGGCAGGGAATCACGCTTGATTTCATAAAACTAAATTGAAATTCAGAAATGATAATGTACCATGAACACGATGGGTTTTCATCTCGATTCGACTAATCCAACACAATAAACAATGACAACCATGCTGAAAACATTTTGCAGAGAAAGGAGGGGGATTTATCTTCAATCATTACATCGTTTGTAGACAGTGGAAATTATTTCGTGTTTTAGTTGATTTTTGTATAATTCAACAAGGTTAAGAAAGCAGAAAAAATACAAAACCCACTATACATCGTTAGATAAGAGGAAACTGCCTGAGTAGAGGTGTATTCTTCAGAAATCCTCTCTCAGCTTTATCTGAAACTGAACGTTTCGCGCGCCTGCTCCTAGAGCTCTCTGATCAGTTTCTGAACAAGTGTCTGTGTGTCCATTTGTTTGTTTGTCAGAGTGTCCGTATGTCCTTGCATCCATCTGTCTATGGTCTGAGTGACAAATATTGCCATATCCTAGTACTTCCCTGTAACGAGCTACTGTGGAAGTACTGTGTGATCTATGCACACCACTTGTTTTATTTGATATTCGGATTATAGGTACATTCTTGGAATGTGACACATCCAATTTTGAGGGGGTTAATATATTTTTTTACTTCCATGTTCACGTAGTAAATGGATCGTCCAAAAAGTCAAATTCGGAACGGATGTGAATTTGGAAGACATTTTTATACTACTATACTCGGAAAAACTTTCTGAACAAGTGCCTGTGGTCAACAAATGACATAAATAATCTTATCTCCGTGAAAAATGAATTAAACTCTATGAAATTTTAATTGAATGGTAGCTACGGCCATAGCTACCAATGGTGCTACAAAGCCCTGATGATGCCCGAGGGGGCAAAAGTGCTCGGCGGGCAATAAAGAAAATGGAGAACGAGTTGCCCAGTTTTTCTCCCCCGCAAACCTCAAAACCAAGAAGATATGAAGCGACTACCCAAAAACGAAAAAACTTGTGCTGTATAGTTTTGATCACACACAGTACTTCGTTAGAGTTACTTGTGGAGTTTTTTAAAGGCCGTAAAAATCACTATTCAATGTATACATCTCCGTAAATGTTCAGAGAATGTTTTCCTAGAGAAAGAACACAGCCGATTTTGGATGACGCACAGTACTTCCGTGATATAACCGTTCAAATTTTTTCCGTTCCGATTTTTACAGGATGTAAGAGTCAATATCTTTAAAAGTTTGTGGTTTTTAAAATGTTTAATATGGCGAGCACATGATGGTTGATTTTTAGTACGTATATTGGTTCACACCGAACCTCCACATTGTGAGCTTTAACACGACATGCCTGGTGTGTATTTTGTATTTTGATTTTTACAGGCTGCAATTTTTTCAGGCCGCAAAAAGATGACGCCGGAGGTTCATAGAAATTATCCCATTTTAGAAAACTTGGCCTGAATCTTCATAGTAGAGGGGTTGTGAGGGGGAGAAAAACCAGGCGACTTATTCTCCAGATTTTTAATGCCATTAAAAATCTGGAGAATAAGTCCCCTGGTTTTTCTTCCCCTCACAACCCCTCTACTACAACAAAATTTGTTGTAGTAGAGCATTTTGCATTGAGCATAGTGAGCATTTAGCATGGGAGCATTTAATGCGACGACAGCAAAACGAAGCTGAATTATCATGTTAGGATCACATACTGCACTTCCGCATTATTAACCTAAATGGCGAGTTTTTCTTTTTGGGTTCTCCTAGCTAGTTTTTTAATAATAGTTGTAGAGTAATAAAGTTGCCAATTCCAATTACCGACTCAAATATGGAAGTACTGTGTGATCTATGCACACCACTGGTTTAAATAGGCACGAGAATAGAAGAACGCACTAATCCCAATGTGTCAAAAGTCGGAAACTCATAATCTTTGGATGTTCGAAATTTGTACGAAAAAATCATTCACATTTTGTACACCTTTGCGGTCTCGCATTTTCGCGATCTCGCGGTAATCACAAATTACTCATAATTCGTCATAATCAAACATTCGATTAACAAAATAAATAATTAAAAAAAACAACAAACAAACCTTGTTGAGTTCTCAATGTCGAGAGACGCACTTTTTTCGCTAATTTTAAATCCAGCACAGTATCGTAGAGCGTAACGTCTGACGGGCGTATAAAGTTCACTTTGACAAATCATAAACTCAGAGCGGAAATCGCGATATAACGACACAACATGCACAGTAAAAATCAGTGCTTTAATTTTATTGCATGGGCGTCTGATGCCGTAAAGAAAACGTCAGGAGTGCGCGCCGGCAGGTGATTTTATTTTAAACCAGCTTAACTTTAGAGCTGGAAATTTGAATGAGTCCATAAAGGTGCTTCGGAAACGGGAAATGGTGTCGATCGACGGGGGAGTTTATGACAAATTTAAAAGGAGAAGAAACCATGCGTCGTAAGTGAAGCACTAGGACGAAAAATTGATGTCGGTTTCGGTTCGAAACGAGACTGGTCCGCGTTGTAGACTGACGAACTTGGGAAGAGGTTTAACGCCGGGGATATTTAGCATCAGATGAGCGAAAAGAGAGGGGGCTAGTCCTGGAGCCGAAGGAGCAAACAGCCAAGCAGTAACTGCTTGTAACAGCTGCTACTGTTAACACAAAGCGCGGGCGAACACATTGTCATAGAATAGAAAGATCAGCGTAAAAAGAGAAAGGTTCAAAAAAAAAAAAAAAAAAAGGAAATGAAGAATTTAAACGAACCGAAGAATATTGTGCTATCTAAATAGAATTTAAAAACTAATAAAATAAAGAAATGTAAAAACTCCCTCATTTTTTTGTAATTGTGCTAGTGGTAACTGCTGATATGACAACTATAATTTATTGAACACCATCTAAATCCACATGATTGCTCATGCTCAGCTCTGCTCAGGTTCAGAAACCAAAAATAACGCAATTGAGGAACGTAAATCGTTAAGTTTGAGATAATTATGGGCGCATCTATATGCACCTTGATACATAATTATCATGCAATAAGAAAATGGGTTGGGATTGTGGAACATTAAAGGTCTTCTTCGTTGTTGGGGTTGAGGGGAAGAAAACCTAGGCGACTTGTTCTCCTGTTTTTATTGTCGGCTTGCCAAGTACTTCCCAACGATCGATGCGACAAAGCCACAACAAAAAAAAGAAAGAAAAAAAAAATTATAGGTCTTGTAAAATAGGATGTGAGCCTTTTGGTTTATTATTCAATAATAAACCATTGTAATAGCCCAAAAAAAATTTTTCTAACCCCCCTCAAAATTTGATATTTTGATGTTTCAAGGCATGTAGAATCCGAATATCCAATAAAAAACGCTGCAAATGATTGTGCAGTGGTTTATTATTCCTTCGCTACTATAATGATTTAAGAAGACTATCCATTTCTGATAGTAATTAATCCGACCATGTGTGAACATTCCAACCGAAAAAAACGCTGCAAATGGTTGTACAGTGGTTTATTATTATTTCGTTTCAATATTGATTTAAGAAGACCATCCATTTGTCATTTTAAATATTCCGAACATTTGTGAACTTTCCCACCGAAAAACAGCTGGTAACTATAGGGGAAAACTCCTTGCAACTATTGTAATTTGTGCATGACAATTATAATAATTATGTGGCCTTCAAAACCATGTTATTTGTTGAAAATGTATCGCTGAATTTAAATCTTTTAACGAAAACGCTGTGGCTTCGGCTCTATTTTTGGAAAGCTCTTGCTGAGTACTTCCAAGTGCTATAATGTTCCTTTTTTTTCTCAACATGGTTGGTAATGGTTCTCAAAAAACCTCATAGATGCTATATCAGAATGCCGAACAAAGTTCCGAGCCAGGCCCTCATTGGCAGATAAATGATAAACAAAAAGACAGTATATACAAAACAATCTAGCAATTTTTCTAGAAGTTATAAACTCAACAAGTCAAAACTAAATGTTTTCGTGAAAATCACGTTTTTGGCGTTATTCCGGATCTGGGGACGTAACTACAGGATGGACTGATTCAAAAAAATTTTGGGATCTACCTGGATTGTAACCTTTTCAAACAAAAAAAAGTTACTCTATCGGACTTACAGGAGCTGAACGCCAGCGGACAAAACATACCGGAAAAAATAAGAAATAATCCGCGAGTCAACCATAGTAACCTCCTACTTTTGAAGTCGTTTGAAAAAAGACTGAACTCCGTATTTTTAATTTAATCGTGGAAAAATCAAACATTCCCTCCAAGTTCTTACAGTTTGTTCATGAATTGGTATTATTCAAGTACTCTGCACAGCAAATACCTTCAGACGATGGCTGTCCGATTTTGAGAGGTCACGATATTACAATTGTGCAACGCTCGGCAAAACCCACCAACGCGGCACTTGAACCAGACCACTAACAAATAATTATACTTGATGTCCCAAAAAGACGAGTGGCTCTTCACGATAAGCAAACAAAATGCTGCAAATGATTGCAGCGTGGCATATCATTCCGTTGCCATGCACAAATGTTGGCAACTGTCCTGAACAATTCTGAATGTTTCCACCAACAACCATATTGGTACGTATGAGGGGGAACTATCGTGATTTTGATTATGTTTATTTTTCCTAATAATCTAAGTAAAAACTGAATTATTCGCGATACAGCTTAAGAGACTGTTTGACGAGCATTCCAACGAGTATGAAAGGCTTCTTATAGCCCTGAAAAGTTCCGAGTTATGCCTCCAAATTTCTCAAAACTTGCCACATAACAGCTGCAGTAACTCGAGAACCATCAAAGCTACCGACCCCGTTCTGGCCTCATTCGACTAAGCGGCCAAAAATCTATAGATATCGATACCAAAAACACTTTGGCTCAGACAACCTTCGGAAATACGAATTTTCCCCCATTGAAACCCCCAATTAAAATTAAGGTAGCAATTCGGCTAACGGATTGTGCCAGAATCAGGCCACACCCTCGTGCCAAATTTTTAAAAATCTCCCAAATTCAACACAAAAGCTGCGATCACCAATAAAGCCAATAAAGGAAAGGACCCATGAAGCTATCGACTCCGCGATAGTCTCATTCGATTAAGCGTCCAACAATCTATTGAAATTGATACCAAATAGACCATTTTCTGAAAAACCTTGGGAAATATTAATTTTCTCCCCCTCAAAACCCCCGAAAATACCCTTAAAATTGAGCTAGCAATGTGGTTCAAGAAATGGACCGTTGTGAGACCGAGATTGATTTTTGGATAAATTTCAAGAATGTAATATAGCTTGGCCGGAAAAGTGTAGACGGCGTACGGCGGACAGACCAAATTTTTTAATTGGATATTGGGATTCTACATGCCTTGAAACGTAAAACATCAAATTTTGAGGGAGGTTAAAAGTTTTTTCCATGAGTGATTACAATGGATTATTATTGAATAAAAACCAATAAAACATTGTACCTAATCGCTCAAGAAAAAAATTTCTAACCCCCTTCAAAATTTGATGTACGTTTCAAGACAGCAAATAATTGTACAGTAGTTTATAATTCCTTCGCTTCGATAATGATTTAAGAAGATATCCATTTGTGATAGCAGTAATTATTCCGAATATTTGTGAACGTTCCAACTGAAAAACAGATTGGTAACTATAAGGGAAAACTCCGTAGCGACTACCTATTGTAATTTTAATCATTTTTATTTTCTTAATTTCCTAATTTATTAGACGGTGCGCGAGCCAAAGGTATAAATTGAATAATCTGGCAACCATCTCCAAGGGATTCGGTGAAGATGTACTCGTTCTTGGTCATAATACTATCAAAATGGTTGATCCCTCCATTATAGCGGGCTCGACAAAACATTATAGTCGAATTAACAAATCCGTGTGGCTGTATTTATATTAGTTCATTGCAAATAGAAACCAGTGGTGTGCATAGATCACACAGTACTTCCATGTTTGAGTCGGTAACAGGTATAACCAATTATAAAATCGAGAAAATCGTACGACGGCCGAAACGTTAATTTACAACAGCTGCTATGGAAAAACGAGCCAGGAGACCCAAAAACAGAAAAACGCACGACTTAGGTCGACAATGCTTCCGCAGTATGTGAGCCTTAAAATAAAAGCCAAGTTTTGTAAAATGGGGTAATTTTTATAGCAACGACACCAAAAAATATGTCATTAAGTATAATAATATGTCATTCACACATCGTTACAAACATCCAAAAACCTCTATCGTTCAAATATATTAACTTTTGAAGCAGTAGAAGATAGCCACAACAAAAGCTCATGACATGATAATAAACGGTGTGCGACCCAAAGATGTAAATTAAATAATCTGGCAACCTGCATGCCATGAAGAATATTTCAAGGCGTTGATCTATCGAAAACATTGACTTTTATGGCTGGTAAAAATCACAATAAAAAGCATAGAATAAAGTTTTAACTTTTATAACTCTTAAAAAGTGTGTGTTAGGTATTGAAATATCAATCGCGTCGTCTAATTTGCACTGGGAAAACAGTCTCTGAAAATATTAGAACAGATTTCAAGAGTTTTTCTGGAAAATATGGCAATATTCGTCACTCAGACCATTGACAGATGGACGCGAGGACAGACCGACACTCTGATAGACTAATAAATGGAAGCACAGACACTTTGTTCAAAAAGTAAGCAGAGCGCTCTGGGAGCAGGCGCGTGAAACGTTCAGATAAATCTGACAGAGGATTTCTGAGGAATACACCTCTATTCAGGTAGTTTCCTCTTACTTGATGATGTATTGTGGGTCTTGTATTTTTTCTGTTTTTTAAACCTTGCTGAATTATACAAAAAACCATCGTATTCATAGCATATTATCATTTCTGAATATCAATTTCGTTTTATGAAATCAAGCGTGATTCCCTGCCATAAACAAATCAGAATGCCAAAAAGCACTCTAGATGCAAAAAATGTTTTAATGCAGCGAAAGTCACGGTATGTGACTTTAACGATTAAAATCTATCGTCATTCACCCGAAAAAGAAAACATTTCATGACCTTTCAAACTTTCAACTATACCTACTTACTTTTGGGTAATGTGAATGATTCTGATCTCAAAAACTACTGGATAGCGCGGATGTACAACGTGTGACCCTAGCGGTGAAGATCAGACGTCATTCACTCGCCATTACAAATATTTAAGACATCAGGCGTCAAATATATTGATTTTTGCGGCCTGTAAAAAGCTCAAAGGCGAAAACGGCGTTACGTTAAAAGTGACGTTAAAAACAGCGTTAAATATATTTATTATCCCAGCCTGTAATAAACTCAATAGTGATAAATGGCGTAAGGCGGAAGTGCGATATGTGATTAAAACAACACAGAACATGGTCGAAGTTGGTCTTATTTAAAGCAAAGAGACCCGAAAGTTACAGAAACGCTAGAAAAAATAACTGAAAATGCGTTTTTACGAGGAAGTACTGCATGTGACCCCGATAATAAACACCAAGCAATATTCAACTGTCATAAAGAAAAATTTAAAGTCTAAAGTATATTCACTCTTGCGGTCTATAAAAATCTCAAAAGCAAACAAAAGGCATAAGTTGGGAGTACTGTGTATTATCCAAACTATAAAACAAGTTCTGTGAAGTTGGTCAAAGTTGGTCGTATATAGAGCAAAGAGACAATGCCAAAGGAGACAAAGTGCAATAAGGATTGAATAAAATAACTGAAAATACATTTTACGAGGAAGTACTGCATGTGACCCTGAAAATAAGAATCAAGCAATATTCAGCTCTCATAAACGAAAATGTGAAGTCTCCCAGTGTTCATTTATATACACTTCAACGGTCCATAAAAATCTCTAAAGCAAAAAAACGGCATACGGCGGAACTACTGTGTGTTATCCAAACATACAAAACAAGTTTTTTTCTCTTTCTTGACGTCGCATTTTTTCGATCGCGGATTCTGAGGGGGAGAGAAACCAGGCGACTCATTGTCCAATTTTCTTCTCCAGGTGGTCGCATTACTTCTTCCTGTAGGCTGAGGGGGAGAAAAACGAGGCGACCTCTTCTCCATTTTTTATTCAGCCGAGTACTTTCGCCCGTTCGGGCTTCGGGGGAAGCAAAAAAATGGAGAAGAGGTCACCTCGTTTTTCTCCCCCTCAACCTACAGGAAGATTGTCCAATTGTTTATTCTCTGGCTGAGCACTTTCGCCCGTTCGGGCATCATTAGGGAGTCGTGGAGCCATAGGGTCCACGTGGCGTCTCCTGGCTCGTTTTTAATAACAGTTGTTGTAAATTTTATAATTGTTTATACCTGTTACCGATTCAAACATGGAAGCACTGTGCGATCTATGCACACCACTGGTCTTTTATAAGTTTCTTCAAACAATTCGTTATTCCAGTTACGGACTCAAACATGCAAGTACTGAGTGACTTATGCACACTACTGGCTTCATAGTCTCGTCGACATAAGTGCCAAGCGAGCAGATGTATCCATCCCACGCGCTGAAATTTGACGACGACAATATGTGAATGAAGACAGGTCACATCGGCAGACTCGACAAGATTTTATGTCAACTCACTACTTCCCGAGTTGAATAAAGGAAAGTCGAAAGAGTTGGCGAGGCATGTCTTTTGGCTTCTGACTCTTTAAACGTCACTTTTTTCAAAACAAGTCGTGGGTAGTCCTCGTGACAAGGCACCCACTATCCTCAAGATGCTCGAGACTTGAACGTCCATTTGAGGGCAAGTGGCTTTCCTGCGCTCTAGTATAATTCGACACTAATCTCAATCAACGACGTTCTCAGAAGAGTAAAATTTTGTAAGATCGAATCATTATCAGACAGGTGACTGAAGTATAATGCCGTTTATTATAGAGTTAATTTTCACCTAATTCTTTAATCGGAAGTCTAGAAATGAGGACCTACTCGACACACTTTCTGAACAAGAGTCTGTGGCCATAAAGTTGAATAAATCGCCAAAGCTCCCTGAAAAATGAATGAAACTCAATGAAATTTTCAAGTTATGTTCTCCTAGGTAAGAGCACAATTAGCATTTATTGAATTTTGGTAACACACTGCGCATTTGAGGTATAACGGTTCATATTTTTTTAACCGACTTCAAAAGGAGGAAGTTACTAAGGTTGGCTTGCGGGGTTTTTTCCAGTAAGTATGTGTTGTCCGCTGGCGTTCAGCTCCTTCAAGTCCGATCGGTTTCACAGTAACTCATTCTCCAACTACAAATTTTAAGGACTACTTAACTACTCGTATTGACCTGACCACCTGACTGATTGCTTCTTGGAGGCGACGCATCTCAGGCAGAACGACCACCAGATGGTTACTACTGAGTAAGTATATAGTACTATGAGAATTTCTTCCAACAGGACTTCGGTTCCAAATCTGACTTTTCAGACGATCTCAATACTTCCATTTACTACGTAGGTAAGCATGGAAGTAAAAGTGATCAATCTGGGGGTTGAAGTACTATAAAGACTAATAAATTATTGTTCATGCAAGTAAACATAGTTTACATTCTGGTTTCTGAGCATTCTACGAGAACAGATCGTTGAAGGTTTGAAAGTCTCAAATTCCAAAAATGGCTAACCTCTATGTTCGGACTGCACTTCGAACATCTCATAAAGTGGAGCTTCTAGTCTTCCGAGATTCGTTGGTCAGTGGCCTCACCTCCAAGTCTCGGGGCGGATCGGCCCCCACTTGCGATAACCAGTCATCTCAAGGCTTCATGGTAGCTAACCTCTATTCCTTCAGCTTGCCCGGTGTCTCAAGTGTTGACATACCGTTAACTTGCCAGTATTCCCTACCCATTGCAAGTCTCCTGTTTGACAGATTTTGCAGACATCAGTCACTCCATCACCTACACGCGTTTAAGTTAAGTCGAATGAGTGCATTATTCTTCTTCCGAATCGAGAGAAAGCTTGACGCAAAGGAGTTATCGAAATTAGAAAAGATAAATTGGAATTCCGACGAACACCAGCGTACTCGAAAAAATGTACTGCAATCGATGTGTTTTCACACAAACGCACGTCAAGAACAAGTTAATTATTAAGATTGTGAAAACTAGTGGTGTGCAGAGATCGCACAGTACTTCCATGTTTGAGTCGGTGACAGCTATAACCAATATTATGAAATCAGGACCGGTGGTGTGATCACACAATACTTCCATGTTTGAGTCGGTAACAGAAAAATTACCAATTATAAAATCAAAAAGCTTATACTAAGAGCGCAACGTTATTACTTTACTATTTTAAAAACTAGCTAGGATAACCCAAAATAGAACCAAAACCGCACGAATGCGGTAGTACAGTATTTTGAGCCTAACATAACGATTAAAGCCAAGTTTTGTAAGTGGGAAAATTTTTATGCACCTCAAGCGTCAAAGATATTGATTTTTTCGCGGCCTGTAAATATCGAAATAGTCGATAAACCGCAACGATCACACAATCCGTGATGCGATTGATACGAAACAAGTTTTGTGAAATTGAGTTAATTTTAAAGCAAGGAGAACTAAATATACAACCAAATGCTCAAACAAAATAACTGAAAATGTACATTACGACGAAGTACGGTGAGTGACACCAATAAATCAAACGACAGTCAGCTGACATAAAGAACATTTCAAATCATCCAGCGTATAATATAATTATTTTTGCAGTCTAAAAAAATCAAAGTATAGTCAATATGCGTATAACGCGGAAGTACTGTAAAAATTGCAATTCTTTCAACCACCGTCCCAAACATTTCGAGACATTGGAAGTTCAAATATAACGATTTTTCCGGTCTGTAAAAATCAAAATACAAAATAAGCGCTAGCCAAATCGTGACGAAGGCTCATAACGTGGAGGTACCGTGAGTGACCGAATATCCAAAAAATCAAGGGAGTGCGAGGAATAAATAAAAATCAAATCATCTGATAACAATTTTTTGGCCAAGAAGAACAGTTCAAGGCTTTCGAAAATTCGACATTCTCGTAAAAACCACAATAAACAACATGGAATGATTCTTCTTTTGGGTGTCGCTCTTTTTCTGATATTGTCAGGATGAAGGGGAGGTTGAGATTGCGATTTTTTTCTCCATACTTTTATTCCTCGGCCGAGATCTTTCGCCTTTTCGGGCATCTTCAGGGCTCCATAGGTCCATCTGGTAACTATGACCCTATGCAGGTCATTGTACGGGGGAAAAGTCGCAATCTCAATCTCCCCTTCATCCTGAACATGGAATGATGTTTTAATTCTCATAAATATCTCCGAAGCAGTGTGTGTTAGGTATTGAAATTCTCTTTGACACATGCATCGAATATAATTGAATGACCTCTGTCACTGATCTCTAAACATTGAATGATGAACAGTGAAAAGTTTCATGTTTTTCGAAGAAAGAACGACCGTATTCCACAAAATGATAAAAAAATAAAAATTAAAAACACAGGGACTTAAAGTTCACCTTTAGACGCGGCGTTACAAGAGAAAAACGGCAGAAAAACATTAAAATAGCGATTCACCCATGTTTCATGAATAAAGGGGGAACTAATTATATTCTAGCTATCAAAATACACGTTTTATAGAACTTTCCTCCATTTTAGTACCTTTTTGCCTGTGTAAAACGTAATTTGCCTAACGATTCTGAAAAACCAATAAAAATGGCTAAGTGAATGATAAAATAACGGGAGAACTTAAGAGCCCCACTTGCACATCACCCATTCAAGTGTCATAATTTTCATACGATTTTTCAATAAGAAGCAGGAGCGACCAGAGCAAGACGTGCGTTTTTCTCACGAACGCTCCCACAGGCAAGTAACCAAAATGAGCGGGTTTCCTGCCCACTTAATGACCCCCTTCCTTACCCACAATCCAACCATCTTTATTCACCTCGAGAATCCTGCACTCTCTGTGTGACAACGCCCTGAAGGCGTCACGAAGTATAGGTAGTCAGGTGAAACTCTTGAGCACAACAGAAAGCAAGTAATAAACCGCTCAACGTATGCTGACTTGATGATTATTATGTTTTCCTCCATCTGGGCGAACAAGTAGTGGGTTACGCATTGAAAATTGCACGGATCTGTCTATTTTGCCTTCAAGTACCACCGAAGGTTTTAAAATGCTGATGGGTAATGCATCCTCTTACCAATGTAAAGCAGCTGTGAATACAAAATGAAAATATAATATGATAATTCGTGCAGGGTTATTGAGAACTTAAAAACATTTGCTTCCTTTTTGCAGACAGTTATTTTTTGTTTTCCTATCCGATCCATCAAATCCATTTTTTAACCGACTTCAAACAAGGAGGAGGTTACTATGGTCGTCTAGCGGGATTTTTTTTTTTTTTTTTTTTTTTTTTTTTTTTTTCGGTATGTGTTGTCCACCGGCGTTCAGCTCCTGTACGTCCGATCGGGTTACTTTTTTTTTTGTTTGAAAGGGTTACTATCCAGGTAGGTCCCATAATTTTTTCAATTGAGTCCATTCAGTAGTTACGTCTCCAGACGCGGAGAAACGCCGGAAAACGTGATTTTCGCGAAAAAAGGAAGTTTTGACTTTGCAAGCTTATAACTTCTAGAATACTTGCTCGATTGTTTTGTTTCTGGTGTCATTTTGTTCATAATTTATCTGCCTACAAGGGCCTAGCTCCAATTTTTCGTTCGGCATTCTAATATAGCGTGTAGAGAAGAAAGTGTAACAAAAAAAGTGAGGCCAATTTTCACTTTTTTGAGGTTTTTCGAGCACCGTTCCCAACCACGTCGAGAAAAAAAATATGAACACTACTGCACTTGAAAGCACTTAGCTGGAGCTTTCTAACGATGGTAAAAAATCAAGTTTAGGTGGCATAATAAGGGAGCAATCGATGTTTTAATGGACCTGTGTTTGAGACCTCACAACTTCCAATCCTAAACTGTTTTTCCATCGTTTTTAAACTTAAATTGTTCAAAGTTGAGTCTAGTTTACGTGATCCAAGTTTGGTATTGATTGGAGTAAAATTAGATACTTTTTAGGCCGTATTTCTAAAAAATTTGTTTCAAAATCACGTTTTTTGGACTATTTATGCTTGTAGAAAAAAAACTACGTTAGTCATAGCATTCTCGTTAGAAGATTTGAATTCAGCGTTAAATTTTCAATAAATAACATGGTTTTGAAGGCCAAATAACTTCATTTTAATGCACAAACGTTCGGCGAATTTCTGAAATTTTGTTCGGATTCTCTCATTCAGTGCGATTGCGGGTACGCTTGAGAAAATTATCACTCTACTATCGTTAGAGAAATAAAGAACGAGTGAATTGGTGCAATTCAGTAACCAGTAATGGTGTAGACAATTATTTGAGTTTTCTAAGGTGTATCAATGGGATCAAAGTATCCGGTATGTTGACCAAGAGACCCAAATCAGTGGATGGATTATTCCAAACGTTCAAACTCACTCTCAATCAACATAATAACATTGAAAATAGTTAGGTAATCATTATACTTTAGAACTTCATCGTTCAACGGACTTATGAATTGAGTTTGGACGGTTAGTAGTAAGTGACAAGAACACAATAATGAAAGCTTGGGAAAATTCTGTAAAGAGAGCTGTCCATAATTGTAAGTCACTAAAAAGAGAAAAATAAAAAAAACTTTTTAAAAAAAAAATAAAACCGACTTCAAAAAGTTTGTCTATAAAATACACTCTGAAAAGGAAAAAATAACAAAAATGTCCCAACTTCGCAGCAACTCATTCGCCAACTACACATTTTAAGGACTACTTTACTACTCGTATTGACCTGACCACTTCCTGATTGATTGGATCACCTTCCCTAATAATATAAAAATTACTATTTCTCATTTCCCAAATGATTAAAAGATTTTCCTTTCACCTCTGAATTGCCTCCAGATTGATCATCTTTTGGAGTCGGCGCCTCTCTGGCAAAATAACCGATGGTTACAAATAAATATGAATTTACGATAAATTAGTAGGTGCCAGGTAATAAGTCTGGGTCTGGACGTAAAGATTCTTAGAGAAATCTGAAATGGTTTTTAGGAAAAGGCGTGAATAGTCACCTTCAAATCGATATTGTTAATGATCAGTTCTCATAAATGCTGATTTGCTCTGTTCAAGAATCGTGAAAACTCATGATATTTATATTCATACTACTGGTAATTCGGAATCTATAGGCTTCTCCAATACAATATAAGAGAGGCGCCGACTCCAAAAGATGATCAATCTGGAGGCAATTCAGAGGTGAAAGGAAAATCTTTTAATCATTTGGGAAATGAGAAATAGTAATTTTTATATTATTAGGGAAGGTGATCCAATCAATCAGGAAGTGGTCAGGTCAATACGAGTAGTAAAGTAGTCCTTAAAATGTGTAGTTGGCGAATGAGTTGCTGCGAAGTTGGGACATTTTTGTTATTTTTTCCTTTTCAGAGTGTATTTTATAGACAAACTTTTTGAAGTCGGTTTTATTTTTTTTTTAAAAAGTTTTTGGTTTATTATTCAATAATAAACCATTGTAATCGCCCAAGAAAAAAAATTTTATAACCCCCCCTCAAAATTTGATGTTTTACGTTTCAAGGCATGTAGAATCCGAATATCCAATAAAAAAAATTCTGTCCGTCCGCCGTACGCCGTACGCCGTACGCCGTACGCCGTACGCCGTACGCCGTCAACACTTTTCCGGCCAAACCATAATAGCTAAATTTTTGAAATTTTCACCAAAAATCAATCTCGGTCCTACGACGGCCCAATTCTTGAACCAACTTGCTAGCTCAATTCTAAGGGTATTTTTGGGGGGTTTTGAGGGGGAGAAAATTCATATTTTCCAAGGTTTTTCAGAAAAAGGTGTACGTAGTATCAAATTATATAGATTTTTGGACGCTGAATCGAATGAGACCATCGCGGGGTCGATAGCTCCATTGGTTCCCGAGTTATCACAGCTTTTGTATCGAATTTGGGAGATTTTCAGAAATTTGACATGAGGGTATAACTCGAGAGTTCTTGGAGCTATAAAAATCGTTCTATACTCATTGGAATGGTCGTCAAACACTCTCTCCAGCTGTACGGTAGGGCAAAAAATTTAGTTTTTAATTTGGAAATTAAGAAAAATAAAATAGATTAAAATTACAATAGTTGCTACGGAATTTTCCCCGATAGTTACCAATCTGTTTTTCGGTTGAAATGTTCACACATGTTTAGAATAATTACTAAGCTGAAATGGATAGTCTTCTGAAATTTTATTTGAAGTGAAGGAATAATAAACCACTGTACAATCATTTGCAGCGTTTTTTTCTTGAAATTTACCTCACCGCATTACAAGTAGTATCTGGAAAAAAATCGTAATTGTAATACCACCTTAATTTCTCTCACTACTGAAACGCACAAAGCATCTGTGCATTAGTATTTAGAAGTATAATTAGGATAGGGAGAGTTCACAATTTCTATTGTCAGGTAAAGTTTTGTTCACCAGAATCGGTGGTTCATGAGTTATTCAGAATTATTTTAACGAAGCTCCATCTCTTGCTACGGAGTTCCTGCTACCAATCTATTTTTAAGTGGGAACGTTCACTAATGTCCGTGATAATTACTATCACAAATGGATTATCATCTGAAATCTGTATTGAAGCGAAGGATTCATAAACAACTGTACAATCATTTGCAGCATTTTTACTTTATTTTTATTATCATTAGGTAACCGACTTCAAAAAGGAGGAGGTTACTATGGTTGACTTGAGGGTTTTGTTACGGTATGACAACACATTGTGTTGTCCGCTGGCGTTTAGCTTCCGATGGAGTAAATTTTTTTTTAATTGAATGGGTTACTATCCAGGTAGGTCTTATAATTTTTACTTCCATGTTTACGTAGTAAATGGGAGTATTAAGATCGGCTGAAAAGTCGAATTCGGAACCGAGGTCCTGATGGAAGAAATTTTCATAGTGGTATACTCAGGAACACTTTCTGAACAAGTGTCTGTGTGTCCGTCTGTTTGTGGTCACAAACTGACATAAATCGCCATATCTCCCTGAAAAATGGATGAAACCTTATGAAATTTTAAGAGAATGTTTTCCCAGTGATTGTGCAAAATTAGGGTTTTCCGAATTTTGGATTACACACATTACTTCCGAGATATAAGCGTTCAAACTTTTTTCTGTTTCGATTTTTACAGGCTATGAGAGCCAATATTTTTCTACGTTTGATGGCTTGAAATGTCGGTTATAGCAAGCAGAAAACACGAGATTTTTGCATAGTGGGTCACATACAGTGTCTCCACGTTATCAGCCTTTTTCACGATTTCACTAGTGCATGAATGTTTTGTATTTTGATCTTTACAGGCCGCAAAACTCAATGCATTTGAAAGTTCAAGGTCTTAAAATGTTGGGGTCGCGATTGATTGATGCCTGATTTTTATGAAGTGGGTCACATGCAGTACATCCGCGTTGTTTGCACATTTGCTACATTTTAATTTATTTAGACCACAAAAATGAATATATTGAACGCTGGAGGACTTAAAATTTTTCTATATGACAGTTGAATATAGCTTGATTTTTATTTTTGGGGTCACATGCAGTACCTCCTCGAAAACGCATTTTCAGTTATTTTATTTGTATTTTTTGGGTCTCTTTGCTTTAAATATGACCAACTTTGAACTCGTTCAAAAACTTGTTTCGTATGTTTTGGTTAACACACAGTACTTCCTCTTCATGACATTTTTTGGCTTTTGAGATTAATTATAAACCGAAAGAGTGAATACTTTAGACTTCAATTTTTTTTATAAGATAGCTGAATATCGCTTGATTTTTATTATCAGGGTCACATGCAGTACCTCCTCGTAAAACGCATTCTTAGTTATTTTATTGTACTTTTTGGGTCTCTTTGCTTTAAATATGACCAACTTTGAACTCGTTCACAAAACCTGTTTTGTATGGTTTGGGTAACACACAGTACTTCCTCTTCATGACATTTTTTGGCTTTTGAGACTAATTATAAACCGAAAGAGTGAATACTTTAGACCTTAAATTTTTTTGTATGATAGCTGAATATCGCTTGATTTTTATTATCAGGGTCACATGCAGTATTTCCTCGTAAAACGATTTTCAGTTATTTTATTAAGCGTTATTGTACTTTTTGGGTCTCTTTGCTTTAAATATGACCAACTTTGACCTCGTTCACAAAACTTGTTTTGCATGGTTTGGGTAACACACAGTACTTCCGCTTCATGCCGTTTATTGACTTTTGAGAGTAATTATAAACCGCAAGAGTGAATATACTTTAGACATTAAATTTTTCTATATAAATATGACAGCTGAATATATTGCTTGATTTTGGTTTATTATTCAATAATAAACCATTGTAATCGCCCAAGAAAAAAAATTTTATAACCCCCCCTCAAAATTTGATGTTTTACGTTTCAAGGCATGTAGAATCCGAATATCCAATAAAAAAAATTCTGTCTGTCCGCCGTACGCCGTACGCCGTACGCCGTACGCCGTACGCCGTCAACACTTTTCCGGCCAAACTGTAAGAGCTAAAAATTTGAAATTTTCACCAAAAATCAATCTCGGTCCTACGACGGCCCAATTCTTGAACCAACTTGCTAGCTCAATTCTAAGGGTATTTTTGGGGGGTTTTGAGGGGGAGAAAATTAATATTTTCCAAGGTTTTTCAGAAAAAGGTGTACGTGGTATCAAATTATATAGATTTTTGGACGCTGAATCGAATGAGACCATCGCGGGGTCGATAGCTTCATTGGTTCTCGAGTTATCACAGCTTTTGTGCCGAATTTGGGAGATTTTCAGAAATTTGACATGAGGGTATAACTCGAGAGTTCTTGGAGCTATAAAAATCGTTCTATACTCATTGGAATGGTCGTCAAACACTCTCTCCTGCTGTACGGTAGGGCAAGAAATTTAGTTTTTAATTTGGAAATTAAGAAAAATAAAATAGATTAAAATTACAAAAGTTGCTACGGAATTTTCCCCGATAGTTACCAATCTGTTTTTCGGTTGAAATGCTTACACATGTTCTGAATAATGACTATCTGAAACGGATAGTCTTCTGAAATTTTATTTGAAGCGAAGGAATAATAAACCACTGTACAATCATTTGCAGCGTTTTTATTATCAGCGTCACATGCAGTACTTCCTGGTAAAACGCATTTTCTGTTATTGGACTTTTTGGGGCTGTTTGCTCTATATTTGACCAGCTCTGACCACGTTCAAAGAACTTGTTTTGTATAGTTTGGATAACACACAGTACTTCCGCCGTATGCTGTTCTTTTGCTTAAGAGATTTTTATAGACCGGAAGAGTGAATATATATATGAAGGCTGGGAGACTTTACATTTTTGTATATGAAAGCTGCGTATTGCTTGAGTTTTAATTTCCGGGTCACATGCAGTACTTCCTTGTAAAACGTATTTTCAGTTATTTTATTCAAGCCTTATAGTACTTTTGGGTCTTTTTGCTCTATATACTACCAACCTTGACCAAGTTCACAAAACTTGTTTTGTATAGTTGGGATAACACACAGTACTTCCGCCGTATGCCTTTTTTGCTTTAGAGATTTTTATAGGCTGCAGGAGTGAATATACTTTAGAGTTGGTGATCAATCAGAAAGTGGAAAGGTCAATTAATACGAGTAGTAAAGTAGTTCTTAAAATGTTTGGTTGGTGAATGAGTTACAGTGAAGTTGAGATATCTTAGTTATTTTTTCCTTTTCAGAGTTATATTATCGGTTTCATTTACATAAAAAAAAAAAATTTTTTTTAACATCATAATAATTGTACAGAAACGCAGAAATGTACGCAGTGCCATATTATTTTTTGACAAATTTTTACGATGTTGTTGCAATGGGTCTCGTCGTGGTGCTTCTCGAGATAATATTTGGGCCTAGCCTTCAGATTAACAGGAGATGAGGACCTAAACAAACAACTCTATAAACGGAGTACCAACACTACCAAGCGAATGAAAAAAACGCAGCAAATGATTGTACAGTGGTTTATTATTCCTTCGCTTCAATATTGATTTATGAAGACTATCCATTTGTGATAGTAACTATTCAGAACATTTGTGAATGTTCTCAACGAAAAACAGATGGTTACTATAGAGGAAAAATCCGTAGCAACTATTGTAATTTTAATCATTTTTATTTTTCTTAATTTCCTAATTAAAAACTAAATTTTTTGCCTAACGGTACAGCTGGAGAGAGTGTTTGACGACCATTCCAATGAGTATAGAACGATTTTTATAGCTCCAAGAACTCTCGAGTTATGCCCTCATGTCAAATTTCTGAAAATCTCCAAAGTTCGGCACAAAAGCTGCGATAACTCGAGAACCAATAAAGCTATTGACCCCGCGATGGTCTCATTCGATTCAGCGTCCAAAAATCTATATAATTTGATACCACGTACACATTTTTCTGAAAAACCTTGGAAAATATGAATTTTCTCCCCCTCAAAACCCCCCAAAAATACCCTTAAAATTGAGCTAGCAAGTTGGTTCAAGAATTGGGCCGTCGTAGGACCGAGATTGATTTTTGGTGAAAATTTCAAGAATTTAGCTATTATGGTTTGGCCGGAAAAGTGTTGACGGCGTACGGCGTACGGCGGACAGACAGAATTTTTTTTATTGGATTTTCGGATTCTACATGCCTTGAAACGTAAAACATCAAATTTTGAGGGGGGGTTATAAAAATTTTTTTCTTGGGCGATTACAATGGTTTATTATTGAATAATAAACCAAAATACTAAGGTTTTACTAAGGACAAGTTATCCTTGTGACCGAATGCAGACCGCGCTCTCTCGTGCACGCTTGGGCAACTGAAGAGAACTTGAAGCGACGCTCGACAGAGTTCGTCATTTGAAGACTTGAAATAAAATAGCGGTCTTATCAATCCCCTGGGCGAAAATTGGCGCGAAGGCAATGACATACTTGGGCGAAGTGGACGCCATAGCAAGTAGCGCCCGTATTAAAGCTAAATTTTTCTTCAAACGGTGCAGTTGAGTGAGTGTTAGAACACCATTCACCGTCGAGCTATATCCTACTGCCGAATTTCTGAAAATCGCCCAAGGCAATACAATCGCTGCAATAACTCGGGAACCAATAAATCTATCAACCCCGCGATAGTCTCATTCGATTCAGGGTCCAAAATCTACAGATACTGTGTACCAAAAAAATACACCTTTCCCAGATAAACATTGGAAAATAGGAATTTTCACCCCCCTCAAAACTCCTAAAAATAGCCTTAGAATTGGGCGAGCGATTTGGTTAAAACATAATTGAGCCGTGGTGAGGCCAAAATTGCATTTTGGTGAACGTTTAAAAAATTTACCTTTTACTTATAGTCGTCGGAAAAGTGTTGACGGCGGACCGACAGAATTTTGTTTTATTATTCAATAAGAAACCATTGAAATTACCCAAGGAATAAAATTTCTATCCCCACTCAAAATGTGTTGATTTACGTTTCAAGGTATGTAGAATCCGAATATCCAATAAAAAAATTCTGTCTGTCCGCCGTACGCCGTTAGCAGTTTTCCGGCCAAACTATAATAGCTACATTCTTGAAATGTTCACCAAAAATCAATCTCGGTCCTACGACGGCCCAATTCTTGAACCACATTGCTAGCTCCATTTTAAAGGTATTTTTTGGGGGTTTTGAGGGAGGGAAATTCATATTTCCAGAAAAATGTGTGTTTGGTATCAATTTCTATAGATTTTTGGACGCTGAATCGAATGAGACCTTTGCGGGGTCGATAGCTTCATTGGTTCTTGAGTTATCGCAGCCTTTGTGTCGAATTTAGGAGATTTTCATAAGGGAGTTTGAGACCTCATAACCTCTAAATAAAAACTATTTTTTCATAGATTGTAAACTTAAATTGTTCACATTTAAGACTAGCTGTTCAGAAAGTTAGCTGTCACATTTTGCACAAATACTGGGAAAACATTCCCTTGACATTTCATAGGGTTTCATCCAATTTTTAGGGAGATATGGCGATTTATGTCATTTTGTGACCAAAGACAGACGGACACATAGACACACTGACACTTGTTCAGGAAGTAATTCTGAGTATAGTACTATGAAAATTTCTTCCAACAGACATCGGTTAAAAATATTTGACTTTTCAGGCGATCTCAATACTTCCATTTACTACATAAACATGGAAGTAAAATGTATATGAAAGCATTATAGGACGCGGAAGTGTTCATCGCTACAGAAAAAGTGGTACGGGTGAGTATAGAAACCCTCAATTGTCCCTAGCCATGCCTGTCATTTTATCCATACCACACTCAAGCCGAGGTAAAACCAGTGGCGTGCATAGATCACACAGTACTGTTTCCATGTTTGAGTCGGTAACAGGTATAATCAATAAACAAAATTAAAATAATCGTACGAAGGCCGCAACTTTAATTTACAATAACTCAAAATTCAAGAATTTTTCTGGGAGATATGGGAATATTTGTTACTTAGACAATTGACAGGTGGACGCGAGGACAGACGGACACTCTGACAGATAAACAAATGGACATACACAGACACTTGTTCAGAAAGATAAAAATCTAACGTCATTCACTTCCCAAAGAAAACATTTCATGACCTTTTGAACGTTCACTTATATTGACTTTAGGGCAATGTGAATATTTCTGATCCAAAAAACTACTGGATAGCGCGGATGTACGGCGTGTGACCCTAGCGGTGAAGATCAGGCATCATTCCCTCGCCATTACAAATATTTAAGACATCAAGCGTCAAATATATTGATTTTTGCGGCCTGTAAAAAGCTCAAAGGCGAAAACGGCTTAAGGTGGAAGTTCGGCATGTGATCAAAACAATACAAAACAAGTGTTCTGAACGTGTATACTCGACGGCCCTGTCGTAAAACACTATCTTCAACAGTATCGTTAGAACAATGAAAAAGATTTTAAAAAACAATACATATAATCAATAATATTTGCCTATAAAATATACTCTGAAAAGGAAAAAATAAAAAAAATGTCCCAACTTCGCAGCAACTCATTCGCCAACTACACATTTTAAGGACTACTTTACTACTCGTATTGACCTGACCACTTCCTGATAGATTGGATCACCTCCCCTAATAATATAAAAACTACTATTTCTCATTTCCCAAATGATTAAGAGACTTTCCTTTCACCTCTGAATCGCCTCCAGACTGATCATCTTTTGGAGTCGGCGCCTCTCTTATACATATTGTATTGGAGAAGAAAACAGATTCCGAATTAGTAAGAATTATGTTAATGTCACATGCCGCTCTTCCGCGTCATCAACATATTATTTGCATCAAAAATGCTTATCCGTCACAAAAATTACGCTTGTGATTTCATATAACTACATTGATATTCAGAAATTATAACGTAGTATGACAATACGATTGGTTTTCAGCTCGATTTGAGCTATTCCAACGTAATAAACGATGACAACAAGCCGAAAACGTTTTAGGAAGAATTAAAGTGGATTTAATCATCAATTTCAATCATAACATCATCCATAGAACAATGGAAATTATTTCGTCTGTTTGTTGATTTTTGTATAATTCAACAAGGTTTAAAAAGCAGAAAAAATACAAAACCTACAATATATCGTTAAATAAGAGGATACTGCCAGAGTACAGGTGTATCCCTTAGAAATTTTCAGCTTTACCTGAACGTTTCACACGCCTGCTTCTAGAGCACTCTGCTCACTTTCTGAACAATCTGTGAGTATGCGTCATTTCTTTGTCCTCTCGTCCATCAGTATAAGGTCTCAGCGACAAATATAGCTATATTATATCCCTGAAAAATTCTTGAATTTTGATAAAGTATTTTCAGAAACTGTTATCCCAGTTGTTTTATCCGCATACAGACTCGCAAATGTGTCTGATGTTCAAGGAGCTCCAGCCCACTAGGAAACAGGCAGCAGTCGAGTTGGTTTTTGCTGTTCGTGTATGCAAGTTGGTTTATGTTTAACTTCGAAGTAGATGGCGAGCGTGAGATACTGCAATGCCCTGAGTCACTATTCCCGTGTACCGTTGCTCGGAACAGTAGAGACTGCAAACTAGACGACAACATCTTCCAAACAAGTCCCTGGCGTTGCAATAAATCCAATATATTGTAATGGATTTGATAAATCTGCCTCCCTTGGTAACCAGATCTCCTCAGACAGTGCGCGATAATTAATTGCAGTCCCTCTTCTGCCCTACCTTCGATAACAACCAAGCGACGACTGATGGCAACGAATGGACGTTATCGTCAGAAATTAATGTGCGATTCAATAACGATGCTTGCGCTCAGCCGAAGTGAGGTTATCGGTCACTAAAGGGGTTTAATGCTCGTGAAGGTAGTACCCACTGATGGCTTTCTGCCAGGGAATTGACTAGTTCAAAACTATGAATCCGCCCATGCGAAGTGTGGTTATTGGTCAGTAAAGTGGTATAATGCTCGTGAAGGTAGTACGCACTGATGGCTTTCTGCCACGAATTGGACAAGCGAAGTGTGGTTATTGATCACTAAAGCGGTATAATGCTCGAGAAGGTAGTACCCACTGATGGCTTACTGCCAGGGCATTAACAAGTCGCTCCGGCCTATATTATCTGAAGATGTTTCAGTTGAATTCGGAACGGAGCTGAATTTAGAAGAAATTTCAATACTTCTATACACAGAAACACTTTCTGAACAAGTGTCTGTGTGCCTGTCTGTCCGTCTGTCTGTGGTCAAAAAATTACATAAATTGTCATAGCTCCGTGAAAAATGGATGAAACACTATCAAAATTCTGCAGAAATGTTTTCCAAGTAATTGTGCAAAATTAGCCCTTTCTGGATTTTTTAAAATAACACACAATACTTCCGAGATATAACCGTTCAAAGTTTTTTCTGTTTCGATTTTTACAGGCTACAAGGTAAGGTGGTCTTAAAATGTTTAATATGGCGAGTAGATAATGGTTGATTTTTAGTATATTGAGTCACACACTGTACCTCCACATCATGAGCTTTCTTCACGATTTCCCTGGTGCGTATTTTGTATTTTGATTTTTGCAGGCTGCGAAAAGCAATATATTTGAACACCGCGGTTATCAGCGTAACCGTCCGCTTCGAAGACTTCCGCGAAGTGCAAATTTGTTTCTGACCACCAATCCAGACTTTGATTTTTTCCATTCCACCTTAACTAGCATCAAAAAGACAGTAAACAATTCCCCATTCATTTTTGATTGATAAATGTGTACTCTTTTTTTCTTCTTTATTTTTCTTTGCATTGTTTTTACCGCCATAGTAATGTAATTGGGCTTGCCCGTTAATATACAAATAAACAAATAAACAAACACTCAAGGTCTTAAAATGTTCGGGACGGCGATTGAATGAAGTTTGATTCTTATCAAGTGGATCACATACAGGACGCATATTGACTACACTTTGATTTTCCTGGTTGAAAAAATGATTATATTTGAATGCTAGGAGGCTGGAAATGTTTCTTTATGTCAGCTGAACGTCGATTGATTTTTATTATTAGTGCCACACACCATACTTCCTCGTAATCGCATTTTCAATTGATTTATTTGTGCACTTTTGTATATTTGAATCTTCTTGCCTTAAAAATGACTCCATTTCACAAAACTGTTATCGTACTGGGTTGGTGAGGGGGAGAAGAACTAGGCGACTTGTTCTCCGATTTTTTATTTACTGGCCGAGTACTTTCGCCCCTTCGGGCATCCTCAGGGCGATGTGGAACCATAGGTTACCACAGCCTGTGGTAACCTATGGTTCCACATCGCCCTGAGGATGCCCGAAGGGGCGAAAGTACTCGGCCAGTAAATAAAAAATCGGAGAACAAGTCGCCTAGTTCTTCTCCCCCTCACCAACCCAGTACGATGAGAGATGCGACGACTCAACCAAGAAAAAAACCTGTTATGTATCGATTGGATCACACTCCGTACTTCCTCCTCATTCGGTTTAATGAGTATTCATAAAAATTTCCCCATTTTACAAAACTTGGCTTGAATCGTCGTCGTTGAGTAATAAAGCTGCACCCTGCAGAGCTTTCTTGATTTTATAATTTTATGATAATAATAATTTTATGATTTGTTATTCCAGTTACCGACTGAAAAATGGAAGTACTGTGTGATCTATGCACACCACTGGTTTTTTGATAAAGTACAAATCAACTTGCAACAACAGGACATTAAAGTACGCCGAGTTACCCACATAGCGTCGTTTCATTTTTGTTAGAGCCACATGAAATTCATGTCGGTTACCGCGTCCTAGGCTTCTTCCCGATCCAGAAAGGAAGGAGGTTTAGAAGGTGAAGCTGAAGAGAGCCAACCGGTTTCACGAATAATTGCCCCTTCGTATGGACCCCTAATGAATAGAAGCTACCAGTTAAAGTTGGACACGCATTCCCGGGGGACAAGGTCCTCCCAGGGCTTAGGAAGGAGCCAGGCCATTCCACAGGCCGTCATCCTTATAAACGCACCTTTCGGGATTGCACATCTGTCTAAAATCAACAAACCGAGAAAAACGGATCAACAAACCGAGAAAAACGGAATACAACCGACAATTATAACTGCAGTAGAAGTGTTGAACGCACGGAATGTTAATGATATTGCGATAGAAGAACATCCGGATGATAAAAACACGCAAATCCGTCGAATCGATCAATTTTTAACCTGACTTAAAAAGGAGAAGGTTACTATGGTTGAATTGAACTTCAAATTAATTTTATTTTTTCGGTATGTGTTGTTAATCGGCGTTCAGCCATTGTAGGTCACGTCGGATTACTTCATTTGTTTGAAAGGGTTACCATCCAGGTACGTCCCATAAATGAGCCCATCCAGCGGTTACGTCCCCAGATTCGGACAAATGCCGGAAAACGGGTTTATCGCGGAAAAACACATTATGATTTTACGCATTTAAGCCGCTAGTAAATTTGATCAATTGTTTTGTTCTTGAAGTTATATTGTCTATAATATTTATCTGCTTCTGATATGACGCGTAGGGAAGAACGTGAAACAAACCAGTGGTGTGCATAAATCACACAGTACTTCCATGTTCGAGTCGGTTCCAGGTGTAACCAATTATAAAATCAAAAAAATCTTACGCAGGCTGAAACGTTATTTTACAACAGCTGTTATGAGAAAACGAGCCAGGAGACCCAAAAATAGAAAAACACACGACTTAGAATGACAATGCTTCGGCAGTAAGTAAGCCTTACGATAAAATCCGAATTTTGTAAGATGGGATAATTTTTATAGCAACGACACCTAAAAACGTGTCATTTGGCATACGTGTCATTCACTCATCGTTACAAACATTTTAAAACCTCCCGTGTTCAAATATATTAATTTTTGAAGCCAGTAGAAGATTGCCACAACAAAAGCGCATGACATGATACTAAACAGTGTGCGAGCTAAAGATATAAATGAAATATTCTGGCACCATGCTTGCCATGAAGAACTCTTCAAGGCGTTTATCAATCGAAAATATTGACTTTTATGGCTGGTAAAATCACAATAAACAGCATGGAATAAAGTTTTAACTTTTATAACTCTTAAAAAGTGTGTGTTAGGTATTGAAATATCAAACGCGTCGTCTTATTTGCACTGGGAAAACAGTTTCTGAAAATATTAGAATTGTTCAAGAATCATGGAAACTCATGATATTATTTTATTCTAACTAATTCGGAAGCTATAGATAGGCTTCTCCAATACAATATCAGAGAGGCGCCGACTCCAAAAGATGATCAACCTGGAGGCGATTCAGAGGAGAAAGGAAAGTCTTTCAATCATTTGGGAAATGAGAAATAGTAATTCTCACATTATTCGAAGAGGTGATACAATCAATCAGGATGTGGTCAGGTCAATACGAGTAGTAAATCAGTCCTTAAAATGTGTAGTTGGCGAATGAGTTGCTGCGAAGTTGGGAAATTTATCCTTTTATTTTTTCCTTTTCAGAGTTTATTTTATAGGCAAATAATTTTTAAGTCGGTTTTATTTTATATTTGGGAAGTTTTTTTATTTTTCTCTTCTTAGTGTCTTACAATCATCGACAGCTCTCTCCACAGAATTTTCCCAAGCTCTCTTTATTGTGTTTTTTTCACTTAATTACTACCAACCGTTAGCTGAAGTTCTGAAGTATAATGATTACCTAACTACTTTCAATGTTATTATGTTGATTGACAGTGAGTTTGAACGTTTGGAATAATCCATCCACTGATTTGGGTGTCTTGGTCAAAATACCGGATGCTTTGATCCCATTGATCCACCTTACAAAACTCTAATAATTGACTACACCATTTTTGTTTCTTGTTGTTGTCGCATTCTGATTGATGTTGGGTCGAGGGAAGGACGGCGATGAATAAGAAAAGTGAATTGACGTACCTTGGCGAACAATTCCGACCCCTATTTACAACTACATAAAACGAATGAGGAGGAATAATTCGTAGCTTAATTTAAAAAATAATTTATCTTCAATGTTATATGTTAAGTTATTTATGTCTTAGCCCTAAATTATAAAAGAACCTTCTTGTTAAATGTAACCTAGTACCTGACAAATCAACCTAAACTATTAATGTATTATTAACCGACTTCAAACAAGGAGGAGGTTACTATGGTCGTCTAGCGGGATTTTTTTTTTTTTTTTTTTTTTTTTTTTTTTTTTTTTTTTTTTTTTTTTTCGGTATGTGTTGTCCACCGGCGTTCAGCTCCTGTACGTCCGATCGGGTTACTTTTTTTTTTGTTTGAAAGGGTTACTATCCAGGTAGGTCCCATAATTTTTTCAATTGAGTCCATCCAGTAGTTACGTCTCCAGACGCGGAGAAACGCCGGAAAACGTGATTTTCGCGAAAAAAGGAAGTTTTGACTTTGCAAGCTTATAACGTCTAGAATACTTGTTCGAATGTTTTGTTTCTGGTGTCATTTTGTTCATAATTTATCTGCCTACAAGAGCCTAGCTTCAATTTTTCGTTCGGCATTCTAATATAGTGTGTAGAGAAGAAAGTGTAAAAAAAAACGTGATGCCGATTTTCACTTTTTTGAGGTTTTTCGAGCACCGTTCCCAACCACGTCGAGAAAAAAAATATGAACACTATCGCACTTGAAAGCACTTAGCTGGAGCTTTCTAACGATGGTAAAAAATCAAGTTTAGGTGGCATAATAAGGGAGCAATCGGTGTTTTAATGGACCTGTGTTTGAGACCTCATAACTTCCAAACGAAAACTGTTTTTCCATAGTTTTTAGACTTAAATTGTTCAAATTTGAGTCTAGTTTACGTGATTTAAATTTGGTATTGATTGGAATAAAAGAAGATACTTTTTAGGCCGTATTACTAAAAAAATTGTTTCAAAATCACGTTTTTTGGACTATTTATGCTTGTAGAAAAAAAACTACGTTAGTCATAGCATTCTCGTTAGAAGATTTGAATTCAGCGTTAAATTTTCAATAAATATCATGGTTTTGAAGGCCAAATAGCTCCATTTTAATGCACAAACGTTCGGCGAATTTCTGAAATTTGGTTCGGATTCTCTCATTCAGTGCGATTGCGGATACGCTTCAGGAAATCATCACTCTATTATCGTTAGAGAAATAAAGAACGAGTGAATTGGTGCAATTCAGTAACCAGCAATGGTGTAGACAATAAATTATTTGAGTTTTGTAAGGTGTATCAATGGGATCAAAGTATCCGGTATGTTGACCAAGAGACCCAAATCAGTGGATGGATTATTCCAAACGTTCAAACTCACTCTCAATTAACATAATAACATTGAAAATAGTTAGGTAATCATTATACTTTAGAACTTCATGGTTCTACTGACTTATGAATTGAGTTTGGACGGTTAGTAGTAAGTGACAAGAACTCAATAATGAAAGCTTGGGAAAATTCTGTAAAGAGAGCTGTCCGTAGTTGTAAGTCACTAAAAAGAGAAAAATAAAAAAAACTTTTTAAAAAAAAAATAAAACCGACTTCAAAAACTTTGTCTATAAAATACACTCTGAAAAGAAAAAAATAACAAAAATGTCCCAACTTCGCTGCAACTCATTCGCCAACTACACATTTTAAGGACTACTTTACTACTCGTATTGACCTGACCACTTCCTGATTGATTGGATCACCTTCCCTAATAATATAAAAATTACTATTTCTCATTTCCCAAATGATTAAAAGATTTTCTTTCACCTCTGAATTGCCTCCAGATTTATCATCTTTTGGAGTCGGCGCCTCTCTGGCAAAATAACCGATGTTTACAAATAAATATGAATTTACGATAAATTAGTAGGTGCCAGGTAATAAGTCTGGGTCTGGACGTAAAGATTCTTAGAGAAACCTGAAATGGTTTTTAGGAAAAGGCGTGAATAGTCACCTTCAAATTGATATTGTTAATAATCAGTTCTCATAAATGCTGATGTGCTCTGTTCAAGAATCGTGAAAACTCATGATATTTATATTCTTACTAATTCGGAATCTATAGGCTTCTCCAATACAATATATAAGAGAGGCGCCGACTCCAAAAGATGATAAATCTGGAGGCAATTCAGAGGTGAAAGGAAAATCTTTTAATCATTTGGGAAATGAGAAATTGTAATTTTTATATTATTAGGGAAGGTGATCCAATCAATCAGGAAGTGGTCAGGTCAATACGAGTAGTAAAGTAGTCCTTAAAATGTGTAGTTGGCGAATGAGTTGCAGCGAAGTTGGGACATTTTTGTTATTTTTTTCTTTTCAGAGTGTATTTTATAGACAAAGTTTTTGAAGTCGGTTTTATTTTTTTTTTAAAAAGTTTTTTTACTTACCATAAACTCTGTGATATGACCATAAGAACGACTTTATTATTAATCATTCCTCCTAACAAGTAATTAAGTTCTATGTCTACCAGAAATACCGAAACCAAAGCAAAATGTATCACCTATCTATATTATCAATCATGTGATGTCCTGTTAAGTTTTAGTCTAGTCAACAAACGTTCCTATATTTTTAAGACCAGATTTCTATTTTTCTACTTATATTATTTTACCAAAACCTTTAAATATTGAAATTGACATAGTAAGGAAATAATTGGACTTGTGAATATGGACGTAAGTAATTGTAAGTTGCTATACCAAAAATGTACTCTTATCTATTAACAAAAATTACCTTAATTAAAATGTGATTCAAACAGAACTGTGATACAACTTTAACACGCTTGAAAACACGCTATACTATGTTGGCTCGGTCATAGGTACCTTCAGCCATATGTAAGTAATTATGTTGAGTCCTAGGTTATTAAGACTACCCCTGTACCTCCCTGATGATATTATAATAATGTTATACCCATTGTTTGACAGACTGCCCTGAGGAGGCCCGAATGGGCGAAAGCGCTTGGCACATATAATTTAAAAAATATATACAATGGAGAGGAAGTCGCCTAGAATCTCTCCCCCTCGACCCAACATCAATACACCATTTTTGGTTACTGAATTGCTCCTATTCACTCGTTCTTTATTTCTCAAACGATAATAGAGTTATGATTTTCTCAACCGTACCCTCAATCACACTGAATGGGAGAATCCGAACCAATTTTCAGAAATTCGCCAAACGTTTGTGTGTTATAATGAAGTTATTTGGCATACATAAGCATGTTAATTATTGAAAATTTATCGCTGAATTCAGATATTTTAACGACAATGCTATGAATCACGTAGTTTTTTTCTGCAAGCATAAATAGTCCAAAAAACGTGATTTCGAATCAAATGTTTTAGAAATACGGCCTAAAAAGTATGTACTTTTTGTCCAATCAATACCGAATTTGAAACAAGTAAATTAGACTCAAAATTTGAACAATTTAAGTTTACAAACAATGAAAAAACAGTTTTTGTTTGGATGTTATGGGGTCTCAAACATAGGTCTATTAAAACATCGATTGCTACCTTATTATGCCACCTAAAACGGATTTTTAATTATCATTGGAAAGCTCTTGCTAAGTACTTTCAAGTGCAATAGTGTTCATATTTGTTTTCTCGACGTGGTTAGGAACGGTGCTCGAACCTCAAAGACCTCAAAAAAGTGAGAATCGGCCTCACGTTTTTTGTTACACATCCTTCTCTACACGCCATATCAGATTGTTGAACAAAAAATTGGAGCTGGGTCTCTCATAGGCAGATACATTATGAACAAATTGACATAAAAAACAAAACAATCGAGCAATTATTCTAGAAGTTATAAGCTTGCAAAGTCAAAACTTCCTCTTTTGGCGAAAACCACGTTTTCCGGCATTTCTCCTCGTCTGGGGACGTAACTACTGGATGGACTAAATTGAAAAAATTATGGGACCTACCTGGATAGTGACCATTTCAAAAAAAAAAGTAACTCGATCGGACGTACAGGAGCTGAACGCCGGTGGACAACACATACCGAAAAAAAACCCCAAGACAACCATAGTAACCTCCTCCTAGTTTGAAGTCGGTTAAAAAGTAGATTTTTTCTTCATTTGTTTACAGTGTTATTTGCTTGTACAACTACACTGCTGTCATATGATTTTACGCACTATAGGCATTGAAGAAAAAAATTCGCTAAAATATTTTTGAACTGTCCCGTACCTCTTCATCTGTTTAGCATTAGCTCGCGAGCTTTCTTTTTAACCTTCATTTTCAGCAAAGTGGAATGCACAAGCGCGGGATCGCGATTAAATTGCCCTTCAATTACGGCCCGTTATCGGTTCCCATTACGGACGTCCAAAGAAGTTTGTTCTCACTTTCTAACAGTCCAATTTTCTGCGAAGACTCGCGCACGTAACGATATTATTGGATGCAATTTAGTACTACAACTCAACAGAGTAGTAGCTACTCTGCCACGTGCGTTCATTCAACAAAAAAAATATGAAATGCAGCACCTCGGAAAGCGCCAGATGACGAGTTCGGCTCGTGATCGTTTCCATCGAGGAAAAATAACGTTTTCAGGGAGTGAATGAAGTCTGAATCTTATCATATGGATCACATACAGTACTTCCTTGTTATACGCATATTGACTATATTTTGATTTTTTCAGACTGCCAAAAATGATTATATTTAAATGCTAGGAGACTAGAAATGTTTCTTTACGTCAGCTGAATGTCGATCGATTATTATTATTATTATTGGTCCACACACCGTAATTTCTCGCAATTCGCATTTTTATCAATTTTATTTGTGCACTATTGGGTCTTCTTTCCTTAAACATGACACCATTTCACAAAACTTGTTATATATCGGTTGGATTACACACCGTACTTTCACCTTACGCGGTTTATAGAGTATTTCGATTTTTAAAGGCCGAGAAAAAAATCAATGTTTATGACGCTGGAGGTTCTTAGAAATTATCCCATTTTACAAAATTTGGCTTGAACCGTTATACTAGGCTTACTTACTGTACTTCAGCATTATCAACCTAATTCTGGGTTTTTCTGCTTTTGGGTTCTCCTAGCTAGTTACTTCCATCTTTATTTTTCAAAACCAGTTGTAGAGCACCCTTAGTATAGGAGCTTCTTGATTTTATAATTAGTTATTCCAGTTACCGACTCAAACATGGAAGTACTGTGTGATCTATGCACACAACTGGTTTTATTAAATTTTTTGATCTATTTGAAGATGTTTTCTTTTCTTTTATTTTTAAAAATAAGTAGATACTATGTTAGAAGACCTGATTATATCATTTTGCGAAATGTTTTCGACGCAGTGCAGTAATTTTCTGTACAAAGAAAATGTAAGAGAGGACCTACTATGGTACTAATTGTTTTTGTTTAGCAGGACTGAAGCTATACATCGTTTCAATCGATCTCAGACCTAAGGGGTCAGGCAGGTGTGACATTGAAACTATTTTAGTTCTCTTACAATTCGCTGTATTTTTAACAGACTTCAAACAAGGAGGAGGTTACTATAGTTGACTTGCCGGATTTTTTTTTCGGTATGTGTTGTCCGATGGCGTTCAGCTCCTGTAAGTCCGATCGGGTTATTTTTTTTTTGTTTGAAAGGGTTACTACATCCAGTAGTTACGTCCCCAGACGCGGAGAAACGCCGGAAAACGTGATTTTCGCGGAAAAAGGAAGTTTTGACTTTGCAAGCGTATAACTTCTAGAATACTTGCTCGATTGTTTTGTTTCTGGTGTCATTTTGTTCATAATTTATCTGCCTACAAGGGCCTAGCTTCAATTTTTAGTTCGGCATTCTAATATAGCGTGTAGAGAAGAAAGTGTAAGAAAAAACGTGATGCCGATTTTCACTTTTTTGAGGTTTTTCGAGCACCGTTCCCAACCACGTCGAGAAAAAAAATATGAACAGTATTGCACTTGAAAGCACTTAGCTAGAGCTAGAGCATGCACGTCGCTTTACGCTTCCGAAATATGGGCAATCTGTCATTGCGAGGCCCTTGAACGGGTCCAGGTGAGAGCGTTCAAGTCGCTTCTTGGTTTGGGGTGGTCCACACCGGATTACTTGGTGCGCTCGGAGCTGGGGCTCCCTCATATGAAGATCGCCGTAGGGAAAAGGGCTTATGCCTGGTGGACGAAGCTGAATTCGATGGACGATAACATACTCCCAAAAAGATGCCTGAACCGCTTGGAGAAGCTTGCAAGAATCTCTGGAGACACCAGATACAGCTGGTGGCTTCAAATGAAAAGTTTGCCGGAAGACGCCGGTGGCGAATCCCTACTCAACGCTGACTTGAAAGACATAAAAAGAGGGAAACACCAGTTTATCAAGGGGCTGGAGTCTGCATGTCGACAACAAGATATGGAAAGGGCGGCCAATTCATCCTACAACCAGTTTCCACGTAACCTTGGGGCTCTGGAAGGCAAGTGCTCTAAATGTTTGTTGGAAAAACGTCGAGCGCGCACTAGCCCAGGTGAGAATTGCAGGCGACAGATTCTGTCGCATCTCCTGGGATGGCTTGGTCCACAAATTTGCAAATTTCCAGCCCTGCCAGGTGTGCAATTTGAATTCACCAGACACGATTAGCCATCTGCTGAAGGAATGTGCTGTTTTTATGGCGCAGCGGTCGCACTTTTTGGGACGAACAACTCTCTCGGATGAGGACCTTGCTTCGCTGCTGCAGTTAGAAGAGCCTGCTGGGTTGCTTGGCTTTTTGAGGACTGTGCTCCGCCTACGTCTTTGTGCGTTAACAGAAGGTGCGGTGTTCTAAGAACGTGTTGGCTCACCTGGAGTGCCTCATCGGTTACCTGGTCGGCAGCATTTGTCGCAACTCATTCTGACTCCCCATCGATGGATAATTTTGTTTGTTCCCCCCCACCATATGGTTCAATTGTTAACATATGCCATCAAGTCCCCTTTTCTTTTCTTTTGCTATATGAAAATTTTTTTTATTTTATTTTTATTTTAATTCCGTTGCATATCTTAGATGCCAACCTTGTAATGGCCGTACGGCTTTCTACAAATAAAGGTATCTATCTATCTATCACTTAGCTAGAGCTTTCTAACGATGGTAAAAAATCAAGTTTAGGTGGCATAATAAGGGAGCAATCAATGTTTTAATGGACCTGTGTTTCAGATCTCGTAACTTCCAAACTAAAACTGTTTTTCCATAGTTTTTAAACTTAAATTGTCCAAATTTGAGTCTAGTTTACGTGATCAAAATTTGGCATCGATCGGAATAAAATTAGATACTTTTTAAGCCGTATTTCTGAAAAAATTGTTTCAAAATCACGTTTTTTGGACTATTTATGCTTGTAGAAAAAAAACTACGTTAGTCATAGCATTCGCGTTAGAAGATTTGAATTCAGCGTTAAATTTTCAATAAAAAACATGGTTTTGAAGGCCAAATAACTCCATTTTAATGCACAAACGTTTCGCGAATTTCTGAAATTTGGTTCGGATTCTCTCATTCAGTGTGAATGCGGATACGCTTCAGGAAATCATCACTCTATTATCGTTAGAGAAATAAAGAACGAGTGAATTCGTGCAATTCAGTAACCAGCAATGGTGTAGACAATTATTTGAGTTTTGAAAGGTGTATCAATGGGATCAAAGTATCCGGTATGTTAACCAAGAGACCCAAATCAGTGGATGGATTATTCTTAACGTTCAAACTCACTATCGAATAACATAATAACATTGAAAGTAGTTAGGTTACCATTATACTTTATAAGTTCACGTTCAACTGATTTATGAATTTAGTTTGGACGGTTAGTAGTAAGTGACAAGAACGCAATAATGAAAGCTTGGGAAAATTCTGTGTAGAGAGCTGTCAATAATTGTAAGACACTGAAAAGAAAAAAACTAAAAAAATAAAATAAAATAAAACCGACTTCAAAAACTTTGTCCATAAAAAAAACTCTGAAAAGGAAAAAATAACAAAAATGTCCCAACTTCGCAGCAACTCATTCGCCAACTACACATTTTAAGGACTACTTTACTACTCGTATTGACCTGAGCTTCCTGATTGATTGGATCACCTTCCCTAATAATATAAAAATTACTATTTCTCATTTCCCAAATGATTAAAAGATTTTCCTTTCACCTCTGAATTGCCTCCAGATTGATCATCTTTTGGAGTCGGCGCCTCTCTGGCAAAATAACCGATGGTTACAAATAAATATGAATTTACGATAAATTAGTAGGTGCCAGGTAATAAGTCTGGGTCTGGACGTAAAGATTCTCAGAGAAATCTGAAATGGTTTTTAGGAAAAGGCGTGAATAGTCACCTTCAAATCGATATTGTTAATAATCAGTTCTCATAAATGCTGATGTGCTCTGTTCAAGAATCGTGAAAACTCATGATATTTATATTCTTACTAATTCGGAATCTATAGGCTTCTCCAATACAATATAAGAGAGGCGCCGACTCCAAAAGATGATCAATCTGGAGGCAATTCAGAGGTGAAAGGAAAATCTTTAATCATTTGGGAAATGAGAAATGGTAATTTTTATATTATTAGGGGAGGTGATACAATTATACAGGAAGTGGTCAGGTCAATACAAGAAGTAACGTAATCCTAAAAATGTGTAGTTGGCGAATGAGTTGCTGCGAAGTTGGGACTTTTTTTTAATTTTTACTTCCATGTTTACGTAGTAAATGGAAGTATTGAGATCGTCGGAAAAGTCGAATTCGGAACCGAGGTCCTGATGGAAGAAATTTTCATAGTAGTATACTCAGAAACACTTTCTGAACAAGTGTCTGTGTGTCCGTCTGTCCGTCTGTCTGTCCGTCTGTCCGTCTGTCCGTCTGTCTGTGGTCACAAACTGACATAAATCGCCATATCTCCCTGAAAAATGGATGAAACCCCATGAAATTTTCAGGGAATGTTTTCCCAGTGATTGTGCAAAATTAGGTTTTTCCGGATTTTGAATTACACACAGTACTTCCGAGATATAAGCGTTCAAAGTTTTTTCTGTTTCGATTTTTACAGGCTATGAGAGTCAATATTTTTCTACGTTTGAGGGCTTGAAATGTCAGTTATGGCAAGCAGAAAACACTAGATTTTTTGTATAGTGGGTCACATACAACGCCTCCACGTTATGAGCGTTTTTCACGATTTCACAAGTGCATGTTTTGTATTTTGATTTTTACAGGCCGCAAAACTCAATGTATTTGAATGTTTGAGGTCTTAAAATGTTGGGGTTGGCGATTGAATGATGCCTGATTTTTATCAAATGGGTCACATGCAGTACATCCGCGTTATTTGCACATTTGCTACATTTTGATTTTTATAGACCACAAAAGTGAATATATTTGAACGCTAGAGGACTTAAAATTTTTCTGTATGACAGTTGAATATCGCTTGATTTTTATTATTTGGGTCACATGCAGTACCTCCTCGTAAAACGCATTTTCAGTTGTTTAATTTGTATTTTTTGGGTTTCTTTGCTTTAAATATGACCAACTTTGACCTCGTTCACAAAACTTGTTTTGCATAGTTTGGATAACACACAGTACTTCCGCATTATGCCTATTTATAACTTTTGAGATTTAATAGACCGCAAGAGTGAATATACATTAGACTTTGAATTTCCTATATGACCGCCTAATATTGCTTGATTTATTATTGGGGTCACCTGCAGTACTTCCTCGTAAAACCATTTTCAGTTATTTTATTAAGCGTTATTGTACTTTTAGGGTCTCTTTGCTATAAATATGACCAACTTTGACCTCGTTCACGAAACTTGTTTTGTATGGTTTGGGTAACACACAGTACTTCCGCTTTATGCCATTTTTTAACTTTTGAGATTTTAATAGACCGCAAGAGTGAATATACATTAGACTTTAAATTTTCTATATGACAGCTGAATATTGCTTGTTTTTTATTATTGGGGTCACCTGCAGTACTTCCTCGCAAAACGCATTTTCAGTTACTGTACTTTTTAGGGCTCTTTGCTATATTTTTGACCATCGCTGACCACGTTCACAGAACTTGTTTTGTATAGCTTGGATAACATACAGTACTTCCGCCGTGTGCCGGTTTTTTGAATTAGAGATTTTTATAGACCACAAGAGTGAATATACTTTGGACTTTAAATTTTTCTTTATGACAGTTG
Source organism: Tupiocoris notatus (assembly GCA_037159825.1). Taxonomy (NCBI): domain Eukaryota; kingdom Metazoa; phylum Arthropoda; class Insecta; order Hemiptera; family Miridae; genus Tupiocoris; species Tupiocoris notatus. The sequence continues at coordinate 298,899 of JASJUZ010000198.1, read as the reverse complement.
AATTTTGCTTGATTTTCATTATTGGGGTCACATACAGTACTTCCTCGTTACACGCAATTTCAGTTATTTCATTCTAGCGCTTTTGTAACTTTCACCCGAAAGTTATATGTTCTTTGCTTTAAATATGACCAAGAACGACCATGTTTTGTTTTGTTTTGGTCTCATACCGTACTTCCGCCCTACGCCGTTTATCGCTGTTGAGCTTTCTACAGGGTGCAAAAATCAATATATTTGACGCTATAGGTATTAAATATTTGTAATGGCGAGTGAATGACGCCTGATCTTTACCACTAGGGTCACACGCCGTACATCCATGCTATCCAGTAGTTCTTTCGATCAGAAATATTCACATTAGCCAAAAGTCAATATAGTTGAACGTTTGAAAGGACGTGAAATGTTATCTATGGCGGGTGAATGACGGTAGATTTTTATCATTAAAGTCGCCGTGTACCATACTTCCGCTATTTTTGGGTCTCCTGGCTCGTTTTTCAATAACAGCTGTTGCAAATTAACGTTTCGGCCTTCGTACGATTTTCTCGATTTTATAATTGGTTATACTATTTACCGACTCAAACATGGAAGTACTGTGTGATCTATGCACACCACTGGTTTCCTTTCCAGAGTGTATTTTATAGTCAAAGTTTTTGAAGTCGGTTTTATTATTTTTTTTTTTTAAAGTTTTTTTGCTTTTTCAAGAGTACCAAACAATACGTACATATGTTGGCAAAAAGTATCGATACTTCGATATATCGTTAGTATCATACCGTCCCTACCCCTGATCATTAGGCCTCCGGGTTGCGGATGGTAAATTGACATGCAGCTCGTTTGAAAGTTGGCTCGTTATATTTCAATAAAGAAACGTCAAAGTGAATAGAAAATTTTCGTTTGCAACCCGGGGGTTGTGAGGTGGAGAAAAACCAGGCGACTCATTTTCCAACTCTTTATTAGCTGGCCGAGCACTTTCGCCTATTCGGGCATCCTCAGGGCGACGTGGAGCCATAGGGTCCAAAGCCCCCGGACATCAAGAAATGCGACGAGAAGGAAAAGATTAATAATAATTGTCTCAACACTTTGTTGATCAATTAATAATTCCATCAGCACAACTTTCCCTATCACCCCCGCGAATGATTCTCGAAACAAACTGTTGAACTAATCATCCGAAACGAAGGTGAAGTGGCATTTTCACTACTCCTTCGAAATTTGCTCGATTTTTTATTTCAAACGTCATAATACTGACAGATATTTTTCGCAATGCGTAGCTTCTACGGAACTAAAAGGCGAACGATCCATAAGTTCACACGCAAACATTCCTATTCGAAACGTTCTCACGCACTGTTCACATCGAAACCGGACTAGCTTTATTTCACACATCCGTATTTTAACGGTTTACTTTCCCCCCGCGGATAGCGAAAAGAAGATATTCTCAATTTTCAACCGGCTTCAAAAGGAGGAGGCTACAGTGGTTGACTTGCGGGTTTTTTTCGGTATGTGTTGTCCGAAGGCGTTCCGATCGGGTTACTTTTTTACTTCCATGTTTACGTAGTATTTACTTCCATGTTTACGTAGTAAATGGAAGTATTGATATCGTCTGAAAAGTCGAATTCGGAACCGAGGTCCTGATGGAAGAAATTTTCATAGTAGTATACTCAGAAACACTTTCTGAACAAGTGTCTGTGTGTCTGTGCGTCCGTCTGTCTGTGGTCACAAACTGACATAAATCGCCATATCTCCATGAAAAATGGATGAAACCTTATGAAATTTTAAGGGAATGTTTTCCCAGTGATTGTGCAAAATTAGGGGTTTCCGAATTTTGGATTACACACAGTACTTCCGAGATATAAGCGTTCAAAGTTTTTTCTGTTTCGATTCTTACAGGCTACGAGAGTCAATATTTTTCTACGTTTGAGGGCTTGAAATGTCGGTTATGGCAAGCAGAAAACACTAGATTTTTTGTATAGTGGGTCACATACCTACAATGCCTCCACGTTATGAGCGTTATTCACGATTTCATTAGTGCATGTTTTGTATTTTGATTTTTACAGGCCGCAAAACTCGATGTATTTGAACGTTCAAGGTCTTAAAATGATGGGGTCGGCGATTGAATGATGCCTGATTTTTATCAAATGGGTCACATGCAGTACTTCCGCGTTGTTTGCACATTTGCTACATTTTGATTTATTTAGACCACAAAAATGAATATATTGAACGCTGGAGGACTTAAAATTTTTCTATATGACAGTTGAACATAGCTTGATTTTTATTATTGGGGTCACATGCAGTACTTCCTCGGAAAACGCATTTTCAGTTACTGTACTTTTTGGGGCTCTTTGCTATATATTTGACCAACTCTGACCACGTTCACAGAACTTGTTATGAATAGTTTGGATAACACACAGTACTTCCGCCGTATGCCGTTTTTTTGCATTAGAGATTTTTATAGACCACAAGAGTGAATATACTTTAGACTCACAATTTTTCTTTATGACAGTTGAATGTTGCTTGATTTTTATTATCCTCCTCGAAAACGCATTTTCAGTTGTTTAATTTGTATTTTTTGGGTTTCTTTGCTTTAAATATGACCAACTTTGACCTCGTTCACAAAACTTGTTTTGCTAAGTTTGTATAACACACAGTACTTCCGCATTATGCCTTTTTTTAACTTTTGAGATTTAATAGACCGCAAGAGTGAATATACATTAGACTTTGAATTTTCTATATGACAGCTGAATATTGCATGATTTTTATTATTGGGGTCACCTACAGTAATTCCTCGTAAAACCATTTTCGGATATTTTATTAAGCGTTAATGTACTTTTAGGCTCTCTTTGCTATAAATATGACCAACTTTGACCTCGTTCACAAAACTTGTTTTGTATGGTTTGGGTAACACACAGTACTTCCGCATTAGGCCATTTTCAACTTTTGAGATTTTAATAGACCACGAAAGTGAACATACATTAGACTTTAATTTTTCTATATGACAGCTGAATATTGCTTGATTTTTATTATTGGGGTCACCTGCAGTACTTCCTCGGAAAACGCATTTTCAGTTATATCATTCTAGCGCTCTTGTAACTTTCGGGTCCCTGCTTTAAATGTGACCAACAACGATCATGTTTTGTTTTGTTTCGATCACATACCGTACTTCCGCCCTACGCCGTTTATCGCTGATGAGCGTTTTACAGGGTGCAAAAATCAATACATTTGACGCTAGAGGTATTAAATATTTGTAATTTGCGAGTGAATGACGCCTGATCTTTACCGCTAGGGTCACGTTTCCGCCTTCGTACGATTTCCTTGATTTTATAATTGGTTATACCAGTTACCGACTCAAACATGGAAGTACTGTGTGATCTATGCACACCACTGGTTTTTGTTTGAAAGGGTTACTATCCAGGTCGGTCCCATGATTTTTTCAATTAAGTCCATCCAGCAGTTACGTCCCCAGACGCGGAGAAATGCCGGAAAACGTGATTTTCGCGAAAAGAAGAAGTTTTGACTTTGCAAGCTTATAACTTATAGAAAAATTGCTCTCATGTTTTGTTTTTGATGCCAATTTGTTCTAATTTTTCTCCCTATGAGAGCCTGAGCGAGTGATTGAAGTCTGAATCTTATCAAGTGGATCATATACAGTACATCCTTGTTATACGCATATTGATCAGATTTTGAGCTTTCATTATTGTGTTCTTGTCACTTACTACCAACCGTCTAAACTAAATTCATGAATCAGTTGAACGTCGAGGTTCTAAAGTATAATGATTACCTAACTACTTTCAACGTTATTATGTTGATAGGCAGTGAGTTTGAACGTTTGGAATAATCCATCCACTGATTTGGGTCTCTTGGTCAACATACCAGATGCTTTGATCCCATTGATCCAACTTACAAAACTCAAATAATTGACTACACCATTGTTGGTTACTGAATTGCTCCAATTCACTCGTTCTTTACTTAATCTCGATAATTCTACACTAATGCTGCGATAAATGGAACCAATACAGCTCCGTTATGGTTTCATTCGATTGAGTGTACAACAATCTATAGAAATTGACTATAAATAAATTTTTTTCTGAAAAACACAGGAAAATACGCATTTTCTCTCCATCAAAAACACCCCAATAAAAACCCTTAAAGTTGAGCAATTGATCCATTGTCAGGCCAAGATTGATCTTTGAGGAAAATTTCAATAATATAGCTTTTATAGTTGCGTCAGAAAGGTGTTGATGGCGTAGGACGGACGGACAGAAATATTTTTGTTTGATATTCGGATTCTTACACACCTTGAAATGTAAATACCGAATTTTGAGGGAGTTAGAATTTTTTTCACAAGCGATACAACAGTTAATTATTATGAATATATATTATATAGTCAATCTCAATCGAGAATCTCAATTCATACTCAATTCAAAAATTCATTATCACAATCTGGCATCAAAATGAAAAACCCACTTGAACTGAAGAATTCGTAATACGCATCCTCACAAAATAACTGGCGATCGAACGACCAAAAATTATACAGCTGTGGTATTACCTCAGGGTTTAATGAACACAGGTAATGCAACCGGATTCAGGCGGAAAAAGAAGTGAAGGTTTAACCTATATTGAAAGTACTACCTAGTTTCCTTGTGTTCTGACTCGGAAGGTCGATTAGCATGTCGTTCAGCTTAGGGACAAGAACATAAGATTTTATGACCTCTAGTTCAACAGGTCCGTAGGCAATGCGGAGTAAAGGTGCGGTAATGATCTTATGGAGTAGAAGATGGAACATCAAATCATCGACGGTGCCATTAACGCCAAAAAATCAGATAAAATATGGATTGTGCGCGAACGGAAGCGATTGCATAGTATGGAGAATTCGGACACAAAGGCTGTATTTATCATGATTGTGCTACGTAGCAATTATTAAGATACAATCAGTCAAAACATGTTCATCCGAAAATTATTATTTATCATTTGAAATTAGGAAATTTAAACCAGTGGTGTACATACATCACACAGTACTTCCATGTTTGAGTCGGTAACTGGAATAACAAATTATAAAATCAAGAAAGCTCCTACTAAGGGTGCAAATTTATTACTCTTCAACTGTTAACGACGAACTAGCTAGGAGAACCAAAAAAGAGAAAACTCACCAATTAGGTATAATAACGCTGTAGTGCAGTATGTGAGCCTAGCATAACGGCTCAAGCTAAGTTTTGTAAAATGGGATAATTTCTATGAACCTCCGGCGTTATAAATTGATTGATTTTTTCGCGGCCTTTAGAAATCGAAATACTCAATATACCGCGTAAGGCGGAAGTACGGTTTGTGATCCAATCGATATACAATAGGTTTTGTGAAATAGAGTTATTATTTTAAGGCAAAAGACCCATACATACAAAGTGCACAATTAAATAAATAAAAATGTGAACTACGAGAAATTACGGTTGGTGGCACTAATAATAAAAATCAATTGGCATTTAGATGACATGAAGAAACATTTATAGTCTCCAGCATTTAAATATAATCATTTTCGCAGTCTGGAAAAAATATTGTTAATATACGTATAACAAGGAAATACTGTATGTGATACACTTGATAAAGAACAGACTTCATTCAATCGCCGTCCCAAACATTACAAGACCCTTAGTTCAGATAAATTGGTTATCACGGCCTATAAAAATCAAAATACAAAATACGCGTAAAGGAACTCGTGAAAAAGGATCATAACGTGGAGGTTCGGTATGAGACCCAATATACTCAAAATCAACAATCATCTGCTCGCCATAAAGTATATCTTAAGACCACAAACGTTCAAAAATATTGACTCTTACAGCCTGTTAAAATCAAAACTTCAAATACTTTGAACCGTTATAATATCTATGCACTGTGTCCCCCTATGCGGTGTCTCCAATAAAACTCTACAAATGATTGTACAGTGGTTTATTATTCCTTCGCTTCAATATTGATTTAAGAAGACCATCCCATTTGTGGTAATAATTATTCCGAACATTTTTTAACGTTCCCACCGAAAAACAGATTAGTAACTATCGGGGAAAATTCCGTAGCAACTATTGTAATTTCAATCATCATTATTTTTCTTGATTTCCTAATTAAAAGCTAAATTTAATAAAAGCTGGGGGGAGTGTTTGACGACCATTCCAATGAGTATTGAACGATTTTTATAGCTCGGAGAACTCTCGAACTATCCCCTCAAGTCAAATTTCTAAAAATCTCCAAATTCGAAACAAAAGATGCAATAACTCGAGAACCAATAAAGCTATCGACCCTGCGATGGTCTCATTCGATTCAGCGAAAGTGCTAGGCAGGCTGATAATAAGAAACAGGAGAACTAGTCGCCTTGGTTTTCTCCCCCCCAACCCCAACAACAAATATAGTTTATTGTATAGCCGTAAGGTATTACATAGGTTTGCCTTGTGCACAGAACAAAGATTAAACAATAATAATTTCTCCAAGAAATTTAACTCCTGAATAACGCAGTATTTTACATAAAATAACATATTGACACTGTTTTTGTTTTTACCACGTAAAAAGTTCAAAATAATAAGTAGGCACTGGTAAGTATACATTTTCCGATTTTTAAATAATTAATATACAATGGTTTATTATTATGAATAACAAACCAAAATCAAGTGATATTTAGCTGTCATATAGAAACATTTGAAGTCCTCCAGCGTTCACATATTATTATCATTTTTGCGGTCTGTAAAAATCAAAATATAGCCGTTTACAATAACGCGGCAGTACTGTATGTGACCCATTTAATAAAAATCAGGCATCGCGGACCCCTTGAAAGTTCAAATACATTGAGTTTTGCGGCCTGTAAAAATCAAAATACAACACTAGTGCACTAGTGAAATCTGAGAAATGAAAAGGTAATGTTTCCACAACCAGAAAATCCCAAACATCACAACAAAGCTGATGTTTTTTTTTTCGACAGAAGCAAGTAGGGGAAAATGGTTTATAGAATAAATTTAATCCACATCTCAGTCAAAATTACTGCAAAATCAAAGAAAATTTTTGAAATATTAGCGCTTTTTTAAGAAATTATTCAATTGTGTCGATGAACTATTATAGTATAGAATGATTTGAAACTATGGGAATTCAAATTCAAGTACTGATAACACGTAGATAATTATCGGTAATCGATGGTGTCATATACTCGTACTATTTATAGGTAATTTAATAATGATCTCTCACTCTTGAAAAAACCAGTATGTATGTATTATTTTTTGGTCGTTTGGGTTTTAAAGAGTTTTTCAGATGATTTTTGGTTCACGTTGACGGATTAATTAAGTTTTTGGTCATTTCGTGACCTTATGAGCCTGTTCCTGTGTTTTTTGAATAATTAGATGTCAGCTTGTTGATGTGCGTATAGGCCTAATGAAGAAGATATACTTTTTGAAAGCTTGGCGAAGGAACAATCCCTATCCCTATCCCTAATGGCTGCATACAAATGTCGTCGGGTTAATAAAATCTAAACTTTTCGTATCCAGTGTTCTGGTCGGTTCAAAAAGCCAATCTACAATTTAATAAACAAAATAATCATTTAATTTTACGCATAAGACAATGCCTACCCCACTATCCGACGAAAGTTGTTTGCGAACATTCCCACGGGTTAATTTTGAAAATATATTGACCTTTCGTTGTGCAGCACACACCCTACTCGGGACGCAATTTCGTTGAAAGTGTTTTATTACGAATCACCGTTTATTAGCGAGTTTTACGACCCGGTGAAATGAGTTCCTCGCCGATAAAAACCGAGCAACTTACATGTTCCAAATTGCCGCTATATACATTTAATAGCACCTTCACTCACGAACCTGCCATTGTCAGCGTTTAAACCTAAAATTGCTGAATGGTTGACTGTTATACGTTCACTGTTTTAATAATACTGCAATCCTTCATGTAGGAAATATATGGAAAATTACGAACTCAGACGACAGTCAGCAACATGAATTCACCTACTCACATACTAATCAAAATGTATCAAAGAAAGTTACTCGTATCAGAGGCGAATATTCTGCCGCGTGTATGAAATTGGTACATGTCGTTCGTCCGATTTCGAATGACGACCAATATTTTTAATTTTCGAGACGGCTCAACTTCAAGGTAACGATTCAGGCCGAACGGTTTGGCTCGTAGCTCAGTTTATTGGATCTCGATAGCGCTCAGCGTCCTCAGGGACTTGAGCATGAAAAATTGCATGAACCTGCGCTGTTGAATACCAGCAGGAAAATCTTCACTCGTCTTTGCCTCCGGTTCTGATATCCGGAATCCGAAATGAATTAATATGTCAGAGGCCGACTCATTGGCCAACCGGTCCGTCCTTAGGGTCGGCGACCCTCTTATTCTAATAGCTTTACACTCTGCGGTCCCTGATACTTCCAACTACTTCTTCGGCTTTTTCTCGAAGACGGATGAGAAGTAGAAGGAGAAACAGGCCGTATTCGGCACGTTCACGCCTACTGCGCCTTTTCTCCTTTTATCTTATCTCAGGTCTCCTCGAATGCTATTTAAACAGATCTCTATTTCTCACCCTCAGATGTACACCATAGATGGCTTTAAAACCCCTTTTAAAACTATGTCTCGCTAAAGTACGCAAAGTGGAATATCCTTTTCCCGAGAACGATCAAGTCGAATACGCACCATCTAGCACCCAACAGCTAGTCTAATTGCATAGCCATTTTACTTATCACCACACAAGGCGAAACATCTGTCTCTCAAACTGGTACGGTTCAAGCGCTAGGCGCCAGAAGGCCCTTGAGCCAGAGGCCACAAGCCTGACGCCAGCAGGGTCCTATAGCGCCACGCTTGTGGTGAGCCGTCACCAGCCACGTCACGTAGCATCGCCAATCACGCCAGATTCACGAAAGAGGCCTTCAATCACCTAAGGCTTCCCTGCTGGCCCCGTCTCTCAGAAGTATGTTATGTCCAGTGTGAATGGATTTCTTGTACAGCAAGTATACGACCAGCCCTAAGTAGCTCTACAAAGTGCCAAGGTCGAATACAATTTAGCCAACTGTTAGAAAATTATCAAAGAAAATGTCGCTATTCAGCTCCCCCAATATTTTTTGCATTATCTTATGTATTTTTTGAAATTTCGATGTGCAACAAGGAGGTGGATACGACATAATGGTTGAAAATGTTGGAACTACTATATAATACCTGGTTTTACTCCTAATCACCATCACCACTAAACATATTTCCCAAAAAAAAAAAAAACGTTTGAACCGTTTGAATAACTCCAAACTTTCCCAAAAACGAGAAATGTATGCCATCCAAAACGTAGGAAAATTGCGGGAGTTCACATATTCACATATTTCGATCATTAGATCGTCAAGCATCGAACGGGATGTTTTTTTCCCTGAAAGAACCACCCGCCAGTCAAGAAGTGTCATGGAGTAAACCGTCCGTCATACAATGTCTCGAGGGACCTTCGTACCTTCGTATAAAAAGGGCCAAAGCGTCAGGCAGGTTCAAGAGACACTCGGCCCTGCAACTGGAATATCTTCGGCCCGAGGCTGGAGTACTGAGGGCAATCAGGACGACGGGGAAGAGGGTCCTAATCACTGGCACGTGATGAGACTCAACGATCGATGGTAGAGATTCATGACAAGGTGAGGCAAGGGTCGTGTCTAGCGGTAGTCCGACTGGAAGCTAACCTTGAGCCCAACTACCGAACGCTCCTCAACCTGAAATGCTCCAGCTTTTTCGGTACCCTTAGTCAAAAGCGACAGAAAAAAACCCGCCTCAGTTTGAAACCAGTGGTTGGCATAGATCACATTGCAATAACCAATTATACAATCAACAAGCTCCGATTGAGGGTGCAACTATGTTACTCTACAACTGGTATTGAAAAACTAGCTAGGAGAACCCAAGAGTGGAAAACCCACAAATTAGGTTGATAATGAGGAAGTACAGTATGTGAGTCTAATATAACGGTTCAAGCCAAGTTTTGTAAAATGGTATAATCTATGAACCTCCAGTGCCATAAACATTGATTTTTTTCTCGGCCTTTAAAAATCGAAATACTTCGCCGTAAGGCGGAAGTACAGTGAGTAATCGCCCAAGAAAAAAAAAATTCTAACGCACGTTATACGTTTCAAGGTATGTAGAATCAGAATATCCAATAAAAAAAATTCTATCCGTCCGCCGTACGCCGTCAACACTCTTCTGGCCAAACTATAATAGCTACATTCCTGAAATTTCTCGATTTTTCGATTGATTTACTCTCAATTAAATTCCACACCCGGGCTGTACCCGTTTTGTTTTCCATAATTCTATGCAAAATATTTTTTGACAACCATTTTCCAAAAAAATAATTTCTAAATTTAAAAAAATTAAAATTTGTTATGAGACCCTCATTAAGTTGTATCTCCTGGGAAAAGATAATTTTTCAATTTTTAAATCCGACGATGGGTCGCTGAGAAATTATTGCAATTAAATGAAACGACGGTGGTGGCGCTATCCTTTATCAGGGAATATCACTCCGTGCCTGTGGACATTCGCCTTTATGAAGCTGCTACAATGTAAACAGTGGTTTATTATTATTTCGCTTCAATATTGATTTAAGAATACTATCCATTTGTCATTTTAAATATTCCGATCATTTGTGAACCTTCCCACCGAAAAACAGATGGTACCTATAGGGGAAAACTCCTTAGCAACTATTGTAATTTTAATCATTTTTATTTTTCTTAATTTCCTAATTAGAAGCTAAACTTATTGCCTAACGATACAGCTGGAGAGAGTGTTTGACGACCATTCCAATGAGTATAGAACGATTTTTATAGCTCCAAGAACTCTCGAGTTATACCCTCATGTCAAATTTCTGAAAATCTCCCAAATTCGGCACAGAAAGCTGCGATAACTTGAGAACCAATAAAGCTATCGATCTGGCGATGGCCTCATCGATTCAGCGTCCAAAAATCTATATAATTTGATACCACGTACCTACACACTTTTCTGAAAAACCTTGGAAAATATGAATTTTCTCCCCCTCAAAACCCCCCAAAAATACCCTTAAAATTGAGCTAGCAAGTTGGTTCAAGAATTGGGCCGTTCTAGGACCGAGATTGATTTTTGGTGAAAATTTCAAATTTTTAGCTCTTACAGTTTGGCCGGAAAACTGCTAACGGCGGACGGCGGACGGACAGAATTTTTTTATTTGATATTCGGTTTCTACATGCCTTGAAACGTAAAACATCAAATTTTGAGGGTGGGTTATAAAATTTTTTTTCTTGGGCGATTACAATGGTTTATTATTGAATAATAAACCAACAGCGCTTACCTGATGAGCTGGAGTCATCGTCTCAGCGTTCGCTAAGCGCTCTTCAACAGACTGTTTATTTTTTGTCAAAATCTGCTCACAGTTATTGTGTGTTTTTTTTTCATTAGTAAAAAATCAAATATTTTTACGATATAGAAATAAAACTCACCTTCGAAAAAGTGGTACGCCGGCCGGCAAGTTGAGGAGAAAATAAGTGCAATCAGGAGGCAGAAATGGTAGAAATAGCTGGTATGTAGATAGGTACTCACTCAAATAGAATAAAGTAAGGTCGCACCAAGCAGAACACATGCAAACAGAAAGTCCACACTTGGCATAAGTCTGAGAAACGATATTACTTCTGGTATTTACGAGGATTGGAGCAGCCATCTATGAATCACATACCCGGCTTCAAGAAATCCGTCAGTAGGAGTGGAAAAGCACATTGCTTATAGGCGTAAAACAAACCTGTCTGCGAGTCAGGTGTTCCATTTTGCAGCGTTGATAAGCAATTTATTGCTGCTTATAGAGTATCGACTGCATGTTGGACTCTTCATTTAAGCAGGGGTCACTAATGTTAAAGCTCAGAATGGTCGACAACTTGTCATAGGAAAGCTATTCAGCGAAACAAGCCCTGAATCGATTCCAGCTTCCGAGAGTTGCGGATATTACCTTCAATCACGCTCAATGGAGGGTCTTGGTGTGTAACTTCATTAAAAACCTATAGCCATACCAAGAGCTACAATGACGCGGGGTTCGAGATTTTCTTTTACTGCCTACTTGTGACCGATACTTCCCAGAGCCACTCGAATTCTTCGCTGCTGGAGAACAGAAAATCAGTCATGGCGAGAGAATATTGTCTCTATAGATGTGCATTAATGGAACAGAACAAAGGTTCCAAGCCAAGTGGGCGGAAAGAAATTTAGTTGTGGGTCGAGTACGTGATAAGTCTGGCCACGATATGACTGTTCCCTTGAGTGGTCTGTAGCCATTCTTCAGCGCCAGAATCATTCTATACCGAGCTCAAGCCTCAATAAGGACACAATTGCAAAATATCTAATGCGAAGAGGTCCGCAAGTATCTGCGCTTTCCCACTGGATACAAAGTTGGTCCAAAAATAGGGCAAAACTTCTTCTTTTTTTTTAATAAAACCGACTTCAGAAATATTTGCCTATGAAATAAACTCAATAAAGAAAAGGAAAAAATAACAAAAATGTCCAAACTTCGCAGCAACTTATTCGCAACTACACACTTTAAGGACTACTTTACTACTCGTATTGACCTGACCACTTCCTGATTGACTGGATCACCTCCCCTAATAATATAAAAATTACTATTTGTCATTTCCCAAATTATTAAAAGACTTTCCTTTCACCTCTGAATCGCCTCCAGATTGATCATTTTTTGGAGTCGGCGCGTATCCGTGAAGCGTATCCGCAATCACACTGAATGAGAGAATCCGAACCGATTTTCAGAAATTCGCCAAACGTTTGTGCATTATAATGAAGTTATTTGGCCTTCAAAACCATGTTATTTATTGAAAATGTAACGTTGATTCAATTCTTTTAACGAAAATGCTATGACTAACGTAGTTTTTCTTTTCTACAAGCATAAATACTCCAAAAAACGTGATTTTCAAACAACGTTTTAGAAATACGGCATAAAAAGTATCTACTTTAAGTCCAATCAATACCAAATTTGAATCACGTAAACTAGACTCAAAGTTGAACAATTTAAGTTCACAAATTTAAAAAAACAGTTTTAGTTTAGAAGTTATCTCAAACATAGGTCCATTAAAACATCGATTGCTCCCTTATTATGCCACCTAAAACGGATTTTCTACCATCTTTGGGAAGCTATAGCTAAGTGCTTCCATGCGCAATAGTGTTCACATTTTTGTTCTCGACGTGGTTGGGAACGGTGCTCGAAAAACCTCAAAAAAGTGAAAATCGGCATCACGTTTTTTGTTACACTTTCTTCTGTACACGCTATATTAGAATGCCGAACGAAAAATTGAAGCTAGGCCCTTGTAGGCAGATAAATTATGAACAAAATGACACTAGAAACAAAACAATCGAGCAAGTATTCTAGAAGTTATAAGCTTGCAAAGTCAAAACTTCCTTTTTTTCGCGAAAATCACGTTTTCCGGCGTTTCTCCGCGTCTGGGGACGTAACTACTGGATGGACTCAATTGAAAAAATTATGGGACCTACCTGGATAGTAATCCTTTCAAACAAAAAAAAAGTAACCCGATCGGACTTACAGGAGCTGAACGCCATCGGACAACACATACCGAAAAAAAATTGCAAGTCAACCACAGTAACCTCCTCCTTTTGAAGTCGGTTAATAAAGCGACATTCAGCCGTCATGAAGATACATAAATAATGCCCACCAGCGTTCAAGTATGATCATTTTAGCTATCTTTGGATAGTCGGATTCTACATGCCTTGAAACGTAAAACATCACAGTTTGAGGGGGTTAGACATTTTTTTTTTTTTCTTATGGGATTACAATGGTTTATTATTGAATAATAAACCAATAAACTTAGAACTGTTAAATCTTGGAAATATTGTGTGTAATCCGAAATTCGGAGATCGCTAATTTTGCAAATTCACGGGGGAACATTTACTACAAATTTAATTGAGTTTCATTAATTTTTCAGGGAGACGTGATGGTTCACGTCACTTTTTGACCGTTGACACTTGGTCAGATAGTGATTCTGAGTATAGTACTATGAAAACCCCTAGCGAACATTTTAAGACCTCAAACGTAGCAATATATTGACCCTTCTAGCCTGTACAAATCGAAATGGAAAAAAATTTTAACGGGTAAGTATACCTTGAATGTACAGTGTGTTATTCAAAATTCAATAAAAGCTAATTTTGCTCACTCACTAAAAAAAACCAAACATTTTTTCTGAAAGTTTCATTGCGTTTCATTCTTTTTTCAGGGAGATGTGGCGATTAAGGTCACTTTGTGAGCACGGACAGACGTACACTTGTTCAGAAAATGTTTTTGAATATAGAACTATGAAAATTTCTTCGAAATTCAGCTCCATTCTGAATTTGACTTTTCAGAAGATCACGATACTTCAATTTACTACGTTAAAAGGTCCGAAAGGTTGTACGAAGTAAAAAAGTCTCGTTTTTGTTTGGATCACAGGTCAAAGTTTTCCAACATTGTAAACGAATTACAGGCCCATGTTGTTAAAAAAGAAGTCGACGTTTTTCTGGATATGACAGCATATATTTGAATTGTTGCCTATAAACGTCTCCACTCAAATCGAAATCATGACTTCGGAACCACAACTCCGTTAATGTGACAGTATCTGAATCAAGAACGACATACATCAAACATCGCCTGAGAAAATCAGATTATCAGCCGGTATAAGCTGTTAAGAGATGGATGAAAGAATAATCGACGAATGAATATCTGGTTCTCTATCTGATTGGACCGTCGAAGCATGCGCCTTGAAACCTGAAACTTAACTCGAGCCAAATGCTCTCGGATGCGATACAAGTACAGGCGTCGGAAAGGAATGAATATTTGATGAGACTGATGAAAATAAAAATCTGGCAAAGGATTTTAGAATGCTGAGAACGAGAATTCAAAAAGAGAACCGTCGGCAGAAACCGAAAATACCATCACCGTTTATGAAGCAATATTTTTATGAGACGTTCTCACAGGGCAAAATAAGACGACATGATCGAAATTTGAATACTTCTACAATTCACATATTAAAAAATGTTTCCACGTTGTTTATTGTGATAGGACAGTCTTAAAATACCTACCTTAAGTACCTTTGATTTCAATCTTAGGCACACACTCCGTACTTCCATGTTATGCCATTTTTTGTGGGTATTTTCTACTGGCTACTCTTCTACATGGACGTACTGCGTGATTTATTCGAACTACTGGTTTCTCTTTGCAGTCCCACTTTTCAACTATGAATATTATTTGGATATCGTCCTTGAATATCGTAAATGAAGAGGTGTTGAATGATGAAGAAGACGCAATTCTTTGGAGGACACGATAATTGACGGAGAGAATTCACTTAGGAGGATTTTGCATTTCCAAAAATATGTTCTGTCTGTTTCCAAAACAGGTGGTATTCTATGAAGCAACGGAGGATCATAATTTATTGAAGCAACCGTTTTAAGAAATAATGAACCACTGTAGAAGTTTTCCTTTTCGGAGATGTGATCGAAGCGATTATAATTGTTCAAGTATTAGCGAAGTGCAAGTTGTAGAAATACTTTTGTGCGAATATCCCAGTCTCAAACAAGCTTTCGTCAAGATGGTCGAAGGCAACTTTTCGTTGCACCAGCTGCGCAGTTGCTCTGCGAAGTTAGGAAGGCAAAGCTCACCTCGAAAAGTACCTCACTTTTCATATTTTCGTAGTACAGTTATGATTGGGTGAGAAAAATTACTCAAAAAAACCAGCGGGACAGTTAACTCAGCTGCTTTTAACTTGTCACTTTTCCATAGTTCAGCTTCAAAAAAACACCAAAAAGTGCCAAGTGAGGAGTGAAAAGTAGAAAAGTAAGTACTTTTATAAACAGAGGCAGAAAAGCGTAATTAAATGGCAAATTGGATGGCAGAACAACTGATAATACTGGGTTGGTGAGGGGGAGAAGAACTAGCCGACATGTTCTCCGATTTCTTATTTACTGGCCGAGTACTTTCGCCCCTTCGGGCATCCTCAGTTCTTCTCCCCTCACCAACCCAGTACGATGAGAGATGCGACGACTCAACCAAGAAACTGATAATATTTTTCGAAATCGAAGATCCAAGTCCGCTGTACGGAGACGTAACAGCAGAGCCCCCGAACAATCTTTGAATTTACGATGGTTTCATGATGGAGGAAGTATTTGAGCTTCCAAAGCATAGGAACGAAATCGTAAAAATAATTTATCGTTGGAAATAATGGAGTAAGTATACGGCAATAGCAAAATTAAAAAAACAAGGAACGATGAAATTATATGTAGTGAACATGAAACATCTCATGGGCTCCACTTGGAGTTAAACTGGCTTTATTTGCACCATTTATGCTTCTTCCTTCGACTCCAAGTTGTGAGCTTGGATAGGAAGTATTAAGTTTGGAATACAAAAATCAAAGGGTTTTATATTCGCCACCCAGGTTTATGCCACTAGGGAGTGCCGATGAGAAGAAGTTATGATAGTAGCTGTTTCCCCACCGCTGAAGAATGGAAACTGATCACAGACGCGCTTTTAGGTTTGCATCTGGAATACTTTTTGGCCACAAAAATTGTTTGAACACTCAAGGTCTAGTACTATAGCATAGTATACAATATATTAAGGTAGTATGAGTAGTGAATACGATGTGTTTTCATCTCAATTTGAACTAATCCTACATGCTGAAAGCGTTTTGTGCAGGATGAAAGTGGCTTTACTTTCAATCATAACATTGTCCATAGAACAGTGGGAATTATTTCGTCTGTTTGTTTATTTTTGTATGATACAAGTTGGTTTCAAAAGCAGGAAAAAACCAAACCCACAATACATCGTTAAAAATGAGGAAACTGCCCGAGTAGAGGTGTATTCCTTAGAAATCCTCTCTCAGCTTTACCAGAAACTGATCGTTTTCGCACGCCTGCTTCTAGAGCGCTCAGTTCTCTGAACAAGTATCTGTGTACGTCCATTTGTCTGTCAGAGTGTCCGTCTTTCTATATGACAGTTGAATATCGCTTGATTTTTATTATTGGGGTCACATGCAGTACCTCCTCGTTAAACGCATTTTCAGTCATTTTTTTGTAATTGTTGGGTCTCTTTGCTTTAAATATGACCAACTTTGACCTCGTCCACAAAACTTGTTGTGCATAGTGTGGATAACACACAGTACTTCCGCATTATGCCATTTTTTAGCTTTTGAGATTTTATTAGACCGCAAGAGTGAATATACTTTAGACTTCAAATTTTTCTATATGACAGCTGAATATTGCTTGATTTTTATTATTGGGGTCACCTGCAGTAATTCCTCGTAAAACGCATTTTCAGTTATTGTACTTTTTGGGGCTCTTTGAGCTATATATGACCAACTTTGACCACGTTCACAAAACTTTTTTTGTATAGTTTGGATAACACACAGTACTTCCGCCTTATGCCTTTTTTTGCTTTAGAGATTTTTAAAGACCGCAAGAGTGAATATACTTTGGACTTTAAATTTTTCTTTATGCCAGTTCAATATTGCTTGATTTTTATTATCAGGGTCACATGCAGTACTTTCTCGTAGATTGCATTTTCAGTTATTTTATTCTAGCGCTTTTGTAACTTTTGGGTCTCTGCACTTTAAATATGACCAACTTCGACCATGTTTTCTGTTGCTTTGATCACATACCGTACTTCCACTTAGAACATCATCAACTCACAAATCCTTGGAAACTTGCCATATGAAGGGAATAACTCCACAAAAAAAAAAAAAAATAATAAAATAAAATAAATAAATAAATGAAATAAAATAATAATAATGAAATCGCTATGAATATGGTTAGCGACTCACTCAAAAGCATTTCCAATGTCGCACTGAAGAAGTTCGTGATCTCAATGCTTGTGTTTTATGCCTTATTAAGACGTCATAAATCTTCTTCATTTTTGTTATTAAGCGTCGTCTCATGAATAACGGTTTAAGAAAGGTTATATATTATATGAAGCCAAGGCTTCAATCAAAACAGGCTTGTAGCTGTCAGAAACAGTTCAGAATTTCCAAGGAAACTAAATACATGATAAATTATCTCCGAATAAATTATTTCGAAATCATAGAATAAATTATGACGAGTGTGCAATGTTTTGGTATGTACTCGAGGAAACTTGGATAATAGAATCATCTACCAGTAGAAAAACCGGAAAAAACAAACATGCAAAATGAAATGTGAACCGTAGATCAGGTATATCCGCCTTTTCACGATCAAATTTATAAGTTCTCCCAGGAGCAGAGAGGTTGACACACCAGCAACAGGTTTATCATTGTTATCAACCTGTAGCAATCTATAATACTGGCCAATCCGTAAAAACTGGCAACATTTCACTATAGACAAACACTAGTTACCTTGCAGCTTCTTCTCCGTCTCCCAGAACTTTTGCAGTTCGGTGAAATATTTGTCAAGGATAAACACTTTCGACAATCCTAACGTTGTCATAGCTCGCACGAGTGATCTGAGTCGAAGGTCAATGCAACACAAAAAACAAACCGTCAGACGATGGGGAACTGGCAGGATACCTTGGACCGACCGTTAACGACCGGGAACTTGAACATGGACGTTGACCGGACGGCGAGCGCGTCGGAAAACTGTGCTCTTCTTTGTTTTTAGCATCAAAACGAATTTCGTCGAAATTATGCACGCGTAATCGAAACAAAAAAAAACCACTGGTGGGTGTGTGCGAGATGAGTTGATAAGCAGAGCAAGGCCTACAGGGTCTACATAACTTCGGACCGCACGTGAACACTTTGGGTCACAACTGAGGTTGTCGGTCTCAACCGTCGGTGGGATCGGGAACCCGGTCGACATAGGGAGGACGGGAGGAGGTTCTCTTTACTCCTTCTGAGGGGGCTTGGGACTCTGCCTTCCTCGACTACCCCACTCCTGAAGATGAAGAAGGTTCAGGGAGTCCAAGCAGACGGGCGGTCAGGTAGACCAGCGAGCAGGTACTCCGAGATGGGAGGCTCCAGTAGTAGGTGACTGTTAGTTCCAAACCTTCTCTCAATTTCTTCTAAGTGCTACCACTTACCGTTTCCGTCGACTTAGTTTTAAACCGACTTGAAAAAAAAAAAAAAAAACAAACGAGGCGGTTATGTTCGTCAAGGTCGCACTAGTTGGAAAACGTTGGAAAATATGGATTTTCTACCCCTGCGAACCCCCCAAAATACCCTTAAAATTGAAGTAGCGAAGGAGCAATTGAAGTCAGACCGAGACTGATTTTAAATGAATATGTCAAGAAGTTAGCTATTATAGTTTCCTCAGAAGTCTTAACACAGAACAAATATTGTCTGTGTGTCAGTCTGTCCGTCTGTCAGTGGACATAAACTGACATAAATGGCCATATTATCTCCCTGAAAAATGAATGAAATTCAACGACGTCTCCTAATGAATGAGCAAAATTAGCTTTTATTGAACTTTTGAAAAACGCACTGTGCATTTGAGATACAAGGGTTTAAAAGTTTTTTTCTGTTTTGATTTTTACTGGCGTTTGAGGACTTACAATGTTTGTTATGACCAGTAAAACACACTAGATTTTCTGTATATTGAGTACCCCCACGTTATGAGCCTTTTTCACGATTTCACTGGCGCATATTTTGTATTTTGATTTTTGCAGGCCGCAAAATTCAATGTATTTGAACTTTCAAGGTCTTAAAACGATGCCTGACTTTTATTAAATAGGTCACATACAGTACTTACGCGTTATTTGCATTTTGGCTATATTTCAATTTTTCTGGACAGCAAAAATTAATATATTTGAACGCTGGGGGACTGTTGTTTTTATAAGACTGCTGAATATTGCTTCATCCTTATTATTGGGGTCACACGCAGTACTTCTTCGTAAAACACATTTTAAGTAATTTTATACGAGCGCTATTGTAATTTTTAGGTTTGTTTGCTTTTAATATGACTTTTGACACGTTCGCAAAATTTGTTGTGTATAATTTTGATCACACTTACCTAGTGCTTCCACCCTATTCCGTTTTTTGCTATTGAGACATTTATAGGCAGCAAAATCAATATTCAATATATATTTCAGTGAAAAATGAACGAAACTCAAAGAAAATTTCAGAAATCGTTGCCTAGTGAATGAGCAAAACTAGCCATCTTCGGATTTACGGACACCGTACTTCCGATGTAATAACGGTTCAAAGTTTTTTATGTTTCGACTTCTACAGGCAATATTTTTAAACGTTTGTGGTCTTAAAATATACTTTATGGCGAGCAAATGATTGCTGATTTTTAGTACTTCGGATCACACACCGTACCTCTATGTTTGGTCCTTTTCACGATTCCCCTTGTGCGTATTTTGTATCGTATTTGAAATTGTCATCAAAAATCAACCTCGGCCTCATAACGACCCATTTGTTGAACCACATTGCTAGCTCAATTTAAAGGGTATTGGGGGTGGGGGTGAGTTGATGAAAATTCATAATTTCCAAGGTTTCTCAGCAAAAGGTGAATTTGGTATTGCTATAGAATTTTGGACGCTGAATCGAATGAGACCATCGCGGGGTCGATAGCTTTATTGGTTCTCGAGTTATCGCAGCTTTTGTGTCGAATTTGGGAGATTTTCAGAAATTTGGGTTGAGGGTATAACTCGAGAGTTCTTGAGCTATAAAAATCGTTCGACAGTCGTTGGAATGGTAGTCAAAAACTCTCTCCAACTGTACCGTTTAACAAAAAATGTAGCTTTTGATTTAGAAATTAAGACAAATAAAAATGACTGTAGTCCCTATAGTTACCAATCTGTTTTTCGGTTGGAACGTTTACAAATGTTCGGAATAATACTATCAGAAACGGTTAGTCTTCTTGAATCATTATTGATGCGAAGGAATAACAAACCACTGTACAATCATTTTCAGCATTTTTTGGAATAGTTACCTATGGTTGTAGAAAAAAAAATACGTTAGCCATTTTCGTAGAAAGGTTTGAATTCAGCATTAAATGTTCAACATGAAGCATTGTTTTCAGTGCCAAATAATTTAATTGTCACGCATTATAGCTTGGGGGATTTCTACAATTTCGTTCGCAATCTCTCATTCAGTAATTGCGGATAGGCTTGAAAAAATTTGACTCTATTATCATTTGAGAAATGAAGAACGAGTAAATTTGTGCATTTCCAAAAATGGTGTAGTAAATTATTTTTTAGTTTTGTAAGGTAGATCAAGGGTTCAAAGCATGAGATAATTATGTAGACCAAGGGTCTCAAATCAGTGGATGGATTATTCCTAAAGTTCAAACTCACTCGCAATCATCATAATAACATAGAAAGTAGTTAGATAATCATTATAGTTTTGAACTTCAGTGCTCAACTAATTTATGAATTTTGTTGGTCGGCTAGTAGTCAGCGGCAAAATCGCAATAAAGAAACGTAGGGCAAATTCTATGAAGGGAGATGGTTACAATTGTAAGACACTAAAAAGAGAAAATTTCTTCTCTTATTCAGTGTAATTGCGGGTAGGCCTGAGAAAAGCTACTCTTCTACCATTTAAAAAAAAAAAAAACAGAATGAGTAAATTTGTGCATTTCTATAACCAACAATGGTGAAATAAATGATAGTATACGAGTTTTTGAAGTTATGGTCAATTCCAAGGTGGAATCAATGTAATCAAGTCAACCGATATCTTGACCGTTCAACCTCACTTCTAAATCAACATAATGACATTGAATGTATTATGGTAATCATTGTATTTTAGAACTGCAGCAGTGGTTCTGCTTAACGGATAATTTTACTTATCATCATCTATATTAATTCGAGCGCTTTCGCCCTCACGGGCCTCTTCAGGAAACATCTTAGAAATTAGCGTGTCAAGTCTTTTTTTTTTCAAGGCGTTTTCTGTCTCCACCTCAACCTCACAATTTATTATGTATCAGCGACAACAACCAATGATAATTTTACCTGGCACAGTTTTTAGTCGTGGCGTTTGAGTGCGTCACAAATGCTGGAGGAAATGTTTGTAAACGATTTTTATATTTTTTACGCCCCTCGACAATAATTACTTGTAGAGCCTTAGATGTTCACGTATTAATTTATGAAAAAAGTTCACAAAAATCCGGCACCCCATTTGAGTACCATCCTAACACATTACATGAATACAAAACATGGCGAAATAGAAATCACAGTCGTTTCAACTGCTTCTCCTCCGGCCATCGCATTCGAACGCAAGATTCCCTTTATAGCTGTCCGGCGATCCAATTTAACTCGTTTACCTTCCGGCGATGGGAATCGACACAGTTTAGCCGAAGCAAGTCATTAAGGATTCTAGCGTCCTCTTATCAAAATATCAACTCCTTCAACCGGGGCGTTCGTTATTTTTTCGGGGAGGATAATTTCTCTGGAATGTTCATGACGGAACTGATAATTACCAACTGGTAGGTTTTCTAGTCAAAAGTTGGGGAACTAGAGGGGCTAGGTTTTGACCCATCCTTCGGGACTTTGCGATGCTTCGCTTTTTAATCCGAAACAGGCTTACGAAGCAGAAAACCAGTGGTGTCCATAGGTCATAATAGTACTTCCATGTTTGAGTCGGCAACATATGTATAACCAATTTCAAATTCAAGAAACTCGTTACTCATCATTCATCGTTACAAACATTTAAAAAACCTCCAACGTTCAAATACCTATATTGATTTTAGAAGCTACATTAGCTACACTAAACAAAGCTCATAACATGATGTAACACGATGTTCGAGCCAAAGATAAAAATCAAATCTTCTGGCAATCTGCTTGCCATGAAGAAGATTTCAAATCTTTTGAAATAAAAAATATTGAATTTTATCGCTGGAAAAAATGACAATGAACCAAATAGAATAATGTTTTAGATCTGATCTTTTAGATGTTTTAGATCTTGTGGTTAAATGTTATTTGAATGGGAGAACATTTCCTGAAAATATTCCATCGATTTATAATTTATTTCAGCGATATTCAGCTGTCATATATAAAAATTTAGAGTCCCTCAGCGTTCAAATATATCCATTTCTGCGGTATGTAGAAATCGAAATAATGTCAATATGCGAATAACTCGGAAGTACTGTGTGTGACACATACAGTATTTGACACTTGATAAAAATCGGGCATCATTCAATCGCCGTCCCAAACATTCTAAGACTTTGATCGTTCAATGATTTATGTTAATTTTTTGCGGCCTGTAAAAAAAAATATGCACCAGTGAAATCCTGAAAAAAGCTCATAACTTGAAGGTACCGTGGGTGACCCGATATACAAATAAAAAAATATAAAAAAACTTTAAAGATAAAAAATAATAAAACCGACTTCGAAATTGTTTACCTACAAAATAAACTCTGAAAAGGAAACAATAACAAGATTGACTCAACTTCGCAGCAACTCATTTACCAACTAAACATTTTAAGGACTAATGAACCACATGTGTTGACCTGACCACTTCCTGAATGATTGGACCACCTCCCCTAATAATATAAAAATTACTATTTCTCATTTTATAAATGATTGAAAGAATTCCTTTCACCCCTGAATCGCCTTCAGATTGTTCAATTTTTTCGAATTTTCAATTCGAATTCATCGTTTATTATGTTGGATTAGTTCAAATCGAGCTGAAAACCCATCGTATTCATAGTACCTATGTTATCATTTCTGTATACCAATTAGTTTTATGAAATCGAATGTGATTCCCGACCACGGTTTCTTACGGTTTTCTTAATATTATGATTGGTTATACCTGTTACCGACTCAAACATGGAAGTACTGTGTGATCTATACACACCATTGGTTTAATTCTTTTATTATTTTTTATTTATTATTAGTGACATACCTACAATTCTGGACATCTCTCTTCATAGAATTTGCCCAAGGATTCTTCATTGAGCGTTTGTCACTAAGTACAAACCGACCAATCAAAATGCCTACATCAGTTGAGCACCGAAGTTCTAAACAATGATGATTACCTAATCACTTTCAAGGTTATTATGTTGATTGAGAGTGAGTTTGAACGTTCGGAATAATCCATCCACAAACATACTAAATAACGTAATTTCGGAAATTTTTTTAGGAATACGGCCCAAAAAGTAAGTATCTACCTCTAGTTCAATGTATACCAAACTATGATTGAGCAAACTAGACTAAAATTGGAACAGTTTAAGTCAACGAACAATGGAAAGAGAGGTTTCGTTCAGAAGTTATGAGGTCTCAAACAAAGGAACATATAAAAACATCAATTGCTCCTGCACTATGTCACTTAAAACTAATAAATTGTTTATCATTGTTGGAAAGCTCTTGCTGAGGACTTTCAACTACCTGAATGTTCTTTTTTTCTCAACGTAGTTGCGAATGGTTCTCGAAAAACCTCAAAAATGGGAAAATCAGTATCACGTTCTTTGTTACATTTTCTTCTCCTCACGCCATATTAGAATACCGAACGAAAATTGGAGCTAGACCCTTATAGACGTATAAATTATAAACAAAACGACGTCATAAACAAAACAATCGAGCAATTTTTACAGAAGTTATGAGCTCGCAAAGTCAAATCTTGATGTGTTAGCAAAAATCACGTTTTCCGGCATTTCTTCGGATCTGAGGACATAGATACTGGATGGGGTCAATTAACAATATTATGGGACCTACCCGGATCGTAACCCTATCAAATAAAAAAAAGAAAGTAAACTGATCAAACTTACAGGAGCTGAACGCCAGCAGATAACACATACCAAAAAAAAAAAAAAAAACCCGCAAGCTAGCCATAGTAATCTACTTTTTTTTACGTCGGTTAAAAATCAGCAACGATTCGAAACTTTGAATTTGAAATCTTCGTCGATCATTATTTTACATGATCGTACGTGTGTCCTCAACGGCACTAATGTTCGTGGAATATCCGCAGATGAATGATGTCTTCAGGTTCCTCGACTTAACGGGAACCAGCCGCCATTTGACAATCGGAAGGTCCGTAATTTAGGTTAGATCTGGCTCCATCAGAATTCATCAACGATGATCTTCCCTCCGCGAAGTTACGGTGAAATTGTATTACTTACGCTATTTGAAAGTAGTGAATGCAATCCCGAATTTTGAAATTACGCCAGTCAAAGAGTACCTAAAGGCTTTAATACCTCTAACACTCACGGCAGCTGCTAAAACACATTATCCATTCGTATTTTGTGACAAAAATGGCAGCTACTAAACCCCTTAATTCATTTGTATTTACTATTATTAATTTTTACTAATGAAGTAATATCGATTTTCTCATGTAGGTAAATCTCTCTTTGTCTTATTCAGGCCAGCAGGACCAGAGTCGAACGAAATTCGATTCATTAAATTTGAAAATTACCACCTCGACGTTGGATTAAAATTGAATCCACACGATGAATTGAATCTACACGCTGCACGGCCGCTTTCGACGAATTAACACCTTTCCTGAGGTAACTCCGGAAGACACTTCGTGCACTGACAACGCCCAATATCTACCTGACCCGACCTCTGCCCTCAGACCGATCGACTACCAGATTTTACAACATCGCACTATCTTAGCATCCAATAACTAAAAGATCCAAGGAGCTAAATTCTATACTAAGTGTCGCTTAGTTATATTTACGAGGGGCCTCCGGGTGTAATTAAAAATATTTCAATGAATCATGAGCATTACAAGGAGTGAGTATTTAGTAGCGGATTTTTAATAGGTTTCTCATCGATAAGAGCTAAAATGAAATTAAAAAGTGTAATTCTGCAATTGATTTCCTTCGAACCTTGTCTACTACGTAAATCATGAATTATTTTCTCCCTATCCTTCGTAACATTTGTACGAAAGGTACCAACTTTGAAAATTATAGTGCCCTGTGAACTGCCCCGTCGCAAGCCAGGAAAGAGAGCCAAGGAAGGTCCCCTTGCCCTTGAACTCTCCTCCATTACCCTTTTCCGTTTCATCCTCTTCCAGCAGCGTCGGCAGCAATAAAAGGACAAATAATATGGGGACGAGAAGAGAATGGAAGACGACCGCCATCACAACGAAACCCTTTTCGACATTCTTTCATCTGTTTCTACCCGGTCGACACTATGAATAAAACTACAACGCAAATCTACCAGTTGCTTATTCTGCGTGTTCAATTCAAAAGGTGTGAAAGGTGTCTAGTAATTACAATCAATTACATTACGAGGCTTTAGTACGAAAGAAATTGCGAATATAAACACTGAAACGATTTAGACGAGTGAATAAAACTACAGCAAGAGGATTTGGGGAACATAATGAATTTCCTCCATCAAAAATCACGTTTTAACGTTGGCAATTATTTCATTGGTTTATTTGTAACCGCTACTGAGCGAAAGTTAATTAACTGCCACAACCCTTAGATCTATTTTTAATTATTTGTCTTATTGAAATTAACGAAGGGAGATAAATAATTTGAAAAAAGCTGCAGATTGTTGTACAGTGGCACATTATTACTTTTTTTCTAATTGACTCAATTACCCATTTGACCCAGCAACCTCTAATTAGTTAGTGCTATAATGGCATTTATGAAAGTTCCCAATCATCAACATTGAACACACTATGATAATAATTGGTAATGGGAGAGAGAGCGTCAATTTACCATAAGTATAAAACGATTTTGATCGCAACGTAGCTTTAATAGTTTGTCATGTTCTATCAACATTATGGCATGGAATTATCTTCAGATATCACGATTACTGTTTAAAGCTCGAAAGTTGTTCAAACAAGCTAAAAATAGAACTTGCTATCGACCTAGCCACTCTCATTAGATTCAGCGATCTATAAAAAAACCTTTTACTTCCATGTTTGAGTCGGTATTAGGAATTAACAAAGTTTAAAATCAGATGCTCGTACTAAGGGCGCACGTTATTACTCTACAACTACTATTGAAAAACGAGTGGTGTGCATAGATCACACAGTACTTCCATGTTTGAGTCGGTAACAGGTATAACCAATTATAAAATTAAGAAAATCTAATAAGGAAATAAGTGGATACCTTGAGTATGATATAGGAATAAACTTTAAAAGACTATTAGCTCAAACTAGAATGGCTGGGTCGAGGTTCGCGAAGCTGAGTATCCCCAAAATGTGCATTCGATTTATTAGTTCAAACCCATGTCCTTGTTGCAACTGAAGGCACTGAAGCCGGGGCTGTGGACCTCATGGTTCCACGTCGCCCTGAGGATGCCCGAATGGGCGAAAGTGCTCGGCCAGCCATTAAAAACCTGGAGAATAAGTCGCCTAGTTTTTCTCCCCCTCACAACCCCTCTACGACAATAGATGCGACGACAACCAAGCGAAGTAAACATAGAAGTAAAAACATTTCCACCATTTCTCGAAAGATTGAACGATATTTCTTTTCACCTTTGGATCGCCTCCAGAATGGTCACTTCTAGGTGTCGGTGCCTCTCTTACAACGTCATAGAGAAGCATATAGAATCTACATTAACGGGAATATAATAATTTATTGTCATGAGTTTTCATTATACTTGAATAGATCAAACCAGCATTTATGAGAGCTGGTTTTTTACAAGATAAATTTGACGACGATGACTATTTACGCCTTTTCTTAAAAAATATTGCACATTTGTCAATGGATTATTACCTCAACGCCCAACCTTGTTCCATCTATTTCATATTACTTAGGCACCAGCTAATTTATCGTGAATTTAAATCTATTCGTTAGCATCTCCTCAGTGTAAAACCGGTAATCATTCGGCCAGAGAGACGCCGACTTCAAAAAGTGATCATTCTTGAAGTAATCGCAAGGTGAAAAGGTCTTTCAATCATTTGGGGAATGAGAAATAATAGTTTTTATATTATTAGGGGAGGTAGTCCAATCAATCAGGAAGTTTCAACATTAATCGTCCTCAGTTTTCAGATTTTATTCTAAAACCTTCCAACCAGGACATGGCTAGATAGAACTCACATCTGGCCATGGGGGAATCGCATGCAAACGAGAAGGTAGAGAACTAGACCCTCGAAGGGGGACAAGATTTAAACTCGAAGAAGGACGAAGAATGGTAGAGAGAGAGAGATGTATGCTCAAGGAATAGAGATAGTCATGAGAGTCGGGTGAACCAGCCTCTAGCCAAGTTATTTGTTGACTATTAAATAAGGCCTACGACTGAATAGTGGTGTGTGGTGATGGTGGTCTTCATAAAACCGTACTCGTGCATTCCACGAGGGGCTCTCCATTACGAGCTTCTCAAGTCTCTCTATCCTCTGAGATGAATAAATTTATTTCAAACATAATTTTCGTCAGTTTTTTCCATATGTTAATATTGCAACAAGTAAAAAACGCACGAGAACAAAGGCTATGAGAAGCCGCAATGCTCTTACATTCTTAATCTTTGTTAGGTATAAGTATATTTCTCAAAATATTCTTTCCATTTCAATAGCGAAAAAATATTTTTTGGAAAATTAGTTGAAGAGAATACTAGAATGAATTTAAATAAATTGTCATACCTACTAAATTGAAGTTGAAAATAATCCAAATCGACATTCAGTGACTCTTCAGCTCATCAAATCCCGAAATCGAGTCTGAACATGAAACATCACTCCTTCTCTCTGCTTGCATTTCATCTTTCTACTCCGATTTGACGACAACGGACCAGCTTTTACAAATTTTCAACATTCGAATTATTTCGCAGGATGATTTTTACAATTTATGTAATACACAATACAATCACCGAGTTACGGATAAAAGTTGGACAGATGCTAGAAATTGCCTTTCCCACATACGAGTCTCGGATATTTCAAGCACGTAGCATCGCACTTAATCAACGACAAAAATAATTTATCGTGATGTATCGGTTACTTTTCATTGTAGCCGGGCGAAATGAGAAGAAATAAATAACGGCAAGGTAAATTCTAGACAGAGAAGATTAGTGTGAAATACTTGAGAAATTTCCTCGCCTACCGCTCTCGTCCATCATTGAAATTGAACGCCATCCGTATTTGTACAGTGTAAGCAGCGATGTAAAGCTGCTTTCACAATTAAAATAAATATATCATGGTGTTAAATGTGGAGTGATCTTGGCATGGGCTAAAGAGAGGATACTTAGTTCAAAAAGCTTTTGAGTAGACTAGTGACCACGGAGATCTGTTCCATATCGCTCTGAGAAGGCCCGAATGGGCGAAAATAC
Source organism: Tupiocoris notatus (assembly GCA_037159825.1). NCBI lineage: Eukaryota > Metazoa > Arthropoda > Insecta > Hemiptera > Miridae > Tupiocoris > Tupiocoris notatus. The sequence goes on along the minus strand of JASJUZ010000198.1, from coordinate 269,813 downwards.
TCATCCAGCTAATAAGTATTGCTTGAATGAGTCTCCTGGATTTCCACCACATTTTTACAAAACATTTTTTTTCCATAAAAATGTGGAAAACGGGCTCCAATAGACGTAGACCATAGAAATCTATATTAGATAGATAGATAGATAGATAGATTCTTTATTATTGCTTCGCAGATAAAAATCCATAGCAACGAACAATAAATAAATAAATAAAAATAAAAAATAAAGTACATCAGATATCTAGACTGCATAGAAGAAGAAACAGAGGTTGACCATAAATAGAAAGATGATACATAATAATTCTACTGGGCGAAGAAATAAAAATAGATTGCACCAGCTGGCAAATATAGAGAGCGATAAGCAAAAGGAAAAGCGGCCGTTATGATCCAACCCGCGGAAATTAATATTTTTACCAGTTACTCGCAGTCAAACTGAAAGAATAAGATTTCGAATCTCTGCCACCTCACTGAGGTAAAAATGTATCCTATTCATGACAGGGCGCGTGGGGGATGTCAGCAGGCGAGCGAACTGCTCTCTCGGCTCCAACGGCAGGCACAGAAGAGGCAGCAGGAACTTCACCCGAGCAGCAGACAGCATTGGGCAGCAGAGGAGGAGATGAAACGGCGTATCTGGTACATCCCAATTACAGAGAGGGCATGACGAGGGATAGAACTTGATGAGGTCACCCCCGACGAGAACCCGCGCCCCATGCACCCCGAGCGCACGCAGCTGTGCACAAGATCTGACAATGGGAAGAGGGCAGCCAAGCCCCAGGTACGGTTGAAGTCCAGATGCCGCAGGCGCAATGAGACGAACAAAGAGATCGCTGTACCTAGAGGCCAAGACACCATCCACGTCCAACTGCCGAAAAGATCGAGGCAGAACCTCAATCATGCCACCCGCACATTCAGCCATGCCGCAGCCCGAAAGAGAAGGAAACGAGAGGCCACATTGAGAAAGACCATTCATCAGCTGGCAGAACCAGTTGAATCTGGAGTCGCAGGACCGGGAGGAAGCTAGGGCGATTAAGCGGGCCATACACGACCCGGGAAGACGATCGGCGGGCATAGCCAGACATTTCCTCAACCATCTCAATGCCTCAACGAGAACGCCACAGAAGAGAGGCAACGATCCCGTCTCAATCCTGACGAACGCACCGGGAGTCGACCGTGGCAGCAACAAGATGCGCTTATAGAATCGCACCTGCACACCCTCGATCTCAGCGCCGTACCTGAGGCCCCTGAGAAATCTATATTGACTATAAAGGGCGTTAATTGCTACTGCATTTACCTCGCATTAGGGATGTGAAACTAACTTCAACCAGCGGTGTGCATAGATCACTAACTGCTTCCAAGTTTCAGTCAGTATCAGGTATAAACAAAAAAATATAACATCAAGAAACTCTTACAAAGGCCGCAACACGTTAGCACACTACAACTGTTGAAAAAGACACAAATATTGGAAAACGAGTTAGATCGATAATGCGGGAGTGCAGTATCTGAGCATAACAATACTAGTAAAGTTTTGTGAAATGGATCATTTTTATAGCATGGACACCCAAAAATGTATAATTTGCCCTGAAGAGAAAACGAGGCGTCCTTAACTCGTCGTGATAAACATTTAAAAACCAAAAGCATTCAAATACTGATTTTCGCAGCCAGTGGAACATATCCTCGAAAAAAGAGATCTTTTTCACAGACAGACGGACACACAGACACTAAATTAGAAAGTGTTTTTGAGTATAGTGCTATGAAAATTTCTTCGAATTAACCTCCGTTCCGAATACGACTGTCCGGACGATAGCAACACTTTCATTTACTACATAAACATGAAAGAAAAAATCTTATCGGGTTGAGGGGGTAATAACTTGCCAACTTCTTCTCCATTGCTTCATTCCGGCGAGATCTTTCGCCCCTTTAGGTACCCTCAGGACGATAACTAGAGGAAAATAACTGAAAAATCCTTCTCCACCCTAAGATTATATATATTTTTAATAAATCAAGATATTTAATGACAAATGAGTCGATAAGTGCAAAACGAGGACCTACCCCACCATTCAAAAGGTTTAAAAGCCACTTAGCAGTTTGTTAACATGCTTGTGAAAAATACTTGTTTAATGGTTTTCGTGCGTTGAAGATGAATTTGACAATCGTCTGGACTCGATTCAGTCATTTATTGGAGTTAATAGCTGATTTCGCTGACCGTCAAATGATGTCCATTGGAACTCGGCGGGTGCATTTGGAACCGCCGATCTGAAGGTATAGCTAGCGCATTCTATTACTGTCTCTCAGGACTGAAATACCTCACAGGCATCTTACCCCGAGGGCCCGACAAGTGCTGCTCTCCGTAGGCACTGTGCTCAATCGGCACAACAATTCCAATGATTTCAGAATGAGAGCTATCAAAATGATATACCTACCTTACTATCTATCACATAAAATGTTTTTGACGCTTTTCAAACCAACTATTACCCATTAAGATAAATCGAACGGGTGCTAGATCAAAGCATAATATTATAACAATCGAATTTTAAACCGGTGGTATGCATAGATCACACAGTATTTCCATGTTTTAGTCGGTAACAGGTACATAAATAACCAATTATAAAAATCAAGAAACAAAGGACCTCAAACAAAGATCCAAAAAAAACATCGATTACTCCCTCATTATGCCATGTAAACCAAATTTTCTATCATTTTTGGAAAGCCCCTGCTAAGGGTGTACTTCCAAGTGCAATAATGTTCATATTTTTTTCTCGACGTGGTTGGGAGTGGAGCTCAAAAAACCTCAAAAATGTCAACATCGGCATCACGTATTCTGTTACAGTTTCTTCTCTACACGCCATATAGGAATGCCGAACGAAAATACCTACCTAGGCCCACATAGGTAGAAAAACGATAAACAAAATGACATAAAAAACAAAACAATCGAGCAATTTTTCTAGAAGTTATAAGATCACGAAGTCAAAACTTGCTGTTTTCGCTAAAATCGCGTTTTCCGGCATATTTCCGGATCTGGGAACGAAACTACTGAATGGACCCAGTTAAAAAAATTATGTGACTAGTGGTGTACATAGATCACATACTAGTACTTTCGAGTTTAACTGAAAATGCGAATTACGAGAAAGTACGGTGTGTGACACCAATAACAAAACGCTGCAAATGATTGTACAGTGGTTTATTATTCCTTCGCTTCAATAATGATTTCGGAAGACTATCCATTTGTGATAGTAATTATTTTAAACATTTCTGAACAATCTCGCCGAAAAACAGATGGTAACTATAAGGGAAAACTCCGTAGCAACTATTGTAATTTTAATCAATTTTATTTTTCTTAATATCCTAATTAAAAGTTAAATTTTTTGCCTTACCCTACAGCTGGAGAAAGTGTTTGACGACCATTCCAATGAGTATAGAACGATTTTTATAGCTTGAAAAACACTCGAGTTATACCCGCATGTCAAATTTCAGAAAATCTCCCGAATTCGGCACAAAAGCTGCGATAACTCGAGAACCAATAAAGCTACCGACTCGGCGATGGTCTCATTCGATTCAGCGTCCAAAAATCAATATGATTTGATACCACGTACACATTTTTTGAAAAACCTTGGAAAATATGAATTTTTTCATCCTCAAAACCCCAAAAATACCCCTAAAATTGAGCTAGCAAGTTGGTTCAAGAATTGGGCCGTCGTAGGACCGAGATTGATTTTTGGTGAAAATTTCAAATTTTTAGCTCTTACAGTTTGGCCGGAAAACTGCTAACGGCGTACGGCGTACGGCGTACGGCGGACAGACAGAATTTTTTTTATTGGATATTCGGACACTACATGCCTTGAAACGTAAAACATCAAATTTTGAGGGGGGGTTATAAAATTTTTTTTCTTGGGCGATTACAATGGTTTATTATTGAATAATAAACCAAAACGCTACAAATGATTGTACAGTGATTTATTATTCCTTCGCTTTAATAATGATTTTAGAAGATTATCTATTTGTGATAGTAATTATTATTCCGAACATTTGCGAACGTTCCCACCGAAAAACAGATTGGTAACTGTAGAGGAAAACTCCGTAGCAACTGTTGTAATTCTAATAATTATCATTTTTCTTCACTTCCGAATTAAAATCTGATTTTTTTTGTCTTACGGAATAGCTGAAGAGAGTGTTCGACGAGCATACCAACGAGCATACGACTTTTATAGCTCCAAGAACTCGCGAGTTACCAAATCAGTAATTAATAACAAAAAATGTCTGAAAATGTCTCAAAGTCGACACAAAAGCTGCGATAACTTGAGAACCGGTATAATAGCTATCCACTCCACGATGGTCTCATTCGATTCAGCGTCCAATGATCTATGGAAATTGATACCAAAAATACACCTTTTCCTGAAAATACCCTTAAAATTGAGCTGGCAATGAGGTTCAAGAATTGGGCTGTCGTAGGACCGAGATTGATTTTTGATGAAAAATATTATAATTTGGCCGGTAAAGTGTTGACGGCGTCCGGCGGACAAACAGTATTGTTTTAATTGGATATTGGGCTTCTACATGCCTTGAAACGTAAAACACCAAATTTCAAGGGGGGAGGTTAGAAATTTTTATTTCGGGTGATTACAATGGTTTATTATTGAATAATAAACCAACAATTCTGTCTGTCCGCCGTACGCCGTCAACACTTTTCAGGCCTAATAAGGAACAATAATAGCTACATTTTTCGGAGGGAACGTTCACAAATAATGTTCGGAATAATTATATCACAGATGGATAATCTGAGTTTTTTTTTTAAACTCAGATCTGTTAATTAATCACAAGATAGAATTTCCCGGTTCACATAAATTTGTACTAGACGAATTGTAGTTGGTGATTTGTTAATCGAATAACAAATTCACTAATATAATTTCCTCTTTTTTTCTTATTCTTTCGATTGTTTTCTCAAAAATAGTTTATCGAGCTGCTGTCTGGAATAGTTACTCACAGGTATGCGACGGGTGTGGGCTTCGGTATCTGCATAGTAGAGTCGGATGGATCCTGAACGCTTTAAGTAGGATCTGCACGTGGTCGTAGCCAGGAGGAACCCTGTCCTCGTAGATCTGGTCCGGTAAAAGCATCCGACGATTCAACTTACATAGTCTGCAACAGATAGAGTAAAAAAAATAAAGAATTACCGCTAAAAAAATTTTCCCGAAAAATCACACTACGTCAACGGAACGTTTCCAACTTTTCTTCCAACGATTTCAAAACAAGGTGTATCTGGTATCGATTTATATAGATTTTTGAATACTGAATCGAATGAGACCATCATAGTAACCATCAAGTAATCGCAGCTTTCGTGTTAAATTTTTGAGATTTTCAGAAACTTGGCGTGATACTTCAAGGATTTTTGGAGCATTAAAAATAGTTTCATCTATACTCATTGAACTGGTTGTCAAACACTAACTTCAAATTTAGCTTTTAATTGGAAAATTGTGACAAATAACTAGTAGTGCGCATAGATCACACAGTACTTCCATGATTGAGTCGGTAACAGGTATAAACCAATTATCAAATCAAGAAGCTTGTACTAAGCTAGTACTAGCTAGCTTGTACTAGCTACGAGAACCCAAAAAATATTAACACTTGAATTACGTTAATTATGCGAAAGTTCAGTACGTGAGCCTAATTCAAAAATTACAGGTCAAGTTTTGTAAAATGACATAACTTTTATGAACCTCCATTGTCAAAAAAAATGTATTTTTACGCGGCATGTAAAAAACGAAATAGTCAATATACCGCATAAGGCGAAAGTACGGCGTGTGATTCGATTGTTACAAGTCCCCCAGCGTTTAGATATAATAATTTTTGCAATCTGAAAAAATGAAAATACAGGCAATTTGCGTATAACGCGGAAGTACTGTATGTGACTCAAGTGATGAAAATCAGACTTCATTCAAACATTTCAAGACCTTGAGCATTCAAATATATTGATTTTAGTGGCTGTAAAAATCAAAGTACAAAATACGCACGAGTGAAATCGTGAAAAAAGCTGATAATTAATTAACATGGTACGGAGTAAGACCCAATATTTATACTAAAAGTTAAGCATCGTCTGCTCGCCATAATGAACATTCTAAGACCACAAATGTTTAAAAATATTGACTCTATAGCCTGTAAAAATCGAAACAGAAAAAACTATGAACGGTTATATCCTGGAATATTAGTACTGTATTTTATCCGAAATCCGGAAACGGCTTATTTGCCACTGGGAGAACATTCTCTGATAATTTCAGTGAGTGTGATTCATCTTTCACGGATATATGACGATTTATGTCATTGTTTGACCGCAGACACACATTAACTTCGTAAACATAGAAGAAAAAATAATTAAAATGACTAGTTCCACGGCCAGAGGATCCCTTGTAATGGTGCTACGAAGCCCCGATGATGCCCGAAGGGGCTAAAGTGCTTGGCAAGCTAATAAAAAACAGGAGGAAAAGTCGCCATGTTTTTCTCCCCCTCAATCTCAACAGCGAAGAATGATCGATGCGACAAGACAACAACGAAAAAAAAGACTATAGGTAGTTGCTTCGATCTGTTTTTGGTGGGAACGTTTACAAAGGGAACGTTCACAAATGTTCAGAATAGTTACCATTTGAAATGGATGGTCCTCTCACATCAGTATTGAAGCAAAGGAATGATAAACTACTCTACAATCATTTTAGCAGAATTTCCTTAACAGCATCGTATGAAACGATTCTCACAAAACGTAGTTGTAACGTTTGGACTAGTAAAATTTCTAATAAAACGTTTCAGGAACGCTTTTTGGCCACGTATTTGAAACGTTTCAGTGAGATAATATTCGTAACGTTTCTATATGGTAAAGTTTCAAATAAAAGCCTTTTTTGGCTGCGGCAGGCGCCAAGAAGTTGGCTACCCGATATTCGTGGCAACATAGGAACAACGACCGCTTCAACTGGTCGTATTCCAGTACTTGTGTGTCTGGTATTGGAATACGATCAGAACCATCAAAGCTGCCTCGTGTCAGCAGTACTGCTGATGCTAATAAACTTAGGAGAGCAACCAAATTGGTGGAAAACGTGAGAAAAGGGAGGGAACGCAATATTCGAAGTTTCCCCCTGTTTAATAACATTTTCAACAACAACAACATCACCCACGAATCACGACTCTGATCCTGTACTTCGCCTGTACCGGAACACTAAGGTACGAGGACAATATCACGCCAGCACGTCATCGAGGAAAATCACTAGGACTTAAGTAAAGTCTAAAACTTGTAGGTTGCTTGGGCTTTGTTGTATTAGTTTTGCAATATTATAATTCTGTCCAGGGGTTGTGAGGTAAAGAAAACCCAGGCGACTCATTCTCCACCTCACAACCCCCGGACATCAAGAAATGCGACTAGAAGGAAAAGAAGTTGTTCATATGGGATAGGACCTGTTTAAATTCCTAGATATCTCCAGGAATCTACCAGACGAAGGTAACAAGTTCAGGTACCCTCTTTTAGTACGGCTTAAAGGATCAGTGGACGGCCAAGTTAGAAGGTGAATTTAGAGCGAATCTGACCCTGACAGCTTCAAAAACACTTTTTTAGCAACGTATCTAAAACGTTTATTCACCACGTACTTGTACCGTTTGGATAGGGGGGGTTTCTAATAAAACGTTTCAACAACGTATTTGAAGTCAGAACGCATTCGAAACGTATCCATGGGTAACGTTTAAGGAACGATTTTTCAGAAATGTATTTGATAACTTCTATTAGGAACGCATTCGTAACGTTTCAATTGGATACATTCCGAATAAAACAGTGCAAAACCGTTTTTACTTCCATGTTTACGTAGTAAATGGAAGTATTGAGATCGTCTGAAAAGTCGAATTCGGAACCGAGGTCCTGATGGAAGAAATTTTCACTCAGAAACACTTTCTGAACAAGTGTCTGTGTGTCTGTGTGTCTGTGTGTCTGTGTGTCCGTCTGTCCGTCTGTCCGTCTGTCTGTGGTCACAAACTGACATAAATCGCCATATCTCCCTGAAAAATGGATGAAACCCTATGAAATTATAAGAGAATGTTCTCCCAGTGATTGTGCAAAATTAGGTTTTTCCGGATTTTGAATTACACACAGTACTTCCGAGATATAAGCGTTAAAAGTTTTTTCTGTTTCGATTTTTAGAGGCTACGAGAGTCAATATTTTTCTACGTTTGAGGGCTTGAAATGTCGGTTATGGCCAGCAGAAAACACTAGATTTTTTGTATAGTGGGTCACATACAATGCCTCCACGTTATGAGCGATTTTCACGATTTCACAAGTGCATGTTTTGTATTTGATTTTTACAGGCCGCAAAACTCAATGTATTTGAATGTTTGAGGTCTTAAAATGTTGGGGTTGGCGATTGAATGATGCCTGATTTTATGAAGTGGGTCACATGCAGTACATCCACGTTATTTGCACATTTGCTACATTTTGATTTTTATAGACCACAAAAATGAATATATTTGAACGCTGAAGGACTTAAAATTTTTCTATATGACAGTTGAATATCGCTTGATTTTTGATATTGGGGTCACATGCAGTACCTCATCGTAAAACGCATTTTCAGTTGTTTAATTTGTATTTTTTGGGTTTCTTTGCTTTAAATGTGACCAACTTTGACCTCGTTCACAAAAATTTGTTTTGCATAGTTTGGATAACACACAGTACTTCCGCATTATGCCTTTTTTTAACTTTTGAGATTTAATAGACCGCAAGAGTGAATATACATTAGACTTTGAATTTTCTATATGACAGCTGAATATTGCTTGATTTGTATTATTGGGGTCACCTGCAGTACTTCCTTGTAAAACCATTTTCAGTTATTTTATTAAGCGTTATTGTACTTTTAGGGTCTCTTTGCTATAAATGTGACCAACTTTGACCTCGTTCACAAAACTTGTTTTGTATGGTTTGGTAACACACAGTACTTCCGCTTCATGCCATTTTTTAACTTTTGAGATTTTAATAGACCGCAAGAGTGAATATACAGTAGACTTTAAATTTTCTATATTTATGACAGCTGAATATTGCTCGTTTTTTATTATTGGGGTCACCTGCAATACCTCCTCGCAAAACGCATTTTCAGTTACTGTACTTTTTGGGGCTCTTTGCTATATATTTGACCAACTCTGACCACGTTCACAGAACTTGTTTTGTATAGTTTGGATAACACACAGTACTCCCGCCTTATGCCGTTTTTTTTGCATTAGAGATTTTTATAGACCACAAGAGTGAATATACTTTAGACTTTAAAATTTTCTTTATGTCAGTTGAATTTTGCTTGATTTTTATTATTGGGATCACCTGCTGTACTTCCTCGTTAAACGCAATTCAGTTATTTCATTCTAGCGCTCTTGTAACATTCGGGTCTCTGCTTTAAATGTGACCAACAACGATCATGTTTTGTTTTGTTTTGATCACATACCGTACTTCCGCCCTACGCCGTTTATCGCTGTTGAGCTTTTTACAGGGTGCAAAAATCAATACGTTTGACGCTAGAGGTATTAATATTTATAATTGCGAGTGAATGACGCCTGATCTTTACCGCTAGGGTCACGTTTCGGCCATCCTACGATTTTCTCGATTTTATAATTGGTTATTTAGCATCTTATTGAAACGTTTTATTCAGAATGTATTTCTAACGTTTCCATTTTGTAAAGTTCCCAATAAAACGTTCAAAAACGTCTTTTTAGCAACGTATTTGAAACGTTATCAGACCTGTCAACGTATCAGAACGTATATGTAACGTTTTGATTGCTGTCGGTTCGAGAGCGTTATTTCAGCAACGTATTTGAAACGTTTTTGTGAGACGTACTTTTAACCTTCAGCTGGTGACGTTTCAAAGACGTTATAGTTACTTCGCTGAATTACTGTAAGCTTCGTAAACTAGAAGAAATCTTCATGAACGTATAAGAGACGTTCGGTGCTGTGCGGGACCAGGTTCATGTAACACTTTCTCGGTTTTCATCGAACGGTTTCAATCGATCAATTCTCCACAACCTGAGTCCCTGCTGAGAAAGGATCTTAGAGTATTTTTTATCCTCCACTGGGTCATTAATTGTTTGAAACACAATCAATCACGGTTACCTATCAAACCCAAGTTAGTCACGGATACTTCCTTTGATGCCACTTGATGCACTTCGATATTGAATGCACGAAGGAGGAAAAAATTGTTACCATCTATCGATACGACGTTCATATAAGAAAATCCTCATTCTTTGTCAGCGGCGAACCGAACCGTAAACTGAAGCAGTTTCATTTTTATTATTAGGAATAAATTGGTAATTTCAACAAAAAATGTTTTTGATTTTTCTGTAAATTTGATTGGTCGACAACTAGGAGTTTCATTTCTTGATGGAAGTTAATTTTTTTTCTATTAACCAATAGAAACACTTCGAATTTTAAACAACTCTGAAAGTTTACTCAAGTCTCTTGAAAAAATTTGAAGACTTCATAATTGATGATAAACATCTAGAACGGCCCGATTCAGCAATTAAGATTTAAAAGAATTAAATTTGCAGTTCAAATTATTCACGAACCGTACTACACCTTCACTCATAGATACTTATTTAAACACATTTCATTTAACTCACAGTAAGTATATTCCAAAATATTAATGTAAAATCGAACGAACTTCTTTCACTTTCAACCATTTGATATGGGCAGCCTCGAGGATCGGCGAAAGCCGTATCGCGATTGAAAATGGTAGCAAAGGAATCGTGTCAGCCAAATCCGTCAACGGTTGGCATTTCCTTTTCATCGCCGTTCAAACGGGGAAAAAAAGCTGACGCAAAAGAATAGAAGCACATGGATGGAAAAAAGAAATGAAATTAACTGAATGAAGAGCAGGACGAGCGAACAGTGATGGAGAAAAGGGTTTGAGGACTGCGACGTTTCTACTTGGAAGGGACCAGTGGAAGGTGGACAGCGGACAGAATTCAAGAGAAGACGTCGCGACCGACAAAAGCCGTCCCCCAAAAGAGAAGCTGGAAATAAATCTTGTAATGAACCAAATAAACGATTCGCCGAGTCCATTTGTGCAAGACAACCGCTCTCCCTTTGTCTTTCATTTTCAATCCGTCTTCGTTCCCTCTCTTTTCAACTTCCTTTAGCAGGAGAGATCCAAGTGCCTCCGCATTCTCGTCCAGTGCAGCCAAGATCACACCGTTCCCGATTCTCTTCGTTCGAATCAACTGCTCCTCAAAAGATTGTACAAAGGTCAATATCACTGAGGAGGTAAGCAGCGATGATTATACATTCAAATCTTTTTGAGCTAATTTCTCTTAGAAGCACTTTTCACACCCAGAAAAAAATACATATAGGTTCCTACGTTCAGAATGGTTAATTTCCCCCCATTGCGAGGGGAAATTTCCCCGTTTCTTCATGACATTTCTCGTCGTGTCCTTCTCTGTCTCTTTTCAAAACGGAAGGTCGCACTGGAGAGTCGAGTACGTAATGGCTCCCGCATTTTATCCGGTTCGTAGACGAGGCGAGGGTGAGCCTGACAAAAAATGCTCAACTTGACTCTTCGGGGCAGAACAAACGGTCGATACATTGTGCGGGAGAGATGCTTGGAAGGCGAGGGAATTGAGGAAGAACGAAAGACCAAATGGAGGGGTTTCTACTTGAAACATTAGCGAATGCCGTCAGTATCCTAATGCAGATAAGATTGAGCTTCAAAGGAATCTAAGGTAGGTAAAGAAAAAGCATAAATAAATAATATTACATTTCATCTAGCAAGTATAGCCACCCACACTATACATCGAGAAATTAAGAAATTTCATTGAATTAGTAACTTGTGCGAAGTACTTCCATGTTGATCTCTTTAAATGGAAGTATTGTGATCGTCTGAAAAGTTGAATTCGGAATGGAGGTGAATTAGAAAGAATTAGAAATGTTAACAAGTACTAGGTACACTCAGAAACACTATCCGAACAAGTGTCTGAGGTCAGAAAGTTACAAAAATCGCCATATCTTCCTGAAAAACGAATGGAACTCAATAAATTTTCAGGGAAGGTTTTCCCAGTGAAATTAGTCGTTTCCTGATACAGGATAACATACAGTACCTCTGAGAATTAACACGTTCAAAATGTTTTCTATGTTCAATAGTCAATATAGTGAAACGTTAAGGTCTGAAAATGCTTGTTATAGCAAGCAGATGACCCATGATTTTGTTATCCATTGGCTCACACACAGTACTTCCACGTTATTAGCATTTTTCGTACTTTATAAGCGTTATTTTGTAGTTTAATTTTTACAGATTTGATTTACTCAATAAATTTGAACGCTGAGTCTGGAAATATCCGGGAAGGCCATTGAAAGACGACTGATTTTTTTTATCGCGTAGGTCACATACCGTATTTATTCGCATACTGACAATAATTTAATTTTTACAGACCCCAAACGTCAATTTTATGTTTCAGCCCTGGGCAGTTTGAATTCGTCTTTATCAGCTAAACGTCGCTGGATTTTATTATTTGGGTCGTTTTCAAAGTTTTGGGTCTCCTTGCTATAAACATGTCCCACTTACTCAAAACTAGCTTGGAACTCACATTACTTTCGCCTCATATGGTTTTTCACAATTTTGATTTTTACGTCATTCCTGAATTGCGCATGAGTCTCCCTTCAAAGCTGGTTATAGATTTTTGGGTGTCGTTGCTATAAAAATGATCACATTTCACTAAAACTTAGCTCCTATCTTTAGGCTCACATACGCCACTTCCGCATTATTAACCTAATTCGTGAGTGTTTCTATTTATGTATGGTTCGCCTGGCTAGTTTTTTAACAACAGTAGTTGTAGAGTAACATCGTTGTATCCTTAGTCGGAACTTCTTGATTTTATAATTGATTGTTCCAGTTACCGACTCAAACATGGATGTACTGTGTGATATATGCACTGGTTTTAGATAATATAGGTATTGCTATCAGAGTTCATTATCGTGATAGTAGTTTTGGTGCGCCATGATAATTGACGAATTATCATCTTTTCTATAATTTGTCTTATGGACAAGTGCTCACACTTAACTCAAGTCCTCCATTCCAATGTCAATAGAATGGCTGATTTTTTAAGCGAATTCAAATAGATTGAGGTTTTAGCATAACTACAGCTGAGTATTAAGCTAAGTATTTGAAGAATACTCTTGATGGATACTCATGATTATAAACTTCGTCCCCTATCGACAGATGATTGTATAAAGCCATCAAGTCGTCGACGCGTTGCACTATTTAGCCTACCCTAACGCCAACCTAATTTTCACTAACTTCATGCCATTTCTATTAAAATAAGTTGAATTTTAATAATATTGTTTAAAACCATGCGAAGAACTGGCGATTCTAAAGAGAGAAATGAGGATACAGCAGATTATTCTGGGGTTTCTATTAGTTCCAATTTCGACGTATTTCTGACTATTTTTTTAAAGAACGGGGCAATTTATTTTGTTGATTATTATAATCGAACATGTTACAAGACCAATTATTACAGTTCTCTACATTTCTATATTTTCCCAATCGATGATCCATTCATAATATCAAGAAATCAAATACTTACAATACATTTAATAGTTGTTATTCCACATGAACGGAGCATTATTCGCTTTCATGTCTGTGAAGGTCAAGGGCTATGGCGAAAAGCGATGACAAGAAGAAAAACCAGTACCTAGTGTGCATGGATCACGTAGTACTTCCATGTTCGAGTCGGTAACAGACGTAACCAATTATAAAATCAAGAAGCTCGTACTAAGGGCGCAACGTTATTACTCAACAACTGTTATTGATAAACTAGCAAAGACAATCCAAAAATAGAAAAACGCACCAATTACGTTGATAATGCGGAAGTGAAACATTACAAGCCAAGTTTTGTCAAATGAGATCATTTTTATGAATCTCCAGCGTCAAAGATATTGATTTTTCCGCGGCATGTGAAAAACGGTAAAATGTCAATAAACCGCATAAGGCGGAAGTGCGGTGTGTGATCCAATCCATACATGACAAGTTTTGTGAAATGGAGTCACATATAAAGCAAGAAGACCCATATATACTAATGTGCACTAATCAAATGACTGAAACCGCGAATTACGAGGAAGTACTGTATGCGATACAGTTGATAAAAATCAGGTATCATTCAATTGCCGTTCCAAACATTTCAAGAGCTTGAACGTTCTAATATATTGGTTTTTCCGGCCTGTAAAAATCAAAATACAAAACATGCACCTGTGAAATCGCGAAAACGGCTTATATCGTGGAGGCACTGTATGTGACCCAATATACGAAAAATCTGGCGTTTTCTGCTTGCCAACACCGATTTTTCAAGCCCTCAAACGTAGAAAAATATTCCAAACAGAAAAAACGTTGAACTCTTATATCTCAAAAGCACAGTGTTTTTCAAATGTAAAAAAACCCAATTTTGCTCAATCACTAGGAAAACATTTTTTGAAAATTTCGTTGAATTTCATTCATTTTTCAGGAAGATATTTTATGTTAGTTTGTGACCATAGACAGACGGACACATACACAGACACATGTTCAGGTACTGATTTTTTTTAGTATAGTTCAACTTTCTTGCAACAGGACCTCGGTTGCAAATTCGACTTTTCAGACGATCTCAATACTTCTATTCATTACGTAAACATGGATGTAATACCTATTTAATATTAATAATAACGTTTATACGTCTACGGTTTCTTCGATTTATTGCAAGAATGTATTTACAAGCATAATTAACACCATAATTGGGATTGTAATTATAGGATATGAGTGAAAAAGCCGCCGAAGCAACAACACTTCCTGCAATAAATAATAATATTTAATTCGGTTCAACGCAATGGTCGGCGAAGTTTCCCGTTGAAGTCCAAAGTAAAGAGGTAAAATGAGGTTTTATATGACAAAAAAACATACCTCAGGTTATCGACAGCTTGTCTTTTGGACTGAGTTACATGAACAAAATAAATACAGTTGAGATTATAAATGATATAGTTCTTTACTATTATAGAAATAGATTTTTCCGCCTTGGTTTTTCGAGCTATAATGCATCATAGGTTGGGTAATTTCGACCAAAAAAATGTTTTTGACGCACGGGTTTTGGAAAATATACTTACAGCCTTCCAGCATCTCAGGCTCGAAATTATATCGTGATTGGATGTTTCATGGTTAGTTTCTCGGGTCAACCTTAGCTAATTTGGTACCTGCAATTGACTGAGCACGACTTGCTGTTTATTCTAGGCTCACAATTTGGAAAAATAAACCATCACGTTTAAGCTGAATGCAATGGAGGTTCATTTTCATGTGCCTCAGAGTAAATCGTGTATCGAAGGTGCCATTTCCCCCGCCTTCAAGTTGAGCGCTACGATATTCACGAAGACGGAGGATAATGGCACCTTTTAAGCCGCATCATCTTTGTGGTCGATGTCTTACCGTATTCACGTACACGCTGAAAGTGTGCGGATTTGCCCGCCCCACCGAATAGTTTGATTGCTGGTTCGAGGCTCACAATTTTTCAAATTGATGGTTCTCTTGATTTTGTAAGCACAGAGGAGGCTCGTCGTTTTGAGCAGAAAGAGTCGTCAACTGCGGAACTTATGACGATCATTACGAGATTAGGAAACCAGTTACAATTGCAACGGAACTGAATGTTGAGGAAAGCTGTCCTTCAGTTAGGGTGTTAATATCAACAGTGATCACGGAATTTTCAAACTCGAGAGGTACGATTAATGGAATCCGATTGCAACCGGCCTTAAGCGCAGAATGAACGTGACGTGCAAGATTATTCGAAACTCATGCAAAGATATTATTTCGAAGGCGTAGCCAACCTTTAACGTGAAATTCATACCTAAAGGTTGAAATATTTTTCTTTTTTCATTCCCCTCGGCCAACGGAGAGAATGCCGTATCGACTCATCGAGAGAATGATCTTTTTAAATCTCGATAAAACTCTTCAAGTCCACTGATTTTTATAAATTAATCGTTTCGACAATAATTACAAAAGTATGCATGAATTCTAATGAAATACCCAGATTGGGCGCATTCAAAATTAGTTATAAGCATATTCGACACAGTTCCAACAAGATGGCAGCAGAGCGCATTTCCCCCCATTCACGGATATAAATAATAGAATCCAGTTTTACTTTGCATGCATTGATAGGATTTGGCCGCTCTCTAGGGGTAAATTCCAGAGCGAGTCACTCGAAAATCGAACAAGCATAGTATACAGCAATAATACGATTTAAAAAAATGTATGATATGGATGAGACATTTTTCGAATAAATGATTTCGTATGGAATAATGATAGTTGGACGAGTTAGTTTAAATAATTAATTTGTTATGATATGGTACTTTAATCGTATCATTTTAATTCGATAAATGTTTTAGTTGATTATTGAGCAACATTTAATATTTGACGGTATCATATTATGTACGACACATATTAAGATCTGAATTCATTTATGATATGATTTTATGATACAATTTACATGACAAAAATATAGTATTTAAAATATTAATTATTTCGCTAAATTATTAAGTATATGAATAATTTAAAAGTGGGCGTGAATATTCGGAACCCCCATTTTTAGCATTCTTCGTCATTCTAACGGCACCTAATTTAAAAGAAAAAAAATTAATTAACTATATCGAGTGCTGCACTTCTGACAGCTAACAAGCTGTTTAAGTCTAGTTTGTGACCCAATAAGGTGTGAAATTGGCCTTTAAATGACGTAGTCGTCCCAGCCCTTTCGCTGGTAACGGTCGATAAAAAGCGACGTGTACAATCGAATCGACCATCCGCAGATTAAGGATCAACCTGTCATTATTAATGGCTTAACGGGAAGCATCGGAAAGGTTTTTTTTCTTAAATCGTCGATTCCGATATTCTATTTATAAAAAGCGTTCGACCGCGAAAAACAACCAGTTGGGAGTTGTATTTTTGCTCCAGATTTTAAACCGGGATTACTTTTCGCTTCAATTGACCCGGATAGTTTTTTGGATTACTAATGTTTTAATGTCAAAGCATATAGTCCACCTCCGAAATCCCGGGGAGTGACCAAGCTCGAAAAACAAGGTGACAGGCGATAATCGAAGCGCGGAACCAGTTTTCCGCGAGTTGAGTTAGGCGTCCAGCTCAATCGGAGGAAGGTTATTATTTGCAGAGATATTCGAAAAAATGGTCACTGTTTTCGTCCTCTTACCACAATATACATAAGGCAAGAAGGCGATTTGTGGAAAGAGATTGAGAAGCCGTTCGTTACTATAATTACTAATTACTTGGTGGTTACCAATAAACTTAGATTTTTTCTCATCGAAAATTTTCAGATTACTTCGTTTTCGCACCCTTAACTCTTTAAAAAAAATTCTTACTTAGAATTCCACTCTTGAATAGTCATCAAGTAGGTCAATAAACTTTTAAAACATTGTTTCCTATACATATAATAGAGGGACTAAAAAATTAAAATCAAAAATTATTATTTTTTAATTAAAAAAAAAAAATTTTTTTTCAATTTTTATTAATTAACGAAATATATAATATTCTAACTTACCAAACGTGTTGGCAGCATATTCGTAATAATTCAACAACCGAAGGGAGAAGATGAATGGTGAAACTTTGGCGTCGTAGGAGGTCTTACATGACGCCTGGTAGTCTGTAACAGAAGAAAAAAACTATAGTCAGTATTATTTTCAAACGAACATTTCATTCAATTACCCTTGACTTAAATCTTATTTTTAGGTATTCAATATTTTTATTTTCTTGTGGAAAATTTTAATTAGCGTTGCTTAAGAACTTGGAATAGTTATTTTTGGGGAAAACAAACAATAATAAATATTCCTAAAGTCAAGAAAAACCACTGACAGTAAATACATTTTTAAACGCCTCACCAATCCATTGTAACACAATCGGAAGATATATCTCGTAATAGTAGTTTGATATCGATGGTTGCCTCGCTTCATTTAGCACATTTGTTTCTGTAGTTGGGGTCAGAATCCCACGACCTCGGCTACATCACCTCAGGCACTTACACGCCTCCGCCCGCCTAGTTTACGTCGAAAATCCACGCGCTCGGGATGTCAGTCGTCCGATGAAGGGAATCGAGACCCCAAGAGGATATCTACGTTTGGGTATCCTGTTTTTGAATTTCGTCGAGTTGTGAACGAGAGTTCATTCGTTACTGAAAACCGCGTGTTAAACTGTTACACTCGATTCAATCCCGACTATACTTACTTTGAAGTTTAACAAAGTAGTATAGTAGTGAAGTACTTTTAAGACCAATAACTTTTTTCTTCTCAATTTACTCAACCAACCAACGACCAGTTGTCGTTGACAAATCGCTTCTTCTTCTTTGTTTGGAAGCTCGTACTATTTGCCGACGTCAATTACATTGAAAAAGTCTCCCATTCATTGCTATTTTGAGATGGGAGCAAATCTATTGCGCCGGTTGCAAGTTTCGAATCGTTAGCTGACGTTGCCTCTCGGCTCTGGATTATTTAAGCCGCCTCGCGGCTGAGTCTCATTTGCAATTACTTAATTTACAAGATATTGCCAAATAACGTACCCCACAACTGACTATGCCCCAGCAGCATACTGCGGTATGAACAGCGAGTGGGTCGACTGAAACAAGGAAGTACTGTGTGATCTGTGCACACCACTGGTTTCAATAACAGTTGTAGTGTACTGACGTGTTGCGTCCTATGAATGAGCATTTTGATTTAACCATTACATACTGGTTTTAATAGAATATTCGGATTCTACATGCTTTAATACGTAAAAAATCACATTTTGAGGGGTTATTCTTTATTTTCCAGGGCAATTAGAGTGGTTTGTCATTGAATGATAAACCAAAAACATCGAGAGGGAGATAAAACCATGTACCTACCTAATGAATCGGTCCTCGACTACGATTACTTAAACTGCGTTTATTCTACAAGAAAAAAAAAAGTCGTCATATGAATGATTCGGTGCCTAACCGATACCCCAGTCGATCGCAGTTAACTGTCGACAGTACTCTTAAGTACAGGAGCGACGCGTCGAATGCGAAACTACCTGATTGAACCAATCTAATAAAGCTTAAGATCAATTACTACCAGTCAACCAGCTATAAAAAATCTCGTTCCTAGATCATTACTGCCCTCAGGTGCGCCACACGCAGTGTAAAAAAGAACGGCGATATTGTCTCATTAGGAGTGCCCGTCGTGTTATTTCTCGTTTGTTGTTTAGTCTTGGAACGAAGAGTACGTCCTGATTGTGCAATCAGTTGCCCAACACGTACGCACCTTTGTAAGGAAGAACTGCAGTGTAGATTGGCGAGCTAGGGAAGCAACCTAAATGCACATAAAAGGAAAATAAGTTGAGCTCGGGCCCAGCCTATGTTAGACGACTAATATCACAGGTAAAAAAGCTAGCTATAGATGCTAAAAAAATTGGTAGATGCAAATTTCAGAGTGATTTTTAACCGACTTCAAACAAGGAGGAGGTTACTATGGTCGTCTAGCGGGATTTTTTTTTTTTTTTTTTCGGTATGTGTTGTCCACCGGTGTTCAGCTCCTGTACGTCCGATCGGGTTACTTTTTTTTTTGTTTGAAAGGGTTACTATCCAGGTAGGTCCCATAATTTTTTCAATTGAGTCCGTCCAGTAGTTACGTCTCCAGACGCGGAGAAACGCCGGAAAACGTGATTTTCGCGAAAAAAGGAAGTTTTGACTTTACAAGCTTATAACTTCTAGAATACTTGCTCGATTGTTTTGTTTCTGGTGTCATTTTGTTCATAATTTATCTGCCTACAAGGGCCTAGCTCCAATTTTTCGTTCGGCATTCTAATATAGCGTGTAGAGAAGAAAGTGTAACAAAAAACGTGATGCCAATTTTCACTTTTTTGAGGTTTTTCGAGCACCGTTCCCAACCACGTCGAGAAAAAAAATATGAACACTAGTGCACTTGATAGCACTTAGCTAGAGCTTTCCAAGGATGGTAAAAAATCAAGTTTAGGTGGCATAATAAGGGAGCAATCAATGTTTTAATGGACCTGTATTTGAGACCTCATAACTTCCAAACCAAAACTGTTTTTCCATAGTTTTTAAACTTAAATTGTTCAAATTTGAGTCTAGTTTACGTGATTCAAATTTGGTATTGATTGTACTAAAGTTAGATACTTTTTAGGCCGTATTTCTAAAAAATTTGTTTCAAAATCACGTTTTTTGGACTATTTATGCTTGTAGAAAAAAAACTACGTTAGTCATAGCATTCTCGTTAGAAGATTTGATTTCAGCGTTAAATTTTCAATAAATAACATGGTTTTCAAGGCCAAATAACTCCATTTAAATGCACAAACGTTTTGCGAATTTCTAAAATTTGGTTCGGATTCTCTCATTCAGTGTGAATGCGGATACGCTTCAGGAAATCACCACTCTATTATCGTTAGAGAAATAAAGAACGAGTGAATTGGTGCAATTCAGTAACCAGCAATGGTGTAGACAATTATTTGAGTTTTGTAAGGTGTATCAATGGGATCAAAGTATCCGGTATGTTGACCAAGAGACCCAAATCAGTGGATGGATTAGTCCAAACGTTCAAACTCACTCTCAATCAACATAATAACATTGAAAATAGTTAGGTAATCATTATACTTTAGAACTTCAACGTTCAACGGACTTATGAATTGAGTTTGGACGGTTAGTAGTAAGTGACATGAACACAATAATGAAAGCTTGGGAAAATTCTGTAAAGAGAGCTGTCCATAATTGTAAGTCACTAAAAAGAGAAAAATAAAAAAAACTTTAAAAAAAAATAAAACCGACTTCAAAAAGTTTGTCTATAAAATACACTCTGAAAAGGAAAAAATAACAAAAATGTCCCAACTTCGCAGCAACTCATTCGCCAACTACACATTTTAAGGACTACTTTACTACTCGTATTGACCTGACCACTTCCTGATTGATTGGATCACCTTCCCTAATAATATAAAAATTACTATTTCTCATTTCCCAAATGATTAAAAGATTTTCCTTTCACCACTGAATTGCCTCCAGATTGATCATCTTTTGGAGTCGGCGCCTCTCTGGCAAAATGACTACCCGATGGTTACAAATAAATATGAATTTACGATAAATTAGTAGGTGCCAGGTAAAAATTCTGGGTCTGGACGTAAAGATTCTTAGAGAAATCTGAAATGGTTTTTAGGAAAAGGCGTGAATAGTCACCTTCAAATCGACAGTTCTCATAAATGCTGATTTGCTCTGTTCAAGAATCGTGAAAACTCATGATATTTATATTCTTACTAATTCGGAATCTATAGGCTTCTCCAATACAATATAAGAGAGGCGCCGACTCCAAAAGATGATCAATCTGGAGGCAATTCAGAGGTGAAAGGAAAATCTTTTAATCATTTGGGAAATGAGAAATAGTAATTTTTATATTATTAGGGAAGGTGATCCAATCAATCAGGAAGTGGTCAGGTCAATACGAGTAGTAAAGTAGTCCTTAAAATGTGTAGTTGGCGAATGAGTTGCTGCGAAGTTGGGACATTTTTGTTATTTTTTCCTTTTCAGAGTGTATTTTATAGACAAACTTTTTGAAGTCGGTTTTATTTTTTTTAAAAAAGTTTTTTTTGTTATATTCTGGTTATCAAAGAATACTGAAATGGTGCCTCGTGCCGCATCCCCACTGTCGTATCACATAAACTATACAGTTGTATTGGTTAGATCTTTCGGGAATGGGTGGAGCACGTCACGTGTGGAGAGTTGAAGAGGTCACGAAGTACCGGGTAATTACTTACTGAGAGACTGAGCTCATCGAGCGAAGAAAGAAGGCTCCTTTGGCCTTAGCCGACCCCGAGAGCTCTATGAAGTTTATATTTATTTTTTGTTTTCATTCTAAATCTAGCTTTGCTGGAAACTAATGGACAATAGTTTCCATTGTACTATAACAATTCTTTGGCTGGAAAAAATTAATACTTTTATCATCGAGAGCGACTAGTCAAAGTTAAAAAATTTCACAAACGATAAGTAAATGAAACAAAACTTGAAAAAAAATTAAACCGACTTCAAAACTATCAGCCTATAAAATAAACTCTGAAAAGGAAAAAATAACAAAAATGTCCCAACTTCGCAGCAACTCAACTACCAACTACACATTTTTAGGATTACGTTACTACTTGTATTGACCTGACCACTTCCTGTAAAATTGTATCACCTCCCCTAATAATTAAAAAAAAAAAAAACTATTTCTCATATCCCAAATAATTAAAAGACTTTCCTATCACCTCTGAATCGCCACGAGATTGATCACTTTTTGGAATCGGCGCCTCTGTCATACTTTCTTGTAAAAACCTATAGAATCCGCACTAGTAAGACTATAACAATCATCATTTTTCATGATATTTGAACAGAGCAATTCAGCATTTATGAGAGCCAATTTTTAACAATATCAATTTTTCTTCTCCAAGTGGTCGTATTACTTCTTTCTGGCCTAGGGATGCCATAGGTACCCTTGGTCCTATAATGCCCTGAAGAACCCCGAACGGGCGAAAGTACTCGGCGTAATAAAAAGAAGAAAAATGGAAGCATATCAATGCAGAAAGAATATCAATTTTACAATGACTATATATACGCCTTTTCCTAAAAAACCATTTCAGATTTCTCTATAAGTCTTCAAGTCAAGACCCAGTCTTATTACCTGGCACCTACTAAAGTATTATACATTCATATTTATTTGTACCATCCTTAAGCGATTCTGCCAGAGAGACGCCGACTCAAACATGATCAATCTGGCGGCGATTCAGAGGTGAAGGAAAGTCTTTTAATCATTTGGGAAATGAGAAATACTCATTTTTATATTATTAAGGGAGGTGATCCAGGTCAGAACAAGTAGTAAAGTATTCCTTAAAATGTGTAGTTGGTGGCTGAGTTGCTGCGAAGTTGGGACATTTTTGTCATTTTTTCCTTTTCAGGGTTTATTTTACAGGCTGATAATTTCTCTTTCCTCTTTTTAGTGTTTCGCAATTATGGACAGCTCTCATCACAAAATTTACCCAAGCATTCTTTATTGTGTTTTTGTCACCTGCCAAATAAAATAACCGGCCAAAAAAAATCATGAATCTGTTGGAGACTGAAGATCTAAACTATAATGATTACCTAACTACTTTCAATGCTATTATGTTGATCGTGAGTGAGTTTGAACGTTAGGAATACATGGAATAATCTATCCACTGATTTGAGACTCTTGGTCAACATACCAGATGCTTTGATCCCAATGATCCACCTTACAAAACTCGAATAATTTACTACACCATTGTTGGCTACTGAAATGCACCAATTTACTCGTTCATTATTTCTCAAATGATTTTCCAAGTAATGATTCTCTCATGCCTATTCGCAATTTCACTGAATGAGAGAATCCAAACAAAATTTCAGAAATTCCCTTAACATTTGTGCATTATAATGAAATTATTTGGCCTTCAAAACCATTTGTTATTTATTAAAAATTTAACGCTGAATTCAAATCTTTTAACGACAATGCTATGACTAACGTAGTTTTCTTTTTCATAAATATTCCAAAAAACGTGTTTTTGAAACAAAGTTTTTAGAAATACGGCCTAAAAAGTATCTACTTTCAGTCCAATCAATACCAACCGCTATTCAACCATAGTAAACTCCTCCTTTTGAAATCGGTTGAAAATGACGAAGGTTAAGAAATTATTTGTCGACTCGCTGTAATATATCTGCCGCTATAATTAATTATCTGACGTTTGAAAATGAGTATACGGCAACTAGCGAAGAATGAAATGGAAATCCGAATAGAATGGACTAGGAACGTAGTGATCAATCTCCTATCATCAATAATGTCCTGAAACGGCGGCAACTTCATCAGCCGCCCAGATTGGCAAAACGTGAGGGGATTCAAAACATTATAGTCGACTAGAAAAACCGGTCTCACCGAAGATAACACAGAGTACTTCCATCTATGGGCGGATACTTGGCAAATCGGGTGATTTAAATGCAGGACATGCAATAGGGAAGATTAATAGCGATAGAGGTTGAACGTCGGGGTTAAAGTTTGGAGGGAAAAGTAAAATCTTAAATAAAGTAGAACGACTTTAGAAAAACACCTTGTACTGAGATGTAGTGAGGAACAATTTGGAAACCAGTGGTAGCACGAAATATTTTCACAGCTATAATTAAAAGTGATTTCCGAGCTATAAGAGCTATATTTTCCGACTTTTTGAACAACTGGAAATCTAATTTAATACAGTGCAAACAGATAGGGATTTCAGTAAACCATCTGAAATAAATATTTTTAACGACCTAGTTAACAGTTTTAACTACTTATAAGTATTTATTTAGGATAAAAATGAAATTCGCCGATTTTTTTTAATTTTTTCTTTTTTTTTAGTAAAATCTAACGTGAACCGGGTATCAGACGTTATTTGAGATTGACGTTTTTAATGTGTATATTAAAAAAACTTTTTTAAAAAAAAATAAAACCGACTTCAAAAATTTTGTCTATAAAATACACTCTGAATAGATTCCGAATTACCAGTAGTATGAATATAAATATCATGAGTTTTCACGATTCTTGAACAGAGCACATCAG
Organism: Tupiocoris notatus; assembly: GCA_037159825.1. Taxonomy (NCBI): domain Eukaryota; kingdom Metazoa; phylum Arthropoda; class Insecta; order Hemiptera; family Miridae; genus Tupiocoris; species Tupiocoris notatus. The sequence continues at coordinate 245,225 of JASJUZ010000198.1, read as the reverse complement.
CATTTATGAGAACTGATTATTAACAATATCGATTTGAAGGTGACTATTCACGCCTTTTCCTAAAAACCATTTCAGATATCTCCAAGAATCTTTACGTCCAGACCCAGACTTGATACCTGGCACCTACTAATTTATCGTAAATTCATATTTATTTGTAACCATCGGTTATTTTGCCAGAGAGGCGCCGACTCCAAAAGATGATCAATCTGGAGGCAATTCAGAGGTGAAAGTAAAATCTTTTAATCATTTGGGAAATGAGAAATAGTAATTTTTATATTATTAGGGCAGGTGATCCAATCAATCAGGAAGTGGTCAGGTCAATACGAGTAGTAAAGTAGTCCTTAAAATGTGTAGTTGGCGAATGAGTTGCTGCAAAGTTGGGACATTTTTGTTATTTTTTCCTTTTCAGAGTGTATTTTATAGAAAAAATTTTTGAAGTCGGTTTTATTTTTTTTTTTTTAAAGTTTTTTTATTTTTCTCTTTTTAGTGACTTACAATTATGGGCAGCTCTCTTTACAGAATTTTCCCAAGCTTTCATAATTGTGTTCTTGTCACTTAATATACTAACCGTCCAAACTCAATTCATAAGTCAGTTGAACGTTGAAGTTCAAAAGTATAATGATTTCCTAACTATTTTCAATGTTATTATGTTGATTGAGAGCGAGTTTGAATGTTAAGAATAAGCCATCTACTGATTTGGGTGATTTTGAAACCATTTTTTTATTAATACGGCCTAAAAAGTATCTACATTTAGTCCAATCGAAACCAAATTTAGATCACGTAAGCTAGACTCAAATTTGAACAATTTAAGTTTAAAAACTATGGAAAAACAGTTCTCGTTTGGAAGTTATGAGGTCTCAAACAAGGTCCGTTAAAACATCGATTGCTCCCTTATTATGCCACCTAAACTTGATTTTTTACCATCGTTAGAAAGCTCTAGCTAAGTGCTTTCAAATGCAATAGTGTTCATATTTTTTTCTCGACGTGGTTGGGAACGGTGCTCGAAAAACCTCAAAAAAGTGAAAATCGGCATCACGTTTGTTGTTGTTTTTGTTTAAAATTGAAGCTAGGCCCTTGTAGGCAGATAAATTATGAACAAAATGACACCAGAAACAAAACAATCGAGCAAGTATTCTAGAAGTTATAAGCTTGCAAAGTCAAAACTTCGTTTTTTCGCGAAAATCACGTTTTCCGGCGTTTTTCCGCGTCTGGAGACGTAACTACTGGATGGACTCAATTGAAAAAATTATGGGACCTACCTGGATAGTAACCCTTTCAAACATAAAAAAAAGTAACCCAATCGGACGTACAGGAGCTGAACGCCGGTAGACAACACATACCGAAAAAAAAAATCCCGCAAGACAACCATAGTAACCTCCTCCTTGTTTGAAGTCGGTTAAAAACCAACGAGCGTCCAATAGAAGTTGCGATCTTTCGAAAACTGTTCATGTTTTTCGATTTAAAAAAAGAAAGAAAAAGAAAAAACCGCATTTTTCAACTTCATTCCGACGGTTCGAGTGAAATAGTACAGGGGCCATTTTAAAAAAAATCGAAATCGCTTCCTTTGGTTTATTTCAAATGGCATGGCCGATCGTTCACTCTACAAGCATCTTTCTGTTTTACATAATCAACCAAAGAGCAAGGAATTTCGTCTAATATTCAATTTCTAAGTGTAAAACGAAAGGGATATGAACCCACAAACGATTTCTAACCAGTTCGTCAATGATCCCTGGCAAAGGTGGAAATATCGTTCAAAACAAAATCCATGAATTTCCGAACGAATCTGCAAATGGGCTTTTTTACGACCTTTTTGATTCGGTAGAGGCGCGTCTTCGAATGAATTATGGACCGAGGAGCCACCGAAAGCTAAATCAATTTTACCAGACTATTCAGAATAGTGGATGCAAGGTCGTTGAATTAACATAATCGCATACCGCAAGGTTGTCAAGTAGAGGATTTCCGATCGAGCGTACGGCACCTTCTTTTTCCAACGTCCTAGCAAGATCGCTGGTCCTATATTATTAGCATTTTCAAGCAAGGTGGCCCAACGTCCGAGTCGGTTACTTAAAGTCAATGTGACCAGAGAGAAAAATATGACAACCTTAATTTTCTGATGCCGTCCCGCCTGAAGATGGGTCGAATGGAAATATCCGCGGAAAGACCGAGACCGTAAGTCATGAGTGACGTACGATTATTTACATGCGGTAATACGCACTAACCGGTTTTGGCTGCGATTAACGTGAGAACTGAGAGACACACAATTTTATCTTATAACTCAACAGTTTAAAAAAACGCTGCAAATGATTGTACAGTGGTTTATTATTATTTCGCTTCAATATTGATTTAAGAAGACTATCCATTTGTCATTTTAAATATTCCGAACATTTGTGAACGTTCCCACCGAAAAACAGATGGTAACTATAGGGGAAAACTCCGTAGCAACTATTGTAATTTTAATAATTTTTATTTTTCTTAACTTCCTAATTAAAAGCTAAATTTTTTGCCTAACGGTACAGCTGGAGAGAGTGTTTGACGAGTTTATGTGAGTGTTTCCAATGAGTATAGAACGATTTTTATAGCTCCAAGAACCTCGAGTTATACCCTCATGTCAAATTTCTAAAAATCTCCCAAATTCGGCACAAAAGCTGCGATAACTCGAGAACCAATAAAGCTATCGACCCGGCGATGGTCTCATTCGATTCAGCGTCCAAAAATCTATACAATTTGATACCACGTACACATTTTTCTGAAAAACCTTGGAAAATATGAATTTTCTCCCCTCAAACCCCCAAAAATACCCTTAAAATTGAGCTAGCAAGTTGGTTCAAGAATTGGGCCGTCGTAGGACCGAGATTGATTTTTGGTGAAAATTTCAAATTTTTAGCTCTTACCTACAGTTTGGCCAGAAAACTGCTAACGGCGGACGGCGGACGGACAGAATTTTTTTATTGGATATTCGGATTCTACATGCCTTAAAACGTAAAACATCAAATTTTGAGGGGGGTTAGAAATTTTTTTTTCTTGGGCGATTACAATGGTTTATTATAATAATAAACCCAAAAAAGGAAGTAAAAAAGTATATACCTAATCTAACTTCATACAGTAGAGACATCATACATTGACTGAAAACCGGTGGTGACCTGTGGATAGACTACACAGTGCTTCCACAATTGAGTTGGTAACTCAATCATGATGATAACGCTGTGATAACTCGAGAACCAATAAAGCTATCGACTCCGCGATGGTCAAATCTGATTCAGCGTCTAAAACTCAATTGAAATTGATACCAAATACACTTCTTTCCGAAAAAATGTTGGAAAATAGGAATTTTTTCTCTCTCTCTAAACCCCCAAGAATACCCTTAAAATTGAGCGTACAAAAAAAAAATATTTTTTCTTTTCAACAATTTCTCCGGTAACCGGTGCAATTTTGAAAGGCTCACGTATACTCTGGTTGTAATTGTCAATTATTTCAATCGTTGATAGATTATCCAATGATTACACAAAAAAAAAAACCAGTGGCGTGCATAGATCACACAGTACTTCCATGTTTGAGTCGGTAACCAATTATAAGATCAAGGAAAATCGTACGAAGGCCGAAACGTTAATTTACAACAGCTGTTATGGAAAAACGAGCCAGGAGACCCAAAAATAGAAAAACCGCACGAATTAGGTTGACAATGCTTCCGCAGTATGTGAGCCTTACAATAAGAGCCAAGTTTTGTAAAGAAGGATAATTTTTATAGCAACGACACCTAAAAATTTGCCAGTTCTTTATTAGCCCCCGGACATCAAGAAATGCGACGAGAAGGAAAATAAGTACATGGAATAAAGTTTTAACTTTTATAACTCTGAAAAAGTGTGTGTTAGGTATTGAAATATCAATCGCGTCATCTTTCGCACTGGGTAAACAGTTTCTGAAAATATTAGAACAAATTTCAAGAGTTTTTCTGGAAGATGTGGCAATATTTGTCACTGAGACCGTAGACAGATGGACGCAAGGACAGACGGACACTCTGATAATATACTAACAAATGGACGCAAAGACTTGCTCAGAAAGTGAGCACAGCGCTCTGGGAGCAGACGCGTGAAACGTTCTGATGAAGCTGACCAAGGATTTCTATGGTATAGACCTCTACTCAGGTAGTTTCCTCTTATTTAACGATGAATTATTGTGGGTCTTGTATTTTTTCTGCATTTTAAACCTTGTTGAATTATAAAAAATCAACAACTATACAAACAGACGATTGGATTAGTAGCATCGAGAGGCATAATTCATTCATTACCAGACTGCTGACTATTGCCTTTAGGTTAATTTGCCTACAACGCTAATTTATCTCTTCACGGGAGGCCCTTGCCGATAGGCGATCGTCTAAAAGCAAAACGAAAAGCAGCTCGGCAGCTTCGGATTTATATCGCACCATTTGTACAGTGATCTCGACGAACGAGCAAAAATGATGGCAATAAAAAGGATGGAGAGAAAATGTAAGAAATAATTTTTCCCTGATAAGTAATGTGGAGAAGTGTCAACGCGTCGCAGTGGACATTCATACGTTCGGTTTCGTCTCTAGGTTTATTTCAACCCGACAGGAAAAATATCGGCTTGTCATTTTATCCGGGTTACGCTGTTGAATACCTTGAGCCTTGATAACTCCGATAAAAACATCATCGTTTGAATATTTGTGCCAGAAAATAGGTAACTGAATTTTTAGCGAACATCGCAGAAAATGATGCTCGCTAAAAAAATCGACGATCGAATCCCTTCGAAGACGAAGAGATTGTCACGAATTCCACTTTTTAAATGAGTTGTATAGTTGTATCGATTTCGGTGTTGGCCTCAACACCGAAATCCATCAGCCATCATCAGTCCACAGCGGGGAGCTATGGCTCCAGCTGTGAACCCCAACGCTCCACGTTGCCTTGAGAATGCCCGAAGGGGCGAAAGTGCTCGGCCGGCGAATAAAGAATCAGAGAATGAGTCACCTGGTTTTCTCCCATCCACAATCCCTGGACACACATTTTGCTAATTATGAAATAGTAATTTACTATACAGGGCAAGTTAATACATTAATATCCGAGAAGGTGATTTTAATTCATTGCAATGAACTCATCGAGTACCCGCATGAAAATCGCTCAATTTCATTTTTCCATAATTTTAATCGACAATTTTTTCGCTTCTACCATGATTTTCCCTTCAAATTCAAAATTATTTGCCAACTAAAACAACTCTGAGAAGGACACGAATAACAGAAATGTCCCAACTTCCAGCAACTCAATCACTAACTACAAATTTTAAGGACTAATTTACTTCTCCTACTGACGGGACCGTTTCCTGATTAATTGGACCACCTCCCATATCGCAATCAATTAAAATCACCTTCTCAGATATTAATGTATTAACTTGCCGTGTATAATAATTTACTATTTCATCATTAGAATCACGTGTTTCCCTTCGAGCACCATGTGAAATTTAAACGGCAGCATATTATTGCCGGTAAATTGACCAGTCCATTCCATCTGTTGACAGTAAATGCACTCAGCTACGTACCTCTAAACGGTTGCTGTTTCTTCACTAGTATTCACCATCCGTAGGCTTAGTTGGCATCTCATTATGCACCGATGCACCCGCACTCTTCCACTCATTTACATCGAGTATTGAATAATAAATTCATCGTTCGTTCCCGCAAGCCAAACGAACGCATATTCAATTGATCGTTATTGACATTTTCATGTCTTGGCTATGGCACACAACCAAAATTGTGTTCTGTTACATAACGTGACATTGTTCCGAGTAGAGATTTAATATAATATTTTCCAGGGTTTTCCAGAAAAATGTGTATTTGGTATCAAATTCTATAGATTTTTGGACGCTGAATCGAATGAGACCATCGCGGGGTCGATAGCTTTATTGGTTCTCGAGTTATCGCAGTTTTTGTGTCGAATTTGGGAGATTTTCAGAAATTTGACGAGGGTATAACTCGAGAGTTCTTGGAGCTATAAAAATCGTTCTATACTCATTGGAATGGTCGTCAAACACTCTCTCCAGCTGTAGGGTAAGGCAAAAAATTTAGCTTGTAATTAGGAAACTAAGAAAAATAAAATCGATTGAAATGACAATAGTTGCTACGGAGTTAGCAACGCTATACCTAGTTACCATCTGTTTTTCGGTGGGATTGTTCAGAAATGTTCGAAATAATTAATATCACAAATGGATAGTCTTCCTAAATCATTATTGAAGCGAAAGAATAATAAACTACTGTACATTCATTTTCAGCGTATTTTCTTGGGCTATTACAATGGTTTATTATTGAATAATAAACCAAAATAAAGCAAGGCATGAAGAAATAGGAAGGTATTATTTTGAAGAAGATTATTTTGAATTGATTATTTTGAAGAAGTATTATTTTGTTTGTTACCTAATGAAATTCTGAAAAATATGTAGCTCGGTACACACCTGGTTCCGTAAGTGATGAATCTTGCGCCGCGATCGAATGTTTTCCCGATTTCGACAAACACGTTCATTTTTTTCGCGATTCCCGTAAAATTTATGTATTACATTCCAAAGAAATTTCAGTCCATCGTAGAGAGAAATCCACTCGTTTTTAAAACTATTCACAACGCGAACAAAAAAGCACTTTCACAACCGATACGCAACAGAAGACGGAAGACGCTCGAATGAAAGTCTCCGAGAGCATTAAACATTTTCATGCACGGACAAACGAGAGCAGGAATACGCATGTCCACTCGTGACAGGGGGCAACCCGGAGACATGTCGCCGATACTGCTCTCGGGTCACATCGATTAGTGTAATGACATACTAGGCGGTTATCCGAAAAGCGGCAAACCGACGACAGCGTTGTCTTGCGGGGCGTGACATATTAAACCAATCCCGACCCGCCTGCAGCTGCTGCCGCTTTTTCTGCCGCTCCCGGTCGTCGGGTCGAAAACTGTCGCGACAGCGGCGACGCGGTTTTGAGGGAAGAACGTGAAGAACCAAGCGTCTAGTGACATACCTACTTGTCGCTTTTATTATGTGTTGAGGGGGCGTGACTAGTATGCGTCGATGCTCGTGTGATCCGCTCGTTCGTTTATCTAACAATTTTTTCGTTTTATTATTTTATATTATATCATGTCTGAAGAAATAATCCGATTGGTGGAGCAACAACCTTCAATGTGGGATAAGGTTACATCATTTTGCGTAGACTTTTATTTCAATGAAGATTATTTTCGTATAATAAAGCATTACCAAAATAATATACAGTGGTAATGGCCAGAATAATTGTAAAGTATGAGTAAAATAAGGTAAAGTAATGATGACAAAAACACTTTCGACAAAACACCGTAGGTACTCCAAGTTACACCGTCAACCGGAGATGGGCAAATTCGTAATCATGAATATGATTATGAATAAAATCATATCTGAGATTTTGTGATTATGATTATGAATACGGTTATGAATATGACTATGATTACAATCATAATCACATTTTGAATTTGATTTTATCCGTAATCATACTTTTTCATGCTTCACTGGGACCAGACAAAGCTACGCTAGATGACATTGATGAGAATGGTTAGTTACCCATTTGTTTGAGTTTTACACCCAATTTAAAATAAAAAAGAGTAAAATACCATTTTGCTGGTGAGTTACATTAATTTTCTACTGGGTTGGTGAGGGGGAGAAGAACCAGGCGACATGTTCTCCGATTTTTTATTTACTGGCCGAGCACTTTCGCCCCTTCGGGCATCCTCAGATCCAATAAAAAATCGGAGAACATGTCGCCTGGTTCTTCTACCCCTCACCAACCCAGTACAATGAGAGATGCGACGACTCAACCAAGAATTAATTTTCTAGTTAAAAAACGGAATGGAGAAAATTTCAAAACCAACATAGTCGAAAAATATCAGACAACTACCAAATTAACCTAGAATGACCCAAAATTGATCGTAGAACATTAATAGAAGAACCACAGAGCTGGTTTTTGGTCGGAAAGTTAGCTAAATTAATTAAAACCCAGCTTCACGGGGACGCGACTTGCGACTCGTCGCTTATAATACCTATGTCATCCACCCAAGCGAGCGGTTTCCAGCCTGCCGCTGCAGCGGGCGGTTTTGTCGCCTTCTAGTAGGTATGTCTACACTTAGTGAGTCTCGTGACTCGTGACTGCTTTTGTGACTGTATTGTCTAGGGTGGGCTTGATACAAAATGCCACTAATTCAATGCGCAAACAAGAAATTGAATAATAATCACTGTACAATTTGCAGCGTTTTTTCTTGGGCGATTACAATGGTTTATTATTGATAATAAACCAAAATACATAATACTTCCTCGGAAAAAGTCTTTTCACTTATTTTATTCGAACGCTATTGTATTTTTCGGGGTCTCTTTGCTTTGAATACGACCAACTTTGGCCACTTTCACAAAACTCTCCGCTTTATGCTGTTTTTTTCGCTGTAACGATTCTTACACGAGCCTTACGATCATATATTTCACGCTAGAGGTCATGAAATGTTTTCTTCAGCGGGTGAATGGCGATAGATTTTTATCGTTGATGTCAAATATTTAGTAAATATCAAGTATTGTTTGCATCTAGTATGCTTTTGCATGCAAAAATTATTTGAGTACTCAAGGTCTTGGAATGATCGTTTACGGCGGGGACCACGCTTGATTTTATAGAACTAAAATGATGAACAGAATGATAATATATTATGGTTACGATGGGCTTTCATCTCGAATTCCCCTGATCCAACAAAGTAAACGAAGACAATAAGGCAAAAACGTTTTGCCGAGAATGAAGGTGGATATAATTATCAATCATTCGTCCATAAATTGTTGTTATTCGTCTGTTTGTTAATTATTGAATAATTCAACAAGGTTTGTAAAGCAGAAAAAATTCAAAACCGTATATCGTTAAATAATAGGAACTGAATGTGATATTCCTTAAAAATCTTCTGACTGCTTTACCAGAACGTTTCGCACGCTTGCTAGTAATGCGCTTTGCTCACTCTCTGAACTAGTGTCGGTGCGTCCGTTCGTTACCATGTTGTATTTCTCAATCAGATTTGGGGCCCTTGGTCAACATATCGGTTGCATTGATACCATTGATCCACCTTGAGATTGACCATAACTATAAAAACTCGAATAATTCATTTCACTATTTCATTCTTTAGTTTCTCAAGTGATGATAGAGTTATGCTTTTCACAAACCTATCCAAATCACAAAATGAGAGAATCCGAACAAAATTTCCAAAATTCTCCTAACTTTAGTTCATGATAAAATAAAATATTACGCCTTCAAAACCACTGTATTTGTTGAAAATTCAATAACCATAAATATTTCACAAAACGTGATTTTGAAACAATTGTTTTAGAAGTACGGCCTAAAAATTATTTAGTTTCAATCCAATCAATAACAAACTTTTAACGTGCGAACTAGACTCAAATTCGAACAATTTAAGTCTACAAACTATGAAAAAACAGTTTTCATTGGGAAGTTTACAAACCACGAAAGAAGCGTTTTCATTCATAAGTTATTGGGTCTCAAACATGGGTCCATAGAAAACTTTGATGATGATTGATTTTTTTCCATCGTTGGAATGATATTGCAGAGTACTTGCAATCTTAATAATGGTCATATTTTCTCGACGTGGTTGGGAATGGTGCTCGAAAAACCTCAAATATGTGAAAAACGGCATCACGTATTTCATTACACTTTCTTCTCTACAAACCATATATCAGAATACTCAACTAAAATTTTAGCTATTCACTCATAGACAGATAACTTATAAACAAGAAGTCATCAAAACAAAACAATCGAGCGGTTTTTCTAGAAGTTATCAGTCATGAGTTTCTATTTTCGCGAAAATCACGTTTTCGCTGGCGTTTCTCCGAAAGTGGTAACTAGTGGATGGATTTAATTGAAAAAATAAAGGGGCCTACCTGGATCGTAACTTAAACGTAGAAAAAGTAATACGATCGGACTCACAGGGGCTGAACGCCAGCGACGCTTAACATTCCGAAAAAATAAAAACTCGCATGTAAACCATGGTAACCGCCTCCTTTTGAATTCGTTTAAAAAGTGGAGCGGAATTCCTATTTCTTTGAATTTTTTTGTTGTTGAATAAAAACTATAATAATTAGTACAGAGTGTCCAAACATAAGAAGTAAGAGGATTCTAAAACGATTAAAAAAAATACTTAATAATAAAATACGATTAAAAATAATGGTTCAAGGTAAATTAGCATAAGTACGTACATGTAATGTCATTCATATCATCCAATTTTTATGGGCAAATGAAACTATCCAGTCCGAAAAAAAATACACTTTTCTAAGCCATAGTAAATTATCGTTATGAAATGGACCTTTGACGACAGCATGGACTCAACATGGCCTTCGGCGCGTGTCTCGAATTTCGTAACCTCAAACGCCTTTGGTAATTTGATAACTCTACTACAAGGAATTACATCCAGGATGTGGCATGAGAATGGAAAAATGTCGAGAGAGAACTGGCTTGGCTAAAAAATGCCTAACATAATCGTCAAGAGCAGTGAGTTAATTAATTATCAGAGTCTCAAATTTACTCGATCATTTAATCAGATGTAGGTATATTCTAACATGGTTTGATTGTCATCGCTATGATTATTTGCTACCCCATAATAAAAGTGTGCTGGTATTTTCTGTGATGAAATGTCACGGATACACGGCAAGTTAAATATTTACCAAATTTTGTAACCATCGAAAACAACAAAAAACCTTCTATAGCATACAATACTGAAATTAATACAGTACTTCTGAGATATAAGCGTTCAAAGTTTTTTCTGTTTCGATTTTTACAGGCTATAAAAGTCAATATTTTTCAACGTTTGAGGTCATGAAATGTTTGTTATAGTGAGCTGATAAAGCCGATTTTTTGTATAGGTATTGGTTCACTCACAGTACCAACTCGTTATGGGCACTTTTTACGATTCCACTAGTGTATATTGTATTTTGATTTTTACAGGCCGCAAAACTCAATGAATTTGAATGTTCAAGGTCTCAAAAGGTTTGGGATGGCGATTGAAAGATGCCTGATTTTTATCTAGTGGGTCACATACAGCACTTCCACGTAAAACGCATTTTCAGTTATTGTACTTTTTGTGGCTCTTTGCTCTATATTTGACCAACTTTGACCACGTTCAAAAAACTTGTTTTCAATAGTTTGGATAACACATAGTACTTCCGCCGTAGGCCGTTTTTTTGCTTTAGAGATTTATATAGACCGCAAGAGTGAATATATATGAACGCTGGGAGACTTTACATTTTCGTAAATGAGAGCTGAATATCGCTTGATTTTTATTTTCAGGTTCACATGCAGTACTTCCTCGTAAAATGCATTTTTAGTTATTTTATTCAAGCCTTAATGTACTTTTTGGGGCTCATTACTCTATATTTGATCAACTTTGACCACGTTCACAAAACTTGTTTTCTATAGTTTGGATAACACACAGCACTTCCGCCTGATGCTGTTTTTTTTATTTTGCTATAGAGATCGTTATAGACCGCAAGAGTGAATATACTTCAGACTTAAAATTTTTCTTTATGGCAGTTGAATATTGCTTGATCTTTATTATTGCTGACACATGCAGTACTTCCTCGTAAAACGCATTTTCAGTTATTTTATTCTAGCGCTTCGTTAACTTACGGGTCTCTTCTTCCGTTTCTTCGGGTACTACTGCGTTATGAAAATAATATGTTGTACATCTAGAATGCTGTTTGGCATTCAGGTTAGTTTATGGCAGGGAATCACGCTTGATTTCATAAAACTTAATTCATGTTCGGAAATGATAATATGCTTTGAATACGATCGTTTTTCATCTCGATTTGAACTAATCCAACATAATGAACGATGACAACATGCCGAAAACTTTTGGTGGAGAGTGAAGGGGGACTTATTTCTATCATTACCATCGAACAGTGGAAATTATTTCGTCTGTTTGTATACCTAATTGTTGATTTTTGTATAATTCTACAAGGTTTTCGGCCTTCGTACGATTTTCATGATTTTATAAATGGTTATTCCTGTTACCGACTCAAACATGGAAGTACTGTGTGATCTATGCACACCACTGGTTTTTATAGTAACGGCACTTAAAAAATTACCAGAAAAATTTCTATTTCGCGTTGGGGCATCGCAGTAAATAAATTGAAAAGCTGACGTGCAATAAGGTGTTGAGCAGCGTGCGAAAGAAAGCCCGAGGAATGACACAGTTATCTCTTGAAAGGCCGGCTGAAGATTTACCACCACATCCGACAAACCATTGTTCACGTTCACACAATTCCTGAGAATAGATCGAGAAAAGAAGGCGAGACTTCGATAAGATCAAGTTGGATGAACAGGGTTTTGGATATTCACACGGATGCTAAATAAAATCAATTAATTCTTCATTGTAGGAAACGGGGCGACCGGCTATCGTTCGCGGCGAAGATAAGTTTTTAGTAAAAAATTAATTGCTGACAACACAATCAATTGGAGACCAATGGAAACCAGCTATTCTTTGTAATGTTGTCATAATAATTGCAAGTTGTTCGGCATAAAGTGCAAATGCTGCGACCCTTAGGACCCATGTTGAGTCGAATAGCTTGAGATGAAATGTTTTTATATTAAAAAGTGTTATCCTTGCATTAACGGAATGTTAAGCGGGTTCCACAATATCTAGAGAGCGCCGTTTAAAGCGCCTCTCGGAACCTACTAATTTTAACCGTTCAATTTCCCACACTGGATGCGAAAACGTTGGCGGCGTTTCTCCGTTTTAATTCCGAATGTCATCAATCACAGAAACAATGGGCCCACGAAAAAAGCTGAGTGAAAACTGGCTGGTTCTTGACACGCGTTTTTCATCTTTGAAAAACCGCTGATATTCGATTATGTAGTAGCCAGTTGAAAGGATGATATTCATCCGTCATATAGGAACATTTAACGCCCCCCCCAGCCTTCAAATTTATATTCATATTTTTTTGCGGTCTATAAAAATTGAAATATAGTCAATGAGCGTATTACGCGGAAGTACTGTATGTGACCCACTTGATAAAAATCAGGCATCATTCGGTCCCCAACCCCAACATTTTAAGACCTTGAACGTTCAAATACATTGAGTTTGGCGGCCTGTAAAAATCAAAATACAAATCATGCACTAGTGTAATCGTGAAAAGGTCCATAACGTGGAGGCACTGTGAGCGACCCAACTTACAAAAAATCCCGTGTTTCTGCTCGCCTTAGCAAACATTTTAAGACCTCATACGTAGAAAAATATTTTTGCTTATACCCCATAAAAATCAAAACAGAAAAATAAATGCAAAAATTCAATAAAAGCTAATTTTGCTTATTCATTAGGAAAACATTTCCTGAAAATGTAATTTATGTCAGTTTGTGACCATAGACAGACGGACAGACTGACAGACAGACACACAGACACTTATCGTTCAGAAAGTGATTCTGAGTATAGTACTGTGAAAATTTCTGCCAACAGAACCTTGGTTCCGAATTCGACCTTTCAGACGATCACAATACTTTTATTCTTCGCTTGGTTGTCGTCGCATCTATTGTCGTAGAGGGGCTGTGAGGGGGAGAAAAACTAGGCGACTTATTCTCCAGGTTTTTGGGCCAGCCATTAAAAACCTGGAGAATAAGTCGCCTAGTTTTTCTCCCCCTCACAGCCCCTCTACGACAATACTTTTATTTACTACATAAACATGGAAGTAAAAGATATTTGAAAGAATAAAATCTCTCAGAAAAAGTCCTAGTAGTTCCCTATCCCAACTGCTAAAAATTCCCTGAGATGTGAAGGGAATTGGGAATTCCCCTGACTTGGCAACATTGTTTTTGGCACATTAAGCTCCCATTCAAAAATATTATCTCGAATCTGTCGTCTTTTCTACCGATCATATATATCGATTATCCCAAGATGGAGTTTACAGTCATTACTTTTAGCGATTGCCAATCATAAGCCGTTATTTTCCTCGACGGAAATACATTTGCTTTCAGTGAAATCTTTTCAATTTCTTGCCGCATTGTAGGTTCTATCTCGTTCTGCTCTAGAAACGGTCGGTCTCGAATTTTAAGACCTCCTGCTGGTGGAAGAAACTGACAACAGAGCACGGCGACATTTGTAGAGAAACTAGTTAACCGGCTTCGAACAACGGAATACGGCAGTGGCTTTGTGATATTTATTGGTCGGGAGCTACGAAAATGTTGCTCCACGCGGGCGGCCATGATAAGACGGAGGATGTAACTTGTGAACGCGGCTTTTATCTGATCTGCAAACGGAAAGACAGAGCGGCCATCCGATGATCTAATAAGAACGCTCAATCGCTAACTTAACTACGATCGCTTCCTTTCTCGGTTAACGGATTAACCGGTTCCGTTCCAAAGGTCATGAACATTGTAATCTGAACGTACTTGTAAATGTAAAAGTAACTTACTTGAGGCAAAAAAAAAAAAAAAAAAAAATTGTCTCTAAACAACAAAGGGAATGGAACGTTTGTCAAGCTTATCAACTATGAAGATCAACAGTAGCAGTAGACTAACTCATTATAGTTCATTTTTAAGATGATTATTCGGTATCAGGCCGGTTAAATCGATTTTCAGACCTACAGAATCACCACTCAATTAGATATCGATACCTGAGATGTTGATTGCCAATAACACGTTTTAACTTTAATATCAAACATTGATATTATCAACATGAGACATTGATTTATGAAATTGATACCGGTGATATCTATTCTCAACTATAGATAGCTATGATATTGGTTCTTGATTATAGATATACATATATGTGATGACGATGAGAAGCGAATATGGTTACGGTGAAGTAACCATAAGCATCGTCAGCCAACGGGCGTTTATAATTTTCAGGTTTCAGTTTGCATTCTGCTATCGAACGAATATTAATTCCACATGGCGTTGAGTATGAAAAAATCTAAATAGCAACGAGGTGACGGTGAGTCTGAACTATCTGGTGGTTCAGTACTTCTTTTCCCGGTTCCTGGAGATATACCGTGTTCTTACGAACCACGCGACTTCAACAATCAAGGTCCTGAGACAGATATTCACAAGCTTTGAGGTCCATCATCGTTTCAGATGCGGTAACGAAGCTGCTATCAATAGCTACGATTTCAGAAAATTCACACAAGACTATGTACGGCTTTGAAATTTTAAATAATTGTAGTTCGACTTTCCCACAATCGAACGGTCTAGCCGAGTCAGCTGTGAACACGGCCAAACATTTAGTCTTAAAATGTTCCAACTGGGAAGAAGGGCTTCTTATTTACAACGGTATCACCCTACAAAACGGGTTCGCCAACTACACATTTTAAGGACTACTTTACTACTTGTATTGACCTGACCACTTCGTGATTGATTGGATCACCTTCCCTAATAATATTATAAAAACTACTATTTCTCATTTCCCAAATGATTAAAAGATTTTCCTTTCACCTCTGAATTGCCTCCAGATTGATCATCTTTTGGAGTCGGCGCCTCTCTTATATTGTATTGGAGAAGCCTATAGATTCCGAATTACCAGTAGTATGAATATAAATATCATGAGTTTTCACGATTCTTGAACAGAGCAAATCAGCATTTATGAGAACTGATTATTAACAATATCGATTTGAAGGTGACTATTCACGCCTTTTCCTAAAAACCATTTCAGATTTCTCTAAGAATCTTCACGTCCAGACCCAGACTTATTACCTGGCACCTACTAATGTATCGTAAATTAATATTTGTAACCATCGGGTAGTCATTTTGCCAGAGAGGCGCCGACTCCAAAAGATGACCAATCTGGAGGCAATTCAAAGGTGAAAGGAAAATCTTTTAATCATTTGGTAAAAGAGAAATAGTAGTTTTTAAATTATTAGGGAGGTGATCCAATCAATTAGGAAGTGGTCAGGTCAATACGAGTAGTAAAGTAGTCCTTAAAATGTGTAGATGGCGAATGAGTTGCTGCGAAGTAAAAGTATCTTATTTCAGTTCAATCAATCCCAAATTGTGATCACGTAAACTAGACTCAAATGTGAACAATTTAAGTTTAAAAACTATGGAAAAACAGTTTTCGTTTGGAAGTTATGAGGTCTCAAACACAGGTCCATTAAAACATCGATTGCTCCCTTATTATGCCATCCAAACTTGATTTTTTTACCATCGTTAGAAAGCTCTAGCTAAGTCCTTTCAAGTGCAATAGTGTTCATTTTTTTTTTCTCGACGTGGTTGGGAACGGTGCTCGAAAAACCTCAAAAAAGTGGAAATCGGCATCACGTTTTTTCTTACACTTTCTTTTCTACACGCTATATTAGAATGCCGAACGAAAAATTGGAGCTAGGCCCTTGTAGGCAGATAAATTATGAACAAAATGACGCCAGATACAAAACAATCGAGCAAGTATTCTAGAAGTTATAAACTTGCAAAGTCAAAACTTCCTTTTTTCGCGAAAATCACGTTTTCCGGCGTTTCTCCGCGTCTGGGGACGTAACTACTGGATGGACTCAATTGAAAAAATTATGGGACCTACCTGGATAGTAACCCTTTCAAACAAAAAAAAAGTAACCCGATCGGACGTACAGGAGCTGAACGCCAGCGGACAACACATACCGAAAAAAAACCCGCAAGTCAACTATAGTAACCTTCTCCTTGTTTGAAGTCGGTTAAAAATAACTATTTCTCATTTCAAAAATGATTAAAAGACTTTCCTTTCACCTCTGAATCGCCTCCAGATGATCATTTTTTGGAGTCGTCGCCTCTCTTATATTGTCTTGGAGAAGCCTATAGATTCCGAATTAGTAAGAATATAAATATCATGAGTTATCATGATCCTTGAACAGAGCAAATCAGCGTTTATGAGAACCGGTTTTTAACAATATCGATTTGACGATGACTATTTACGCCTTTTCCTAAAAACCATTTCAGATTTCTCTATGAATCTTCGCGTCCAGACCTAGACTTATCACCTGGCACCTACTAATTTATCGTAAATTCATATTTATTTGTTACCATCCGGTACTCATTTTGCCGGAGAAGAGCCGACTCCAAAAAATTATCAATCTGGAGGCGATTCAGAGGTGAAAGGAAAATCTTTTAATCATTTGGGAAATGAGAAATAGTAATTTTTATATTATTTGGGGAGGTGATCCAATCGATTAGGAAGTGGTCAGGTTAATACGAGTAGTAAAGTAGTCCTTAAAATGTGTAGTTGGCGAATGAGTTGCTGCGAAGTTGGGAGTATTCTAATACGATTCTGATACTTGCGGGTTCACGTTCCAATATCGAAATCGATTCCCATTAATTTTAACCAGTTCTTGCAAAATTGTCATTATTTCTGTAAAATGCTGTCGAGCGTACAGCTGAAATGCAGTAAAAAAATGTGCGGAAAAAGTAGAAGATAATCTTTCTGCTCAGAGTAGAAAAATACACAATATGGCACAGAGTCCTCACGGTGGGAAAAAAACAGCCCAGTGGACAAAAGATGAGCGTTCTGTAAACGTCACGCTTCATTGGCTGCTAAGTATTGAAACGGAAGAGCTAAAAAAGAGAGCTCGAGTCCCCAAGTACCAGCGGGTAGGTACCTTCTATTCAACGGTTTTCCTTTTTCGCCAATCTTTAACTCTTCGTTGTTATATCTGAACATTTACTTTACATAAAAGGTCACATTCGATGCCGAGCTGGCCGAGGGAGGGCCGATGGAATCATAATTTTCTGAATCTCGTGTGTTCGGGTCGTGATCGTCCTCACGGTCGCTTGGGTCTGCTTCACGTTCAAAAAGCAGGATGCTAACCGTACAGCAACAATACCCTCTTGTCGAAAGGGGCAGTATAAATTTTATTTCTACGCCATCTATGAAAAATAACAAGCCCGTAGAACAATATTTAAAAATACATTAATGAATTTTGAATAACTTTAAAGGGCTTGACATTTGGACAGACAAGGGCAGGCGAATCACATTGTCATTGGTAGGTACTCGAACAATCGAAAAGAATGCTACTCCTGGTCAAGCACTTAGCCCCCTCGAGCCTCCTCGCGGCTGTTCTACACAATTGATTTCTTTGGCCCAAGAAACTGACAGCTTCACACACATTCTCGAAGTTGCAAAAGCTTTCTGCCATGAGAAGAACCATAATATACGAAAAATATCGCACCTCCTCAGACAACAACCTAGTCAAGTAATCCTACAACTCAAAAATAATGAACACTTATTACCCTCAAAAACTCATTTCGAGTTAAAAATTTCGAGAAACGTTCTTTTAGTTTTGAAAATCGGAAATCGAAATCTATTTCGTCCCTTTGTTACAGAAAATTTCCATTCGACTAAGCAAATGGAAATTACCAGCTGTTGTACACCCTCTTTATTCTGGATTTTCCTTCAGAAAACAATTTTATCTTAGTTGACAAATGTTTACAAGATTTAATGAACCAATAGATCGTTTTTATATCCTGTGGGGCGTAACGAGATCGCTATCTGCTGATTGGGACCCTCATGTATACGGGTAGCTATAATTTTTCTCCTCGATGCATTTTTCCAAAAGAAGTGTTATCTGCGGGTAGAGAACATTGTGATGATTTCTACTTGGTTTTCCTCTTACTCAACCAAGGCGGCAGGGATAATAATTGGAACAATGGCCTGCTTCTAGTTCCCAAAACATTTTCTGATTCTGCAATCGTTAAGTAGCATATTAAGCAACAGTTGAACTGTAATCGATGTTGTTCTGTGCTAATAAGAACTATGAATGAGAATCATCCTTGTCATGCGAGTCCAATTTCCATTAGAGGCTCTCTAGATTGTGTATTCTGTCTAAATTCGCAAAGTTCTCGCCTCGACAGTTGTTATTTAAAACTCGCGTACAACTCACATGGAAGGAATGAGGCATTTTTGTAAATCGAATGGAACTGAAGCTGAAGACATTTGAGATCACTCGAGAACGAATGTCGCCAAAGAACTTTTCATAATATGAAAAAAATAAATTATAAATAAATAAAATAATGATGATAATAAAACCAACATCGAAATTATTTGTTATAAGAAAAACTGAAAAGGAAAAAAATAACAAAACGCACCAACTTCACAGCAACTCTATTGCCAACTACACATTTCATGGACTACTTTACGCTCTTATTGACCTGACCACTTCCTGATTGATTGATCACCTCCCCAAATAATATGAAAATAATAATTTTTCATTTCTCAAATGATTGAACAACTTTCCTTTTCGCCTCTCAATCATCTCCAGGTAAGTCACTTTTGGAGTCGGCGCCTATCTCAACGATCGTAACCTCCTTCTTTCAGTAAGTTAAAAATAGTGCACGTACTGCACGTCAATGTTTAGTTACTGGAGGACGAAAGCCAACATGTTAGGTAGATGTTTTTCTATGAAGATCGTTCAGTTTATTTTTATCAAGCGGATTCGCCTTTATTGGATTCTTCAGGCATTTTATTTCAGCGAATAGCTCAATTTTGAGTTTATCTACGAGTTGGTGTCGTTTTGTAATTCTGTTTAGATCACATGTGCATGGATTCCTGCCCCCTCCAGTCGGGCACCTTTTTGCGTCATCCGTTTAATAGAAAACGAAGATGTACCTTGATTTGGACCACTATAAATAGTCTTCTCGAAATAAAACTCTTTTTTGGGGATAGCAAAATTAATGAATAATTGAATGTATAGGTTATTTAAATGTATTGCAATTGGATTTTTATCGAAAATTGGAGCACATTTTGGAAGATCCATCTATAAAAAAAAATAATATACAACTCATTATTTACCATAGTATTGAATAATACGATAGTGAGATATAAGCACCTGAAAATCGCAATCCTTGAAATTCTCTTCACATCGCGAGCTACTTCCGGTTTTCTGCACTCACTGAACATCACTAGTTCTAAATAAATTAAGGATTCATCATTGTCGATTTTCAGTAACAAATTGATAAGAGCCGGCCGAAAGACGAATACAGCGATAACTTTACACTCCAACTCGGCATGCCCGTACCGTTTGGCCGGCAAACGCAGACTGAATTCTCGAACCCCATAGACCCAGTCATCTGTTTAGCTTGTCAGGGGGTTGGTAGCTCGGCGGGGGAGAGGGAGATTGAACCTCGCCTTCCCATCCGTTTAGCTCACTAATAAACGCTGAAACTGATGGTACAGTGGTTTATTATTCCATTGCTTCGATAATGATGTAAAAAGACCATCCATTTTTTTTAATGGATAATCTTCCCTAATCATTATTGGAGCGATGAAATAATACAATGATTACAGTACTAGTTTTAGTCTGGCTAGTTTTTGATTAAGTTTTAAACTAACGTTGTAGCCTTCGTACGGGTTTCTTGATTTTATAAATTGGTTATAGCTTTTACCGACTCTAACATGGAAGTACTGCGTGATCCAGGCGCAAAACTGGTTCTCTTTCTTTCAACATTGAGTACAACCTTCGGTTTTGCATGGCTAAAAGTTATCACTTGATACTGGATTAAACTCTTTTCGTATTTGATATTATTCAAAATTGATAGGTAAAATAAAGTCATTGATCGATATATTTGGTATTTTAGATGATTATAACAAAAAATTTTTCGTGGTTTTCGTTTGAGCAGCTGGATTGGATAGTTCTATTTGTTCGGTGTGCTTTTGTGATGTCCATAATCATCGTGGGTGAGTTTCTCAACGTGAAACTAATCAAGATAATTTTTAGCCCCACCAGCCTGAAATCAAATAGCGAAATGTTAATAAACATAAAACATTTGTGAATTTCAAGCGAAAATCTATTATTCAATAGTTTGCTTCAGAAATTGTCGACAACTAATAATTTATTGCTTTAATGTACCTAAAACTGTCTTTGGTTTTATTATTCAGTAATGAACCATTGTAATCGCCCAAGAAAAAAAAAAATGCTAACCCCCCAAAATTTGATGTTTTACATTTCAAGGCATGAAGAATCCGAATAATATCTAATAAATATAAAAAATACCGTCCATCCTCCGTACGCCGTCAACACTTTTCTGGGGGAATTATAATAGCTTCTTGAAATTTTTACCAAAAATTACCATCTTGGCCCGACAACGGCTCAATTCTTTAATCAAATCGCAACCTCAATTTTAAGGGAATTTTTGGAGGACTTGTGAGGGGAAGAAAATTCGTACTTTTCAACGTTTGTCAGATTTAGGAGTATATTTGGTATCATTTTCGACAGATTTTTGGACGTTGAATCGAATGAGACCGTTGCGGGGTCGACAGCCTTATGGTTCTCAGGTTATCGCAGTTTTTGGGAAAAGATTTGGGAGATTTTCACAAATTGGGCATGAGGGTAAAACTCGGGAATTGTGGAGCAATAAAAATCGTTCTATACTCGTTGGAATGCTAGTCAAACACTCTCTTCAGCTATACCGATGGGCTACAAATTTAGCTTTCAATTTGAAGATTTAGAAAAATAAAAATTATTTACTATCATAAAGGAATAGTATTTTCAAAAGAGATCTGCAGTATATTTTTATCAAATAATAGAAATGAGGTTCAGTCAGTTTACAATTATCATTTAAAGCTTTTTTCAAATTAATTTAATTTAATTAATTATGCAATTTTTTCGGTACCAACGATTTATGTGCATTTTATTCAAATATGAAATTCTTATCTCTGTAAAAATTTTATTTTAACAATAGTTACTCACCTCCCCAACCGCCGCCCCAGCCACCCCATCCGCCCCAACCGCCCCAACCGCCGCCCCATCCGCCCCATCCACCCCAACCACCGCCCCAGCCCCAAAACTCGGCTGAATCCAAACTCTCACCATCTTCCTTGGGTAAGGCACCATCTTGAGATTTGTCAGCAATCACAGCTCCCCACGCAATTGCACAACAAGCAGCTAGGAGGAATGCAATCTGAAATCGAGGCCATTCGGTTAAGTAGAATACCTATGTGATATCTAATAATTTATGATCATGTCTCTTATTGATTTTGACTAGATTACTTCAGATGATTAAGATGGATAGATTTAAATTAATACTTAGTACTAAAAATTGTGATCGATTATATCGTTGATTCAAAGGGGGTTGAATTGTCCATGTTAGATCAACTAAATTTAAATGCGGCACTGTTTGCATGCGAAAATGGCTGCAGTAAATTTTTTCAATAAACTCTCTTATGACTATTTACTTTGTGTTACTTTTAAATGCATAATAGGTACATCAATCAAGAAGTACTTACGGTTGGTTTGAAGCGAAAACCCATGACTCCGATAGTAGTGCTCAAACTGAAAGAAAATGATGTCCTTTCAACCAATTTACGATGTTTATATACTCGACCGGAAATCACCTTACGCGTGGAAAAGGGAAGGAAAACAAACATGTTGTCACAATTAAAGAATCCGATGATCATCAAGTATTTGCGTGTTTTGCCATCGTGTTTACCAAACGTTGTCCTTTACTGGGTAATTATCTCTGCCCTTACCCAAGTGATGCAATACGTATGGCCAACGGAAGACTAGAGGTTGGGGCTCGCAGGTGAGCTCAAACAAAAATTAGAATTTCACTCATGCTTATCCATTTCTTCCGAACTATTTTTACTACCACGTTATGAGCGTTATTCACGATTTCATTAGTGCATGTTTTGTATTTTGATTTTTACAGGCCGCAAAACTCAATGTATTTGAACGTTCAAGGTCTTAAAATGATGGGGTCGGCGATTGAATGATGCCTGATTTTTATCAAATGGGTCACATGCAATACTTCCGCGTTATTTGCACATTTGCTACATTTTGTTTTTTATAGACCACAAAAATGAAAATATTTGAACGCTGGAGGACTTAAAATTTTTCTATAGGTATGACAGTTGAATATCGCTTGATTTTTATTATTGGGGTCACATGCAGTACCTCCTCGTAAAACGCATTTTCAGTTGTTTAATTTTCTATTTTTTTGGGTTTCTTTGCTTTAAATATGACCAACTTTGACCTCGTTCACAAAACTTGTTTTGCTAAGTTTGGATAACACACAGTACTTCCGCATTATGCCTTTTTTTAACTTTTGAGATTTAATAGACCGCAAGAGTGAATTTTCTATATGACAGCTGAATATTGCTTGATTTTTATTATTGGGGTCACCTGCAGTACCTCCTCGTAAAACGAATTTTCAGTTATTTTATTAAGTGTTATTGTACTTTTAGGGTCTCTTTGCTATAAATATGACCATCTCTGACCTCGTTCACAAAACTTGTTTTGTATGGTTTGGGCAACACACAATACTCCCGCCGTACGCCGTTTTCAAGTTTTTGAGATTTTTATAAACGGCAAGAGTGAATACACTTTAGACTTTGAATTTTTCTATATAACAGCTGAATATCGCTTGATTTTGGTTTATTATAATAATAAACCATTGTAATCGCCCAAGAAAAAAAAATTTCTAACCCCCCCCCCTCAAAATTTGATGTTTTACGTTTCAAGGCATGTAGAATCCGAATATCCAATAAAAAAAATTCTGTCCGTCCGCCGTACGCCGTACGCCGTCCGCCGTACTCCGTCCGCCGTTAGCAGTTTTCCGGCCAAACTTAAGAGCTAAAAATTTGAAATTTTCACCAAAAATCAATCTCGGTCCTACGACGGCCCAATTCTTGAACCAACTTGCTAGCTCAATTTTAAGGGTATTTTTGGGGGGTTTTGAGGGGGAGAAAATTCATATTTTCCAAGGTTTTTCAGAAAATGTGTACGTGGTATCAAATTATATAGATTTTTGGACGCTGAATCGAATGAAACCATCGCCGGGTCGATAGCTTTACTGGTTCTCGAGTTATCCCAGCTTTTGTGCCGAATTTGGGAGATTTTTAGAAATTTGATATGAGGGTATAACTCGAGAGTTCTTGGAGCTATAAAAATCGTTCTATACTCAATGGAATGGTCGTCAAACACTCTCTCCAGCTGTATCGTTAGGCAATAAGTTTAGCTTTTAATTAGGAAATTAAGATAAATAAAAATGATTAAAATTACAATAGTTGCTACAGTTTTCCCCTATAGTTACCATCTGTTTTTCGGTGGGAACGTTCACAAATGTTCGGAATATTTAAAATGACAAATGGATAGTCTTCTTAAATCAATATTGAAGCGAAATAATAATAATAAACCACTGTACAATCATTTGCAGCGTTTTATAATTGGTTACACTATTTACCGACTCAAACATGGAAGTACTGTGTGATCTATGCACACCACTGGTTCATCATGGAATGGGAAGAGAAAAAAAAAACAAATAGCGTTAGAAAATTGTATTCGAAAATCGTAAAAAACATTTAGTCGCTGCTGTAAAAGTAAAGATAATAAGTCTACAACCGGTTGTTCTGAGAATCGTCAACGATTACCCCCAAGGACCTGCAACGTAACACGAAAAGAATTAGCCGCCAAAACTGGCATATTGTGATCGGTCATTGAATAAAATAAGGAAAACGAGTCGCCATAGAAATCAAAATACAAATGCCTGACTAAAAAAAGCTCACAAAAAATTATTACAAAGAAAAAAGAAGTACTTACCTAATACAATTAACAATAAAACGAGAAAATGATTGAATGATAGAATAAATCGAAACAAAAAATAATAGAAACTTGATAAAGAGGTGAATGAAATAATTCATTGTTACCTCCCCATGGCCCGCCCCATGGACCACCTCCCCATGGTCCTCCCCATGGAACACCCCCCCAAGGTCCAGCCCAGGCACCTCCTGCACCCCATCCTGTGGGTCCGCCTCCCCAAAAGAACTCAGCTGGTTCCAAATCGTCCGTGTTAGAAACGACTGGAGCTATAGAATCGTGAATATCTGAGCCGTCGGACGGGAAAGAACTGTATACGTTTGCGTCGGAAATAGCTCTTCCATACGCGATGCTAACTGTTCCAATTAATAACAGCAACCACTGGAAAAAAATGATATTCAGAAATAATTTCAAAAACTTAAAACTAGATAAATCCTCAAAAATAGATAAATTGATGTAACAATAACAAATGGACGATGAAACCGCTGGTGTGCATGGATCACACAGTACTTCCATGTTTAAGTCTTTAACTGGTATAACCAAATATATGCGTGTCAGATCAAAATTGTACTACTTCTTTTTTTCATTCCTCTGTTAAAATGATTTACTATGTAAAAATGTAAATTGGGCTTGCCCGTAAATATACAAATAAATAAATAAATAAATATAAAATCAAGAAACTCAAGAACTCTCAGACAAAGGATATCTAAGGCATATCACCTCCACTCTGGCACTTTCCTATTATTTAAAGATATATTTTGGAGTATTCCCACTTTTCAAACCTCGTTGAATTAAACAAAAAGTAACAAACTGACGAATTAATTTCCTATGTACTATGGACTGTGGGGTGATTGAAAATAAATTCACCTCCATTCACAGCAAAATGTTTTTGGCATGTGGTCATCGCTTAATGTTTCGGATAAATTCGATTCGAGATTAAAACCCTGCATAATCATACTCAATTAACATTTCCGCGTATTAATTTAGGTATATGAAATCGAGCGTGATTCCCCGCCGTCAACAAACATTCAACCAAAACACACACACACACCACCCACATTTTTTTCACCTTGAGTGTTCAAATAATTTTTGTGGCCAAAAAGCATTATAGATGCAAACAGTAAGTATTTTGATGAAGATCAGGCATCATTCTCTCGCCATTACAAACAATACAGACCTCTAGCGTCAATTTTATTGAATTACGCGGCCTGTAAATCTCCCCACAGCGAAAACAAAAACAGCTTAAGGCGGAAGTATTATGTGTGATCCGAACTAAAGGAAACAAGTTTTGTGAGCGTGGACAAAGTTTGTCATCGGCAAAGAGTCGCGAAAAATACATAAGCGCTTGAATAAAACAACTTAAATTGCGATTTAGGAGGAAGTAATGTGCGTGACCCCAATAATAAAAATCGAGCGATATTCAGCTGTCATATAAAAAAATTTACTGTCCTCCAGCGTCCAAATACATTTGCAGTCCGTGAATGAATAAATTGATATACAAAACAAATCAACCGAGCAATTATTCTAGAATTTATAAGGTTGCATAGTCAAAACTTCCTGTTTTCGCGAAAATCACGTTTTCCGGCATTTCTCCGCGTCTGGGGACGTAACTACTGGTTGGACTCAATTGAAAAAACTCTGGGACCTACCTGGATAGTAACCCTTCCAAAAAAAAAAAAAAAAAAAAAAAGTAACCCGATCGGACGTACAGGAACTGAACGCCAGCGGACAACATACCGAAAAACCCCGAAAGTCAACCATATTAACCTCCTCCTTTTGAAGTCGGTTAAAAAATAATTATTATCTAGTAATTTTTTCACTAGATATTTATGGCCTTCAGTTCTTTGATTCGTTCTTTTTCGCAGGATATCCAGATTTTACTTTCGAAAAGACGAGGAATTATTTTTTGAGTTGGACCATGAGAAGATCGAAATACCCCGATAAATCATTTGAATGAAGCAGAACATTAAATGAAATTTGAAGCAGACATTAAATTGATACATAGATCTTAGAATAATAACATGATAAGTCCTCGTTGAAAGGAGGCATTCAATTAAGGCCCTTTAATTAAAAGCCATGAAAGCAATTGACATTAATTTGTAGTTTACAGTAGAGAGTTTACATCGAAAAAGAGGCATCTAATTCTCCACGATTGGATTTTTACTTCCATGTTTACGTAGTTTACTATGCGAGCCGGGGTCATATAATATGATGATGTGATTAAATGAGCAATTAGAGAAATTAAAAAATAATAATAATAAAATCTAGGCAGCGAATTCCATTTATAAAAATTTACTTACTGGTGCAAGCATTGACAGTTTGATCATGACGTTCTTCGCGTTGATCGGGCGAAAAGAATAACGCCAATCAGGAGAATCAAATAAGCTTTTATACTAATCAGCCGAGAAAGCTAAGTAACGGATTTTACGCAATTTCCCTGCGACAATTGCGTAGGAAAAGAAAGTGAAAAATATGCACGTATCAATTCGATTTCAACGACCGCTAGAAGTCATTAATTTGTACGCTTGAGCATTAACGGTAGGCTTTCTCTCAGTGCGGGTATAAATTATTAGTAATTCTCCAAGTAGGTACTTAAGTCTCCGCATGCTTTCCATGTTGCTGGAAGAACTGCTTGTTTCGTGATAGTATGATTACCCGTGTGAGCTCATCTAGCAAAAAAAATTTATTGAACGCGAGAAAAGCTCACATGAGTAAATTAATATGATCCCTGGATCGTCCAAGAAGATAAATACACGTTGCCTAATCTACTACTCCGTTGATACATAGATGATGATAATAATAATTATGACGTTAAGAAAAACCCGCTTGCAAATGATTGTGCAATGGTTCACTATTCCGTTGCTTCAATTATTATTTAAGAAGAATATCGGCCTAGAGATTTTTATAGACCGCAAGAGTGAATATATACTGTAAACTTTAATTTTTTCTATATGACAGCTGAATATTGCTTGATTTTGGTTTATTAATAAACCATTGTAATCGCCCAGGAAAAAAACTTCTAACCCCCCCTCAAAATTTGATGTTTTACGTTTCAAGGCATGTAAAAACCGAATATCCAATAACAAAATTCTGTCTGTCCGACGTCAACACTTTTCGCCCAAACTATAATAGCGGAATTCTGTCGTACCACGGCCCAATTCTTGAATCAACTTGCTAGTTCAATTTCGAGGCTATTTTTGGGGGGTTTTGAGGGAAGGAAATTCATATTTTCCAGGGTTTTTCAGATAAATGTGTATTTGGTAACAAATTACGTAGATTTTTGGACGCTGAATCGAGTGAGACCATCGCGGGGTCGATAGGTTTATTGGTTCTCGAGTTATCGCAGCTTTTGTGTCGAATTTGGGAGATTTTCAGAAATTTGACATGAGGGTATAACTCGAGAGTTCTTAATGCTATAAAAATCGTTCTATACTCATTGGAATGGTCGTCAAACACTCTCTCCAGCTGTACGGTAAGTAGGTCAAAAAATTTAGCTTTTAATTAGGAAAAATAAAATTGATTAAAATTTACAATAGTTGCTATGGAGGTTTCCCTGTACTAGTTACCATTTGTTTTTCGGTGAGAACGTTCAGAAATTTTCGAAATAATTAATATCACAAATGGATAGTCTTCCTAAAACATTATTGAAGCGAAAGAATAATAAACCACTGTACAATAATTTGCAGCGTTTTTATCATTGGGGCCAGATTGGGAGCAGACATTAAATTGATACATAGATCTTTGAATAATAACATGATAAGACCTTGTTGAAAGAAGGCATTCATTTAAAGGCCCTTTTATTGAAAGCGATTGGTATTAATTTGTAGTTCACAGTAGAACTAGAGTTTACAGCGAAAATGAGGCCTCTAATTATTCAAGATTGGATTTTTTTTTATGCGAGCCGGGGTCGTATATATATGATGATGTGATTAAATGAGCAATTAGAGAGCAATTTTGTTGCTGGGCCGAGATCTTTTCCGTGTGTTTGACCACATTTGTTGTTCTAGTATTTTCGAGTTTTCTGCTCGGACTGATTTCTTGAACTGAGTTGGTTCCACTACTTTCATGAATAATTTCAATTTTTGGTTTATTATTCAATAATAAACCATTGTAATCGCCCAAGAAAAAAAATCTAACCCCCCCCTCAATAGTTGATGTTTTACGTTTCAAGGCACGTAGAATCCGAATATCCAATAAAAAAAATTCTGTCTGTACGCCGTCAACACTTTTCTGGCCAAACTTAGGTAAATAGCTACATTCTTGAAATTTTCATCATAAATCAATCTCGGTCCTACGACGGTTTAAGATCGGAATGCTCATTGGCTTCGTTGCCAAGTTATAATACTATATTACTATTATCATATAAGTAGTCACCCAATTCATATACCTAATAGCTGACAAATAGTCAGACAATCTACATAATATGAATCTGCCGTTTAAATTGAATTCGAATAATTGCGAGAACGAAGCGCCTGATACGTAATAAATAAATACAAAAAGCGAAGAGTCAATACCCAAAAATAGAAAAACGCACGAATCAGGTTGATAACGTTTCCACAGTACCTATGTGAGGCCAACGATACAAGCCAAGTTTTGCAAAATGAGATCATTTTAATAGCAACGACGTCCAATTATCGTTACTAACATTTGAAAACCTCAAACTTTCAAATAATAATATATATTCATAACGCACTGACACGATCAGAAAATGAGCGGAGCTCCCTAGGAGCAGTCGCGCAAAACGTTCAGGTAAAGCCGACAGTGGATTTATAGAGAATATCACCTCAACTCAGGCACTTTCCTATATATTGTGGGTTTCTTTTTTCCTGCTTTAATACCTTGTTGAATTATACAAAAAAAAATAATAATAATAATAATAATAATAAATAAATTGATATTAAGAACAAACAGAGGAAATAATTGTCTATGTTTTATGGACGATGGAATAATTATTGAAAATGAATCCACCTTCATCCATGGTAAAACCTTTCTGGCGTGCTGTTCTTGAACGTTCAAACACATCACGTTTTCCAGCCTGTAAAAATCGAAACACATAATACGCACTAGGGAAATCATAGAAAAAAGTCAATGCGGAGGTACTATGTGTGAACCAGTATAGAAAGGGTATAGTGTAATCTGCAGAACAAACATTTTAAAACCTAAACATAGAAAAATATTGACTCCTATAGCCTGTAAAAATCAAAACAGAAAAAACGACAGTTATTTCTAAAACGCGGTGTGATATCCAAAATGCAATAAAAGCTTATTTGCTCATTCACTAGAACATTTCCTGAAATTTTCATTGTTTTCACTCATTTTTCGGAGAGATATGGTGATTTATGTCACTGTTGACCACAGACACTTGTTAAGGAAGTGGTTCTGAGTATATAGTACTACGAAAGTTCTTCCAACAGGACCTTGGTTCCAAATTCGACTTTTCAGACGATCACAATACTACTAAACATGGAAGTAAACATGGAAGTATAAACAACCTTATGAGATTTCATGTATTTGTACAGCTATATCAAATGTTATAATATTTACATCGTTATATATAAACTTACGATACATAAAAGAAAACAAACCGTCTGCGTTGAATTGCTTGCAGATGCGAAAAAATTAAATCAATACTTTCGAAGGACGAAGCAAAACATTTTGCTAATGTGATAACAGGTGTTCGTATGAGAAACTGCGTTTCAATACATGACGAAACTATGGAAGTAAATGTTTTTATTTTATCACTTTCCAAGCAAAAACGAAATGGCGATTTATTTGAAATTGAAGCGGAGCCGCACTGTACATCAGTTCCAAGGAAGGACAGTTTCCGTCGTCCCCAACACTCAATTTTAATTCATCTAGTTTGTGTTGTAATATGAGTATTAAAGGCAAATTTTTTTCTCATCATCATCATCATCTATAAAATAAAACGAAGATTCGCATGTGGTGTTTCGTATTCCATAATTACAGGTGCGTTTCTGCAAAGGTCAGTCATCATCGTTTCCCGTGGCCTGAACAGAAAAGAAAACCAGTGATGTGCATAGATCACACAGTACGTTTGGGTCAGTAATAGATTTAAGCAATTATAAAATCAAGAAAATTGTACGATGACAGCAACCTTAGTTTACAACACTGTTATTGAAATACTAGCCAGGATACCCGAAAATAGAAACATACACGAATTTGGTGTACACGGGAAGCGGTGGAGGAGGTGAAAAAAAAATCACAGGAAGGCCTAAACGTGATCCCGAAGAGTGCATTTAAAAATTGTTTCCAATCATAGACATTTTTTTTTTAGAAGTGTGTTGTGGTCAATGGTAATTACTTTGAAGGAGACCAAAATTTGGTGTAGGCATATTGAATAATTGACGTTTTACAAGGATATTCCGGTTACTTTTAGGTCGTCCCTTGTATATTCATTTTTGCGGTTAGAAAAATCAAAATATTGTCAATATACAAATAATGTGGAGGTACTGTATGCGACGCACATGATAAAAATCAGGCATCATTCAATCGCCAAGCCCAACACTTTATGACCTTGAGTTTTCCGGCCAGTAAAAATCAAAATACGCGCTAAGTGAAATAGTGAAAAAAGCTCATAACATAGAGGCCTCAATATGACAACAATGGACAACAAATCAAGCACCATCTGCTGGCCACAAAAACAATGTTAAGACCTCAAACGTAGAATAATATTGACTCTAATATTGACGATAATCGCTTAGATGAAGATCATAGATGAGAAAACCTTTGATTCATAATTACCATGACTGGATGGCTGCATATAAACATCATCGTCGTCATCTTCATCGCCGCTACCACCAGACGAAGGTTGTACACGAGGGGACAGTGGAGGATCCAAATTGTCTGCTAAATGTCGAAGATTATCTACTCCAGTTAACAGTTGCCTGTGCCGAGAAAATAATAAATGAATGATGAGAAAGACAACAAGGAAACGTGCGTAACAAATTTGAATACGTTCAAAAATAAAATATGCCCTACATGGTAAGACGAAGGAAGGTTACTTTTTTTTTGAAAAGCTTGTGCACATGGAATAGGAAAACAGGAACCAAGAAGGTCCACTTCATGTGGCGATGTGTGATCCAATGATATCAGCTTCTCAAGGAAACATTTTTGAAGTTAACTGAAGTGCAACAGTTAGCCAATAAAGGGCTGGTAATCCCACATGCGAAGTGGCGGCCATATTTTCAGATCAACTATTTTCTGGCCTGTTTCTGTTGTGATCTTCGTGTTCTGAATTCATTAGGTTGTCTACTTATGTTGCGGTGCTAACTGATTCTCAAGATTTTCATAGTTTATCCCTTGGCAAATTCTGTATTCAATCCGTCATGTCCACGGACATTGTGCAGTATTGTCATCATAACGCCATTGCAGTTTTTTTTTTTTTTTAACAACTTTTTTACTGCTCTTTGTAAGGCACTCATATTTCAGATGTTTGGTTCCGTACTGCTCAGGTCGCCTTGAGAAAGCTGTTGAAATTGTTATAAACTTGTTGTATATTGTATTCATCCTTTATTTACTTGAGTATTTTGCCCATGAACAATCGTTTCAATGCTGTAATATTTACACCTGTTAAAGTTTTTTTTTAATGAGTACTACTAATTTATGTCATATCCTCAGCTCGGTTTTCTTTTAAATTACCGAGGTTGTGAAAATGAGTGTCCTAAATAGTTTTTGGGCCTATTTATCAATCCTAGATAAAGCCGAGATGATTTCTAAATCTTGTCCGCCTCAGTTTTATCTATAGTTAGTAAGCAGGCCCTAAAAATAATTAGGACTGTAGAGGGCCGAGCTATAAGAATAGCAACAGCGGAATCTAGCGAACTGTGATGGAACTACTCATATTAGTTGAATATATTTATGATAGGAAATCCTAGTGAGTGGAAGGAATATTATTTTATCACACTCTAAAACACTGAGCGGGACCTCCCCATCCTTCTTCCAAGCTTGTACTGCCCAATAATGTAATCCAAATGATACCCTATTCATGTTATTGAATTTTATTTGAGACAAACGCTCATTTGCGAGAAAAAAACCAAACAAAGTGACTAACCGTAAGGACACTTCAGCATTGAATGCAGCGTTGCGCAGTTGGCTGGCCAATCGCTCACTTTGAGTCTGTTGCGCAGATGTCGAGGCTGCGCTAGAACACCTAGGGTCTTGGTTTTTTGATCGCATCAACTGAGACTGTGAAATACAAGAAAATAATGTTGTGAGGGGGAGAAAAACCCACAGCCTCATGGTTCCACGTCACCCTGAAGATGCCCAAATGGGCGAAAGTGCTCGGCCAGCCATTAAAGATCTGGAGAAAAAGTCGCCTGGTTTTTCTCCCCCTCACAATCCCTCTACTACAACAAATAATGCGACAACAACCAAACGAAGAAAATAATGTTATTCTTCTCCTTGTTGTCGCATTTTTTTATGTCAAGGAGGTTTGTGAAGTAAGTTGCTCACATATTTACAATTTCTTTCAGAATTAATTCAATGTTTAGAAACACACTTACCCTCAAAGTGTTGTTTTCTATAACCAAACGAGAAAGCCGACTTTCAGCTGCCAATGAACGACTCTAGAAAAAATCAAACCATGCCTATTTCTCATAAAAACTATTGACATTAGTATTAAAATTTAGTAACACGCCAAAAGTACAGATACATGAGTGGCAAAAAATTACGAAAATACCGTTAACCGCTCGATTTCCTCTTGCATTTTTTCTTGATTTATAGGAATGCTATTTCCTCGTGAACGAATTAACGTAACTTCTGTTTCTAAATCTTCATTTCTGGAACATAAATTCACCGTAATAACCCTTCATTTTGTTAGAGTCTCTCGTTAATGTCAGCGATGAAAATACTGAGTCGCGAGACAACAACATTCTGAATTTCGGTAATTTATTAAAAAATTGGTTGACAATCCACAACCTTTGAACTTGTTGGCTGAGCTGTTGCCGAAGCATCCCCAGTTCAATTCTCATTCTTTCATTTTCAGACTGAAGGCGATCGTTTTCCACTTGAACCTGCAAAAAACATACCTATGTAACCATAACTATGTACCTAGTACTCAATTTTCGAGTCGCTTTTGTTAAAAAAAGAAGAAGAATAACTCAATAGCTAAAATACTGTCATGGAAAAACCGAAAAACGATAAAATTGAACCCGTTAACCTCAACAACTCAACAAATAGGAACAGAAAATAATCAAAGTATTCCAAAATACTTACAGAGGCAGGCTCTCGCTGACGGATCGGTCCATCACTCAGGAAATCAGGAAGACTTTTTGATGGGCCAACTTCTGAAGTCGTTGATTGTGTGACAGAGACAGATGATATTCCAGGACCGCTTCCTCCACTGGCTCCATCGATGAGGTCATCTCTACTTTGCATATGCTCCATTTCTGTCAGGTCAAACCGCATATCTGTGGAGCGACTTTCCCTGGAATGGGAAATTATCCATGTTAAGACTGAGCTCAAAGAAATTGGCCTTTTGTATAAGAGGGTGGGCAGGGAGAATTAAGCTTAACAAGATCGATGATACTACAATAAAGAAATTGAAAGAAATTTGGCCTCTCCATTAATAATAGGTGTTTTCAAGTCCAGCAATATTCCATGATGATGTTCAGAGGGGTAAACTAAAGATGAATACAACAGCAATCAATCCTTAAGGTTCGGTTGTTACATTTTCTCCACCAGGGTCGCTAAAGTACGTAGCACATCGTTGCCAGACCGATTACATTTCAAATATTACCTGGACGCTAATTATCAGTTTACACTATAATGTGTTCATGAAAACTGTAATTAATCATTGCATCATAAATAAAACTAACGCATGGCCGCCTAAATAAGCCTGTTCAACGACGAGATGATCCTGCACGAAGTCTGGAAGACCTTGTCCCATATCGTGGGTCCTCGGCGGTGATATGTGAGCTGCGCTGCTTCCACTGGCCCCTTCCATAAATCCAGCTCGAGCACCATCTGCATTTTCTCGTAGAAAATGACGAAGGGAGAAACAGGAGACTTGCGGACTGGTCTCATTACCTAGAATAAAGAGATGAAGTCAACAGTTAAGTTTGTCTATATTAGTTGCTATTCATTTTAGCTATGCTAGAATTCATTGAATGCGGAATTTTCTTGAAGTATCTGGCGCGATTAGAACCGTTTTGGTCTTACATTCTTAGAAAATTTTCTCAGCTAGAGAGAACCTATTTTTGTGGAACAAGAAGTATTTTCAAGGTTGGAATCGCGAAACGTCGACAATTATAAGTGCTTTTCATTCCAAAAGTCTCCCTGGAAATACTTGCAACCGATACGCCTTGTTAGTTATTGGAGAATTAATTTGGAAAATTCGTCTAATACGAATCATTGATTCTCATTCATTATTCATCGGTGAAATAAAGAATTCGATCACTTGTTCACGTTAGAGCTCGGTCGAACTTGGGTGTCGAACGAACCGAATAATAAATTAACTTATTTTCAATACGTGAGCAGTTCTTTCGTCGACTTTAGTTCAAGATTCATAAAAAGTAAAAATGCAACTTGAAATAAAATCAACAACTTCCAACGAAAGATATAATAGCTGAATCGAATTCGTTTGGTAGTTGATAATTTAAAACGAAAACTTGAACGTTTCCCATAAAATGCGTAGGAGTTTCACGATCAATTCATTTCGCAAATTGACAGGTACCTATGATTGCTAAAAAATTTCAATTAATACCTAGAATAATACAGATAAACAGTGGATAGCTAACCTGGAGTACTGGAACCTTCGCACTCCGGTCGGGGCATGTTTCTGTTAAACTGGGGCGGATTGTTTGAATTCCCAAGTCCTATATCTGGTGGACCGACCATTCCTCCAGGTCCGTGGATAGAAGATCCGTTTCCGTTGGGTCCTTGGTCTCTGCAACCGCCTCCGAGGGGATCATCTCGAGATTCACCGTCCGCCATTTGCAACTCCGTCGTTTGATTTGAGATAACCTCGTCCTCGGCCCCTTATCAACGAACTTGCCTACCTGATTCATACAGTGTTGCCAAATTTCTCTGCACATGGAAATGCGGAATTATTTTATGTTCACCTGTTATTATAACATTCAAGTAGAAAATAAACTACCACTTTTCTCGGTGCATAGATCGCATTATCATGTTTGAGTCGGTAACTGGAATAACAAATTAAAAAACTAAAAAGCTCGTACTGAGGACGCAACGCAATTTCGAAAGTACTGTGTATTACCAAAAATCCGGAAACGGCTAATTTTGCACTGTTACTGGGAAATTTCATTGGTCGGTAACAAGTATTATTTTATAACTGTTAAATTAATATTACGTTAGGAATCGATGGCCGTTTGAGTGAAGGCAACACTGCGAAGCAACGATGCTGGCGCCAATCTGCCCTCGGTCCCCCCCCCCTTCTAGTGGAACTCACTGACTCTCGTCTCTACATGCTCGTGTAAATGGTCGACGGCTTCCCTTTTTGATCTTACAAACGAATCGTCTGATTAAATAGTTTATTTTTGTATTGCGAACAGCAAGTTTAAATCTATTAAAAGTTAGCGAAAGTATATTCCTGAAACATTCATTAATTGCCCCCCCCCCACTTTGAGAGAAGAAATCAGGTGAGTAACCAACTTATAAAATCCAATATGGATTTAGTTAGAATGAATGTGAGACGGTCAAATGACCCGAAATTCTTGACAATAACCAATTATAAAATCAAGAAAGTCCTGCGAAGGTCGAAACGTTAATTTCCCAAATAGAGACCTAAAAATTGAAAAACGCACGATCAATTTGATGATCATTCCACAGTATGAGAGTCTTACAATAAAAGCCAAGTTTTGTAAAATGGAATCATTTTTATAGCAACCACACCTGAAAATGTGACATTAAGTATATTTATGTCATTCACTCATCGTTACAAACATTCAAAAACCTCCAGTGTTCAAATATATTAATTTTTGAAGCCAGTAGAAGATAGCCACAACAAAAGCTCATGACATGATACCGACTGAACGGTGTGCGAGCCAACTATATAAATTGAATAATCTGGCAATCTACTTGCCTTGAAGAATAACTCAAGGCGTTTATCTATCGAAAATATTGACTTGTATGGCTGGTAAAAATCACAATAAACAACATGGAATAAAGTTTTAACTTTTATAACTCTGAAAAAGTGTGTTAGGTTGGTATTGAAATATCAATCGCGTCGTCTTATTTGCACTGGGGAAACAGTTTCCAAAAATATTAGAACGAATTTGAAGTGTTTATCTGGAAGATATGGCAATATTTATCGCTCAGACCATAGACAGATGGACGCAGGTACAGACGGTCAAGTTTAGAGCAAAGAGCCCCAAAAAGTACAATAACTGGATATGCGTTTTACGAGGAAGTACTGCATGTGACCCAAATAATATAAATCAAGCAATATTCAGCTGTCATAGAAAAATTTAAACTCTAAAGCATATTCACTCTTGTGGTCTATAAAAATCGCAAAACTTAAAAAATGGCATAATGCGGAAATACTGTGTGTCACCCAAACCATGCAAAACAAGTTTTGTGAACGAGGTCAAAGTTGGTCATATTTAAAGCAAAGAGACCCCTAAAGTACAATAACGCTTAATAAAACAACTGAAATTTTGTTTTACGAGGAAGTACTGCATGTGACCCCAAAAATATAAATCAAGCGATATTCAGCTGTTATATAGAAACATTTAATGCCCTCCAGCGTTCAAATATATTAATTTTTGCGGTCTATAAAAATCAAATTTCAAACATGTACAAGTGAAATCGTGAAAAAGGCTAATAACGTTGAGGCACTGTATGTGACCCAATATACAAAAAATCTGGTGTTTTCTGCCTGCCATAACCGACATTTCAAGCCCTCAATCGTAGAAAAATATTGACTCTTAGGTATAGCCTGTAAAAATCCAAACAGAAAAAAAAACTTTAAAAAAAAAAAATAAAACCGACTTCAAAATCGTTGTCTATAAAATACACTCTGAAAAGGAAAAAATAACAAAAATGTCCCAACTTCGCAGCAACTCATTCGCCAACTACACATTTTAAGGACTACTTTACTACTCGTATTGACCTGACCACTTCCTGATTGATTGGATCACCTTCCCTAATAATATAAAAATTACTATTTCTCATTTCCCGAATGATTAAAAGATTTTCCTTTCACCTCTGAATTGCCTCCAGATTTATCATCTTTTGGAGTCGGCGCCTCTCTTATATTGTATTGGAGAAGCCTATAGATTCCGAATTACCAGTAGTATGAATATAAATATCATGAGTTTTCACGATTCTTGAACAGAGCACATCAGCATTTATGAGAACTGATTATTAACAATATCGATTTGAAGGTGACTATTCACCCCTTTTCCAAAAAACCATTTCAGATTTCTCTAAGAATCTTTACGTCCAGACCCAGACTTATTACCTGGCACCTACTAATTTATCGTAAATTCATATTTATTTGTAACCATCGGTTATTTTGCCAGAGAGGCGCCGACTCCAAAAGATGATAAATCTGGAGGCAATTCAGAGGTGAAAGGAAAATCTTTTAATCATTCGGGAAATGAGAAATAGTAATTTTTATATTATTAGGGAAGGTGATCCAATCAATCAGGAAGTGGTCAGGTCAATACGAGTAGTAAAGTAGTCCTTAAAATGTGTAGTTGGCGAATGAGTTGCTGCGAAGTTGGGACATTTTTGTTATTTTTTCCTTTTCAGAGTGTATTTTATAGACAACGATTTTGAAGTCGGTTTTATTTTTTTTTTAAAAAGTTTTTTTTATTTTTCTCTTTTTAGTGACTTACAATTATGAACAGCTCTCTTTACAGAATTTTCCCAAGCTTTCATTATTGTGTTCTTGTCACTTACTACTAACCGTCCAAACTCAATTCATAAGTCAGTTGAACGTTGAAGTTCTAAAGTATAATGATTACCTAACTATTTTCAATGTTATTATGTTGATTGAGAGTGAGTTTGAACGTTTGGAATAACCCATCCACTGATTTGGGTCTCTTGGTCAACATACCGGATACTTTGATCCCATTGATCCACCTTACAAAACTCAAATAATTGCCTACACCATTGCTGGTTACTAAATTGCACCAATTCACTCGTTCTTTATTTCTCTAACGATAATAGAGTGATGATTTCCTGAAGCGTATCCGCATTCACACTGAATGAGAGAATCCGAACCAAATTTCAGAAATTCGCCAAACGTTTGTGCATTAAAATGGAGTTATTTGGCCTTACAAACTATGTTATTTATTGAAAATTTAACGCTGAATTCAAATCTTCTAACGAGAATGCTATGACTAACGTAGTTTTTTTTCTACAAGCGTAAATAGTCCAAAAAACGTGATTTTGAAACAAATTTTTTAGAAATACGGCCTAAAAAGTATCCAATTTCAGTCCAATCAATACCAAATTTAAATCACGTAAACTAGACTCAAATTCAAACAATTTAAGTTTAAAAACGATGGAAAAACAGTTTTGGATTGGAAGTTGTGAGGTCTCAAACACAGGTCCATTAAAACATCGATTGCTCCCTTATTATGCCACCTAAACTTGATTTTTTACCATCGTTAGAAAGCTCTAGCTAGGTGCTTTCAAGTGCAGTAGTGTTCATATTTTTTTTCTCGACGTGGTTGGGAACGGTGCTCGAAAAACCTCAAAAAAGTGAAAATCGGCATCACGTTTTTTGTTACACTTTCTTCTCTACACGCTATATTAGAATGCCGAACGAAAAATTGAAGCTAGGCTCTTGTAGGCAGATAAATTATAAACAAAATGACACCAGAAACAAAACAATCGAGCAAGTATTCTAGATGTTATAAGCTTGCAAAGTCAAAACTTCCTTTTTTCGCGAAAATCACGTTTTCCGGCGTTTCTCCGCGTCTGGAGACGTAACTACTGGACGGACTCAATTGAAAAAATTATGGGACCTACCTGGATAGTAACCCTTTCAAACAAAAAAAAAAATAACCCGATCGGACGTACAGGAGCTGAACGCCGGTGGACAACACATACCGAAAAAAAAAAAAAAAAAAAAAAAAATCCCGCTAGACGACCATAGTAACCTCCTCCTTGTTTGAAGTCGGTTAAAAAACGTAGAACCCCATATATATCAAATGCACAGTGTTTTTCAAATGTTAAAAAAACCTAATTTTGCTTATTCACTAGGAAAACATTTCCTGAAAATGTAATTGAATTTCTTTCATTTGTCAGAAAGATAGGTATGGCCATTTATGCCAGTTTGTGACCACAGATAGACGGACACACAGTCACTTGTTCAGAAAGTGATTCTGAGTATAAATAATAGTACTATGAAAATTTCTTCCAACTGCAGCTCGGTTCCAAATTCGACTTTTCAGACGATCTGGATACTTCTATTTACTACGTAAACATGGAAGTAAAAACGCTGCAAAATGGTTGTACAGTGGTTTATTATTCATTCGCTTAAATAATGATTTAAGAAGATTATCCATTAGTGATAGTAATTATTCCGAACATTTGTGTACGTTCCCACCGAAAAACAGATTGGTAACTATGGGGGAAAACTCGGCGATTGATTGATGCCTGATTCTTATCAAGTGGGTCACATACAGAACTTCCATGTTATTTGCATAGGTTACCTATATATCGATTTTTATAGACAGCAAAAATGAATATATTTGAACGCTAGAGGGCATAAAATGTTTACTCATGATAGCTGAATATTGCTTCTTTTTTATTTTTGGTGTCACACGCAGTACTTCCTCGTGAAACGCATATTCAGCCATTTTATTAGTAAGTTTTGGGTCTCTTAGCTTTAAATATGGCCATCTTTGACCTCGTTCACAGAACTTGTTTTGTATAGTTTGGATAACACAAAGTACATCCGCTGTATGCCATTTTTTAGCGCACGTAGAGGCTTGAGTAGAGGTGTATTCCTTATAAATCCTATCTCAGCTTTATCTGAACATTTTGCGCGCCTGCTCCTAGAGTGCTCTGCTCTTTTTCTGAACTAGTATCTGTGTACGTCCATTTGTTTGTATGCAGAGTGTCCGTCTGTCCTCACGTCCATCTGTCTATGGTCTGACTAACAAATATTCCCATATCTCCCAGAAAAATTCTCGAAATTTGAGTTGTTGTAAATTAACGTTGCGGCCTTCGTACGATTATTTTAATTTAATTAATTGTTATACCTGTTACCGACTAGGTAAAACATGGATTTACCGTGTGATCTATGCACACTACTGGTTTTTTTTTTAACACGCATTGAGCATGATACTTTAGTTCAGTGCTGCAAAATGGCGTTCATCTGGAGCAGCATTCATGGATCTCTGCATCGGTGAACCGGCCGCCACCCGCCGGCCGCCCTATTAGTTCCTCCTGCTATGCGTAGACTTTGAAACTGAGCCGGCCGACGCGACGCTCACGAACTCAGTTGCCCGCGTGCACTTAACACGTCAAGTTGCCGTGGGAAGATCGCGCGTTCGTCCCGTTTCGCGCACGCCGGTTCTTCGCGTCAATTTCGGTGATCATTCGTGGTATATTCGGCCTCACCAGGCAAAACCGGCTATCGTCGGGAGACGCCAAAAATCGCACCATGCTGTGAGTAATTGATTTTTTCCCCCATTTTCATTATTGTTATTGTTTACTGGAAGAGGGCGTATCATTTTTCCAAATTTTCTTGCTTGAATTACTTGATCTTATTACTAAAAATGCTTATAAAAAATCTGAGGAGTCTTCTCATATTTCAATAAGTATGAGTCATTTTTTGAATGCAGAGTTGGTAGGTACTCATTGACGCTCCTAAAATAGCTGTAAATAGAGCATTTCCCATCAGCGCATTCTTGTGCACGTTTTCATGGTAGGTATTCGTGGGTTAATTGAATGTTGTTTTCAGCTCAATTACTAATTCAACTTTCCGTATTAGAAAGAAAAATAAATAATAATAAAAACTTTGAGTGGCGAATCCACAATGAAATTGCATTACAATTGGCCATTTTGACGAAAAAAATGTCAGTGGTTGTTACGATTCTAATTGAAATGGTAGGTAAGTCTAAACAGAGGAGAAAAACACGAAGATGTGGGCGAACATTTTAGGACCCCCGCGCTCTACTCGACGGGGGTTCGGTGCGTACGAAGTATGAAGGGTGTGACTTCACCGTTGTTGCTTTCATTGTATCAAAGAAAGGTGTTAATATAATGCATTTGCTAAAGATTACGTTTGCGAGGGAGCAGATGGAACATTTCACACTCGCGTGCGAAAAGGTGTAGTACTGTTCACACAATCAATTATCATTATAATGAAGTTCAATACTTAATTTGGGAATATTAAACATAATTTATTTACATAGAAATAGTCTTCACCCAATACACAACTAAAAACCTGGTTTTTTAAACTGACAATTTAGTTATTAACTTGTAAATTATTATTTCGGTTTTCGAGTATCTACCTAAAATGTAGAGGTACTTGACTCGAGTTTTATTTTTTCAGTCAATTTTTTTAAAATTGCTTCAATTAGGTAACCTAACATGTCAGCAGCATCAAAGAAGTGAACTCATCACAACTGCATCAAGAAATGCGGACGAATCTCATGTCTCGGAATAATCAACAGCAACTCGTACAACGGAGACAAAATGACTCAATGGTTAACCCAATTGAACCAGTGTTTTTTCTCGGTGGCCGTGGCGAGTTTTGGCTACTTTATAAAATCATAAGTTTCTAACAGAAACCACAATCCATGGTCCGCATGACGGTAGCGATTAGCAGTGTATGATTTTACAGAGTAACCAATACTTCCCATGGAAAAACACCGCTAAAAGCAAAAACTCCCTAGTCTTACACAGAGGTGGAAGAAACAGTTTCATACACCGGCTCCTGTCGAGTGTATGCTAATGTTTTGTCGGCTGCTTCTGCGTGTAAAATAGATGCGTTTTGTGAATACGAAATGCTCGGTTTTCGAAAGGATCATTGTAGACCATGTACACGTCACCTTTCCTATTACAGAATTACCAT
This sequence comes from Tupiocoris notatus, assembly GCA_037159825.1. Classification (NCBI taxonomy): domain Eukaryota; kingdom Metazoa; phylum Arthropoda; class Insecta; order Hemiptera; family Miridae; genus Tupiocoris; species Tupiocoris notatus. Next base: position 202,675 of record JASJUZ010000198.1, on the reverse strand, counting down.
CTTCACTTCTTATTCGGTCTGCGAGGGACGTGCTCATCGAGAGGTCATGTCTCAGGCTGAAATCTAAAAAATAAAAACAACAACTGACAGCCGTGTTTATTTATCGAAGTCTTTCTTGATCAGTCTCTTTTAATCTCTTATTTGATGTTATATTATTGCAAAAAGGGCTCGCTTTTTGTTTCTCTATTCTTATAGTAGGATTAAAATATACTCACCCCCACGACAAATCGATACGAGAAAAATTATATCTATAGGTACTTTATCTACTTCAATTATATGCGCCAGTAGTGTATTTTCTTCTCGACACCAGGTACTATCAAGGTAGGATCAATAATATTTTTTAATGACTTTTCCCTATCCTTAATCATGGGACGGTGTATTCCAGTTCATTACTAGTTTCAGCTTCAATGGGGAATTAGCACCATTATACATCCCTATGTACACTATTTCCTAGTGAAATCGAATTCATGCAAAAATACACATTGAAGGAGGAATCGTTGAGAGAAAAGAGGTGCTACTGAAAAATTGCGAGAATTAGTGAATTGCTGACGTCTGGAGCTCCTTACACAGAGCTACTACCTTCCATCCCACCTACCACACTCCAAACCACTACCCTGACCTCAGGGTTAAAGAACAGGAAAATTATGTTAAGTTTGTTAAGTTTATTATTATGAATAATAAACCAATATTATTGCATAGTAAGCCAATAAGAAGTTTTTAACCCCCTCAAAATTTGATATTTTATGTTTCAAGCCATGTCGCATCCGAATATCCAACTGAAAAATTATATCCTTCCGCCGTCCGCCGAACGAAACTGTTCTGACGAAACTCTAAAAGCTAAACTCATTGAATTTTTACCAAAAAACTGAATATGGGGATGTAACTCCACCTGATAGGTTACTATTATTCTGCAGTTAACTTTAAAGAAATATTAGATAGGACTTTTACATAGTATAATACACGTGATTAACTGAGTAATGACGTTGCAGCATGGTGTAAGGATATTCTATGTTTAATATGGTAGGTCGTACTATCGCAGGCTTCTGGATTGTGCTTCAAGAACGAATGCGATTCTTCAGCGAATATATTTGTCCTCGTTCTCTCTTGTTGCCCATACGTGGTTCATTGCCTTTCGTATAGCTTCTCGTTTACTAGCACGAATGCAAAGTTACGCGTTTCTATTATCCCACCCCGAGGAGGTTTTATGGTCTGAAAACCGAGGGCAGGGACATTTTCGCCTTGTGATTGCGCCCCTTGACCCCTCCACTGTAAGGTTTTATCTCTCGGAAAACAGGCCGAGTATTTTCACAGCATAAGCCAATCCACTCAGTCTCGGCATACGATGTCGCGCATTTCTCCCGACGTTCAACGAATATTATATATGGAGAAAAGGAATTAGTACACCTGTTTTCATTTTTGGTCCTTGGGATGCCAAATTAAAAATGGTTGCTGATATAACCTGCCCTAATGATTTCCATATTCATTTTTTGCGAGTCTTTCAACTTTAAGGGTCGATTTTTCCTCTTTTTTAAAATTAGATAAGTAACTACCGCCAGTCACATAATAATTCGACCTGAAAGACCAGGTAAATATCATAAATTTACTATGCTGTCCATGATATTCAATTTGGTGAGTTGACCTCCAACGTGGAATTTCACGCGATCAATTAGTTCTCCTATAGTTGGTTCCCTTCAAGACCTCCACCAACATTCATACAATGGACGGTGTGTCCAAATCTTGTTGCTGGATCGTTTTAGATCCTTTAATGGTCGTCTCACAAAGCAGTCGACCGAAGGTAATGAACTGTTCGCCAGTCGGATGGACCACCGTCCGTCGGAGTTATCTACAAAAGGTGAGAACTTATTTGTACTGACTTTACTGAAGAGGGAGCGACCCATCCCGACGATGTAATAAAAAGGATTGTTCGTGGCCGGTTCGTTGCCCCGCGGTCAGAGTCTGTCCAAGTTTCATATCGAGGATACCGACATTTTCCGTAGGTAAAGTTATTCCACACGTGTATACTGAATATAATTTCTACGCTTAGATTCTTCTCATTTCCTACTTATTTCTCTTTTCTATCTAATTTTCGCATGACAATTCATAATTCTAGCTCATTATAATCCCATAAGAATTGCATTTTTTCAAACCGAAGAATTATCCTCAAAATAGGCTATAGCACTTCAGTGATGCATTTTATCGCGAAAAGAATGAGATGAATGTATTATATCTAGAAAAAGTTAATCTACTTGGCACGCGCTGCCGTTCAACGGCCAATTTGTTGATTTGTGATCAACGCAAAATGAGGACGGGTTAAAAAAAAAAAAAAAAAAAACTACCGTACTAAATCAACGAGTATAAGATGATTTTATAGCTGTTGTACCCAATAGCCGAAAAATTACTCATTCCTAGGACTGAGCAAATAAAAATGCCCAACCCGGATAGATCAATAATCGAATCGATAGAAAAATTGGGAGTAACAAGCCTCTTACGGGGATTGGGCATTTTGAAAACGACCAATGGCCAAAGCTAATGTCCATTGCCCGAAATAAGCTCAGTGGCGTGAGCGTCCTTATCAAACTCTCAAAAATGTCGAATACCAAACGACTCAACTTGAGAAGTTCGATGTTAACTTTAATTACCATGAATAATATTCAGAACGACAATTTTGAGGAGACAACATGTTTGAGGTCAAAGTTTCTTTATTAGAAAAACACAAATGACGAAGTAAATGACTTACCATAAATGACATAAACCGCTCACTTTGCAGGGTTGTCGCCCAACGTCTTGTTCTTTTAGGTACCTACCAAAGTGGTAAGATGTAGACAGGGGTAGAAATCGATTAGACAGGGGTAGCTACAGAAAACAGGGTGCAGTTTTTAACGTTCTCCATAATACATAATATACCCTCGAAGGGAGACCCGAAACGCTTCTTCCATGGTGTGACAATTCGACGCGACGCAAGGACGCTATACGATAAACGCGATAAGACGCAAGAAGCAAGGCCGCTGGACACTTGGACTCCGACAATGAATAAATTCGACGATGGAACTATAGAATGATACTAAGAAGACGACTCTGACAATGAACACATGCGATTAATTTGAAAATGATTAGATTAAATTGATTGATTGAAAATGATTGAGACGAAGAGGTTTGCACACGGTGGTAAAGCTAAACAGAACGTTGAAACAAGCAGAGAGCGACATCGTTTAGGGGTGCCAACATAATTTGTTGTGAAACTGAAGAGGGTTCGCTGTCGTGCATTTCAAGAATGATCATTTCAAGGATTAAGCACTTACAATTTGCCGAGTCCTAGGTTTGAGCATTTCCGTAATGTCTTAGGAATGAGTAAATTGTTCGGCCATTGGGCGTTTTTGCCAATTGGGTGCAACACATTGTCACAACCTACCTAATTCAAATCTGATATGGAAGTGACCACGAGAGGAACGGGGAATAAATTTCGTCCGTAGAATCCGAATATCGATAAAAAAACATTTTCGTCCGTCCGCCGTACGCCGTCAACACTTTTCTGGTGTTAAAGCTGCATTGTTGAAATTGTAGTACCAAAAATCAATCTTGGCCTGACAATCGCTCAATTCTTAAGCCAAGTCGCCACCTCATTTTGAAAGTATTTTCGTGGAGTTTTAAGGGGATTTGTATTTTTGAAGGTATTTCGGACAAAGGTGCGTTTATTATCAATTTAAATGTATTTTTGGACGCTGAATCGAATGAGACCATAATGGTGTCGGTGGCTTTAGGTTCTCGAGTTATCGCAGCTTTTGAGTGGCAACGTCGGGATTTTGAGAACTTCGGTAGAGGCGATTAATATTAAAAGAATGGCCGGTGTGATGGTTCAAATTAGTTCTATATTGTACCCATTTAATAGAAATCGATTAGTCAAATTATTTAAAACAGCTCTTGTTATGATGTATCTTACTATAATAGTAATTATAGTAAGAACTATTCTGCCGTCCTAAGTAGAAAAGCAGTAACTCGATTTTGAGGGGGGGTTATACAATTTTTTTTCTTGGGCGATTACAATGGTTTATTATTGAATAAACCAAACGTTAACTACCTCATCAGTAAACGGAAATATAAAGAAATAGTCATACTACTTCTACAAAATGCCAGTATCATGCTGCTGCTTCAAACCCAAAATGATGGTTTCTTCTAAAATGGAAGTTTATTTGACGGAGGATATAACTCGAGCTTTTCTAGAACTTCTATACTCGCTGGAACTAGCGTCAATCACTCATAAGCTGTATCATCAGGCGAAAATTTAACTTTTGATTGATGATAAAAATAGTGAAAAATTACTATTGTTGCTGAGGAGTTTCCCCTTACTACATACCAATTTGTTGTTAGGTGGAAACGTTAAAGAATGTTCGGGATAGTTATACTGACACAAGTGCATGGTCTTCTTAGTTCATAGTTGAAGCAAATGAATAATAAACCACAATCATTTGCCGCATTTTTGTCAAAAAAATTTTTTGAGTACTGGGTAGGTAGTCGAAATAGTTCATAACAATGTAATTGCCCAGCAACTAGTCTCCGCGCCAAACGGTTGCGTAGAAATTATATTCTGCTTGGAAATATTGGAGGCCATCTGACATAGGATCAGATCGCCAAAAAATATTATTTTTGGAAATTTCTTTCACAATCCAGACACAGTGTTTCAATTCTTGTTATAAAATTCTATATATTATGCTTTGAAACAATTATCCGTTTTGAAGGAAAATTCAAATTGAACGTACTACACGCGATATGCACAGGCAAAGAAGTACAGAATCCTTGATGATTATTATCAAACGAACCTACGAAGAGAAGATGCAGTTTATATTGTCTTGGCCGCTGCACCGATCAGATAAGCGCCTCAACAAATAATAACCATTCCCCGGACCTTTCATCGAGAACGATTTAGTACGTGTGATTACGTAGGTTGCCCCTGTGACCCCTATACAGTATTCTCATCTGGACCTATGCTTCACTGTGAGCGTTCCTAACTATTCATCGATCTCTCTATTCTGAGGCTGAAGCCCCATTCCGTGGATATGGTGATATGATGAACCCGTTGGACTTCTTTACATCATCTATTCAATTCAAATGCGCTCTGTTACTTCATGCCCTTTGTGTAAGAATTTCATTCAGACTTGTCAATCAAGCATAAATTATTGATGGATCGTCGAAAGCAAAATATCGATCCACTGGTTATATTGGGTACCTATTGTTTTGAAAACGTGATTTTATAGCAAATTAGGTACACAAATTTACCGCATTTCTTCCTATTTGATTCCGTTTTACATCAGGAATTAATCTTAAATAACACAGTAATAATTGAGCTTATTAGAAATCAAGCAACAGTAAATTTTCGTAGTCGAGGTTTCTCCCATGCCGACGAACGTTCGCCTGCTAAGCTCTGTTTTTCGCATCAGTAGCTCGCTTAGTAGCCGTTCCCTAAAATAGAGCTCTTGACAAGCATGTTCTGAATGTTAAGACGTGACAGTTTTTTTCTGTTTCCCCCATTGTTGGCCTTCCATTTCACGCGCTTCTCGATTCACCCTGTTCGAACATCAATTCTTGATTACGCTGTTCGTTTAAACCGAATGATGGCGGTTCAGCCGATTTCAACTGCTTCGTTTCGATTAAAAATGCGAAAATATCATGAGAACCGCAATTACCATGTAAATTGGCAATCCCGACGCCGCTCTTGGAATTGCTCGAACGTCGTTTGTATTTATAGATTGACAACGCATTGGCGATCGATTCGGCCGAAAACCGTATTGGGTCGTGTTACGGGGTGCTAATTTGTCACGGAAGCTTTAATCAAACAATGTTATTCTTAGCCGATGTTCACGTAATAGTCCAGGAGTTGTGTGAAAAAGCAGAGGCCCACCTTGATATTATTCCCTACTTGATGTAACTCGAGTTTTTGTTTTAGGGTGCCTTGGTGGGAAAGCCCGAGTTTCTGACTCGTATACCGTATGCGACCTTCTAGAAAGCCAAAAACCATGCGATTTCCGTCCTCTTTTCTTTCCTATAATAGTCCTACAGCTCCTACGTTATGCTTTGGACACAAAAATGTCATGTTAATAAGGTTGTAGAGCATCGAATTCCTGCAAGATTCACTGGTTAAAATTATTTTTGACTTTTTACTACGATACAGTCGTTATAATTGACAATTAGGTCGACGAATTTTCAAAATCACTTGTCACTTTAAACTGCTGTTTCTCGGTATTTAATACGTAAAAATAACCTTTGACCAATGATTATTAAAGGAAATTTAACACACTACGTCTTCGTACAAAGAATATTTTTCTGTACGACGCATAGTTTAGCAGAAGATATCAGCGAAAAACTGAAGAAGTTATACAATTGTGTGTTGCTTGGCTCTTCTGATGGCCGCAAACATTTACGAGGTCAGAAAGTAACGAGCGTCTTCTCATATCACCCATGAATGACACTTGAAAAGTCGCATTGCGTAGGCATACTGATTTAAAATATCGATCGGTGACAGTGTCTTCTTCTGGTAATTTAATGATTTTGAAAAACCGTTTATTGCGAAAGAAAGTTTTAGTTAAATTTTAGCAGAATTATTTTTATACGTGTAACGAAGCAAAAGAGAATTCTCCTAGTTGTCACATTCCTGGTAGTCTCTAGCCGGATTCGCCATCAACGTTATCCCTATAAAAAACAATTTTTGTAATGCCACCTGATAGGTTACCATTACATTCAAGTTGATGGTAACCTATCTAGGTTTCAATATGAAATTTCTGAGTATAAAAACGCTGCAAATGATTGTACAGTGGTTTATTATTATTTCGCTTCAATATTGATTTAAGAAGACTATCCATTTGTCATTTCAAATATTCCGAACATTTGTGAACGGGAAAACTCCGTAGCAACTATTGTAATTTTAATAATTTTTATTTTTCTTAATTTCCTAATTAAAAGCTAAATTTTTGCCTAACGATACAGCTGGAGAGAGTGTTTGACGACCATTCCAATGAGTATAGAACGATTTTTATAGCTCCAAGAACTCTCGAGTTATACCCTCATGACAAATTTCTAAAAATCTCCCAAATTCGGCACAAAAGCTGAGATAACTCGAGAACCAATAAAGCTATCGACCCGGCGATGGTCTCATTCGATTCAGCGTCCAAAAATCTATATAATTTGATACCACGTACACATTTTTCTGAAACGCCCTGGAAAATATGAATTTTCTCCCCCTCAAACCCCCCAAAAATACTTGATTGATTTTCGAATTGAATTACTTGATTGTATACTGGAATTGATTTTTGGTGAACATTTCAATAATTTAGCTATTATAGTTTCGCCGGAAAAGTGATCACGGCGTACGGCGGACAGACAGATTTTTTTTATTGGATATTCGGATTCTACATGCCTTGAAACGTAAAACATCAAATTTTGAGGGGGGGTTAGAAGTTTTTTATTCTTGGGCGATTAGAATGGTTTATTATTGAATAATAAACCAAAATAAGTTTGTGTTCAGAATTCAACTGAGGAAGTTATTTCTAAAAGAAATATTAGATTGATAGTACTTTCACAATTATCATTATTTAATCGATATAAACTTTAAAATTTGCTACCTTGGCTTCTGGAGCGTCCCGCTATACCCTCAGTTTTTACTGAATCATTCGGCATATGAGCTCAGCGGACGGGCAAGCCGGTCTCGAAGAAAATGACATCACTGCTGGCTTCCGAGTCCAGTATGAGCATTTGATTACCTCACTGACCTTCCCTCCGAATCTCTTACCTTTCTTATCAAGATTGCGTATTACAGAATCACTCAGCTGAAGACGAGCCACGTTGAAACCTTGCCCAAAATCTAACTCATCCCTTCGACTTCATAAAATGACAGACTCCATTATTGACGCATACATTTCATTTTCCTCTCGCGACCTAAATCAATTGGAAGCTTGACAATGGCGACCCTGTTGTCTCGAATTGTCATTCAAACTGTGAAGTTGGGACATTTGGGCGACAGCCTTCCGCAGGACGCGGATAGGACCCGAAGACAAACATGAGATAAAGATACGACAACTTAGTTCCCTTAAGATAGATAAGGGACGAGGATGACGGAGCAAGGTAACTTCACGCCACTTCGAATTGACTTTTCATTTCGACGAATCCGACATCTTGGGCATCAAATGTTACATGAACAACAGCTAAGCTCTTTCTCGTTATTTCTTAGTAGGTTTAAAAGTTTCTATTCGATTTTCTTGACTGGAATAATTTAGAAATGGTTCTACGAAATGAATCATACGAAAAGCTTAGTTTCATTTAAATACGATACGTCAATGTCCCTCGCAAAATCTGTTCGATCGAACGAGCCGTCGTTCCTTGATAAATCAGCCGTTATTTACTCATCGCGCGGAAGTGATGGAAAGAAATATTAATGAAACCTTACCAGTCTCTGGATCATGTCGATTTCTTTCACTTCGACGCTTTGTTCGTCTTTACCTTCAATGATTTAAGAACAGCGCTTTACACCAGGCTCTTTTTTCAATGCCCCCGAAGGAAAATCGTCCGCATCTTTGATGGGATACTTTACCAACATTTCTCATGGCTTCACTTTTCGTGCTGTGAGCCAATTTTTCGCCTGCCTCATCTCCGATTGCTGTTTTCAATCAATAAATCCAATCTCGAAGGTAAAAGGATTTACCTTGTAATCGGATCAGTCTTTACGCGTTGATTTACCCGGCTATTTCGATTCCCTTTTCGTTGTTTATGGGTTCCTTAGGGCGGAGAAAAGAGTTGCACTATTTTGACTGATACAGTAAGGTCGAAGTAGAAACAAACGCATCGATTGTTTAGCAGTTCAGTTTGCGAATTATTTACAACAAACTGATCGTGTATAAAAAAAAAACTTTAAAAAAAAAATGAAACCGACTTCAAAAACTTTGTCTATAAAATACACTCTGAAAAGGAAAAAATAACAAAAATGTCCCAACTTCGCAGCAACTCATTCGCCAACTACACATTTTAAGGACTACTTTGCTACTCGTATTGACCTGACCACTTCCTAATTGATTGGATCACCTCCCCTAATAATATTTTTTTTAAATTACTATTTCTCATTTCCCAAATGATTAAAAGATTTTCCTTTCACCTCTGAATCGCCTCCAGATTGACCATCTTTTGGAGTCGGCGAATCTCTGGCCTTCAAAACCATGTTATTTATTGAAAATTTAACGCTGAATTCAAATCTTCTAACGACAATGCTTTGACTAACGTAGTTTTTTTCTACAAACATAAATAGTCCAGAAAACGTGATTTTGAAACAAATTTTTTAGAAATACGGCCTAAAAAGTATCTACATTTTGTCCGATCAATACCAAATTTGGATCACGTAAACTAGACTCTACTTTGAACAATTTATCATATTTTTTTTCTCGACGTGGTTGGGAACGGTGCTCAAAAAACCTCAAAAAAGTGAAAATCGGCATCACGTTTTTTGTTACACTTTCTTCTCTACACGCCATATGAGAATGCCGAACGATAAATTGGAGCTAAGCCCTTGTAGGCATATAAATTATAACAAAATGACACCAGAAACAAAACAATCGAGCTAGTATTCTAGAAGTTATAAGCTTGCAGAGTCAAAACTTCCTTTTTTCGCGAAAATCACATTTTCCGGCGTTTCTCCGCGTCTGGGGACGTAACTACTGGATGGACTCAATTGAAAAAATTATGGGACCTACCTGGATAGTAACCCTTTCAAGCCAAAAAAAAAAAAAGTAACCCGATCGGACGTACAACAGGCTGAACGCCAGCGGACAACACGTACCGAAAAAAAACCCGCAAGTCAACCATAGTAACCTCTTCCTTGTTTGAAGTCGGTTAAAAATTAAAAGAGTGTACGCTGGCCAAATTTGAAACAAATTAACATTTTAAAAATGGTAAAAATATTCGTTCAAAATTTAGCAGAATTTAGCATTTAGCTCAATTATGTTGGCGTCGTAGGTCGATTTGGCTTGTATCCTTGTTATGTTCGTATAAACGTATAAACAGTTCGTTATCAATTGATTCCCGCAAGCGATGTTTTGTTGACCTGATAAATTATCAACAGGCGCTACGCATGGACGAAGATAGACAACTCGTAGTTCGATTAGTCGCGAATGAATCGAATATAGTTGAAAACTAGTACCCACAAAAAATAATTCAAAAACCGAGAGCGAAAATGAAAAATTAATTCAGTTAAATAGGCCAAAACGTTAAAAAGGTGGCCTATTCATTATAAACGTTGGATGGATCATATTTTAGCAGCTGGGAATAAATAGGATACGACCAAAAAAAATATATATATATCAGCGAATAAAGATATGTCTGAAGTTTAGGGCAGATTACTCTGACGAAATATGACGATGTAGTTGACAGTATAAAATGCATGAAAATGTAAGCTTGAAATAAAAAATTTTCTGTTGAACATGTAGGCAGAAGAACGCCGATGCATGATTTACACGGGGTAGAGGCATTTTTCGTGGAGACGAGCTATAAAATATTCCCGCTGCATAACCAACGACTCTAACCAACAGCTTGACATGCGCTTATCGATTGGCAAATAGGCCTTCATAATACGTTTTCACCTTCATTATGGATAATAATATTAGCCGATTGTTAATTCCGGCCTTCTCAACCCTTCGGAGAATAGACCCGAGTAATTGCATATTCCAGGACCCAAATAGTTCCAGTTGGATCGATCCTTGTCCTCCTTTCCATATCGGTTCCGATCGGAATGCCCGATCGATTCAAAAGTTCGTATTGCCGACCTAAATATCTTATTATTCGAAATTATAGGTTGTAACCGAGGGATGAGTGGTGAGAAAGCTTCTAATAGAAGTACAGTGGCAACGTAATTGTTATTAAACATCAGTGAATGAAATTTTAATTGCGAGTTTAAATTTAGAATGCATTGTAGTTTTTATTGGAATCTACACTTATCATTAACATAATCCACCAATCTTAAAGACCGGCATTGGCTTGTTTCCTGTTAAACAATAAATCGTACTTGTGTCGGCTACTGTCTACTGTACTATTACACATTTCCAATAGTTTGCCACGCACATTCTTGCCCTTTGAAAATCGCCGCAAGGGACCATTTCCATTCGAAAATTATTTGTCTCAGTGGACGACTGTAAATCACACGGGTTTATTCCAGAGTCGTCTGCAACGAGAGAGGTACCGACTCCAAAAAGTGACCATTCTAGACGCGATAGAGAGGTAAAAAGGAAAGTCGTTCAATAATTCTGGCGATGGTGTAAATAATATTTTTTTTATTAACACGTGAGTTAGTCAAATCAATCCGGAAGTGGTCAGGTCAATACGAGTAGTATTATAATTAAGTTTCACATACTCGTCAACATAATAGGACGTGTAGTTGGCGATAGATTTGCTGTGAAGTTGGGACAATTTTGGATTTTTTCCTTTAGACAGTTTCCTTTGTTCAGGCAAATAACTTTAACATCAGGTTTATTGTCATTTTTTTTAAATAGTTTCCTTTCTACAAAGTTTATTTTAATCACACTTTCCCTGCCCGCTCTTTCCTTTGGAATTTTTCTCTCACGATTCCACGCGCCTCGATTTTCCAAGGGACGCCTCGATTTTGCGTGAATGGCAACCTAATAAGAGATCCAATGCCTGGATCTATTTCGGAACCAGTTTTTCAAGTCATAGTAGTTACTACAACAGTTATCGCATGAAAAGTAGGCAGTAAATAACATTTTTTTATTCGTTGTTGTTTTGTCGCATCGATCATTCTTCGCTGTTGAGATTGATTGGTTTTATTATCAGCCTGCCAAGCACTTTCGCCCCTTCGGGCATCATCAGGGCTTCGTAGTACCATTACAAGGTAACCACGGCCCCCGTGGTTCTCCCCCTCAATCTCAACAACGAACATTTTTTTAATTTTCCCACTTTACACCCCTAGTTTAGACTAAATTTCGGGTCGAATGAACTGTGATTGGTGAGATCAAATATCGGGCTCGGGCCGGTTTTGTTCTGATCAAAAGACGAAAACGCGTGCCGCGAAGACTTCACAAACGATACTCGCTACGTTGAGCACAGGCGGTCCATTGTTCTTGGTCCTTCTTCGCTAAAACAGAGCTCGACGAATTTCGCCTCTTTTTCGAGAGAAAGAAAAAATAAGACAAAGAAACAAATAGCGACAGAACGATTCGAATTGGTTGGAAAAAACGTGAACGAGCCGATTTACGAGTTCGTCTAACGGGTTGGGATGACCAAAATCCGCGTTGGTCGTATTCAATGTTCTTAGATTGAAAAAACTCAATAGAGAGGAATTTCTTCAGTTGGATTATTCACTGAAGTAATCGATATTTATTCTATTGAAATCGGAGGGATTATATTTGAAATTATCTGTTCAGTCCCGCCGATCCCGCCCTCAACATCTTGGTCTATTTGCTAGAGATTTAGAATAATTAATAACCATTTTTCTTCATTTATTAAAGTATTGAAAAACAGAGTTTTCTCACCATACGAGACCAAATGTGAACGCATTCGAACCGTATTAAATTTGTGTAATGTCTGAGATTTGTTCATTATTATGTCCAACATTGTAAATATATACAGCAAATTAGGAACTTGGGTAAACAAAAAAGGGCTATTAAATTTATCTAATTCATTGGTATCACAGCAATACAAGCTAACTGATATTTTGGCCATTTCAAGGTTTGTATATGTCAGAAACAACTGTCTCTTCGGCAAAAGATTCCTCAGAAATCGCCTCCTAGGCAAACGTCTACTAGGCGAACGTCTCCCGAGAAACCTCCTCCGATGCACGTTCCATCGGCTTTATCAACCGTCGCCTTAGAACAATCAACAAAAACTCGTTTTTCGTAAAAAGTAGGAAAAAATCAGTTGGCCAGGTTTGCAGTGAGACCGACGTATAAAGATATCACTTTTCTGTGTCAGTTATTGAAACAAATCGTCGATGTGTTTATTTTTCGCTGGATTTAGCGCATATCAATTTTCCGTCATTTCCAACTCTGTAATTGGCAAATTTAATCTAGAGCTTGAGCCCTTTCTCGTTTCTCATTTCCTGCTGTACAGAATAACGATGCGACTTCTGCCCTCATTAATTCACACTCGGCTGGAATCGTGGGATTTCGAAAAAGGGAAAACAAGATTCAATTTATTTACGAGCTGTTTGATCTTTTGGCCGGTCGTTGAAATTAAATTTTCTCTATTCGTCAGCCACTCGCGATGCCTCGACTCTGAAAGACGCTCTATTTCCCACCGCATAGTAATCTGAAATGGAGAGACTAGAGAGAGAACTAATGCTAGGTTTTGTCTTAGTAGAGCGTTCTGCCTAGACGTTTTTGAAATCCATAAATCTTATTATCAAGAAGAAAATAGCTTCAGCTTACATAATATTATGAACTTTTATTACAAAGCGGAAAGCCGATTAAAAACTACCTTATTTACCAGCATATTTACTAACGAAGATTATTGTCCTTTGAGTACTAAAACGGGAGCCATAGCTCCGTAATTAATTTAATCAAGACCGAACACGACAAACACCTGCTTGACAGCAGTTGGAAAATATTACTGTTCAGTATTGTTCTGTTTTTTTCTTTCGTTTTTTTTTTTCATTCATTTGGTTGCATAATCATCATTCGAATTTGTATGCTATTGATGCCCGACAAAGTTTTGCCTCGGCGAGAGGGAGTCATGTGATCCATCAATTTGTCATTAGTTTGCGAAATTATTATTCAGTTAGTGACGCTCAAGATAAGCCATAATTACCCGCTGAGCATGTAGTATTAATAAGCTGGAAGTTATTGAGCTCGTACCTAGGAAAATCCATTTTCATGAAAGATCGTTCGACTCAAAATTACTTATTTATTTGATGCTAAAACCCAAGTTTTTGAGGAAGCAAAAATAAATGGAAAGAAAATAGTAATAAATAAAAAGAAGAAAATAACTAGTAAGTTATGCTGTCTATAATTCATTCACGTATTATTAAAGTACTATATATGAGCATTGAAAAATAATCGGTAGCTCATATTATAAACATATCAGTCTTTGGCTTTCATGAAATCACCCGTACTCCATTTTTCAATTTCTGGCTTAGCTGTGATATCGGTATTATAGTCCTTTTGAAACAGCCAGGTTGAACTGTTTTTAAAGAGGATCGAAGAGGAGAGGCGAGGGTGGCATCATTTGCAAGTGTCAACGAATCATAAATCAACATTGAGCGAAAAATCGTTCAACTTTCTCCCCTCTCAGTCTGTTAGCTGTTGTGCCATTAGCAGACTTCGTGTCGTGAAGGATCACTCTCGAGACTGGAAACACAACGTGAATTTATATGAGTGTCAAACGTGAATTATGTTCTACGTTTTCTACCTCGAGATTTTCACCCTTTTTCCCAACTGCCAGAAATGCGTTTGAATGAAATTTCATTATTGATAAGGACCCAAATCCATTTCCTTGACGGGCGATTTTAAAGAAATATTCCATATCAAGTTTTATGAAATGCTCGAAAGGGATTTGACGTATTTATTGCATTTTTTCGCTTTGAAATTCTTCAAGGACCGATTTCAAAAGCTCGAAAGACCATACAAGGAATAGCGTGATAGGAGAAAAAATCGACGAGAAGTACAAACATTTATTTTAATTGAGATTAAAATATCGCATAATTTAGTATACGCTAATTTATATTATAGTTCGATTAATCCTATTATTCCTCCCATTTGCTGCTGAAAAATACATGAGCGTATTCTTGTATTCATTTATGTATATTTATCGTTCGCCTAGTGGGCGGCTGTACTTTCAGAAAACGCTTGAGCAAATAGCTTTGCGAGTAAAAAGTGTGATAAACAGAGTCCTCTACGAGTCGCTCATCGTCCAAACGAAAAGTACCCTTCGCATCTGACTTTTAAAACAGTCCTCGCTTATAGACTGAGTGACGTTTTCTTTTTCACAATGACCTCAAATGACTGCGGGCCACAAGTTTATAACAGCTAACAAAAAAGCCCTCAAGCCAAAACGTACTCGACGAAGTTCGACCTTAGTCGGGCGGGCTTATTGCAAAAAAAAAAAAAGAGTAGAGCAGGTAGGAAACATTTTTTTCAGAACACAGGGAAATTTTGGGGAAGACTGCTGACTGGAAAAGAAGAATTATATATTAAGCTCCAAATTCAGATAATTGTTAACCGACTTCAAACAAGGAGGAGGTTACTATGGTCGTCTAGCGGGATTTTTTTTTTTTTTTTTTTTTTTTTTTTTCGGTATGTGTTGTCCACCGGCGTTCAGCTCCTGTACGTCCGATCGGGTTACTTTTTTTTTTGTTTGAAAGGGTTACTATCCAGGTAGGTCCCATAATTTTTTCAATTGAGTCCGTCCAGTAGTTACGTCTCCAGACGCGGAGAAACGCCGGAAAACGTGATTTTCGTGAAAAAAGGAAGTTTTGACTTTGCAAGCTTATAACTTCTAGAATACTTGCTCGATTGTTTTGTTTCTGGTGTCATTTTGTTCATAATTTATCTGCCTACAAGGGCCTACCTTCAATTTTTCGTTCGGCATTCTCATATGGCGTGTAGACAAGAAAGTGTAACAAAAAAAGTGATGCAAATTTTCATTTTTTTGAGGTTTTTCGAGCACCGTTCCCAACCACGTCGAGAAAAAAAATATGAAAACTATTGCACTTCAAAGCACATAAATAGAGCTTTCTAAAGATGGTAAAAAATCAAGTTTAGGTGGCATAAAAAGGGAGCAATCGATGTTTTAATGGACCTGTGTTTGAGACCTCATAACTTCCAAACCAAAACTGTTTTTCCATCGTTTTTAAACTTAAATTGTTCAAATTTGAGTCTAGTTTACGTGAGTCAAATTTGGTGTTGATTGGACTAAAATTAGATACTTTTTAGGCCGTATTTCTAGAAAATTTGTTTCAAAAACACGTTTTTTGGACTATTTATGTTTGTAGAAAAAAAAACTACGTTAGTCATAGCATTCTCGTTAGAAGATTTGAATTCAGCGTTAAATTTTCAATAAATAACATGGTTTTCAAGGCCAAATAACTCCATTTTAATGCACAAACGTTTGGCGAATTTCTGAAATTTGGTTCGGATTCTCTCATTCAGTGTGAATGCGGATACGCTTCAGGAAATCATCACTCTATTATCGTTAGAGAAATAAAGAAAGAGTGAATTGGTGCAATTTAGTAACCAGCAATGGTGTAGACAATTATTTGAGTTTTGTAAGGTGTATCAATGGGATCAAAGTATCCGGTATGTTGTCCAAGAGACCCAAATCAGTGGATGGATTATTCCAAACGTTCAAACTCACTCTCAATCAACATAATAACATTGAAAATAGTTAGGTAATCATTATACTTAAAACTTCAACGTTCAACGGACTTATGAATTGAGTTTGGACGGTTAGTAGTAAGTGACAAGAACACAATAATGAAAGCTTGGGAAAATTCTGTAAAGAGAGCTGTCCATAATTGTAAGTCACTAAAAAGAGAAAAATAAAAAAAACTTTTTAAAAAAAAAAATAAAACCGACTTCAAAAAGTTTGTCTATAAAATACACTCTGAAAAGGAAAAAATAACAAAAATGTCCCAACTTCGCAGCAACTCATTCGCCAACTACACATTTTAAGGACTACTTTACTACTCGTATTGACCTGACCACTTCCTGATTGATTGGATCACCTTCCCTAATAATATAAAAATTACTATTTCTCATTTCCCAAATGATTAAAAGATTTTCCTTTCACCTCTGAATTGCCTCCAGATTGATCATCTTTTGGAGTCGGCGCCTCTCTGACAAAATAACCGATGGTTACAAATTAATATTATGAATTCACGATAAATTAGTAGATGCCAGGTAATAAGTCTGGGTCTGGACGTAAAGATTCTTAGAGAAATCTGAAATGGTTTTTAGGAAAAGGCGTGAATAGTCACCTTCAAATCGATATTGTTAATAATCAGTTCTCATAAAGGCTGTTTGTGCTCTATTCAAGAATCGTGAAAACTCGTGATATTTATATTCATACTACTGGTAATTCGGAATCTATAGGGTTCTCCAATACAATATAAGAGAGGCGCCGACTCCAAAAGATGATCAATCTGGAGGCAATTCAGAGGTGAAAGGAAAATCTTATAATCATTTGGGAAATGAGAAATAGTAATTTTTATATTATTAGGGAAGGTGATCCAATCAATCAGGAAGTGGTCAGGTCAATACGAGTAGTAAAGTAGTCCTTAAAATGTGTAGTTGGCGAATGAGTTGCTGCGAAGTTGGGACATTTTTGTTATTTTTTCCTTTTCAGAGTGTATTTTATAGACAAACTTTTTGAAGTCGGTTTTATTTTTTTTTTTTTAAAGTTTTTTTTTTTAAAAAAATATTTTTTAAGTAATATATATAACTGATATGGTTTTAAAAACGCTGCAAATGATTGTACAGTGGTTTATTATTCCTTTGCTTCAATATTGATTTATGATGACAATCCATTTGTGATAGTAACTATTCCGAACATTAGTGAATGTTCTCACCGAAAAACAGATCGTAACTATAGAGGAAAAATCCGTAGCAACAATTGTAATTTTAATCATTTTTATTTTTCTTAATTTCCTAATTAAAAACTAAATTTTTTGCCTAACGGTACAGCTGGAGAGAGTGTTTGATGACCATTCCAATGAGTATAGAACGATTTTTATAGCTCCAAGAACTCTCGAGTTATACTCTCATGTCAAATTTCTAAAAATCGCCCAAATTCGGCACAAAAGCTGCGATAACTCGAGAACCAATAAAGCTATCGACCCGGCGATGGTCTCATTCGATTCAGCGTCCAAAAATCTATATAATTTGATACCACGTACACATTTTTCTAAAAAACCTTGGAAAATATGAATTTTCTCCCCCTCAAAACCCCCCAAAAATACCCTTAGAATTGAGCTAGCAAGTTGGTTCAAGAATTGGGCCGTCGTAGGACCGAGATTGATTTTTGGTGAAAATTTCAAAAATTTAGCTATTATGGTTTGGCCGGAAAAGTGTTGACGGCGTACGGCGTACGGCGGACAGACAGAATTTTTTTTATTGGATATTCGGATTCTACATGCCTTGACACGTAAAACATCAAATTTTGAGGGGGGGTTATAAAATTTTTTTTCTTGGGCGATTACAATGGTTTATTATTGAATAATAAACCAAAATACAGAATAGGCATGTCAAATGTTTCCACGAGTCGTATTCTCGATAGTTTCACCTTCGCTCATCTTAAAGGTAATTCTTCGGCTAGAATAGCAACCGAAGCCGAGCTGAAAAAATCTGCTTTCGTTCCTTCGGCCACTCAAACTTTTCCAAATTAAAATTTGACTGGTTGTTCCCTTCTGGCGGGACAAGGGAGTGAAACGAGTTAACAATAACGAGCCGAGTTGCTAATTACAAGGGTCATACCTGTTTCGAAACAGTTTCTAGTTGATCCGAATTTTTTGTTGCCGATGAATTTATCTCAAGCTGAGAGAAATATAAGTTCGAAAACCCCTCATTTTTGCGTTTTTACTTCCATGTTTACGTACTTAGTATAGGAATTATTATTATCGTCTGAAAATTTTAACTTGGAACAGAGGGGTATTTGGAGGTCATTTACCGAAAAACTCCCTGAATCATAATTATTTCCATAAAAAATGAATAAAACTCAATGAAGTGCAATGAAATTTTCAAGAAACGCTCATCTAGTGAACGTGCAAAACTAGCCTTTTCCAGATTTTGGATAACACCCAGTACTTCCGAGGTATAATCTGTCAAAGTTTTCTTCAGGTTTTTACAGGGTCTAACAGCCATAATTTTTCAACGTTTGAGGTTTTAAAATGTTCATTTTGACGAGCAAATGTGGCTTCATTTTTTGTCTACTAGTTCAAATAATACAGTACCTCCACGTAATGAATTTTTTTTAACGATTTCACTAATGCGTAATTCGTATTTCGATTTTTACAGGCTGCAAAAATAAATATATTTGAACACTGAAGGTATTGAAATGTTAGGGACGGTGATTAGATGATGACTGATTTTTATCGCTCTTTTTTCCCTAAAAGGGAGAAAAAAAAATCTTGAAAAAAATAAATAATAAAACCGACTTCAAAAATATTTGCCTATAAAATAAACTCGGAAAAGGAAAAAAATTAACAAGAATGTCCCAACTTTGCAGCAACTCATTTGCCAACTACACAAATACATTACATTGGGGTTTTACAAGGCATTTACAAAGTTTTTTTTATTTTTATTTTAATAATTGGTTATACCTACCTGTTACCGAATCAAACATGGAAGTACTGTGAGATGTATTCACACCACTGGTTTTTATCGCGTTCCATTCGTCAGAACTGTTCGTTTTGACGGAAGAAGTAAATAGCGTTTATTTCTAGTTGCTCGACATGTTTTATCGGGTTTCTGCTCCATCACCTGCTCCCAATGGGAACCGCTTTGAGTCTAGTATTCTTAAATTATAGTGCCGCCATCCGGGTCTTGGCCGGGTCGTGGAATCTTATCAAACAGCGAAGCGTCGAGCGAAGGGAAACTTAATTTCAAAGTTGGATCCAATTCGAATGAAGGAATTTCTTGGGGAAATTCTTGAACTTTTTTAGATTCGAAAGCGACACCTTTCAATACCCATCGAGGAATTCTTGTTTTATCCTACTTTTCAGACCGCCCGAAAACGCTGAAATTATAGCAGACAGAGAAATTCGTCAAACGTAAATATTAAGCTTCTTTTCCTTCTCGTCGCATTTCTTGATGTCCGGGAATTGTGAGGAGGAGAAAAACCAAAATTAAAATAATCAAAAATTAAAATAAAATTAAAAAATTAAAATTAAAATAAAATTAAAATAAAATTAAAAAATTAAAATTAAAAAAAAATTAAAATAAAATTAAAAAATTAAAATTAAAAAAAAATTAAAATAAAATTAAAATAAAAATCAAAATTTTGTTAAAACTAATCCTATATCAATGAAAACACAGTGCGAATTTCAAACTAGTAAGGATAGATTTGACCTCTTCGTTCCACGCAAATCCTGTCTCAAAAACTGACGAACGCCACGGTGTCCCGAAAATGTCACTATTCTCTGTTGAACGGCTTTGAAATGTTCAACTTTCATCTATCGAACACGTTTGCTCGCTTTACATGCAACAATGGTGCAAAGTTTGGAGTTACTCAATTTTCTCCCACCAGGGAGATATTGTCAAAAATTTTGCTTTTGAAGCCGCAACGTCGATACGCGGCGGCTGAGCTTAGAATTGCAGGTTTGTATGCGATTTACGTCGAAACTGTGAGGCCGCTGTGCGAAATGGGAAACACGAATTTCAGTTTAGACTAAAATCGTGATAACATTTACTACAGTCTATTCATTACCCACCGATTGTTATTTTGCACGACTATTTCCTTGCCTCGAAGTAAGAATTTCCTCAGATTTATTTTCATAAAAATGAAAAACTCAAATTTTCTTCGTGTTTCGATATTTTTCCGTTCTAATACATTTAGTTAACTGCTATCGTACAACATGTGGATTCCATCAGAAAATTCCCAAATGGCCGAGAAACGCTTATGAAGGCGTATTCCCCTTTCGCCGTTTCCTCACTAATACTAGCGACAAAGGGAAGGACGAGTAGTTCAGTGTCAGTGTCATATGGCCGAGCTGAAATGAAAGAACGATAAATCATCCTTTTGGGGATTGTAGCACGGTAATAGTCTTGGAGAACGAGATTCACCCTCATTGTGGTGACCCGACGTGTGGGATTCCGCGTGTTCCTTCAATCTTTGGTTTATCTGGGGTGCCTCAAAAACAAAACAAAATTAAAGTTAGTTTATTCTTGGCCAAGCTTGAATAATTTCTTGTGGTTTTGATCGTCGATATTACGTGAAAATCAGATTTCGATGGAAACACAGAAACCGGAGGGGAGAAGGTTTCATAGCGTGGCAACACCGTGCTTGGTTTGGGTCTGCTGATGATCTCTCAGGGGTTGGGCGCAGAGGCATCCATCACCTGCAGCCGCTCAGAAATGTAATGTCTTCTCGCACTTGACGGTCACGTCCTTACCTCCCTGTATTGAGGTTGTCTCGAGGAATTAGTTTATACCCTGCGACCAAATGGCTGCCGTTCTCCAAACGCGAGTAAATTAATAACGTTTTGTCCCGAATCTAATTGCAACGCGGGTGGAAATTAGACGCCAGAAAAATACGGCCGGCCTCACTTATTTCGTGGAAAACGTCGATATCCCTCTTATGTCGAGTGACTCCTAATTCTTCCTC
The DNA here is from genome assembly GCA_037159825.1 of Tupiocoris notatus. Classification (NCBI taxonomy): domain Eukaryota; kingdom Metazoa; phylum Arthropoda; class Insecta; order Hemiptera; family Miridae; genus Tupiocoris; species Tupiocoris notatus. The sequence goes on along the minus strand of JASJUZ010000198.1, from coordinate 181,381 downwards.
GCAACGAAGAATTAAAGTTGTTATAATAAAAGTTAATCTTTTCCTCTCGTCGCATTTCTTGATGTCCGGGGGTTGTGAGGGGGCTGTGGACCCTATGGCTCCACGTCGCCCTGAGGATGCCCAAATGGGCGAAAGTGCTCGGCCAGGCAATAAAGAACTGGAGAATCAGTCGCCTAGTTTTTCTCCCCCTCACAACGCCCGGACATAAAAGTTAATTGTAAGATTAGACATATCAATTGAAATGAAATGACTGACGCAAAAATTGCAATAATTCGTACATATCCCGCAACGTCAAGAGCGCTTGGCAAAAAAAAACTTATTAAAAAAAAGGTCCTCTTCTACTACAGGAAACCTCTCATTCGCAGATGTCTTCAATTTCGATCGTACAAACGACTTCGGCTAGCGAAAATCGAGCTATTTCCATTGGGTAAAAAAAAAGAAAAGAAAACTAGATAGGAAAAGGACGGTTTGGCTAAACGGAAGACCGGTGAATCGTGTTTTCCGTTTTACGACATCGATGAATCCTCCATTTATCCAGTTTCACGGAAAAGGGGTACATTTACCCCAATGGACGCTTATATCATGGTTTTATTCGGCGGCCCACTCTGTATCTCTTCGGTTGCGTTTTTGTCGTTGTAAGGTCAAGAGAGGTCGGCGGAGGGTTGTGGGAAAGCAACAAACGATCGGAAAAGCCGCTGTGAAAGATTATTTTCCGCGGACGAGAGTTTACCTTGGATCTCCGATTCGACCTGTATCTACGTTTGAAAAAAGAGACGGTTCGCACACATTCCTGCGATAACCCACTCGGTCATATTTGAGATGGATTTAGTGGTTTTCCGTTGTTTAGTCAATGGTAAAACAACTTTAGTGCCTTCGTCGCGCACCCTTGAACACTCTTCGCTGAGGGTAATTTGAGATCGGAGTTCAAAAAATTCCCTGGCAAATGCATACCGAGCCGAAACAAAATGAGAACAAGTTTTCTCTTCTATTGAGAAAAATGACAAAAAAATATCGATCAACTAATAACTCTGAACTGTCACATATCTCCGTCAAAAATTTAATTCAATTTTTTCTTTGATTTTTAGATTCTACGCGGATGGAGAGAAAAATCTCCAGGAAAGGACCTACGAAAATTCCGTTAACGCTATGTTGGAATCTCGTGTGTACGAAAGAATTGTTTTTTTTTTTTCAGGTTGGTGTGGTTGGTGATTGGTGCGTTACAAGCTGGCTGCTCTTCAGCTGGTCGGGGAAACAGCAAGCTACTGCTCGATGAAAGTAAGCATGGGTATTATTTTTTGAGAGGGGTTTTTTTTACATCAAAAAGTGAAAAAAATCTAATTAGTTTCTCAAACGAACTAAACAAGGCGAAATAATTTTCTCAATGTCCAGGGGGCTTGAGGGAGAAAAAACCAGGGGACTCATTCTCCAATTTTTTATATGCTGGCCGAACACTTTCGCCCGATCGGGCATCCCTGATTTTCCTCCCCCTCACACATAAAAAAATGCGACAAGTAAAAGAAGTAATTTTCTTAAGTTAAAACCTGGAAGGTGGAGAAATAAAACCAGTGGTTTGCTTCAATCACACAGTGCTTCAATGTTTGAGTAAGTTACAAGAATAACCAATTAAAACTCAAGAAACTCTTAAAAGTTTCTCGGAAAAGTTTCTTTGTTCTGCATTTTTCGCTTACTACTAACCAAACGTTACGAACTTCATATTTCAGTTGAAAAATGATGTTCACTTCTATAAAGATCACTTACCTGCTTTCACTGCTATTACGTTGATTAAGAAATGAGGTTGAAAGTTTAAATAATCCGTTTAGAACCCTTGGTCATCATATATAGGATGCAATGATGGCATTAATACACCGCAGAGTTGACCAGAGTTTTGAGTTAAAACTCAAAATGCTTATTTCACCATTGTTGGTTATTGGAATACACAAATCTACTCATTCTTCATTTTCTCAAGTAATAGTAGAGTTATACTATTCTCAAGCATATCCAAGTTACTCTGAATGGGAGAATGCAAATAATTCTTGAGGCGATTGATAGGTGAAAAGGAAAGTCGTTCGATCATTCGGGAAATGTTAGAAATAATAATAATCTTAGTCAGGTCAATACGAGTTGTTGAATATAGTATATCAATACAGTCTCAAATAATTATAATTACTTATCCTGAAAAGAAGTGTAGTTGGTGATTGAGTTGTTGTGAAGTTGGGATACTTTTGTTATTTCATTTAATTTTCAGAGTTTTTTCCTAGCAAAAAATATTTTCATATCGGTTTTATTACTTGAAAAAAAATTGTTTGCGTATATTTTACCGATATTGTTTATACCATATAAACTATCGAAAAATTGAAGGGTACATAAATATAACTATCGGAAAAGGATGACTTTGGGAGGATTACGGGATTCAGTTTCCTCTCTTGCGTTGTATTCAAAAGTTTTTATTAACCAGTAGGCGGTTGAAGTTATTGAGGTTAGAAAATGACAAACCTTTGATAACACAGGCACAGCCCCTGGTGAGTAGAATAAAATTGTATAATAAATTATAATGGCTTATATATTTCCAATAAATGGCATTACAAGAATATTTCGGCCGTCTTATTTCCGCTTATTTCGCAGTTACTCGATTCGATTTCGGAGATAATGTTCGACTTAAATTCCAATCGCTATTCAAAGGCGTTGAGAGATAATTGAACGATAGGCTTTTCAATAAAAGCGAACCGTTCGACTTCTGTTCTGTAGAATTGCAAGCGAAAAATCAAATACAGAAGCTCCGACCCGGTTATTAGTCCCGGACGGTGGTAGATTTAGAAAAAAGGCCGAGCTCGGTCGTGCCGAATGTTCCATTCCGTAGGAAACCCTTTTATCTTCGTTTTCTAATTGGTTCAATTCGTTCGAATTAATATGGAAAGCGTTTACTCGTAATAGAAGCTACTGAACTGTCGTATCCCGAGAGCTGCCTCTGAATCTCATTAAAAAACCGACTGCGCGAATTAGCTATCGAATTATATGTATTGCCGGTTTCTAGCTTTTTGACCTGATGGGAAAAAAACTTTTTAAAAAAAAAATAAAACCGACTTCAAAAACTTTGTCTATAAAATACACTCTGAAAAGGAAAAAATAACAAAAATGTCCCAACTTCGCAGCAACTCATTCGCCAACTACACATTATAAGGACTACTTTACTACTCGTATTGACCTGACCACTTCCTGATTGATCGGATCACCTTCCCTAATAATATAAAAATTACTATTTCTCATTTACCAAATGATTAAAAGATTTTCCTTTCACCTCTGAATTGCCTCCAGATTTATCATCTTTTGGAGTCGGCGCCTCTCTTATATTGTATTGGAGAAGCCTATAGATTCCGAATTAGTAAGAATATAAATATCATGAGTTTTCACGATTCTTGAACAGAGCACATCAGCATCTATGAGAACTGATAATTAACAATATCGATTTGAAGGTGACTATTCACGCCTTTTCCTAAAAACCATTTCAGATTTCTCTAAGAATCTTTACGTCCAGACCCAGACTTATTACCTGGCACCTACTAATTTATCGTAAATTCATATTTATTTGTAACCATCGGTTATTTTGCCAGAGAGGCGCCGACTCCAAAAGATAATAAATCTGGAGGCAATTCAGAGGTGAAAGGAAAATCTTTTAATCATTTGGGAAATGAGAAATAGTAATTTTTATATTATTAGGGAAGGTGATCCGATCAATCAGGAAGTGGTCAGGTCAATACGAGTAGTAAAGTAGACTTTATAATGTGTAGTTGGCGAATGAGTTGCTGCGAAGTTGGGACATTTTTGTTATTTTTTCCTTTTCAGAGTGTATTTTATAGACAAAGTTTTTGAAGTCGGTTTTATTTTTTTTTTAAAAAGTTTTTTTTTATTTTTCTCTTTTTAGTGACTAACAATTATGGACAGCTCTCTTTACAGAATTTTCCCAAGCTTTCATTATTGTGTTCTTGTCACTTACTACTAACCGTCCAAACTCAATTCATAAGTCCGTTGAACGTTGAAGTTCTAAAGTATAATGATTACCTAACTATTTTCAATGTCATTATGTTGATTGAGAGTGAGTTTGAACGTTTGGAATAATACATCCACTGATTTGGGTCTCTTGGTCAACATACCGGATACTTTGATCCCATTGATACACCTTACAAAACTCAAATAATTGTCGACACCATTGCTGGTTACTGAATTGCACCGATTCACTCGTTCTTTATTTCTCAAACGATAATAGAGTTATGATTTCCTGAAGCGTATCCGCAATCACACTGAATGAGAGAATCCGAACAAAATTTCAGAAATTCGCCAAACGTTTGTGCATTAAAATGGAGTTATTTGGCCTTCAAAACCATGATATTTATTGAAAATTTAACGCTGAATTCAAATCTTATAACGAGAATGCTATGACTAACGTAGTTTTTTTTCTACAAGCATAAATAGTCCAAAAAACGTGATTTTGAAACAAATTTTTTAGTAATACGGCCAAAAAGGTATCTACTTTTAGTTCAATCAATACCAAATTTGGATCACGTAAACTAGACTCAAATGTGAACAATTTAAGTTTAAAAACTATGGAAAAACAGTTTTTGTTTGGCAGTTATGAGGTCTCAAACACAGGTCCTTTAAAACATCGATTGCTCCCTTATTATGCCACCTAAACTTGATTTTTTACCATCGTTAGAAAGCTCTATCTATGTGCTTTGAAGTGCAATAGTGTTCATATTTTTTTTCTCGACGTGGTTGGGAACGGTGCTCGAAAAACCTCAAAAAAGTGAAAATCGGCATCACGTTTTTTCTTACACTTTCTTCTCTACACGCTATATTAGAATGCTGAACGAAAAATTGAAGCTAGGCTCTTGTAGGCAGATAAATTATGAACAAAATGACGCCAGAAACAAAACAATCGAGCAAGTATTCTAGAAGTTATAAGCTTGCAAAGTCAAAACTTCCTTTTTTCGCGAAAATCACGTTTTCCGGCGTTTCTCCGCGTCTGGAGACGTAACTACTGGACGGACTCAATTGAAAAAATTATGGGACCTACCTGGATAGTAACCCTTTCAAACAAAAAAAAAGTAACCCGATCGGACGTACAGGAGCTGAACGCCGGTGGACAACACATACCGGAAAAAAAAAAAAAAAAAAAAAAAAAAAAAAAAAAATCCCGCACGACGACCATAGTAACCTCCTCCTTGTTTGAAGTCGGTTAAAAAAGAGAAAGCTAGCATGGCCCTCGACTATTCTGGTTATTGTATCGACAATGAATTATCAGATCCAGGTCCGATTAGCTGTTTACCTGGCGATTTCATTTATTGCGCCTGTTCAAAAATTGTATAGATGTTCGAACGGTAAACGAGACAACTGAAAAGGAGATACAGAAGATCACCGACAACAAATGGTCTTGGCTCTTGCTTCACTCTTCTTCGAGAATCATTAACACGCGTTTGCCAATATGGAAGGCACGCATTTGAATGTTTTCGGAGTTTAATTTAGTAAGCTCATGACGGCTTCTTCTCAATATTGTTCCACTTTTAACGAACAGCTCGTCCTCAAATGTCCGTCAAAAACTCAACTCAGCTGTCACTGTTGTGTGATTAGTTACATACATTTTATTACAATTAATTGACCATAGAGAACACATTAAATTACTGGATTCAAATGACACTGAAGAAAAAGAAATAAGTACCTTAAGATTATATAAATTAATAATGTACACAAACAAACAAAAGATGCAGAAATATTAATTATAGGTTTCTAGAAGGTTCTCTTTCGACTTTTCCCTTAATGGTACAACACTGCTTTGAATAAAAAATATCCACATATCGATAAAGTAATCTTGCTCCCTGCGGAAGATCTATTTATACTTTGGGTCGCATAGCTGAAAATCTGCATTGTTTGGTCAACATTTTTTGTACTGTTGCTGTGGTTCGACATGAGTGTGAGCCTATTCGACAGCAAGGAGGCGAGCCAAATTTCAGCACTTAGAATACCATGACTCCCAAGGCTAATTTCTTCCTTCCGGCTATTTTTAGCCACCCGAGCTCCCTGTACGCCGACGTGACATGATCATCGAAACGCAGCTTCTTGATTAAACGAAAGCTGCATTAAGTGCTCTTTGTAGTGGTCCACAGCTCTCTCTCCATTCATGTCACAGCTCACCATTTTAGCATAATCGAAAAATGGTAGGATGATAGACTAAACGAGTTTCACTTTTACGTGGAAGGAACAGTCTGTAGCAAGTCTACGCATTTTATACAAACTGCGATACATGTCAGTGCTTCGCTCACCACGACTCCAAGCATTTTCAACTGGACTACAAAATCTAGCACCGTTAAGTAAATCGTAACGCTGGGAACTTGGGTGCTATCGAGTTAGCTAGGAGTTAAGTGCATACCATCGTCATAACTTTGCATTTTTGTTGATTCACTTTTATCCCGTGCGCATCACACCATACCTCTAGCGCTGGAGATCAGCATTGATGTCTAGTATGGTTTCTCTCAGTTCAGATACAGCAAATTATCTTTACAGCTGTAGATCATCAGCGTAAAGTATATGGTTCGTCGAGGACGATATTACTTCGAAACTGTATTTATATTCAGAAAGGACATCAGACTCCATAAGACTGAACCTCGACGCGTTCTCAGCGTCGTCACTTGCCAATCGGACAGCATATTGTTTTGCCCTTTTGTTGCCTGTTGCCTATTAGGTAGATTCGACGAAAACCAGGCGACCATAGAGGTGCGGAAAATCGCTATCAGAATATCTCTTCGTACCAAATCAAAGGCACGCGAGTAGTCCATAGAAACCAAAGAGTGAGCGAGAGAGAGAGATAGAGTGAGCGAGGTTCTGATATTTGAAAAGAGGCACTCCTCGCCCCTCCGAATGGCATCTTATAAGAGGACCTGTCAAATAAACTCGAACGACGATGGAGGGTGTGAGAGCACCGGATCACAAAGGTTGCGTATAATTTCTCGTTTCTCCTTTCAAAGCGGAAAAAACGAAAAACGACGGCCTCCAAGAGGGTCACAATAGCCTTTCTTCACCCTGAGACGACGCCAGGATATCACTTAGCGAGATGAACGACTCAGGAAACGGAGATACTCAAGCACCTAGCGGAGGACATCTTTCCTGTCGAAATGATTGAAAAGTTACACGCACAAAGCAATCCTTGGCGAATACAAAAAAAAAGGGTACGAGCGTCATTAGGGAGTTTTTCTTTCGCCTCGATAACACGCCTGAAGCGTCTGGAACGAATTCAGCTTGTCTCGTATATTTGATTCCGTGGCTGTTCTCGTAACTCGCGAATAAAAACGCAGATATTGATCGGAGGAAGGGGAGAACGAACTTTAGCTAACAGAAAAAAATTCGAACGTTTTACGCAATTCATTGTAATTGATTGCATTAGTAATAACTAAATAATCAAATGATCAAACGCCCTTTATCAGGCTGTCCAGGAACATTTAATAAACGCATTCTCTTCACATTTACGCGCGGAAAATTCTCCCAATTATCTCCGCGTATGAAAAACTTTCGAGATCGTGCGCGTAAAAAGTAAAAAAAATAATAATGATCCCGGAGGACTTTCACTTTTTTGCCGGGCGAAAATCCTTCAAGTTTTGCTGTAGCTGCTCCGCTGATAATAAACTGAAAAGAACTACAGGTACTCTCTGATTTGGTTTTGAGGTTGATGTGATGGAGGAAAGCGAGGGAAAAACGCTGGAAAATACCACGGGAGACGCATTTTGTCGTCAAGTCGAGTGAAAAAAAGGGCAAGGACCCGAGGAATTTATTAAAAACCTCAAGTTCTGCCTCTAATTACCCGGCTATAGAAAAGGGTGAGCTTCGGATAAATGGAACCGGGTAGGTAAGGAAAAGAACGTCAACGGTGTCTGCCGACGTCTGCCCATCTCGTACCATCGTGTAACTGCAAATTGAACTCGGTAGAAAATGCCGACGTCTTTTCTGCGGACTGTGAAATTCCAACGCTAAATATTCAACCGCGATAATCAACAGATGCTGTATTTCTCTTCGTCAGCCAAACCTTCGTCGGATGAAGAATCCTCCCTTTTTTCTCATTTCCTTTAGTGCTTCGCAGTTTTTTAATTCGCCTTAGCAAATTAAGTTTATAAATGTGGAAGATTGCGGTAGGACGAGAGAGCGATAGAGTTTCATCTGTATGAAGCTGAATGAAATTTATATATGTAGGCATGTACGTTGCTAATAACTTCAAAAAAGTAGTTTCTGGACAGAAAAACCTCGAGTAACCTGCTGTATTTGAAGTCGGTTAGAATTTTCGGAAAAATCTAAAGTAATTTAGGGAAAAGTTCGAATATGTCAGATATCTTGAAGTCATTTTTGAAAACGATTTTGTCGGTTTATGTCTAGAACTACTCGCTAGGGTCGTATCCGTGAAAAATATAGATTTATCGAAAACCTACATGTACCAAAATTGTAGTATTGTGGATATTACTGTTTATGAGCATAATATCAAAAAATGCGAAATCACATTTTTCGACGTTTGGTTCGAAATATTATGGAAACAAAGAGATCAAGGGGATTTCAAATTTTTAACGGATTCTAGGATTGATTTTCAGGACATTTTAATGTCATTTTCTAGACTATTTGCCACAATGCCGATTTTCAAACTTTCAAGACAAATAATTAGAAAACCCAAAAATCTTGGAAATGGATAGCTGTCGGTAAACTATCTTAATTTAGACTAAAAATGTCATTTCTGCGATGAATTTTGAATAAGAAACAATTCTAAACTCGCTCAAAAAATTTTCATTTTTTCCGATTCTGAAGGTTGAACGTTTCTGAACTTGAGCTTCAAAAATAATTTCTCTGGACATAAGTAAATTTTTTAGATTAAACGTTTTGATATTATACGTAAGTAACGAGATTCTGCACTGTTAGAAGAAGACTCACGAGCTAAATACCAGTTGACTTTTGAATGCGTTGACTCTAAAAGCTCAGTTAATTACGGATTTTTCAGAGTTCAAACCCGATTTTTTGTGCCAATCGCAATTTTTTCGCGACTTGAAAAATCAGCTATTTTACCCGGACTTGAAATATCAGGTAATGATATTCCGCATAAAAATTTCACTTATTTTAAAACGAAACTCCTTAGAAATTGGGATAAACGCCCTACTAACGGATTTTTTCTCGTTCGAGGATTTTTTTGCTCCTTTTTCGATACAACAATAATCCATCTCAACATTATGGGATAGAACGGCTTCTCAGTTGACACGCGCTGCCCGATCAAGATAACCGTCGATCGACTCGACCATTACGTCATAAATTAAACAGTCGATGATAGCCAGTTTTGCTGCCGGAAGTTACTGATTCTCGGGGATTTGACGGCTTCGAACGATGCAAGCGGATGTAGTTGCATAATTCATCCGGCAGTAATTCGCAAGAGAAGAATAATCCCTATTGTATTAGATTAATGCTTCCGGGACGAGATAAGGTAGATTTTTTCTATAACTTTCCACTACTCAATTGGTTTCTTTGGTCCCCTCTTCATATTGATTATCAGATTTTTTCCGAGAGTACCTTATTTAAGGGAACTTGAAAACGATTTATTTTAATTAGATAAAAGATGCGTAGGACTATTTTAAAAAAACCTTCAATATTGTTTGTTGACAATGTTTGTCGTTGATTTTTAACCGAAGAGGCGCTTATGCTGCGGCTGAAGTTGCCATTGGTTTTTTGTTGATTGAGTGACTCCGAGAAGATGCTTCGCTGACCGATCCAGTCCCTAATTCCAGTTCCACCTTCCTCGCTTTATCTTCTTTAACCGTTTGAACTCATAATCCGTAATTTAGGCACTTGAGAGGCTTAGAATCCCAAAGTAGACCCTGTGGGCCAAGTAAAATATCTACCGGTGGACTTTGAAGTTAACTGCCCACCCAAGTAATGCCGCTTTGTGAAGGTTGCCTCAACTTCCACGTGCACCACATTATCACACTAACGATCGGCCTCAGGATCACCTTGTAATTAATGAAATTCGTGCACTATGGACGCTCTTATGTCTCCTATAGAGATTTTCCATCTGCCGGAAACCGTTCGGTTTTTCAAGCTGAGAATTCAACGCGAATTTCCACTCCGAAGACTGAACTTCGTCCCGGAACAGATCTTAGTTGTATAGTTTATACTATAAGTTAAACAAAAGTCAGTGGAAAGTTTGCTTGTTATATCTTCATACTCAAAGGCTTCCGAATCCTGAACTTTATTTGGAGAGAGGTATTTTCTCACCGCTATGAAGATATGGAAATTCTCAGCTGTCTTATGAGAGGTACAAAGTAAGTTCATGAAAAACGAAAAAAAAATTAATATAAAATTCCATCATAGTGTCCTAGCTTTTAATTCATTAATCATTTTTATTCGTTTTATGAAAATTCCTTTTTAGGAAATATATATTTTTGCTTATTTGGATCGATGAGTTCCTAATAATTTAGAATTCATTGACTGTTGAACCATCGAAATTAATAATATCTTCAGAACTTTAGAAGATGATTTAAGATGAAAATTGACGAAATTTAACGTGCCGGTTTTTCAAGCTTATTTTACAACGCTCGATGTAACTACAAAATTAAATTAAATTAAATTAAATTCCAATTGGATGACTAATATTTGTTGGTGTAAGGTACTTTAAAGTTTTGAATCTGAAAAAAATTGCAACTCTGTTTGAGCCAGTTAATCCTTTGAAGCACAAATCCTTCGAATGTCCTTAAACTCTTACCTGCGACTTGAGGCAAATCTAACGAACGCTAAATTAACTATTCTATTCACAGTCGTAAACCAGCTGTCTATTCGTTTAGCTTTCAAGATTGGAAAGGGTTTTTATTATGGCCGCATACCTTAGGCAGTAACAGCCACGCAAACCGGTCTCATCGAAGCTTATAGCTATCCAAAATGAGGCAGCATATTTTATAACTCCCGTAACTATTTCAACTGTCCCAATGTAGTTTTTTATTCTTTGTAATTGGGACTGCATTTGCGTCCAGGATTCGTTTGGCCAGATGAAAACAAACGATGCAACGTCTTTTGGAACAAACACTGTGGAGCTTTATGATGAACGACTGTTTCGAATGTTCAATGGAAGGAGAGAAGATACGAGCAGTGGAGGGAGCATTGTTCTTATTGTTTAGAAATTTTAGGGATTTGGAAACCAGTAACTTATTCCGAGTTTGTAGCGTCATAATTGATAGTGACAGTATTTTTTCGTTTTTTATATCCATATTAATTTTTTCAATCGTCAATATTTCAATACATTTTTTTCAATTTTAAGGATAGCTTTTTAATTTCTTTGTTATTCTCGATAGTAAAAACTTCATTGTTAAATTTCTTTCATATTTTTATGGATAAAACATTAGTTTTATGTGCCTTTTTGAAACATTTTTGTAGAACATATTACTATTTGGCTCTTTCTAGAGAATCTACCATCGATTTTCATCCCAAAAACACGTACCAAATCCGTTGTATGCATTATACAATCGAATTCAAGGAAAAAATGTCCACAAATGTCACACCGCACTATAACTGCCGAAATCTCAATAAAAAACATACGAATTTTTGCATAAGTACGCTTTTTGGCAAAATCGAAAAACTATCAAAACACGATATAAATTATCATTTCGGGTAATGAAGTTTTTGTATTTTTTGCCGCTTCGTTGAATGAGATTATTGCTGTGTCGGTATCTTTAATGGTTAACGAATTACTACAGTTTTTGTGGTATTTTTGAGTTTAAATAAAATTAACGCGTTTGTAACGATAATATTTACTCGAGAATTTATGTAAAAATCTTTGTAAATTCGTTATAATATCCTTCAAACAGTCTGCTCTATTTCAGTCTCTGAACATGATACCATTCGAAACTGACAATTAGGCGCATTTTTTAGGCTACAGGCATGTAATCAGGCGCTGTGTTACAGAGACATAATAAACGTTTGAAAAACTACCTTTTTCAAAGTATCATAAACTGGTTTTTTGATTTTTTTTTAAATTTAGAGTAAGGTTTCAATGTATCAAAATAAATATTGAAAATGGGAAAAAACTGGGAAAAATTGGGGGGTAGGGATAACTTTATTCTACACTTTTTGTTTCAATTTAGTATTACACACCCTACTACGTGATTGAAGTAGGTACTGCGCGCCTTATCACATACACCTTGTAAAATACGCTTCGAAAATTGGCTCGTAAAGCAATGTTGCATGACTTGAACTTTTTTCGATTTCCTTCTAATCTGATTCTCTTCCAACCGACGACAAGTTCTATCCTGACCACAAATTAGTGTTTAAGTCGATGACAAAATTGTATAGCCGTCCCTCGTTGGAAGAATACCTTCCTTGGGCTCCTGAATATGCGCGGCGATTGACGGTGGATAATTTGTGAACAGCCGTCTCGAACCCCTCCCTATAGAGACACATCTATCAAATGGATCGAAGTCTATTTGCCAGTGTATATACGATCATGTAATGCGTAGAGCCGATCAGTTGAACGCGAATTTGCCTTTGTAAACTGAATAGGCGTACAACCTTCCCTATCAATTGTGCTTGCTTCCTGTCATGTCAAGTCGGATGTCAAATTGGCGCGAGCTCTTACGTCATGAGGATTTTCCATTTACGACGCAACCTTGGTATGCAGCTCCAGGGATTCATTTACTGCAGCGGGTAACTCTTTGATGTTTGACGACGGAATTTGATTTCGAAGAATATTTCGATCAGTAGTGCCGTTTCAAGCATCAGGATAGTTTCATGAGGTACTATGAGGTGTCTGAGTGTAACATTTCGGCCCCATTTTAGGCGTTGTCGATACATGTCGATCCGGATTTGCAACATCTTTGGCGCGTGCAGATTGTCCTTAGTAAGTGAATGCTCGTTGTTCAAGGTCAATTGAGCTTCCACGGTTTCTATGCTATGGTTTCTATGCTTAGCGGTTTCTATGCTTGGCGAGTTCGAAGCAGGCCAGTCATATTGTGTGCGGATGTCCTTTCAGCCTCGGTATTATGCGGCCTAGCTTAAACGAGAGAAGCGAGCGAAAGAATGAACGTATCCGAGGAATGCAATAATATGGAGGCAGGCATTCTTGAGGGTCTTCAGCTCGAAGTGAACCCACTTCACTGTCTTGCGACCTGCATTCGATTCATTCTATCCCGAGCCTGGATCGGAAGAGAACGGGAAACCCTAGTGACCCGGAGATCAGGCAACGGTTCGCCTTTGGTATCGTCAACGTTGGTGAACAGACATCCTAACCTACAGCTACTTACTAGATGTATCCGATCCCTTACATTTGAGTCTAAGAATAGTGGAGTGATATTAGCTCTGCACAAGAGGGTAGGTTCAAGCAGGTTACGTTCCAATTGAAAATATACATTGATGATTCATAAGAGTGCATCAACTTCCGTTTTCTATACACTATACATAAATAAATGATGAAATAATACTAATAATGAATATAAGGTACGTACTAAATAATACAGACGAGTCCAGCAACTTCCATTTTCTATACGTCTATGCAATTCTTCAACTTCATGAGTCGACTAAATTCCATTTTAGCGAAACATCACTACTTTTAGCTCCAACTCGCACTCGTTATTTCGAGTGCTTGGAAGGCAAAACTTGCACTCTACTAATGCAATTATATTGCACCGCAAAAACTCGGTCGAGATGCATATAAAATGAAACGCTTGAAACTCGCTTCTGTTGCGTTAAATCCTCCTTTGAAGCAGCTTCCAGTGTTGCGGTAGCTGATGAAAAATTCCCTGGCTATATATTATATTGTCTCGTAGGCTGATATTACAAGGTGAATGCGAGACAAAAGATCTTCCATCTTTCACTTACCTCAGCTTTCCCTCGAGACAATCAGATTTTCATCGGCTTTTTCCTCCTCGGTTTTCTTGTGATGTAGGCGCAAAAGTTGGAGATTTAAGAGTTTCGTTGTTCTTCAACAAGTACGCCCTCTCGAGTCACTTCCTGTGTTGTTCTCTGGGAAAATTGCGAACTCGACTCAAAGTTAAACATTCTAATTCCTTCCCTTCTGCTTCGTCTTGGCTGTAGTAAACTTATTACATACCCTCACTTCTTTGTTCACTTCTTGCCTTCAGGAAGAGCGTGCTACTAGCAAAGCGTCAGGAAACAGTTTCGTTACTCACGCACAGGAGTTGAAAAAAACATTTGTTGCTCTTGGTAGAGTGAAGCGTTGTGAAAATTCGAGTATTAACTCGTTTTTGTACGGAAACCTCTTCTCTTCTATGGGAAACTGTATTGGCAGCAGACGTCAGTGTTGGTTTCAGACCGGCAAATACAAATTCAAACGTGATTGGAAAAGTTACGAACGCCTCTCACCACTTCCTCTCACAATCCAGCCCCCAAGCCGTGAGATTGGTTCTTCCATTATTTGTAGACCAATCAAACTCGTTCATACAACGATCTACCACTAGTCGTTCACCTCTCCCTTTTTTCCGCCAAAAAAACCTTCGAAGCAAACTTTTTCACACCTTTCTGACGATTGGGAGGGCGCGTTACTATTCTTTTTTGAGGTTTCAAACGAAATTCTTGACCGACGGAATTATTCAGAACATCGCGATGCCATTTTGAATGATGGAATTCGGTTTTTCAGAGACATCAAGCAGTTAGGAGATTACTTTTCCAACTTCTGACAGCGATAACCAAGCTCTGCTCTCACGTTGGCAGCTAAGTAGGTCCTGAAGGACTTCGCACAACGCACAATGAAACTTCCCTCACGTATGGTTCCCTTCAAAACAGCCTCAAGCGAAAACCCTTTACACGATAAGGTTCGAGGATGTTAAGTGCTCCTTAGGGCCACAGATTACCTACTTAAGAGCTTGCGGTCTCATAGTAGAGGCATTTCTACCCGAGACTTTATAGCCTAGTCTTCATTTTTCAGTTTTTGCCGCGCTTCTCACGCGTCCTTGGGGATTCCATCACCTTTTCTAGATAAGCGTACAACTCGTATTTTGATCATAAAACATCCTGAGATGGAGCACGAATTTTGAAATTATAACCAATATGATTTTTTAAAATTGTATACATAATTATTATAGTTATAACATTTTATAATCAATTATATTATTTATTATCATCTAATTTTTAAAATTAAAATTATAAACAATATGATTTTTTTAAAAATACTGTACTAAACCTAAATTCTCCTATTGACAAAAGCGAAAGATATTTTTTTCAAGGGTTGAACCGAATTATTTTCCCGACCGATTACATCGATTGATTATTACTGAAAAATATGAAACTAGCACAGAAAAAAAAAACTTTAACTCAAAAGATGAATGGAAGAGGCAAAAACTTTTCCATTGTCCTAATTTTCGAAAAATGTAAACGCCGAGGCTTGAAAAAAATATCGCAACTGTCAGTTCGGGAACCTGACAACCGTCGAGATTTCTTTCTCTCTTGTGGTCTTCTTTGAGATCTATTGCAACTTTCATCGCCCGTCAACAAAAGATTCTCCTTCGCTGTGCTCTAGGCAGGAAATTATAATCAGTTCACCGATGGCGTGTCGAGTGAGTTCAGCAAAAAAGGTGAATATGCGAATTATAAAGAACGATGAATGAGCTAGCTAAAAGAAGACTGGAGACACGATAATCTTTTCTACGATTCATTAGTACTATTCAAGCCCGAGTCGAGTTGCCGCGTTTAAAATATTTTCGAGGGCAATTCATCATTTATAAAGGGATTTCTAGTGTGCACACAAGTCTTTACTTTTCCCGCCGAGAGTGGTTTTACGAGATTCATCGACACGTGCGCCACACGTGAGGCGCAGGCCTTGTATTTAATAATTTCGACGTTTTCTAGTTGTGAATATGAATACGGACCGACAGGCCCTGATCGGGTGGGACCGAAGAAAACACTGAACTGTGATAAAAATGCCTTCGGGTCGGCAACTTGAACAGACTTTACTTCAATTTCGAACTTCAGCTTCGCTCTCAACCTTCAGCTTCAACCTTCAACTTCAAACGCAACGTTTAACTTCAACCTTCGAGAGCCCAATAACTATAACTGATTGTCCTTTTGAACCGGGTGAATTCCGTTTCCATCCACATTTTTCAGAAACTATATGACACGCAGTTTCCTCAAGTCCATTATAATTAAATATTGTAATGATTCGCAGAATCAATCTCATAAACTTAGGGTTTAATGAACGAAATAGCAGTCGGAATAAAACACAACATTTGGGAATTTAGTAGGTGAGAATAGAGGCGAAGGTGACAGAATTTCTAGACACTGACGCAACTGCAATAGTCTTTTGGAGTTGTATATCAACTATCATCTTTGTAGCAGCACTGGACAGGAAACAGTAAGAAACTTCCACAGCGGTTCAGTTTTGTATCAGTAATTTACTACTAGCAACGTTGTTTTCAAAAGGCCTACTCGATTTAAAACATCCGCCTCGAACGCTTTTGATCTCCGACTTGAGTTGTTGCTTTTCGAGCGCTTAAATCTAATCGGCAACGAAACGCAGTTGCCGAATTGGCTTTCGCGGTAAAGAATTCTATAAAACGTTGTTCCCGTTTGGAAGCGCGCTGTAGCATTACATTTCAATAGATTCCGCCGACAGTAGTAAGAGTAAGAAATTCATCGATGGGAAAAGATTCAAAGATATATTAATTCATGCCTTCCTCGATGGTTCCTCGAAGATTTTTTTCAAACATTCTGGCAAAAAATTGGAATCGACGAAAACTGAATGAAACTCCAACGAGCGGTATAGCCATTCGGGTCAGTCTCAATCGTTTGTTTGAATTAGCTCGGTTTTGTAACAGCGTCGAGCTGGCGTTGATTAAGATTATACAATGTAAAGGTCGGGAGGCAAATATAAATAATGAACGCGGGGCAAAATCCGATTGAAAAAGGATCGCCGATTTCTTAGCTAGAAAAACGAGAGTTCTAACGAACCTATATTGTTCGTTTTTTCGACAATCTGCTCTCTATGTCCCATTTGTTGACCTGCCTTTTTACCATGAATTTCCTCGAAGAAGCTTGTCAAGGGTTCGATATTTACAAAAAACAACACTATTTTTCGTTCTAACAAATTATTGAACATTATTTTCACGCGTGGGCAGCAGAGTCTGGAAAGAATTTAATTTCCGAATGATTTCAATTATTTGTTTACTAGACCAATATTACTGTGGCATTTTATCACAACTTATTGTCAACTATTCTCAACTTTGCCAAATGGAGTTTAATATTCCGCTTAGTGAGTAATGAACTGCTTCCTCTTTTATTTGACGCATTCTCCATCGTAATAATACGACGTTTCTGAGACCCATAGCAAACCTTCCTGACTTGATCCATTCTTGCTCAGTAATATTACTTCCTTTCATTCGGCCTACCCATTAACGCATCCCATTCTACCCGGCTCTAGCGTCTCTGATTCGTCATGCGGCGACAATAGGATCTTGCATGAGCTGGAGTATCAGATTTTAATTTGTACCTATCACGGGCGGGTGAACCTGATTTCCGATTCGATCTACCCAACGTTATTAATTGAGAGTCAACCAAATACTCTAATCGTTTAACTAGTCAAGTTTTTTATTCATTTATTCATTGTTTAAGAGAAATAATTTTCGATTTTGTTATTGGAAGATGAAGATAATATTTATTCAATGTTAATATTTGAATAGGTTTGTTCCAAAATTTCAAGCGATTACTATTTGTCCTTATATTAAAAAAAAAATAATAATATTGTAGAACAAACGATGCTCGTTGTTGTTGTTGTTGTGGGATCCCAAAGGAGATGAGCAAACGATGTGCACCATAAAATAAAATAAATTTAATTGCTCTTCGGAATTTATGCGGTCAACTGTTTGCAAACTTATTACAGCAATCTGAAAGCGTCTCTTAGCAACAACAAGTACTCCTGTGACCACTGTCTTGACAGGATTCCGAAGTCGGTCTAGCAGAGCAATTAATCTCCGACGAAACTGGTAGGTAATCTAGAGCCTTTGCTGAAGCTTCACCTCGGGCAAGACAATTCCACTTGTGCCGGGGCTTCAGCTTCTTCGGTTAACTTGGACATTTCGAACTTTATTAGCTAGCGTCGGGCACCGCCATATTACGTGAGCCTTCAAGGAGACTCCTGCAAAGGGATAGGTCGACTCATCAAGTGGCCCTTGGCTGTTTCGAGCCAAGTTCCAATTACTACGTATAAGCTCAGTCGATAGCTGTACCAGCGAAAAGTTCGAGATTACTAGCGAAGCGTAATGCGTAACCATTAATATAGTAAAATAATATGGGAATAAGCCTTACTATACAGCAGAAACACGTCTCATACGGCCTGACTCAGACACGTACAAAATATCTGCAAGACGTCTCCAACAGGTCTCAATTGCATCCATGTCCTCAGTCGTCCCAGGAACAAAGTTTGACATATATCATGGATATTTCACTGGAGATGTGTCATATATGAGCCGTTACAGAGATAATTAGGCTACAAAAATTTGCAATAGCTAAAACATCATGTCTCTCATGTGTGGTCTATGAAACATCTAGAGTGAAAAATCTTCGTGAACCGTGAGACGTTAAGAACTGTTTAGTTTGAGGCGTCTTAAAGACATCTCCGGTGAGACATCCCTGAGACATCTCCAGTGAGATGTTCTTCAGACATATCCATTGAGAGTCACAAAGACATCTCCAATGACACGACTCTGAGACGTATCAAAGATATCTCTGGAGAGATGTCCCGGAGACATCCCCAGTGAGACGTCTCTGCGATATCTCGAATGAGAAGTTGTTCTTGGATCACCAAGAAAATGTCTCTGAGACAACGGCTTTGACCTATTAGAGACTTCTCACACAGATCTCCTGTGAAACGTCTCTAGTAGGTTACGATACCGAACACACGGGTAACTATGTTTCGAGTATCAGATTTCAAACTCCGGGTTTGACGAAAATTGTTTGCCACCATGTCAAACTTAACATTTGTCAACGGTAACTCGTTTTTAATTTACCGTACGTTACATGAATTCTCGTACACGGTACAATTTATGGTGTACGGTGTATTATGTTCGTATTATTTAAGAACAATAAATTAAACACTATCGTGCTTTGAATAAAGTTCAAACTCGAGCTGCAGCAATATTGATTCTATTAACAATTACTTTAGCTATAAATCGTCACCGGAGTTAAGTTATTCCTTACAATTCTGAGTCAGGGAAATGTTCAGAACAGGGAGAACTTTCGGATTAACAGGATTCCTCCAAGTAAACGATTTCTCACTTGATGGATGAACTGTTGAAAGGAGTTGCTCTTCACAATGTTTAATCGTGAATACACCAATCGATCGTTTAAACGGTCGAAAAAGCTTTTACCTTCCGCCTATTCTGCTCTCTCGTTCAGCCGTCTAAATCTTTCGTTTCCTTCCTCAATCTTCGCAGCTAACGCTTGAGCGAATTTCTTTCAGACGTTCTACCTCAGCAGTTCATTACCTGCAACAAACCAATCCTGGCCACATTCGTTTGCCAGCGTTGCCTTTCAGAATTTTCATCAGGTCTTTGAAAACGAACGCGTTCGGTGTTTAGACCGCGGTTTTGGAATTATTGCCACTAATACCTTCGGTCAATCATTCAACAATTGCGGGTAGGAAAATGAACATGAGAAACTGTTAATTTGAAGTAGAAATAACGAAAACGAAAATCAGAATCGCCTCCTCGGTCTCCACTCCAAATATTACCGGAGCCGTTGTTCGAATAGATTTTCGAGATTCGTCAATACGGGTGGTCTAGGTCCTAAGGGAAGAGCTGAGATATAATTCAAAAACCTCCAGATCTATCATGATGGATGCGAGTTTAAGCTTCTGTTGGTCAGACGGTGGATGCTTCCTTTGCAATCGCATATCTATCGGCAGTTCGAATGGTAATTTGATATTCCACAGCACAGACTACTTTGCTCGGTCCCTTATCCATAAATTGAATTCCAAGCTACTTAGGTCCGGTCAGGAAACGAGAGTGAAAAAAAATAGTCGACTGAACGCTCCTTCGAGATAATGATCGCGATTCGAATACGGAGAATTCGGAAGCTGTGAAAAAACTGAAGGTTAATGTCCTCCGATCAGCCCATTGACTTCTAGATATGAGTAATCAAATTATTGTTCTTCGAGAAGCGATTAGAGGCGCCTCTTGAATGATTTATCGAACAGATAAAATCATCATCTCTCTCTATACTGAATCAACTTCGGAATACGATAGTTACCTGGACGAATCGTTTTAACAAATTTATACACTTAAAGCTTGGTTCAAACGTATTTTAATGAGCCTAAAGTAATTCACATTCATTTATACTTTACCGGCTTATATGACAAACCATATTTTTTGCACGGTCATGACCATATAATCAGAAATTCGAAATACCATTGACTATACTGAAAAAGAGGTGGCTCAAAGTTTTACGAGCTAAGCTTCTATAGTGTAGTAGGAAAGCTCTTGGTACACGGCCCGTTTAATTAAAACGTTTTTCTCTTTGATATAGAATTCTCTCCAGAATTTTGCTGAGATAGCTTGGAAATCAGTCGGTAGAGAGCAGCGAGGAAGGCGAGACGCCTTTTGATTGTAAACTGGCACTCGGTTGCCTCTTGTTGCCTTAATAAACGACTCGGAACGACGATGAAACGTTTACAGCGTCGGATGAAAGGTTATAGAAAAGTGAGGTTTAACGAGAACCAAAAACGCCAGGAATGTTCAACGGAAAGCCGATAAAGGAGAAATGAAAAGCGAATGTTGTAAATTGGTTTCTTTCACTTTGAACGTGAGACCAAACAGTTTTGCGCACACATGGAGCACAATATGAATTATTTAGTTCACACAGAAAGCTCAATCAATTCACCATAACCATTCGACCCAAATTTTTTCGGGAAATTTGCCAAAAGTCGTTTTCTAATTTCACGCTTCCCTCAAAATTAACATTCTTGAAACGAAGCGTTTTCGTAGTAGTTCTTAGAAACCCTGAAGAGCTTGAGGTTTACCTTTCTTCGGTAACTGAACAGCACAAGATTGTACCTTCCTGGCTAACTTATCTTCGCTAATCCATTTACAAGGGTGAGAATGTTCATGTTTGACTTTTCCGACTCCCTCGAGGGCCAATTATTGGGAAGCGCTGGACTTAGGAACAGTACAAGATAAACCTTGAGCTAAGGAGTTTTGCCGGTTCTAATTAGCCGCTGCCTTTGTAAGATGCATTTAGTTTTACCTCGTACCTCGTCTTTGAAATTAGAATCTCGAAAATGCTGTTATCGCCGAAAAATCGCTTTTTTCCTGGGAATCTTCTACAGCCTGCAAAAAATTCATATATTTTAATACTTGAGGATTTTAAGTATTTATAACGACGAGTGAATGACACCTTATTTCCTATTTAGGGCTGGTTATAGATTTTTTTGTCCTGGCTTTAAGTTGATCCCATTTTACAAAGCTTGACTTGTATCGTTTGGCTCATACATTGCTCTTCCTCATTATTAATCCAATTCGTGCGTACTTATATTTTTGTGTCTTTTCTCAGTTTCTTGATTTTATATTTGGTTATACCTGCTATAGACTCAAACATTGGAGTACTGTATGATCTATGTGCACCACTGGTTTTGAAAATACTCATAGTTGGTCGCTGTGTATGAAATTATAATTAGAGATCGAACCTTATGTTTAAATAAAAAATTCTATGGAAACTATCACGTGATCTTCTTTGCTTACGAAACTTGCCCCCCGTGTTCCACCTTCCTCGTCGAAAATTGATCTCTTTTCCGAAGACAATAACCGCCCTCGAAACTCCAATCCCTGTTCGAGTTCCCCGGAGAGTAACTCTTCTCTCAATGAGCTACGAGGAAAGTTATTGAACAACATTGATCTTATTACCCCTCATAAAAAGCCGATTATTGCTTCGATAAATCTAAACGGTACTAGCCGTATTGATCCGATAACGTTCACCGGCCGTAAAGGTAATATTTTCCCTAATTTAGAATTAAAAAGTGTTCAACAGTCAATTGAATGATATTCTAAAATGGAAAAACTGTTTAAATAGTAAATATTCTTTGTTATTTTCAGTGCAGTGTGTGTGCCTAAAATAAAGATACAAAAGCGCAAGTTTTTTAAAATGGAATAATTTTTGCGAGGCCTGTAAAAAACGAAAGTAAAAAAACCACTTAAGGCAGAAGTACGGTGTATGATCCAATAGATTCAAAACACGTTTTGTGAAATGATGTCATTTCAAAAGCAAGGATACTCAAATATACAAAAGTGCGCAAATAAAATAACCGAAAATGTGAATTACGAGGAATTACGGTGTGTGACACCAACGATAACAATCAAACGACATTCAGCTGACATAAAGAAACATATTAAGTCTCCCAGCGTTCAAATAGAATCATTTTTGCAGTCTGATAAAATCAAAATATCTAGTCAATAGGAGTATAAAGCGGAAGTACTGATGTGACCCACGGGATAAAAATCACACTTCATTCAATCGCCGTTTCTAACATTTCAAGGCTCTGAGCGTTCAAATATATTGATTTTTCCGGCCTGTAATAGATCAAAATACAAAATAAACACTAGCGAAATCATGAAAAAAGCTTATAATGTGGAGGTGCGGTATGTGACCCAACATACAACAAATCAAGCATCATCTGCTCGCTATAATGAACATTTTAAGGCAAGATTTTCGCAAGGTCAAATTCGAACACTCTCCTCAGTTTGGCCAACTAGCTCGTAATTACGTTTGCCGAGAAGGACTTTTCTACAAGAAATCAGATTTTTATCGCAGGAATAATCGCAGATATCGTGCGAAATATACATATACGTAGAATTTTTTTTCTGGAATTGGATTTCCCGATGCATAAAACAGATTTTGTAAGTGTTTTCAGGTCGAAATTCGATGGTCGATATTCTCCGAACGAGTCAAATACGTAGGTATCGTAATAAAACATCTATAATAAACATCGTAATATAGCAAAAATTCGCTAATATGTGAATAGAGCTGATAAATATATCGAATAGATTCATAGAACAAAAATTACTTTTATAGACTCTTTATTAAAATGAGAAATTATTTTGAATTATTTTTAAGAAGTATTGATTTTAAGAAATAAGCAGGACCGTTTCGAAACTCTCGATAAATTGTGCACATAGCTGGAACATACTCTTCGAAAATCAAACATGATACTTCTTAAAGGCATAAGTAAAACATTTAATACGATCGTATTTTC
Organism: Tupiocoris notatus; assembly: GCA_037159825.1. Classification (NCBI taxonomy): domain Eukaryota; kingdom Metazoa; phylum Arthropoda; class Insecta; order Hemiptera; family Miridae; genus Tupiocoris; species Tupiocoris notatus. The sequence continues at coordinate 158,139 of JASJUZ010000198.1, read as the reverse complement.
ATTCTTCATTTTTAATATCTCTTAGTTTTCATTTACCATGTTGAAAAAAAAACCTAAGTAGTAAAAGTTGATGGGTGACAGTAGGAATATGACGGCTGTTTATCTTCGAACGCGAGCGAATTTCAAGGGCGATACGGGAATTTCGTCGTGAAACACAACGTTTGCTGAGTTGAATGTGAGTTTGATGTCTTTGATGAATGTTGGTTTTCAAAGGACAATCGGAAAGAGAACATTGAATGGGCTGACGTGTACGAACATGCGAAAAACCCGCCCTTCGCGCGGCCGAACGGTTTTTGGCGTTTTGCCTTTAACGAACAAAAACGTCGTCCCCTTTTTCGCCTGTAGGGACGGCAGCGTCGATGTTCGTATATATCGGGGGAACGGTTCGAGGTAAGTGTAATGTATAGGATAGCGACCAACATTCGGCCCTCTTGGCATTCAGGTTTATCAGGGTACGGAAAGATACCCACAGAGCCTCATTCTGGTCGTAAAGGAGCGGTTAAGGAACGATAGGGAAATTAGGGTACTGATTCTGAATCGCAAAGATTCGCTTTTTTCCCTGTACACGACGAGGAAAGCCCTTTTTGCAAAACACTTGGTTTTTGCAGAGCACGAGTAGACGGGAACTTTGCTAAATGTCCTGAATCTCCTGGGCTTAAAAAACGACCGAAAAAGTCAATTGTTAACCTTAGAAAATTGTAGTTGAGTCAGTACTAAATACTTTTCTCGCAAAAAACTTCCGTTAAAAACATAAAATTTTCAACATAGAGGAAACGTCGATTTAAAAGAAAATATATTTACACTAGTAGACACAAAGTAGCGACTATTGTAGTTTTATTTTTCTTAATTTCCTAAATAAAAGCTGAATTTTTTGCCCTACCGTACAGCTGGAGAGAGTGTTTGACGACCATTCCAATGAGTATAGAACAATTTTTATAGCTCGAAGAGCTCTCGAGTTATACCCTCGTGTCAAATTTCTGAAAATCTCCCAAATCGACACAAAAGCTGCGATAACTCGAGAACCAATAAGGCTATCGACCCCGCGATGGTCTCATTCGATTCATCGTCCAAAATCTATAGAAATTGATACCAAATACACATTTTTCTGGAAAACCTTGGAAAATAGGAATTTTCTCCCCTTCAAAAAACCATGTCCTTCTGATTTCACTACAAACTATTATTCTTTTTATTATTGCATTTTTAAAACCTACGTTCTAGCCCTTTATTTGATTTACGTACTACTGCATTGAAATCATTTGAGAAAAAAATTAGCTCCAAGTATTACCCTTTAAAATTTTAAAACTGGAGACAACTGAAGGACGGCTGAATCATTTACACTTCTGATTGGTCCAATTTTAAGAGGTGAGTTTATGATTGTGAACAACCTTTGAAAAATATCCACCTTATTTCACGTAAAAAAATTCAGGTGACGATGGCTAAAGTTTCGCAATCAAGTCAACCGATAACAAGGTAAGAAGTATTGGGCAATCTCATTTTGAACAGCCTCCGAGAATAGACAGGACTTGAAATTGTCTATTTGACTTGTTAACGAACAGGGGCTTTTAGCGTGACTTTGGTGAGCGCTTTACTGTCAGGGCGATAGGAAACTGATTGAAGTGAATGGAAGTCTTGGCAGGAGCAGAAATTATTTGATTTGGGAAATGGCAATGGCGGTTGACAAGCCCATTGTCAAAGGATATTCACTTCAGGAGTATCAAAATTGAAAATACTTTCTCCGTTATACATGGGCAGTCAATTTGGCGACGAATATAGTGCGAAGAAACGAGGAATTTTTCAACAATTGCAAGCTAAATTGTTTCTTTTCCCTTCCGATTTTGATTTTCCTAACTAAGTTTTGTTCAAATCATTTTAATAAAGGAGGAATTCAGAACTCACGGATCGATTATTCTTCTGCCAGGAATTTTCGACCAGTTTTGTAGTGACTACAGGGAGCCGAGATCGGGTTTTTGTGATATCAAGTTACTATGAAGGACCACGAAACCTACCGTGTAATATACGGCTTCCAGTTCATTACTCGCTAAATATGAGAGCCGAAATCAATACGAATACGTTTTTTCAACTCTCGTGAGCAAGAAAAGAAGCATCCTCAGACCAGAGAAACGCAATATTGAACAAAAAAATGACTGCACTTCAGATGTATTTGTATTCATTAGCTTTAATTGCACAAAAAATAAGTTTTTTGTTCACCTTCGCGCAAAATACGAGCGAAAACAGATTTTTTTTGCCAGTGGTACATAATACATGTTTGAAATCCCTTTAAAAAATACCTCTCTTTTCCTGTTTTCATTTCAGAAGAAATTGAAAGCCGGAACAAAAAAGTGAAGCGTGGATTATTTAATTGAGTTGATAAGAGCCGAGGGAATTCAATGAATGGTACGAAAGAAAAGCGAGAGAAATGAAAACGTAAAAGGCGGATTCGCTTGATTTTTCAAGCTTTCGCTTAAACTGAAAGGTTATATTTGGGTTAGAATGGAGATGAGTGTATATGCTTCTCCAGAAACGCCGTTGCATCCCTTGGCGCATTGAATAATTGAATCGCTTTCGCGGAAACCTTCGTTCGAATCCCGGAAGCGGAACTGGGAAATTGCCGGGAAAATCCCTGTTTTCGTCATTTCCTCACTCTTGAGCACTCAAGTAATCCCCACTGGTATTAAAGCGAAGCGGATTTTTGGAGCGATGAAACTGTTGTGCGACTGTCGGAGGAGAGATGGTCGAAAAATGTATTTTACTGCATCGCTTTGTATCATTGCAATCACGTAACGAATGGGGAGTTTTCCCCAGTGGGAGGATGAAGCAAATTAACGGTGTGCTTTTTTTTGTTGCGATATTGCCATTGGTTTTGATTTATTGATTGATTGTTCCTCTCGGGTTTCCTCACTAATCTTGTAACGGTCAAGGAAATTTTAATGACGCTACCGAGATGCGGCAGTGGAAGACCCATTTCATAGGTACCGAAACGCATGGCTTTTGTTGCGCGTAGGAAAAACGCGCATCAAATAAACGTTCCTGTTTATCAAAAACTTCAGCGTAGTAGCGAAAAAGAACTAAGTACGTAAACATGGAAGTAAAAACCGCCGAAGAAAACGCAAAGGACGCGCTTCCCGCCCACTTTTTCGTACTGTTTTCAGGCAAAAATTTATATAATATACCTACCTTTATATTTTCCAACATGAATGTAGTCTATGAACGTTCTTCACTTGTTGTACCGATGATTTTTTCTGGGTTCAATCCCTGCATTGCACTTCCGATAGTAATTATAAGTAATTCATAAAATTTTCCGTTCACTGCCTATTTCACCCATATTAGTAGACAAGCGGTGAGCATAGCTCACTCAGTGTTTTGGTTTTTTTTCTACTAGGGTAAGTAGTGATAATGCGCTACAAATTTGGGCATTGAAAAGGTTTTAATACTGATTGTTGACCGCGGATCCTGCATTCGATTATTTTGATAGCCTAAAAACGCATCTCGCAATAGCGATTTCAACATGTTTGAATTACCAGGTCTCGTATGTCGTTCCTTTCGATCGTTAAAACAAAATGTAGCGCGTTCTTAACGCAGAAACTTCTGAAGCCGCGAAAAAAAGCCACACTAAGAATGACTTGCGCCATCCGATTCAGTGTTGTTACTTAATTCCCTCTTGGGCGTCTTGTCGCGCAACAAAACGCCCAAGTGTGAAATGGGCCCAATCATACGCGATCAAGCAATTTCGCCAGTTTGTAAATCACGAGGTCACCATCGCACTCAATAAATTTTACTCGACGCTTTACCGCGTAATCTTTTGACCGAAATGGAGCTGTCAGCTTCAAACGCGAATCATTGGAGTTGAAAGCGTAATCTGATTATCTTTGAAGGGCTGATCCTAATACCGATGCATTTTCCAAGTGAAAACGACTCGAGAAATGCTATTGTCAATTAGCCGTTCCAATCGGCTACAAGCCGCAGACCACGTGGGTTAACCGGTTGGAGTTGGGAGCGAAGAGCAAGATCGTTAGGGCTCGTTCACTGAATCCTGGCGGGCGGCGGATGCACTCGAAGGATCGATATGGTCCACCGAGCAGAGACCTCTCGAGTTGCTCGTTAGAACAATATTAGTTTCATCCTGCCACTGCGAGGTAGCACTCATAGCACGAGGTAGCACTAGCTTCCACAGCCGGTGTGGTTAACTCGTAATAATGCCACTAGATACCATCAAAGTTCACTGGGCAATGTAAGATTCCGTTCCAATCATTGAACCAACAACCAATATTCAGCTGTAAGTCTGCTTGCAACACGGGCGAATGACCAATCTAGTATAACTGCGCACTCAAGTTGTTACATCCTTGGATAGAAAAAAAGTCGAAAGATAGTGGTGTCCGAAGATCACACAGCACTTCCAAATTTAGTCGGTTATAGGTACAGGTAAGGAATTATCAAATCAAGAAACTCATATACAGGCAGCAACCTTAGTACTCCAGATTATTGTTGAAAAACTAGCTACCATATCCGAATACTGAAAAAAGCCGAATTAAGTTCAAAGGGCGGAAGAATCGCCGTAACATACATTTCCAACAGTACCTATAATATAAATATATTGATTTTTGCGCTCTGTTAAAATCAAATGACAAAACACATAGAAGTGAAATAGCTTTTAAAAAAGCTCGTAACGTGGAAGTGCGGTGTGTGATCCAAAGATAAAAATCAAACGTCTTCTGCATGCCATTAAAAACATTTTAAGACTAGCCTCTCGAAAGTATTGACACTTGTAGCTTGTATAATTAATCAATTAATGAACATTCCTAGACCTTGAGCGCTCGAACAATTACCTATATTGATTCTGTGGCCCATAATCATTTTATATACGAATAATATTTTTTTGGATAACGCTGATAAAAACCGATCGTTATTTATCCCCTATAGAAAACATTTCACGACATTCAAATATTCAGCATTTTTAGGACTGTGAATAATTCAGAAGTGTTTCTGAGCGAAGTGTTTTACCATTATGTTGATAGGTTATAAAAAATCGATTAAAATGTAATAAACACATTTCCATGCACTGCATTGGAAAATTTCATTGCTCGATTTACATCGAATTGCTTTTCGATTATTTGCAGCGTTCCTCGAAAAAGATTTGCTCAGCGCTGTCCAAATACCGTTTCAAGACAGCGCTCACCAATACTTTGAAACTGGATCCGACGGCTTTCCAGCGATGGGTAAGCGCTGTAAAACTTTCCTCCAGCTTTTACGTGCGTTATTTGTATCTTCGTATTTTATCACTATGAAAACTAAATTCGATTCTTTTGTCTAGGGATACGTCCCGGATCGGACATCAAGGCCCCGTACAGGCTATTCTTTCCAGAGAAATTCTACCCCGATTTTTCGATAGCCTTTACTTTGAAACTCGCTGACCTCGACGGGGGATTTTTGTTCGCCGTTACAACACCTCTCGACAATGTGAGTAGCGAGTTTATTACCTACTAAACTTACACGAAAAAATTAAGAATGGGAGAATATAAAACAATTAATAAATAGGCGGATTTAAAGTCATTGTCATTATCAAGTGAATTGTCATAACTTAAATTGTATTTAATATCAATTGAATGACATTTTTCCAAACCAGATGCATTGTTGCCAGTTGTAAAAAATTGGATTATTTTCCGCCTGCTCAAAAGTGGCATGGGGATATTCTCAACGTGAATTTACGCCTCCCAAAGCCAACCATTCAATATTGCCATTGTGCAAAGTTTCTCCGAAGTGTTAGCACCGAGCAAGGAAGCGTTTTGAGGCTGCGTTTGATGAATTAGAGCACGTCGGTTTCTGTTCAATTCAAAACCACGAACGTGGCTTTTCAAACAATCGTCTTTGGCACGAGTGAATCATTTTGATTCCTCTTCAATCCTGTAGCTACCATTGCCTAACAATTCTCTGCATATAATATGTTTCTGGTTTAAAGCCGTTGGTTTGCCAAAGCGGTTTTTTGAACATAACGGTGTCATTGCTTTGACAATAAGAAATAATACGAAAGAGAAAATAAAATAATAATTTATACTGTAATGTCAATGAACCCATCAATCAATCGATTATAGAAGAAAAAAAAAATACACAACCGACCCAATGGACGGGTAGGATTTTTAGGCTGCAGTAATTCTCGCTGTACTGAAAGAATCATTTTTATCAAGAAATTTCTACCCTACGATTTTCAAAATATTTCTCCGGGCCAACTGCCATAATTTAATCGTTTACTCGCAACAGCTGAAGAGTTTCCGATTCTAATCTGCCTTCACATTTTTTAACTAACTTATTATTCCCAGTTCAGTGCTGCATGTTTTCATAGGCAGTCGAACACTCTTACGGTAGGTATGTAGACGGAATTAACATTAGCCTACGCGTAACGAACCAGCTCAGAATTACCCTAGTTGAAAGGATTTTCAGCGCGAATGGATGGGAGGGAGCTGGAAATGCCGAGCACGTAATAATGAGAGAGCCTTCCTAACTCACACGTGGAAATGCGGAACTCACATGCGCGCAATGACTATACTTCAGCACTAACTTGGGCGGGTTGAGATTCAAGGAATAGAACCGGAAGCGGCTAGAATTCCTCCAATGTTATAAAGGCTGCAAGGAGAGCGTAAGCTCCTAACATTCCATTGTTTTACTGAGTGGGAGGGCGTTGGACTTGGTTCAAGAGGCAGTTGCCCATTTAACCCCCTTTGAACCGGCACAGTTCGGTAAAAGATGAATTTCAGTAATCTCATTCACTAGTATAGTTTCACTTGAAACAAAGTTCGCTTACGAATGTGAGGGACGTCTTGAGAATATTTCATTCCAGAGAGATTGTCACAAGAATCGTACAATGCTGACGTAGCAGAAAAAAGAGCCCCGCAGAGAACCTAAAGATTGGTGAACCGAACGTTCAACGATCAATCCATATCAAGTTGATCTAACAAGCAATATTGTCAAACATGAATTATAGATGGATTGTTGAGTGAGGTTGCCTTGTAAGGTATCATTTTCCTAGCGTCGATATATTTCCTGTTTTGCAGGCATGACGGTGTTCGCCTTAACATACAAAAAACCTATGAGGTTTAGCTAAATCGCCATTTTGAAACTGGCCTACAAACTACGTGATTCCCAACTTAACCTTGTTTACAATACCCTTCAAACTCAGATTAGGTAGACTTAACTCAGCTAGTAAAAAATCGGTTTCAAAACTCGGTGAAGTAATAGAGAGTTTTAGTGGCCAAATCCGACGACGTATCGAACGACGTAACCGTATTGCACGCTATCGCCACGTCGTGATGAGGCGTCGTATCGAGAAGCGAGACGCAGGAAAACCTTTCTATACGTCGCACTTATTTCGATTCGAGGCGGAGCGTAAAGGTTTCATAACCTTGATTTTTTGAAACCTCGAGTATGAAATCTCGAGAATACGCTAGGTAAACAAACCGCCGGTGATTAGTTTCTTCATCTAGCTATCATCGGTTATTTTATCGGCTTTTCTTCACGACTTTTTCACTTTGTTTAGGCGCTTGATTATTTTTTCCGCGAACCAAGTTTCATCTCAAGTGTATCGGCAAATTTTGAAGTGGACGTTAAGGATTCGGTTGAAACTCCGATGACGATGCCAGTTGTCCAGTTGAAGTAAGTTGAACAGTTTACTTATATTTTTTGTATCGGTTAAGTCTAAACATTTATAAGGTTTTGCATATCTATACACGAACGTAGGTATAAACGAGCGGAACTCTCTCGACCGCAGGCCGTTGTCAGATCGTTCTTGAGTTGAGGCTGACTAAAGGCGTCGATTATTTACCACATTTTCTATGTATAAAATTATTGGCACCCAATCGACCTAATATGCTGCCCTAACCAGTCCGAAGGGGTGAAAAATCTTTGCCGAATTAGTGAACCAATAGTGGAAAAAGGCACTAAGTCATTTTCCCCCTCGACGATATTGATTTAAGAAACCAGTTAAAATTAATTTCAACGGTTTATGTCCTTTTTCAGGCTTTGTTGAGGAAGAAGATACTTTTTCGGTTATGGAAAACGGACGTCAAGATTGAGTCGCAGGGTCTCACAGTCAATCTGAAGGTGAATTTCAAGTATGTGGCGTATTCATTAATTTTCTTTACAAAACATTCCTCACTTCCATAAAATTACTCGAGTGATTATTATTGTATAAAATTATCTAACAACTGGTAAACTCTTCAACATTGTGTATTGGTTTCAGGAGCGATTCGAGCCTACTACCATCAGTTATTCACATTACCTGTAGAGTGCGGTCTCGGCAGAACATAGACGTGTTCATTTCATTCTCATCGAACAATATAATTTTTACGCTGTAATTTACACTAACCAAGATGTAAAAAAATATAGGAAACTCTGTACATTGGGCAATAAAAATCCTCAAAAAATGAAACATGCTGTCTTATCCCTTTCAACCTGCATGCAACATAGAGTGGCCCCAAAAGTTAACAAGACCTTTCACTTTCAGTGCTACTGGGAGTTAATTACTGGATTCATTGTTGTGGGTAAGGAATAAGTGAGACAATGGAAAATATGCATTACACATTTATTTTTGGCAATACATAAGAAAATACCTTTTTTCAGGACATTCATTTTCAAGAAGGTGATAAGTCGATTTAGAGGGGGTGAATATTATTTAGGTAAATATTTCGACTCTGAATGGGCACCATCAACTGATAACTGGTCGATTAAACAGAATATTTCTCATTCTTCTCCACTATCACCCCCCTCATTGGTCGTTTTCGTTATTTCTTCATCTCTTCAGGCAGCACAGGTACAGCTTCTTTTATGCACGGGAAGGCTTCTCAAAATCCCAACTCTGAAAAATAGCAAGTGGACAGCGGATGAAAGACAAGGTTTATACTACAAGAGTTGTATCATTCTACGACCTAACTGAAAAAATGGAGTTGTTCGTTTAATATAAATAAAACACTATCTAATTGAAAATTTAGATGAACATGGACATCTAGAACAAGCTGCCAGCTATAAATGGAGCCCTCAGCTGATACGCTCGCTATTTTTCTACTGCAAATATAATTTCCTTTCACAAAAAAAAAAATAGGTAATAATGATAATAAATAAATAAACAAAAAATTACCCAACATGCTTTCTAACTCACCTGTATTTTTATGGTTCGAGAGGGAGAAAGATTAGGCGACCGTTTCAAGGACATTGTCATTTTTCATTTATTTTTTCTTTAATATGCCAAGTTCGTTTCGGCGCATTCGGGCATGTTGTGAATAACTATGATGTGCTATCATTCGTGAATTACTGGGATACAAGTTTTCTCCTCCTTAACCCATAAAAATAAACCAGTACGACTAGGTAGGTACGTGGATAAGAGAAACAAACTCACCTCTTTTCTGGTGTACCAAGCGCGAGCTTTTCGGCTTGTCTTCATTCTGGCAGAAAATTGAGTGTCCATCCTCTCTCATAGAATGGAAGGAGAGGCAGTCAAAAGGCTTCGGAGTCGAGATCATCGCGTCTAAAATCAAAATCCCACTCTACGAAATTACCAGGTAGAAACTATCAAAGAGGATTATTTATAGGTTACCATCTAGTTTTACAGGAACAAAATATTGCACCTACCTGGTACATTTGTCTTCCATTTCGAATAGGTTGTTAAACACAGCTCATATCCCTCGCCGAATCGTTATTATCTGAATTGAATCTATGGAATCCGATAAATTATCGGACCAAACACGCACAAATAAAATAGCTGAACATCAGCGTCCGGTTTGTTTTCGTTCGGTCAACTGCTACCGCTACCTTCCGCGTATTCGTAATAATCGGAAATCGTTCCATTTAATCGATCCGATCCGCTACTGCTGATCGAAATAAATTATTAAATAACTAAGGAGGTGATTATCGAAAAATTTAAGAGATGAAAAATGATCGAGAAATTTGAGGTGAGAGAAAGATGGCGACTGGAATGGAAATATTGGAAATGCGACGGATAACGGGAATTTTGACGTGATTCCTAACTTACGACGGCGAAACTTCCGATACCACGTCGTAACGGTGACGGCGTATTGCACTTCGAAAAGTGCAATACGTTCCAGTCGATACGTTTTTCCCATTTGGCCACTAAAACTCTCTATTACTCTGTCTGGGTATACTTGGTTTTATCTAAACTCGGAACTAGCCAAACTCGTTTCTAGTTAATGCCATGGAGACTCTGGACAATTATGTTAGTTACAGAATTCTTAAGCTACTTACGTGGAGCAATAGGGTCCACAGCCAAGTCATACTTAGTATTTTATTTGAAACTATCTTGATGAGTGTCATACTGTTCCTTATTTTTATGGATGCCACAACTACCTGACGTTACCCTATGCTCTTCAATGCTTCAGTGGAAAGTCTGAGAGCGAAATAAAGTTCTATTCCCTCTCGGCAATAAACGAAGAAAACGTTCAACGATTAGCGTTCACGTGTTCGATAACCTAAAAACCGCGATAAAATACTGTGCGTGGTTTAGTTATTTCCAGTAAAAAAAAAAAGAAAAAAGTTGCTCACACTGACGCCGCCGTTATGGATTTTCCAGAAATTGAGGCCCCCTCCGTCGCTTCGATGGGGGAATTAATGCTTTCAGATCCTTACGATGTCTTCTTTCCAGTCACGCCACCTTCGAACATTTTCTACCCATAGTCTATTTACCCAAAGTCACTCCCGCTGATGTCGATCTTTCGTTTTGTTACCGATCTGATAAACGCCACCGTTAAACCGACGGATGTTCATCGACCGAATACCGTTTTGCGATGCTTCTCAACGTTGCCTTTCATGGTCTCGAAACCTCGTAATGTAACGCATTCAGCCTAAAGCTAGGTTCACATGTGTCCGTACAATGCGTTTCATGCGTATTGCGTCAAGTATGTCAAATGCGTTCGGCCTATTCATTGGCTGTCGAAATTTCGATGTGGGCGTGGTTTCTGCCGCAAATGCAAACGCATCCGATTACTTTCATTAAATATTTTCCGCAATGACGGACGAACGGATCTGCGCTCGGGGCTACGCGCAACTAGCGTCCTCCAGTTGCCTGATAGCGTTATCTTTAATGGCCGATCCACATTTTTCCGTCTTGATGTGCGCTCGTCGCGATTGTGATATGTGATTGTGAATTAATTGGTTGCAATGTCATCATCTACGTTCGCTGATTTCAACAAAATTGTTTTTGAGTTACCGGAATATTGAGCTCACCAAAAAGTTGTTGGAATTAGCTCTTGCAGTCGGCCAAGAAGACGGTAAGAATTTTTATTTTTAAAATTATATACACCTAATTCGAGTAACTATTTTTTGACCTCCAATTTACCATGCTATGCTGTTTTAACTACTGGGGCCGGCGTTGAAAAGAATTCGTATTACTATCTCGTCATTTCTCGATATTCCAGGTGAGCTGGTGAAAATGAGGTGGACATCAATTAGAGATCTTTTTATGAAAGAAATGAAACGAGAAAAGGGGTTTCTCTTAATACGAATGGGGGCCTAACATCAAGTGAAGTCGCCCTATTTAGCAAGCCTCTCTTTTTTTAAAGAGTCGCTTACCCCAAAAACACGTGAGTACTTACATTTTTTCCCATCCACGAAAGTATTAATTATTTGAGTTTGAATATTGACTAGAGTTTTACAGTTAATTGATTATCTTTTCTGATCATGATTCCATTCTATGGATCTAGTGTAAGTGTGTATATCACGGTCCTGTAGAGCTTAATTTACATCGGTCTGTTTATTCATAATTTTTGTTTGTTAATTTTCAATTTGTTTCGTCACTTTAATATTTATGCAATGCGCATACTGTTCCCCTAATATTTAAGCTGAAGTTGATGATTTATCACCTTTCTAATTTTTTTCTAGAATCGCTGACGATCAACCCTACTCGTGCTTCAACGAGTTCTTCTCTATCTGCAAAAAAGAGTTCATGGTACCATACCTACCTGGTTAAAAAATAAATTGCTTTGTAAACTTTGGTTTTTGTCATTATATCATTATGAAACCTCACCTATTGACAATTTAGGTATAATTGATGAAAAAATAAATTGCTTTGTAAACCTTTTATTTTTGTCATTATTTCATTATTCAACCTCACTTATTGACAATTTACTTATAATTTATTGTATAATATGTTGAACTCTGTCCCAGTGGGGTCGAAACCACTAGCCATGAATATAATGTAGGTGAGCGCCTGAAAACAAAATAAAAAAATAAAAATATACGAATATAGAAATCGTCAAGTTATTACATTATTATAAATTGATAATATTATTATTTACATTATTATAAATTGATAATATTATTATTTACATTATTATAAATTGATAATATTATTATTTACATTATTATAAATTGAAAATACTATTATTTATATTAATATAAAATATTTTTTTGAAATACGACTTGAATATGAACACTTACCTACCTTTCTTTAAATTGAAGTTGAAGAAATCAGTGATGGCAATGAAATAGAAAGCACTTCTGAAAACGTTCAGTCAGTCGCTTAGCAATTATCGGATGACGGACAGAGGCAGACGCAAAGCAAAATATGCTTATGAACTGCCGCATCGCATTGGGCGGAGATTAGATGTCCCCACCACGTTTTGCCGGATTCAACGCAAACGCATAAAAAGCATTTTACGGACACATGTGAACCAAGCTTAAATATGGTAACTTCGAACGCGAAATACCTGGACGCAGAGATCCTAATGAGACTCCATGGCCGATAAGAGCCGGCAATACCTTAAACTCGACCTCAACCGATTAGTTCGCCTACCGAGCACACATCAGGAATCATTAGCGGATGATTTGTGTTGACTTCTGTTCGCCTAATATCGTCGCATCGTATAGAGCTATTTTCAGTTGATTCGCTCCCGCGTCCACCCAGTAAAGCTTAATGACTCTAGTTGGACACTTACTTCGAGTTCAGTTAATTAGCGCATTTCACGTCGCATAGAAACCGGTTGTTATTTCGATTTCAATAAATCATCAGGTTTACTTGAGACACTCTATTCATTGAGACACTCTACTCATTATGTTCTTGAACTCTCTTATTTTATTTTTCCGTTCAATGTACTTGCAATATTATCTTGTTAACTGGGCTCGTCCCGTATTCCTGAATAAATAAATAAATAGACGATCCATATTTCCTTGAATGCCACCTCCAAAAAATATTAACAATTAATTCCCCTCTCTGTTTTGCAGGTCGTCGAACTTGGCGTTTACATTAAAGGAATGAACCCAACAATGAGCAACGTCTCGCTTCTGTACACGTCATCGTCAATGTACGTATCGCAGACGTTGGCCTCTTTCGTCATCCCAACATCGTTTTCCTCTTGGACCACAATCGGCCTAGCTGTCAAGGAAGATCGTGTCGATCTTTCATTGAACTGCGCACACCACAGTTCAGTGTACGTGGTCAAAAATCCACAAGAGCTGGATTTTGATAGCGCGTCGACCTTGTACATCGGCCAAGCTGGGCCTATCATTCATGGGGCAATGCACGTGAGTAACAGCTTATTTTTGGGACCTCATCCGCTGCTACTTCAATAACAGTGACAATTTGACGAGGATATTTCCAAAAATCATAAAAATTTTAGGGAAAAAAATAAATATTTTGCTAGAAAATTATACAGAATGGCATTATGCGGGAAAATTTTGAGGTTCCAGTTTTTCTCTGTTGTTGATTGTATTTTACAGGTTGCAGCATAGCCTTCCCGCTTCTCATCGACAAGAAGGTAAATTTTATTTGTCTGAAATCTCAATTTATCGAATTTCGAGAGGAACATTCCAAATTAGTAGATAAAATTGCAGTCCTATAACATAAATCCTTTCCCTATTAAAATATTTCTCCAGTTACTGATTTACGATATCCTAAATTTGAAAAAACATCAATATCAATTTGCAAACGGTTAATGAATTAAAATGTTATCGGATTCATTCAACGTTATATGGTTATAGGGTTCTCTGAGTCGCCTGGTTTTTCTCCCCCTCACGCCCCCTGGACATAAAAAATGCGACGACAAGGAAAAGAGGAGATTACAAAGTTGGTTATAATTTAATTCTCCGTGAACAAAATCACACTCATTTTTAATTTATTCAAAGAATAACACTCGTGAATCTTGAATTGATAAATTGGTTTTTTTATCGCCTTAATTTTTCAAAACGGTGCGCTCAAAATATACAAATAATAAATTGATCTTTGTTTCTTGAAAAGAAAATTGTTTTTCGTTCATAAAATCAGACTGGGTATTTAAATAAGTTGGAAATAATTTAATTATCAATGAACCCCTTATCAGTGAACCTTATACACTCACTCATATCATTCAAAAAACAAAAATGATGGGTCTCATAAGTTTTAAAGAAGATTAAAGATTGGTGCCTTTGTGGAAGGTCAATGCAAGAATGACTTTTTTATTAATAAACACAAACACTTGTTGTCCGGGCGAAATAGATACTTGTAGTATCAACGGAATAAATAATTAACAACCAAACAATTTGAACTTGCTGTCCATCCAATAGGGTCTCAAATTATGTATTAATATTTTCTGTTTCTAATTATTATCATCGAAATGAATATCAACAAGATTTAAAAAAAGTATACAATTAAACTAAAACAAACTATTGAATTCGAATTAACTTGACTTCTCTAAGGCTGATTAAGTTTCCCCATAACCGTGCTTCGATGGCATGTGAAATCATTTTTTAACATTAATTATTACGTATGATATGCATTACATTTATTAACGACGATTCTATCTATAGAGCTTATTAAAATTCGTGTCTGTCTGTCCAAACGCCGCCGTACATTTTCCCTCCACGAAACCAGAACTCACCAATTGTGTCATCTGCACTCTGACTGATGCAGTCCTTCCTCGAATTCGCCACGGTGCGGTCGGATGATTTGTAGCCGTGCTTGGCTCTCTCGCTTGCTACCTTCAGCGGTAGTATGCAGATCCGTACATCACCGGAACGGACGTGAAGAACTAAAGTGCAACGAAACGGCCTCTTCAGTCAAGCGCGCTCAAGCGGCGCACTAGATTTTGCAATAAGGGAAACGGACTTTCTTCTCCCGAAAGTAGGGCCTTACTGATTTTCAAATGGCGCGTTGTTTTATGTGAAAATTAGAAACAATATATTTTTTTGTGACGGTCTTCTTACGTCGCTATGGGCTCAGTCACTTCGTTACGAGAAAGGCGAAGCTGATCTATGTAACACCAATTTTATGAGTTCATACGATACGAAAATAGTCTATAATCGGTTAACAAAAACATTGACATAAATAAAATGCCTATGAACGGTCGCACAAAAGATTGCCTTGCTATTCAATATCAGCATAAATTATGGTGAGGGATTTTTCCTAGTCCGTTAATTTTACATCTGCTCGTATATATAAATTCCGCAATCCGATCACGAATTTCGATGCGTTCCTTCGTCGTAAATAATTTACCGCAGCCTTGTTCTCGTCCTACTGATACAGTTTTTTTTTCTTTTTAGGGTTTCACATGACGTACACCGATTGTTGGCTGTTAAAATTCAACCGCTCTTTTCCGTTTTGGTAAATATACGTGGTTCGTTTTGAAACCCCATTCAGACTAGGAATATGTTTGAGTTGGATTTGTAAAAGGACCTGATTATCCTTCAAATATTCGGTAAAACGATGGCCTACGCAGCGCGTACGATACGTGACATTTTTTATTCATGCGGCCTGTCCTGAGGATCGCCCAAAACGTAATCCAAGAACGGAATTTAATTCGGCCTACGTTATGTCGAACGACGGCTACGGAATTTCGCATCTCGTCAGCCGTTTCAGGACGTGGAAAGTTCGTTAGAGCAATAAATTGGGTAAAATACGGGTGACTTCCATATCAGTTTGATAACTGGTAGCTCACTGGCCGTTGTCAATTAAAAGAGTATCGTAAAACCCTTCGTTCCCGCGTATCAATTTAAAAATCCATTTGCCGAGTCAGCGATTCACGTAATTAATTCGCAAGTAGATCAATAAACGAATGACCGATACGACAATTATAATACTCGCGAATGAAAGGAACTCTGACCGAATGCAATTGCATAGAATATTAGGCTATGGATGCTATTTACAGTTTGTTGTCAGGGCGATGTCCTTAAGGGTTGGAAATAATTTACGAATTGTCCCCGCAATTGTTGCTGAATTTTGTCGTATTTTGTGAACTAATCAATTCATACCAATAGTTGAATATAATTTCGATATTGAATTTTTCTGAGTATTATTTTAATGAATAAGAAAATAATCGAAGATGCTATTAATTTGCACATTACCAGGATCGCGGTAGTGGAATGCGTTGAAGAAAAATTCCAATTTCTATTTCAACTTTATCGTTGAGGAACAGCATTGCGAATGCACAGTTTCTCATCGGGGAGAAAATGAGACCGAGAATTGGAAACTTTTTCGTTTGGGAACCTCTTTTTTCCCGAATCAAATAATAAATTAGAATCTGACCTAAACTTAGATTGCCAAAGTAATGGAAGGTGAAGAGTCAGGTTGCTTAATTTAATCTACCTAATGCCGGAGTTCGCGTTTTTAACCGTACCTTTTTCCTCTTAACTGAATATCCCTCTCATCGGCATTTCATTTGATGAGGATTTCGCGAATAGATTCTTCCTTCCTCAACATCCCTCGAGACTTTTTTCCATTTTCTCACCAACTTTATGAAAAGTTTCGCCATCGTGAGTGCGAAATGAGGTCGAAATTGCGGATTTAACATTTCTCAAGATCTCCTCGTAATGGAAGCTAATTTGAATTGGCCGAGATTCATATCAAAGCGATTTCCCTCGGTCTATGAATGGTTGATGCTGAGTGAAACGGTGAGGAATCTATCGCATTTGCAACTTGCGCACAGTTTTTGTGCTAACAAAACGGCATTTTTTACAACGGATACGGAATCTTTGTTGTATTTGAAGTTAGTTGCGAGTATATCGAATATATGGAAAAACGCGGACAAGTAGTTATGAATGAAATCTATCTAATAAGAGACGAACCTAAATAATTTGGTATTTTGAACAGTCTTAAAAGATTATTAGAAATATTTGGAACGGCCAATATCTTACGGAGAATTCCTATTAAACTCGTTTTCGTTGGAGTGTTAAATTCAGCCGCCCGTTTTAATTTTACTCGCAAAGGAGAAACACTGAGAGCATTTGCTACGATACTAAGCACGAAGTGCAGGTGTTTCATAGTATTAATCCATACAAGTTATTTCACGGCGGGATTCAGCTAATGATAATTTTTTCCCTTTGGGCTGCGACGGATGCGCACAAGAAAACTGGAGCTTTTAAGCCGCGTCCGCCCAATTAGCTCTTTTCCTTTGAATAGGAAATAAACCCGCGCTAATTTTCTTAGTTTTTTCCAGCATCAGTCGAGTAACCTGGGAGCGAGTAATTGCGCGGTCGAGGCGTAAGAAATGCGGTGAATTCAGAAAAGAAACCTTGCAGGGTGGAAGAGGTTGGTAAGTAGTCCGCCAATCGGCCGAGGTGAAAAACATTTATCAGCCCGAGGGTGCGAGAAGATCTGTCGAGTAAGAAGCGGCGCTGTGGATGCTGTGGGAAAAACTGCGGAAATGAGGTCGAGACTCTCAATCTTTGTTTCCACTAAACGTTTGATGGTTTTCCTCTCAACTGCAAATGTCCACGAATGCCGCAGTTGCGGTAGACTTAAACTTAATATTCGTTCCGATGATTTTTAGTCGTTCGACGAAACGAAGTTTTTTGAATCAAGTCAGCGCTATAATAATTATTTTCTCACTCTTCCTCTCGCATTTCTTACTGTGTAGGAGTTGCGGAGGGAATAATTTGTTGACCAAGTACTGTCACCTCTCTGGGCATATTC
Organism: Tupiocoris notatus; assembly: GCA_037159825.1. Classification (NCBI taxonomy): domain Eukaryota; kingdom Metazoa; phylum Arthropoda; class Insecta; order Hemiptera; family Miridae; genus Tupiocoris; species Tupiocoris notatus. Next base: position 140,264 of record JASJUZ010000198.1, on the reverse strand, counting down.
AGCCTACAATATAGGCGTTCGACATACGTCATTTCGGGAAGACTTTTTTTATTTTTATTATTATTCCTATTATTTTTTCTTTGACAATTTTCAGTCAACCATTTTAATTGATCAACTATTAGATCTTATTCGACCTCGTTCCCGACATTTATATAATATTTATGCTCATCTTAGGGTAGTGAACACACATAAGTTATCACGGAAACAAGTACAGCGCGAGTGCCGCGGATTTATGAGCATGAACATAATGAGAACGCGAGGGCGTAAGCGGATGATACCGACGGTGGCGATGCGTTTAAATCAAACGCCAACATTTTCCCCCAGTCTCCCTCCCTGGTTAAAACGGAAGCGATGCCAGTGTTTGTGATACCACTGCTATGGTTAGGGCGCTTGTGGCGGACAAAGTAATTTACTTCACCGCGATAATCAACGGAAAATCTCCGGGTGCGATTAAATTAGAGCGTACGCCGTGGCTTGAGGAGGAAATGGGGTTCTGGCTCCTGTAGTTTCCCGCCGGTAGTTTATAATTTTAGGGCCATATTTTTGTCCTTTTGATCTTCTGTTCCTCGTTAACCGTTTAAAGGGTTGACTCTCGCTGATTAAAATATAGCAAAAAGACGAGGGATTCGAAGGGCTACGTCCATATTGCTTCTTAACTGGTTTTGCTCCAGGTCGCTAGATATTTGTAAATAATATAGGATAAATCGGCGGTTTCTAGTTTGAGATAAGAGATAGAATGAAGGATGCTTTAGTGATAGATCCAAAATAAATCATGGTAGTTGAGTTTAAATATCATCGTAAATAGATGTTATACCATTGTGAATAGATCATAGCGAACATCTTTACTTTTAATCCAAGTTATGACCACGCTAGCAAAGGGCGATGATACAAAATAGGTCTAATAAAATACTTCTAATTCCACTGAGCTTGCTCGGTGTATCAAAAAATTTTTGTTCCTTATAAAGATATTCCAACAGCAGACATTTTGTCGATTCGAAGCTCGGGGTTTCCTCCTTTTATTCCAACATTCGAGAATGCGACGACTGATCCGGATTTATCGCGATGTCTCTGCTCTCAGAGACTAATGCACTGGTTGTTCCCGCAGCCCTGTTGAGATGTTGAATGTCAGACGGCCCTTTACTAATGGCTATCTCTGTCAGACAGGGGATGCAAGGCTTGTACCACATTTTTCAAACCAGACGAATAATGGAGCGGGATAGGATGTGAATAAATAATATGAACCATCAATGTCGGTTTTTCGATATGATGTCATCATTCGAAACTTTTTTTTTTAATCTATAAGAACGAGCAAAATCTTCCCTATTTCTATTTTATTTAATTTTTTTCAAGTACAGAAAATTGAATGAAAAATCGATGTTCTCTGAGAATAAAATATTTCTTCCAGCTGCGTCGCTATTTGTCACGATAGTTGCATTTCAAAACGCATTTCTTCTCATTTAATTGCGTTTAATTAGGGATTGTTAGGATTTCATACACTTCGGATTTCAGCTAACGTTTCACTTAAGAACTAGAGAGTTCCCCGCTTCCCACATTCGATCTCCTTTCAATTCCCTGAATTGCAGACCATCTCTTTGGCTGGATCCTAAAAAACGGCGTGCGAGGGAGTTAGGTCCGCTAAAAAGAACGGACGACTCGTAGTTGTGTCCTAATCAGGGCGTCGCTCGCCGGAGCAACTAAAGCTCGCAACGGCTTCCCATAAGACACAATGTCTTCTTCCCCGTCGTCTTGCAAACCCTTCCGTACCCTTCTCGAGCTTGGACTGCCTAAAACGGGTTCTCTCGCTTTATTGTGAGTGCTTCGGGTTCTTGATAGAACTACAGTTCGTGTATGTGAGTCGGAATGGGAGCAGCCTCTGTAAATGTGGAGTTGGATCTTCTTGATTGTCCCATCAATTTGGAGGTGCTTTTGAGTTCGAAAAAATGGGAGCTGCATTCAAATAATAACCGATTTTGCTAGAATCCAGATGGATTTTGCTTAACTATTGGGACATTTTAGTTAAACGGAGAGAAGGATCACAGTAACACTCAATCAATCAACAGCCTTAAATCCCTTGAAGAGCTGTTTTATTCCAGTAACGTATCGTGGGAAGCTCCAATGATGCCCGAAGAGGCGAAAGTACTGATTAAAAAATTAGAAGGCCGAAAAATGAGTTGCTGTGTGTTCCTTCCTGACAAGCCCCTCACACTTCAATGATTCAAAATGTCATTAATTACTGGGTACTTCTTAAACAAATATGAAACTCCTCCTCCGTAGAACGCTTTGAAAATTATCAACCTTGATCACCGGAGCGGACATTTTTCTCGACCCATAAAATACAGCTGTTTGCCGATAGTTTCCACGGTTATAAAATCGCTACAATGTTCCCCCTTGGTTTTTGCCTCATTAATTGGGTACTAATGCCCTGTAAACGGATTCGATCCAACTAATCGGCTCACGTTTATTCCGATCAGTTATCCGAATCATTGCTGTCGTTAGGAGCGAAATCGTTCGACCGATAGCCATGAATTTAATACGCAAGTTCGGTGAGAGAGGCGTAGAAGCGCTTTTTCCTTTAGTCGCATTAAATCGTCGGCCATCGGTACACGTCGGTTATAATGTGCCAAGGGTCGGCGCCTGGTGCGAGGGCTGCGGTATCCTCGCATTAATCATTCGATAAAACAAAACGACATTCATGTTTTTACGAAGACCCTCTGCAGCGTATCGTTCTTTTTTCAAGGGCCAAACGGAAAAAAATGTCTATCCTGCAGTATTACGAGTGTGGAAGTGAGTTCGGAACATTTGGCGTGTTCAAGGGAGTTCTATCGCTAATCGAATACTTTCAATCAAAATTATCCTAGATTTATCTACATTTCAAGACAACCGAGTATTCGTTTGGAAAATTACTGAAATGTTCCGCATAGAAAATTGAAATAAATAAAAATTGAAAAAAAAAAAAAAAATTAAAAAAGAGCAAAGGTTTAATAAATTCAAAATGACATAGGAAAAACATCGATTTCTCTGATATAAAAACGACAATATTTGAATGAAAAAATCTTATTTCAGTTTAAAAACAATTCTCATCTGAAAAACGTCGGATATAGATCGCATTAAAAGCAAAAATTGTCAGTGTTCAAGTATATCGAAATATTCTCAATCAGCTTAGTTATGATTATAAGATGACAGACGTTCATTTGATCCCCAAATGACCTTGGATCCTTTGAAGATAGATGTAGCGGTTTATAATACTGGCGTTCGGAGAAAGCCCGGATAAACGTCCCGGATAAAGCCGAGGGCTTTATAGAAATTCGACTCCATAAAAAAAAATCAGTACTATAGACTACGTGCTAAAAAAAAAATAATAATAAAAATATAAATATATAAATAAATAAACTATAAAAATAATAAGAAATTAGTGAAATTATGCTGTAATTGATATATATTCTAATTCATTTGTTCCGAATTTTCAATGTCTTGTCGATGGTGGAATTGAGTTATACTTTTGACTGCGCTCAAGAGTATTGGAAGGAGGTGCCCGTTAAATCACTTGACCATAATAGAAACCGACTCATCTTCCACTCATTAAAACGGGATGCTTATCGAGTAGCTCTTCACGGACCCTCTTCACTAAGTCGATCGATCAGGCATACTTTGAATTCCAAGGGTGCGCAGCAATTATTCGAGGAAAAAAGAAACATTCGATTCAGCTACAAAAAAAAAAAAAAAAAAAAAAAAAAAAATTGGTAATTTTACAAATTTGTAATTTTAAATGCTTACGGTCCGCTTAGAATATTTCTTGAGCTTTTTCTGAAAACCAAAAGTCAATCGACTTAAATCGGCTTTTTATAATAATTACTTGGTTTCATAATATTCATCTATCTTCCCTTTGAAACACTGATGTACCGTCTAATCTATTCGCCAATTCATTCCCAACTACAGCGGCTTGACGAGAAAAAAATTTCTCAGAATTTCAGCCTTCAAACGTCCTCACACTGCAATCATACGCGGGCTCAAAGTACGACCAAGTTTCAACTCACGACACAGCCGGTCCATTAAGTCGTCGGTAGGGCACGAAGTGCAAGCAAAGGCTTGAGACTATCGGCCCTTCCTTGCCAACTTTCAGCAGTTGTAGGGCACAGGGTAAACTTCGTCACGCGCACATCCCACAGCCACCTCGACTCGGTTTGCTCGCCTTCGTGGTCGACGGAACAATTTCGATCATGAAGCGTCACGCCATTGCGAACGAACCTTGGCTAAACACGGCGAGCGCTTTGCAATTATTGAGTTAGGAAGCTAATTCCTTAGCTATTTCCTATCTACTGGAAATGATCCAATCTCATGAGCTTTGGGTTTGGTCGCCGAAATAACTTGGAACCATAGATAATTTTCCACAAAGCTAATTTTTTAATCTGTAAGCGAGTATTCGTAGAAAATAATCTATTCTTCTAGTTCGGAAATAACACACCATCGAATTTCGACCAGAAACACATCTAAAATCCATTTCAAGCATCACAGAATCGAATTATAGAAAAAATTGTATGTATAATTATAGATTACTCGATACACTTCGCACGATAACTGCCGTAGTTTTGGTTTATTATTCAGTAATAAACCATTGTAATCGCCCAAGAAAAAATAAATTTCTAACCCCCTCAAAATTTGATGTTTTACGCTTCAAGGCATGTAGAATCCGAATATCCAATAGGTATAAAAAAAATCTGTCTGTCCGCCTTACGCCGTACGCCGTCAACACTTTTCCGGCCAAACTGTTATAACTACATTTTTAAGTAAAAATCTGATTTTTTTTGCAAACAAATCCATTTCGGCCTAAGTAAAAAAAAATGAGATTTTTTATTCAGTTTTCAACTCAATTATTCAAATGTTTTAATCAATTTTCATCTCAACTTTTCAATCTGATTTTCTTTTCAACTTCTAACGCAGTATGTTATTAGTTTGTTTCAACGTTTTACAGACAAAGGTGTGTGTGGCGTTCATTTTTATAGATTTTCGGATACTAAATCGAATGAAACCGTTGCGGAGTCGATAGCTGTAATCGTCCTCGAGCTATCACAGATTTAGTGACAAATTGTTGAGGTTTTCAGAAATATGGCATGACGTAATAACTCGAAGACTTTTAGAACCTCAAAAATCGTTCTATACTTGTTTGAATGGTCGTCAAAGACTCCCTGTACCGTTAGGCAAGTAATTCAAATTTTAATTTGAAAATTAAGGTCATAAAAAATGATTTAAATTGCAATAGTTGCTACGGAGTTATCTTTTGTAGTTACCAATCTGTTTTTCGGTGGGAACGATCACAAATATTCGGACTAGTTATTACAAATCGACGGTCTCTTACATCATTATTGAAGCAAAGGAATTTAAAACCCGCTGTACAATCATTTGCAGCGTTTCATTTATGATGTGACTTCGACAAGTCGACAGTTAGTGCATTGCTGGCGGTTTTATTACTTTCGTTTTCCCTTTTCTGACGGTATCGCCGTTTTATCGGCTCCCAATGATGACCTCTCGATGCAAATTATAGGCAGCCCTTTTCGAATGATGATCGGTCAGCGATAAAACAACTCGCGAGGGTTATCCTGCAGTCAGATGCCTCAGGTAGTTCAGTGTGCCATGGGGATACTGCGATGGAGGGGCGGTATTCACCCGCTGCCCCCATTTGTTTCGTTTTCAGTTTACGTGCCGCCCTCGGTTCGCGCACGTCGAGCACGGACGGTATATCCGTGCTCATCGTCGAGTTACGTCCGCCGGTTTCAGAACTCGCGTCGTCATCGAAATAATCGAATTTTTTCCGAGATAAAATTTTTACCCTCGGAAGATACAGCATTTTCCCTCAGTGAAAAATGTGGCTCACGGACGGAAACATTTCCGACGGAAAGAAAAGGAAACTTTCAATTTTTGGCTTTTCGCGCGTGCTTCGATTTTAAAGTAGTAATTCTTCGACATCTCGAGTATGTAATAAGGGGTGCAACGAATTCTCTAAGCTATCATAGGTGGGTATTGCGATAGGTGATATTTTTCTTCTGTTTACTACCTTTTAGTACGTGTCTATTTCTTTTCGTAATTGCATTCATTATTAGCAGCGCTCAGTTAGAAAATGCATTAGCTGAATGTATGAGTTCGAATTCATCATCATTTTCAAGTAATGTAACTTCTCTTTTGAAATTAATGGAATGGCTGGGGTTTATTTGTCAGGAGCAGTGCATTCAATGATTGATGTATCCTAAAATTATATACCCTTGAAACTTAATTCCTGCAAAATTTTAAAGAAAAAATAAATAAGCAGTTTTCTAATTCCGTTTGAAGTGAACAATAATCAGCGTTTCCAACGGGGTGCATCCCTTCTTAATTAATCATTTTCCAGCAAACTGTGTTTAAACAAATGAAAATGTTTAAATGACCTATGATCGATTATATTTATTTATTTTAATTTTGTTTTCGATTGTACTATTGTGTTCTTAGTTTATTTTAGATAGGTTCCACTACTATTACTTGAATTTCATCCGTAAACCAGAAATAAAATTTAAAGACAATAAAGCTTTATTGATAAAATATTAATAATTGGAAAAGTAGTTATAAATATTGGAACTATTATACCTAGAGAACTGATAATATCTTGTAACTACTTGAAAAATATTTAGACGATACTAACACGGTTTTTCTTTTGAAACTCTGCGGACTGTCAAGCGCATAGACACGATCATTAGTGCTCTCCAGTTAACATTAATCACACCCATTATTTTCACGTGTAGATTTTCGACAGAGTGCCAATTTCGTTTCGTCGTTGGTTGCAATTTTCTCGAATGCCCTCGCGTGCCGGGAAAATCTAAATGAACGCTCGTTTTTGACCAAACCGCGCGAAAATAGGAAATTCTTTATTAATCTCAAATAATATTAAATATTCATCAACCGGTTTTTTAATTTTCTCGAATGTAAACAGCGAGCGAGGGAAGTCTAGCGCTTTTAATAATCGGCGAAAGAGTTATATCGATTCAGGTTCTTTTTTCTCATATAACTGCGTAAAAGGAGGTAACGTTATAAAGCGATAACTAATCGTTGACCGTAAAATTCATGGAAGAACTGTACAAAAACGGCCTGACTGTTAATTTGTAGAATTTCTGCCAAAAAAGGAGAAGTGCCTTTATAAAAGGGCAGCGGCTTTATAGGAAATCAGCATGTATCTTCATCATATATTTTTTTTTTTCAATTTTATATACTTAATCCTAAAATAAAATCTTTTCATCGCACGCAAATTCCACTTTCACAACTTTTAGCTATTTTTTTTTGGTATTTACTGAAGAAAAGAAAATGAAGGTTTTTAACGGTTGACAGAACGTGTTTTCACCCGATTTCGTTCCTCTCGGTCGTCATTCACGGCTCAAAAAACAGTCGGCCCGCCGAATTGGAAAAAGACGGTTGATTTTTATCCTTCGATCGTTTTATCGGCATTGAAGTCAAATCTCGAAGAGAAAACAAGACTGTCTTCTTGTAAAGAGGATTTTTTTTCCAAACTCGTCGAAATAACGCCTCGGGACTTTTTTCGACTTTTTTTCTCCCTTCTAATATTAAAGAGCGGCGATAAAAGTAGTGAAAAGTGGGAAAATATTTTGCTTAGGTTTCCCCTCAGCAGCCGCGATGTAGAAGATGAACTTCCTCCCGTAGTGGCCTTTTGATATTTAAATCATCTCCGTGCCGACTTGTTAGGGAAAGACTCGCAAGGCTTCGAAGATTGACCTCCAAGTTTAGCTTTCAGTACGACTCAGCGGATACTCGACGAGGAGAGAAGGAAACACGACTTTTCTGAAAAGGCCGAGGTTTCTCAAAGTTGAGGCCCCTTTTGAACCGAGAGATTCAAACGTCCGGTCTAATGGCGAACTGAAATGATAGAATCGCCTTGAAAACAACTTCCCATCCCGCGAAAAATATCTATTCTAGCAGCGAAAAAATCTGAGGGAACCAAATCAAAAAGAGTTTCTTATTCAAACTTTAATCTCCTCGAACGAAACGATTCCTTCTGATGTAGGGTACTTCTCGGGGAAAGCGCTCTTTTTTAAACGTCATTACTCATCAGACGAAAGACGAAAATGATGACAATTCCCCCCAATCGTATTCCAATTAAAATTGGGATACTTTTTTTTACTATTAAAACTTAGCAAATTGACGAGTCTCCAACTTTGAAGAACTGATAATTGAAGTTCGAAAAATCGTATAGCCTAGCTTAAATCGCTTCTTATAGAGACCACAACCCACGGTCCATATATAACGGTAACCATTAGATGTGAATGATTATACAAAGTTATCAACCCTACTCTCTGATATCGCGTATCTCCTGTAAATATTATGCAGTGGAATTTTGCTATCGTTTAGCGCAATTCATGAGTGTTACGATTTAAAAAAAAAAACTTTTTAAAAAAAAATAAAACCGACTTCAAAATCTTTGTCTATAAAATACACTCTGAAAAGTAAAAAATAACAAAAATGTCCCAACTTCGCAGCAACTCATTCGCCAACTACACATTTTAAGGACTACTTTACTACTCGTATTGACCTGACCACTTCCTGATTGATTGGATCACCTTCCCTAATAATATAAAAATTACTATTTCTCAGTTCCCGAATGATTAAAAGATTTTCCTTTCACCTCTCAATTGCCTCCAGATTTATCATCTTTTGGAGTCGGCGCCTCTCTTATATTGTATTGGAGAAGCCTATAGATTCCGAATTACCAGTAGTATGAATATAAATATCATGAGTTTTCACGATTCTTGAACAGAGCACATCAGCATTTATGAGAACTGATTATTAACAATATCTATTTGAAGGTGACTATTCACGCCTTTTCCTAAAAACCATTTCAGATTTCTCTAAGAATCTTTACGTCCAGACCCAGACATATTACCTGGCACCTACTAATTTATCGTAAATTCATATTTATTTGTAACCATCGGGTAGTCATTTTGCCAGAGAGGCGCCGACTCCAAAAGATGATAAATCTGGAGGCAATTGAGAGGTGAAAGGAAAATCTTTTAATCATTCGGGAACTGAGAAATAGTAATTTTTATATTATTAGGGAAGGTGATCCAATCAATCAGGAAGTGGTCAGGTCAATACGAGTAGTAAAGTAGTCCTTAAAATGTGTAGTTGGCGAATGAGTTGCTGCGAAGTTGGGACATTTTTGTTATTTTTTACTTTTCAGAGTGTATTTTATAGACAAAGATTTTGAAGTCGGTTTTATTTTTTTTTTAAAAAGTTTTTTTTTTATTTTTCTCTTTTTAGTGACTTACAATTTATTATGGACAGCTCTCTTTACAGAATTTTCCCAAGCTCTCATTATTGTGTTCTTGTCACTTACTACTAACCGTCCAAACTCAATTCATAAGTCCGTTGAACGTTGAAGTTCTAAAGTATAATGATTACCTAACTATTTTCAATGTTATTATGTTGATTGAGAGTGAGTTGGAACGTTTGGAATAATCCATCCACTGATTTGGGTCTCTTGGTCAACATACCGGATACTTTGATCCCAGTGATACACCTTAGAAAACTCAAATAATTGTCTACACCATTACTGGTTACTGAATTGCACCAATTCACTCGTTCTTTATTTCTCTAACGATAATAGAGTGATGATTTTCTCAAGCGTACCCGCAATCGCACTGAATGAGAGAATCCGAACAAAATTTCAGAAATTCGCCAATCGTTTGTGCATTAAAATGAAGTTATTTAGCCTTCAAAACCACGTTATTTATTGAAAATTTAACGCTGAATTCAAATCTTTCAACGAGAATGCTAGGACAAACGTAGTTTTTTTTCTACAAGCATAAACAGTCCAAAAAACGTGATTTTGAAACTAATTTTTTAGAAATACGGCCTAAAAAGTATCTACTTTTAATCCAATCAATACCAAATTTGGATCACGTAAACTAGACTCAAATTTGAACAATTTAAGTTTAAAAAATATGGAAAAACAGTTTTCGTTTGGAAGTTATGAGGTCTCAAACACAGGTCCATTAAAACATTGATTGCTCCCTTATTATGCCACCTAAATTCGATTTTTTACCATCGTTAGAAAGCTCTAGCTAAGTGCTTCCAAGTGCAATACTGTTCATATTTTTTTTCTCGACGTGGTTGGGAACGGTGCTCGAAAAACCTCAAAAAAGTGAAAATCGGCATCACGTTTTTTGTTACACTTTCTTCTCTACACGCTATATTAGAATGCCGAACGAAAAATTGGAGCTGGGCCCTTGTAGGCAGATAAATTATGAACAAAATGACACCAGAAACAAAACAATCGAGCAAGTATTCTAGATGTTATAAGCTTGCAAAGTCAAAACTTCCTTTTTTCGCGAAAATCACGTTTTCCGGCGTTTCTCCGCGTCTGGAGACGTAACTACTGGACGGACTCAATTGAAAAAATTATGGGACCTACCTGGATAGTAACCCTTTCAAACAAAAAAAAAAGTAACCCGATCGGAAGTACAGGAGCTGAACGCCGGTGGACAACACATACCGAAAAAAAAAAAAAAAAAAAAAAAAAAAAAAAAAAAAAAAAAAAAAAAAAAAAAAAAAAAAATCCCGCTAGACGACCATAGTAACCTCCTCCTTGTTTGAAGTCGGTTAAAAATATAACTATAAAAATATCGACGAATTAAATGGACATATAATTTTCCGCACTGTAGACTTCCAATCCGGTTCGTCCAATGTTCGTATTTACTTTAGGTGTAGAACTACAGCATGTTACCTCTGAACTCACTCAGCTCACGCCACATCTCCTTTGGCGTTTCAAGTGGGAACAACCCTCTTGAAAAAACAGGAAGCAGAGAAGGCTTGAAATAACTCGCACTTGAAGCAGTGGGTCACTTTAGTTGGGAAAGAGGTTACACTCAACGTCTCTCGGACGCGGCGAATGATTCGGAGCACTCTCACAATAGCAAACGTACGCACACGGAACCTCTCAAACTACCTCTTAGTCTGATACTGCCTGTATTCGTACACTTGTCGCTGGTAAAAAGCTTTTCCGTGACCGCCGACCGGAACCGGAAATGCTGTCAAGTGTTGACGAAAACGTTCACCAACCAAAATGAAATACGGGGAAAACATTTCGTCTGATGAGAACCAAAGTGTTAACATTTCCTCCTGATTTTATTGCGAAATAGAGTCGTCTATGATTGCACAATTCGCGAATTGAAGTGAAGGGGGAAATATCAATTCGCTTTCAAGTCTTCAGAATTTGTAAAAATGTTCGTACCTAAATCTTTTCGATAAATTTATTGTAGTAAAAATAATATTCTGAGATGAATTATTGTATCGCCACATTTCACTATTTCACACTGTGCTATACTGTATGGAAACTGTTTGATTTTTTCATCCTATTTATTCATCGACTGCGGTTTAATTCGTCGTTAAAATATATTACAGGCTTAGTACCTATATTGATTTTCAGAAAAGGTCTTTTTTTAAACCATCAATGAAAGTAATTTTAAGTTTTCGCCATTGAATGTCTTCTCGTGGGGAGGAAAATAAGTTGAAAAGCGGCCCGAGATGATTGCTGCGCTTTTCACCTTCTTTTGAACGCTTGATTGATCGACCTCCAGAGATTTCAATTAACCCTTGATGACTGTGCGAAAGACCTTTTTCAAGTGCTCCGTTCCGCTTTCTCCTTTCATCGAAGTTGAGATGTGTCTTTTGAATAGTCAATTAATGTTAGGAATAAAAATCCGCCCTTGATATTGGCTTAATCATAATAAAACGTCTTTCTTATGTTAAAAAGAAAATAGAAATGATTCTCTTGCCGAATTAATAATCAAATGTAACATCGAAATTTTCAACAACTGCATATGATTTTTAACACCTTCTAGACTTAATAATCCCTCTTATTCCTCCTGTTGCCCTCTTCACACAATAACTCGACACGTTTTTTTTTTTTTTTTTTTTTTTTTTTTTTTTTTTTTTTTTTTTTTTTTTTTTTAATGTCCGGCAATTGCCAAGTTTCACCTTGGCAAAAACATTCGCTGCCGGATTTGACGAATAAATTCAACTCGAGAGAGTATTGTTTGTCAGTTTCCCGCAAACGCTTCCAGTTCGATCCAACATTTCTATATATCTCGGGTATTTTCTCTTCCGGTGGAAACCTTCACATAAAACGAAACAGTCTCACGAGTGGGAGAAATGTATGACAAGAACGAAGCTCACCTGCTGGAACGGAACTCGCTTGCGGCAAGGTAAAAGGGTATATCATTCCGATGTTATTGGAAGTTGTTGGGCGAAAGAAGAATAGAGTTGGAAACGATATAGAACAACAGCAACAGTTTGCATTTCCGCGCACAAATACAAAGGCGAAGTAGAAAATAGTTGAACCAGGTTGAGAAATCGTCATCATCCCCGACCATCAATGTTTTATCATTCAACGAAATACACGGAGAAAGAAAAAATTATGTATTAGCGAGTGACCGATATTGGAATTATTACCGATTTCCATTCGTGCTAACGTATTTTTGAGAATATTTCCCAATTTATTTTCGTATACCTTTCGCTATTCTCCATTCATAATGATCTCGGCTAATTAATTTCGGCATTTCATTAAACCACCGGTGGCCGCTTTTCATTTATGGTTTCTTATTTGAATACAGCGGTTGTCGATTTTCAGATACGCCTTCACGTCGGATTATAATATTGGTCGGGCCAATTTAGGCCACAGAAAACTCGAGGAATATCGAATGAATAGAATTTCATATTATTCGAAGTATTTACAGGCTAAAAATACTGAACTACCGATTATGTCTGTTGATACAAAAGCGTTCGTTTTCAGAAGTCCGAATAACCGCCTCTTGAACATGAAGGCAATTATTGAATACCTAATTACTGTGCTGTTCTTTATTGAATTCCTCGGCGTGAGAGCCTTTCATATATCGTAATAATTGATTAAAATCCCAACTGGGCTACCTGTTGTTGCTGCAGTAGAGGGCTGAATCAATATTTTTTCAGGAACACGTGAGTTTATTTGTCTATCTAATCGAGTTGGATTGAATTAGAATCGATTGAAAAATTCTACAAATGATTGTAGAGCGGTTTACTATTCATAAAATAGCCTTTGCTTCAGCTACGGTTTAATAGACTCGAAGTTCCAAGAAAAAATAAACGATTTTTAACCGACTTCAAAAAAGGAGGAGGTTACTATGGTCGTCATGCGGGGTTTTTTTTTTTTTTTCGGTATGTGTTGTCCGTTGGCGTTCAGCTCCTGTACGTCCGATCGGGTTACTTTTTTTTTAGTTTGAAAGGGTTACTATCCAGGTAGGTCCCATAATTTTTTCAATTGATTCCATCCAGTAGTTACGTCCCCAGAAGCGGAGAAATGGCGGAAAACGTGATTTTCGCGAAAAAAGGAAGTTTTGACTTTGCAAGCTTATAACTTCTAGAATACTACCTCGATTGTTTTGTTTCTGGTGTCATTTTGTTCATAATTTAACTGCCTACAAGGGCCTAGCTCCAATTTTTCGTTCGGCATTCTCATATGGCGTGTAGAGAAGAAAGTGTAAGAAAAAACGTGATGCCGATTTTCACTTTTTTGAGGTTTTTCGAGCACCGTTCCCAACCACGTCGAGAAAAAAAATATGAACACTACTGCACTTGAAAGCACTTAGCTAGAGCTTTCGAACGATGGTAAAAAATCAAGTTTAGGTGGCATAATAAGGGAGCAATCGATGTTTTAATGGACCTATGTTTGAGACCTCATAACTTCCAAACGAAAACTGTTTTTCCATAGTTTTTAAACTTAAATTGTTCAAATTTGAGTCTAGTTTATGTGATCTAAATTTGGTATTGATTGGACTAAAATTAGATACTTTTTAGGCCGTATTTCTAAAAAAATTGTTTCAAAATCACGTTTTTTGGACTATTTATGTTTGTAGAAAAAAAACTACGTTAGTCATAGCATTGTCGTTAGAAGATTTGAATTCAGCGTTAACTTTTCAATACATGACATGGTTTTAAAGGCCAAATAACTCCATTTTAATGCACAAACGTTTGGCGAATTTCTGAAATTTTGTTCGGATTCTCTCATTCAGTGTGATTGCGGATACGCTTCAGGAAATCATAACTCTATTATCGTTTGAGAAATAAAGAACGAGTGAATCGGTGCAATTCAGTAACCAGCAATGGTGTAGACAATTATTTGAGTTTTGTAAGGTGTATCAATGGGATCAAAGTATCCGGTATGTTGACCAAGAGACCCAAATCAGTGGATGGGTTATTCCAAACGTTCAAACTCACTCTCAATCAACATAATAACATTGAAAATACCTAGTTAGGTAATCATTATACTTTAGAACTTCAACGTTCAACTGACTTATGAATTGAGTTTGGACGGTTAGTAGTAAGTGACAAGAACACAATAATGAAAGCTTGGGAAAATTCTGTAAAGAGAGCTGTTCATAATTGTAAGTCACTAAAAAGAGAAAAATAAAAAAAACTTTAAAAAAAAAAAATAAAACCGACTTCAAAAACTTTGTCTATAAATACAATCTGAAAAGGAAAAAATAACAAAAATGTCCCAACTTCGCAGCAACTCATTCGCCAACTACACATTTTAAGGAATACTTTACTACTCGTATTGACCTGACCACTTCCTGATTGATTGGATCACCTTCCCTAATAATATAAAAATTAGTATTTCTCATTTCCCAAATGATTAAAAGATTTTCCTTTCACCTCTGAATTGCCTCCAGATTGATCATCTTTTGGAGTCGGCGCCTCTCTGGCAAAATGACTACCCGATGGTTACAAATAAATATGAATTTACGATAAATTAGTAGGTGCCAGGTGATAAGTCTGGGTCTGGAAGTAAAGATTCTTAGAGAAATCTGAAATGGTTTTTAGGAAAAGGCGTGAATAGTCACCTTCAAATCGATATTGTTAATAATCAGTTCTCATAAATGCTGATTTGCTCTGTTCAAGAATCGTGAAAACTCATGATATTTATATTCATACTACTGGTAATTCGGAATCTATAGGCTTCTCCAATACAATATAAGAGAGGCGCCGACTCCAAAAGATGATCAATCTGGAGGCAATTCAGAGGTGAAAGGAAAATCTTTTAATCATTTGGGAAATGAGAAATAGTAGTTTTTATATTATTGGGGAAGGTGATCCAATCAATCAGGAAGTGGTCAGGTCAATACGAGTAGTAAAGTATTCCTTAAAATGTGTAGTTGGCGAATGAGTTGCTGCGAAGTTGGGACATTTTTGTTATTTTTTCCTTTTCAGATTGTATTTATAGACAAAGTTTTTGAAGTCGGTTTTATTTTTTTTTTAAAAAGTTTTTTTGGATGAATATTGGTGACAAAACCTACTTTTGATCAAGTTTGGTTTCTTGAGCGGACCAGTCCGATCAATGCCCTGGCCAATAGGTTTGGAAGAGTCGCCCTGTTTCGGCGACCTTTGTCGCAAAGGTTAATAGGACTACAGACTGTAAATGTTAATGGAACGCAATAAAGTTCCGCGAAGTCTATGTGATTTGAATCCGCAAGTATTCTGCTGGCACTTGAACGAATACTTGAATTGTATTGTTAACAAACATGGAATAATTCCAACAAACATGGAATAATTCCACCAACAATTTTCTGAGAAAATGACCTAAGTACTTTTACTTTGAGAAATCGGAATGTTGAGCCTTTAACAATTTAAGGGAGAAGATAATGTAAAATAATACGCAACCAAAAACGGGAAAATTGGAAAAAGAATTCTTGAAAGCATTTTGGTCTGGGAAACAGAGGAGGATCATTTCCTTTATTAGAAAAGTACGCGTCGAATACTATTACTAATTAGATAAGCCGCTTTAAACAGGAAAAATGATTTTCAAAAAATAAAAAAGATGATAACGAAAAATATTGGAACGATTGAGAGTGAACTAAAACAGATTTTGCCAATTGAAATTGCCGTGAAAGTGTGTGCCGTGAATGTTATTTTCAAAAATACTGCAATTCACAAAAATATTTGAACGAAACGGATTCTATTTCACTAAACGTTTTTCCTTTTCAGAGATTTTTTATAGACAATTTCGAAGTCGGTTTTGTTTATTTAAAAAATATTTTCCACCAATTTTGATTTTTCCTCCGATTTTGATTATTCCAATTTTTCCAACTATTTCAAAGCCATCGGCAATTTTTAATTTCAACGCTCGAATTTTCAACAACTTACTAGTTGAACTTGACACAAATTCCATCGTCTAGCGGGAATATTCGATTTTGCGGTTTTAACCGCTAACCCGTTTCCGCGATGGCCATAAAATTGAAAATTCCGCCTTGAAATAGGTATCGGCAAATAGGATCCGCAGTATTTTCTTCTTGATGTCCTGTCTGGAAAAGGTGTTCCCGAGACATTTTTACGCCCCGGGTGAAGATGTAGCGATCCGATCACTGGCGATGCGAAGGTTCTGATGGAAACCGTCGATTGGTTAACCCTTCATCACAGTGAGCGGTATTTCGCGAGAGCGTTGCCCATAGCACGTTCCATTAAACGCATTCCTAACGCCCGTTGAACTTGAGCAGTGCCACTGGGTGTGAAGGGAAAATACGGAAACTCTAGAGTCTTTAAGTGGTGGAGAAAAAAACGGCAACTTTTTAAGCAAGCAGTGCATAAACCGATCACGTGAGAAGCTTGCAGAAGGATCGTTTCGCGAATGGAAGAGCGGAGTTAGGAGTATTCAGAAGATTGGGGAACGGGACTTTGGCCTTTTCCAGGCACGGCCAAGCACGGCCGAACTCTCTTCCAATAGGATTTACTGCTCGTTCGTGAGCTCTGGTTTGGTTTTGGAAAGGAAAAACCTCCGGAGGAGGAAATCGAAAAAAACCAGACGGGAGAAGATTCCGTTACGAAAGGAGGAATAAAAGGAAAGACGCGTGGAATCTAATTATTGAGAACATTTTAGAAGCCGCGGTAAAGAATCCTTCCATTCGCTTCTGATGGGATTTCCCTGCAACGCTCGGAAAATACGTTCGATGATAGAGCCGAAATTTGAGACGGGGATGAAATAAAATTGGATTCCACCGCAGAAGATAGTTTTAAAGAAAATGAAAGATCTTTCATACAAATGTGAGAACATGATAACTGATGGCGTCTCGTTTTCCTAAGATTCAACAAGCTGGGGAAAGATTTCGCGGGCTAGGAATGAAATACGAAATTCAACCGGGCTAAAACCGACGATGGCTGTTGTCTGATAATGAGTTATTTCTTGGTTTTAACGGGCGAAAAATATGTAAAGACAGAGCAAGTTCAACAAAGTGAAAACTAGTCGATTGGGTCAAATGCATCGTATCATTTCCATAAATAAATACGCAAGAGCGTGCGGCGGAGTTCAGTTTTTGTTTGGTTTACGTACGTAACGCTTACAACTTCCCCGCGGCGGATCCTTTTTCCATTTCAATCTCATGGAAACAATACGAGTATAGGAAATTGAAAACAATCTCTTTTTGTCGGTCGGTTTCACGCCAATGAAACAAACTCAGAGCAACGCCATTCTGTGGCAGCCTTCCGTGCCAGAAAAACGTCTCTTGTTACGGGTTTAATCAAAACAGTTCAGTTTATAGTATGCGTGCGGGGAAAATGCGATGTCACCTCTTACCGGGCTCGAGAAAATAGGGCCAACTTGGACTGATGGTGGTGACTGTTTTGTTTTAACCAGCGTAAATACTGGTGAAACATACGATATTGGAAGAGCAGATTATTTCTTCCGCATTGTGAAAGAATTCGTTTGTAAAAACAGGTTTTTGATAAAATTCGTCGTAAATAGGCGCCCGATTAATTTTTAGGGATTTCGAGTTATTATCAACCCATTCTATGAACTGGAAGTTCCGAAAGCCATAAATTGAGAAAAATAATGCATATCGCACATAATATGACCCCCTTGCGTCCTTTTAGTTGTTCCTATGTTTATGGTAAAAAGGGACAACTATCGTCATATCTCCCTGATAAATCATTCCAATTCAATTCAATTTTTTCGGAAAAATTTTCTCCCAGTTGAGACGGAGTGATTGAAGTTAGCAGTAGTTAGCAAGTATTATTTTTGACATTTTGATTGGCTCACACACCATACGCCCATGTTATGAGCTTTTCCTTGGATATTTCCTTTCACATTTCCTCTTCAGGGTGGTTATAAATTTTTGGGTGTCTCTGCTATAAAAATGATTCCATATTACGAAAATTGGCTTCTATCGTTAGGCTCACACATAAGTACTGCAGTATTAATCTCATTCTTGAAGTTCTCTATTTTTGAATTCTCCTTTCTAGTTTTTCAACAACAGTTGTAGAGCACGAGCGTTTCAGCCGGTGGTTTCTTGATTTTATAAATGGTTATACATGTTACCGACTCAAAAATGGAAGTGTTGTGTGATCATTGCACGCCACTGGTTCTGTTATATTCCGAAATCGAAGTACTCGCGGAGAGCCAATTGATTCAATTGTCTTCCATCGTTTAGTTCTTAATGGAAAACCGATATCGGGAGAATTCGGATGTGACGCTTGCGTTGTGAACCGGGGCCCCGACGGTTGTTTCTCGCGAGGTGATCTTGACGGCGAAAAGTGCGTCGTAACATCGAGCCAAAATGGCAATCGTGATGTCGTCGAGAAGCAAAATCGTTATCGGAGGGATTGTCTTCACGTTCATATTGGCCATGGTCCTGGTCATCGGATCGACAGTCGGATGGTTTCATGGAAAGCAACCGCCAATGCCAGCGCCGCATCCTCTCCAACATCTTTACGGCAAGGTAAATAATAAGATTATACATGAAAAAGGTATAAATATTTCAATCAAACGAACGATATCATGATGCTAAAATTTTACACGGTAGTTCATTGAAACCCCGAGTTGATTCCAGGCTACTTTGATTTTTGGTCACACTCCTCTTTCGGATAGAAAATGAGTATTTTATTGATTCGGGCTTTCGAAAACCTACTTGTAGATATACTAATGATATAATCATTAGCATATTCGCTTCGAAAATAAATTATTTTCATACTAATTGAAATTAGATTTAAATCAGACTAAGACGTACCCATTGTTGCACTATTGACTCGCTCTCACCCTATCTGTGTTTTGCATTCCGCCGGGAACTGTTCTGAGCAGTCAAAGCGGTACGAGCAACGCTTCGCCATTTAGAATCCCCCAAGCCGATATTCCACTAATAGCACCCGCAAGAGGTAAAGGAAGCCTCTTCCTATGAACCCCTTGCGATCCGAACGACCGAAAGGATTACAGTTTGAACAAGTTGCTTCCAAAGTTGGATTTACAAGGAAATCGCTGGCGAAAGCCTACTTTGAACTGACGCCTAACGACGATTTTTATGCGGCGAAAAGGGCCGAATTCATAATAGGCAGTCTTAGCTACGTTCTATAAAGCGAACCTTCGACCTAAATTTGGGAGATTGCAGGAGTAATACTGAAACGAACTGATTACACAATTTAGCATTCATACATTATCGAGGAGAAGAAGTAAAATGTGAAAGGTTTACGTTTGTTGATATATAGAATCTTCGTTTTTATTCGTTATAACGGGATTATTCAAGTCACACATCATAACTTATTCTTGGTACGTTCTCACTTGGCTGGCCTATTCAGCTTACCTTCCAAGGGTTCCATAACTCTTTTCTCTATAGATCCCCGCTTCCCAAAACCCATGAGGATGGATCGAGAGGAGTTTCGAAGATATGGTGCTATATAATGCTTGGAAAGAGTAGCGGTGCTGGCAAACTCAACGGGGCGAAAGGTCCGGAGAATAAAGTGACTCCTTGGGTTTCTTTCTCTACGCAAGAGCTAGGAGCTTAAGGAGAGTTTTCCGTTAGTTTTCCATGAGTACGGCATCAGCGGAGAAGCGAAGATGGCCCACGCTATGCAGGAAGAAACGCACGCTCATGGCAATGTAGTCGACAGCTTTGTGGGAAATTTCAATTTTGAAGGCCAGGAAGTGGATAAAAATATGGTGTACCTTGTCCAGCTAGTTCACGTGGCAGTGATAGTATGGGCTCCAAATGGCCGACGGATACTCCAGGATGGACTGACCAGGCTGCAGTACAGGGTCAGAAGAGCTAGGAAGTGTTAGTAATTGCTTGTGCGGCGCACAAAGAAGCCTAGAGACGCCTAGAGGTCGTGGTGATAGGATCATCAAAATTTAGTTGGTTATCCTGGGGAATGCTGAGAACGATAGCTAGACGACAGAGGGAGAGGAGAACCACTTTGGAGTAATCATTATCGGAACGGTGAGGGAAAGAAGATATACCACAGTTTTTTACATGAGGATGGATAGGCCAAAATGCCACAGCACGAATGAGTGCAACCAGGCGTGGATAGAAGCACCAGATCTGACTTCATCAAAAATCGTAAATACCCGTTAAAAAAATACAGGTGCGCCTCAACGGCGAACACATGTCACAGAGAACATTCTTTGCACGACCCTAGATGCTTAAATGGAGAACTTATGTAAAAAATAAGGAGATTGAACTTACTAATCAATGCAGAAAAATGTATAGGCTGTTGAGAAGACTAACAACCAGGTCAATCCAAAACAAGCTGATGCTTTACAACCGAGCCATCATGCCGGTTTGGACATACGGTGCACAGCTGAAGGGCTGAACCGCTTAGGGCACTCATTTGTCCATACCCCTCTTACAGAGTAACGTGCTGCGCGTGTGTGTGGATGTGAGAAATGATTGACTTTATCTACAAACTTCCTAGCCGAAGAAGTTATCAAGAAACAAGCACTGGCCCATCAACAGAGGGTTCTCGGCCACATCAATGAAGAGGTCGCCCAACTGCTTGATGTTCATGCTTTTCTTATAAGATTCAAAAGAACAAAACCTCTCATGTTCTGTGACAGCTAGTTAAGCAAGTCAGTTAAACATTGAATCGTACCTTTCAGTGATGATCATTCAGTTTCGAGACACTAAGAAGCCATGTTATATGCATCTTAACAATCTGAAATCTTGAGCTACCTTGGTGCCTAGAATACAGTTGCCCCAAATCGTTCAAGATATTTTAGTTCTCGAATTATCATTTGAGAACCATCGTGCATTAACTCTCGCGGCTGTGATAACACCTGTATAATGGACTTCCGCATGTTGAGTTGGCTATTCATCGTCGTTTAGCAGAACTCCTACTCAGCAAAATCGAATTCCTTGTGGCTTCAACGAGCCTTCCTTGGGCATTGCTGCATTTAGCTTGATTTTAGACGCTTCGACGTTGAAAATTTCTCAACCATGCTTGAAGTTCATCAGTTCGAATTGCGCAGGTTAAAAAAGTCCGGATCAATACATCAGCTGAACTATAATTGATCCAAGCTAGAAACTATTTTGCAAAATTTTTTTATAGTATGACCACTTCGTGCGGATTGCTGAGCGTTGCCATAGCATTCGAAATCTCAACTTGTTCATTCATGGTTATAAATCACTTAAAACGTCGGAAACTCGGAGTAATATGCCTTGTTCTACAACAGCGGCCAAGTTGGCAACGAAGTCTGTCTAAGGTCTACACGATCTTCAAGTGAAAAATAAGCAGTTAAAGGAGCGGGAACGATGCATCACCGGGGGGACGTGGTTTCGCGTGTTTCCGTCGGTGAAAACGCTCGTCGGAACTCCGTTCGTTTACGTGAAATTATTTATGTCCCCGTTCCACTCTCGAACTTTCTTGTCATGTGGGAATGCGGGGGAATTGTGGGAAATAAGGGTGAAAGGGACTGCTGAGTGTATGCAATGAATCATCTTTTGCAGAGAAACCCCCGGATAACTGAGTTGAAGGAATTAGCCGTTCGCCGGAGACCCGGCGAAACTTACTGCAAGTCAGTTTCTAGGGTTAACTTTATTAAACGCATTTAGTGTCAACAAGTTGGCACAAGTTAGTGGGCTGGGATGGCTTCGCGCTGAGCCGCATCGAATGAGTTGCGGTTACATAAGGAGACCCTTCGTCCTTTTCACGCGCCGAGGCGTCGAGCGGAGTGAATAGGAAATACATTTAATTATAATAAACCGTCGAGTAGTAATCGTTGCAGATTTTGATTGAAATATTGGAAATTGCGTTGGAATTTGAGATCAGGGTTCCTCCGGAGTTCTAAGAGTTTTTCAACCCTACAAACTCGGCTCGGCCTGATTGCTTTTGCAGTAGTTAGTTAGCTATTTTACTTTTTTGCTGATGATGATGCCTTTCTGCATAAGAGCCTTTCCTAAGTCAAAGCATCCCGGCCCTTCTATTGAATTAGGTATTGTCTTATGAGTGCAAACACTCTCAACAGGCAATCACTTCAAAACGAAAAAATTGTCATCCCTTCAAACTGAAAAAAAATCAAAATGATAACGTAATTGCTTCACAAATTACACTCTTTCCAAAATTTCGGGGGGAATTTTCGTATCAATCTGAACCCAATGTAGTATGTGTTCAGATTTGAGGGGAAAACCGACATTTCCATTTTCTCATCTTCATCCTCTCAATACTTTTCTCGACCGCTTCAACTCAAATGGAAGCCAATAGAAAACGTCCGGGCTATCATTGGGCAGGGAAAACGAAGAATGACAATGGAAGAAAACGACTTGTGAAATGGAAGGATTTCAGTGGGTTTTTTATTAAGAAAACCAGCGGGGACCTTTTGGCCCGCCAACGCGAGAGAGGCATTTGCGGTGAAAACAGTATTGACACTTTTTGCCGCAATGAGCGCCGATTTAGACGTAGAGATGGAGGAAAGTGGAAGTAGGGTTAATAAAGCGGCGACAGTCGATAACGCGAAGAAACTTAGTTCGAGTGGTAGCAGAAGGAAAACGTTTCGATCGTGTGGAACGAGCCGAGTTGCCCAACTGGGACGAAGTTTTCTGCGAACTCTCATTTCTCGAAGCAAGTTCGATACGCGGTGACATGTCGCGAGATAAAATAATTGATACAGTTGGTTCAAGTTTGAGTGAAAAACAAAAAATGCATTAAAATTGGAGGTTTGAAGTTTAAGGTAGAACCAGAGTTCGAAAAGTGGAAGTTTTGAATTTTCGGATGTTCAAATTGTTCAAAAGTAGTCGGTGTCGAATTCTTGTAAACTATTCCTTGAAAAATATCCTCATCTTTACTTGTTGACTTTTCTATTTGGTTTATATCCATCGGTGATGTAAGTTAAACGAAGTCCAAAGAACTATCATCGTACATAATTTATGGTCTTGAAAAAAATTACTCATAAAACAACATGAAACCGGCCGTCTAATTTTTTATTAATTTTGAAGCGACGGATGGTCTGATTAAGGAATTAGGGGGAAAAATTGAATTAACTCGTGTCCGTCGTAATCTAAATGCAATGGTATAACTCGAATAACGAGGCTGAGCTTTTCCCCCTTGGCAAAATGGAGCATCTACGCTTCCTTGGGTTAATGCTTTTGCATCACCGAACACTCAACTCTTCAACTGGTTTAGAATTGTTAAGCAAGAAGAAAATACAAAACAAACTTCCTATTCAACTTGCCGGATTAGTTTTTTAAGACTGTGTCCCTCTAGAATAGTGTAGCGCATTTCCAGTTCGCTTCGATTTTCATCAATAGTTTTTCAGTGCTCACCCAAATCAAACTGAATCTATGAGAAGCACTTGAAATTTTTGAATGGCAGCTCTCCAAATACCAATAATAACTGAATTAAGGAGTTTCTTCCTTTACAGCTATTATTTTAATATTTGCTACCTTGGTTCAAATTTTTTTCTGTTTTGATTTTTACAGGCTATTAGGGTCAATATTTTTCTACGTTTGAGGTCCCAAAATGTTTGTTATGGCGAGCAGATTACACTAGATTTTTTTTAAATATTGGGTCACACACAGTACTTCTACGTTATGAGATTTTTTCACGATTTCGCTATGGGTATTTTGTATTTTGAGGATTTAGTATGAAACGCCATGGAGCAGAAAACGTGAACCGACTGGTTATATTGAACAGTTCGCGTGCTTGCTCCTAGTGCGCTTTGCTCACTTTCTGAACAAGTGTCTGTGCGTCCGTTTGTTTGTCTGCCTCTGTGTCCATCCGTCCTCGCGTCTGTCACTGTCTCAGTGTGACAATTATCATCATATCTCCCGGAAAAATCTTCGAATTTGATCCAATATTTTCGAAAATACGCAGCCCAACAGACAGAACTGGCTGCTAAAATCAATATATTCGAATTTGCTAGTATAAAAATGAACTCAGTTAAAGAAAACTTAGCTTATATCGTTGGGCACAAATAGTGCGCTTCCGCATTATTATCCTAATTCGTGCGTTTTTTTATTTTTGGAACCAAAAATAGAAGATAAATAATATTATAATTTGTTTAACCTATTACCGAGTCAAACATGGAAGTACTGTGTGATCTATGCACACCACTGGATTCAATATATAATTGGCCTACTCCCAAAAATTATTGCACGAAGGATCCGGATATCATGGTTCATTGTACACCTTACGCGCAATTTAAAACCTTGAAGTAATAAAACCGAAATAATTAAGTAATCAGATTCATAAAAGAGCTCTCGAATTTTCTAACGATTGTAAGTGAGTCGTTCTGATCTTATGATGCTTAAAAGTGTTACCTCTGTCCTAAAGTTGGGGCATTAAGACGCAAAGAGAAACGACTTTCCCTTAACTGCGAGCAGTTTCACCTTACTCAGCACTCCGTAAATTATACAAAATCTTCGGTCTTCAATTCCGAATAATCGAGATAAAACTGTAAGCGATTTCACTACGTTCTACCGTGAGATTTCATTCCCATTTGCATTTGATTAAAATCCACTAAGCGGAGGCATACTTGTGATTCGTTTTAGAGTTAATGAAGATTTAGATTGTACAATTTCCAAAGTTTATGGGGTAAAAGAAAATTCATTTCTTCACCAGAGCACATTTGGATCAACAACAGCACTTTGAATGACCTCGAATGCCAACAATAGGTCAAATAAGTTATTGGGCTATTTCTATATCGGAAAAAATAACTCTGCAACTGCCCTTTTGATGCACAGGTGCCAAGTACCTTTCTGAAAATCTCCCTAAACCGAGTCAAAAAATCGTTAACAACAACAACAATAACAAGTGTTAATCGAGTTGACAACTTTCAAGTGCTTCAGCAATGCACAGACACCATTTATACCTGACAAACTCATTCTAGACTTGAACTACTTTTCCATTTCAACTTTCCTTGCGAGCTGTCCCGGACTAGAAAGGATGAATATGAATTCTTGTGCAGGTTTTGAAAAATACACTCTACTCTCATTTCATTTGCATTTCGTATTATTTTTCATTTGCTGCCTCATTTTTTATGCAAAGGTTTCCCTCTGCATTAACCTTACTAACTTAATGTTCTTTAAAATACGTTAGGTGGCCGCTAACCTAAGTGATGATGACTAGAATATAAATGATGACTGATGATACAATAAATGTGATTGATGATCAAATTTTAATCGCGAACCTGATATAAGGAAGTTGATTCAGTCAGACAAATAAAGAAAACATTCTTACGTTCATCGTACCTATTTAATAAACCTGTTCTCACTCTTACAGTCAAATGGCACCACTAACGGTGAAAGGCATTAGTGGTTTGGGAAGCAACTTACAATTACCATGTCTGTCGATAGATCCCCAAACGCGATATCGGATTACCGCAATTGTTCGAATTGTGTCAAATCTACGTTTCGAAGAGTGACAAAAACTGGAAACTTCTTTCGCTAAAAGATTAGGAAATCGGAAGAAGTATTATACTCAAATATGGCTGCAAGGCTGCTACAGTTGCTGGAGAATACACTCTATTAGTAGAAACAAGCTTCGATCTATCTTAGCAATACTGCCATATCTGAATAGTACTGATTTTACGTTGCGCGGAAATGCGGTACAATATTCGATTTCAGACTCGAACTAAGTGGGACCAGTAATTAAATTTTGTACACCGTTTAGAAACCCTCGGTTTCTAAATGTATCGACTTTGTCACGTGATACCGTAATAATACGCCCAAAGCGTTTCACGGTCTGAAGATTCCTCGCTTCGGTCGGATGGTAGTGTTCGTTGTGAATCGGAGAGATTGTTAGGGCCATTCTCAATGTAGTTGTGCGTTTGATAGAACGGGTAAGGTTGTTCATTTGCCGATGCGGAGAAGAGCCTAAATATATTGGATTAAAGCGAGCCGCCATCGAATGCTCCATTCTCGTTCCATCGTTTAGAGTTAACGCCTCGCCAGTTTCAACGCTATATTATCATCATTGCCTCTGCAGTTCAATCGTTACTGTCAATAAAACCGCCTCTATTGAGATAGTGAAAGGCTTCCTATAGCAACTAAGTGTTCTTTCGATTCGAACGAAAACTAAGACGAACGCGAATATAATTAATGAAGAATTTATGGGAACGCAGTCAGTTTTTAATTTTCAGCAGATAGAACAACAGTTAAAAGAGCAGCGAAATCTCCGTGTTACATTTTCTATACAACAATTCTTTAGCAGATTTACGCCAGCTAATTAAGGGAATAATCAGCAAGTTGTTGTTCCGCTGTTTTGTATCGCTCTTGGTAAAATGCTTCCCTCCACTCCAGATAGACGAAGAGTTCGCCTCGCTTGACACAACTGTAACGCACAAGTCTTTTCCCCATCGTCAAGATGGTTTCTACTCTCTGAAGATAGCGGAGGGTAAAAAGTTTCCCACTCGTTGAATGCTCCATTGATTCTGTTAATTCGAGTTAACAGTGAAGGCTGAGCTTCGGTTTGAACACGAAAGAAACGAACGAAGGATAAGAGGAGAGAAAGTTTTCGTAAAAACGGGGAAACTTTCCTCTCCGCGTACATTGTCAGATTCGCAGCGTCGGACAGTTGTTGAACTTGTGAGACGAAGAGAATCATCGAAATGACGTTTCCTCGTATCCGACCGCGTGATGAGCTTTCAACTAGTTAACTTTCACGACAGTGTTCAAGAACCAATTAAGCCACTGGCAACTTTTAGTTCACCTACAAAGGCAAGTTATTCTTGGTACATTTAAGAGTTGATCTCTTGGATTATTCATGGATACGAAGAACACCAAAGGTTGGCGAGAATAGAGAGGAGTGCTTTGCAGGAGCCGAATAATTAATTAGATGGAAAAGGAACGAATTAAGAAAACCGGATAGCTGATGGAATGACGTAGGGGAAACGACAAAATTGAAATGTGGAAGGAAATATGTGGAGCAGAAAGTGCCAAAAAAGGAAAAATTTGCAATTTTAAATGCAAATAGTATGCAAATAGCTGCCTTTACTTTAGACAATATTTTGAATGTATTTTATCCCATCTCCCATATGTACCTATTATCTTGACAATAAACAGTTAAAAAAATCCTATTCATATCTCAATAAAAATGTTCATTCCAGCTATCAGAGTTTTATCAATATAGCATCTGTAGTAATTCGGATGCTCATCAACGGTTCAAAATTCGCCTCGAACCGAAACATGTTCCTAATTAGGCGAGAGATCGGATCTGAATAGATAATACCCGTTGAAAAGGCGATGAACTTGCTTTGAGTTGAATATTCATCGGTGTTTTCCCATTGGGAATTAATTTATGTTTACGAAACGGCCGCTCCTTTGAAAATGCTAATCCCTATACACTCTGCGACTATATGATATAAGATGTGAAGAAAACGAAGCGCCAAAATCGACGTGTTTCCAGAGCGCCTTTTCGTATAATTCAATTAGGACTCGAGTCTCATTAGCTTCTACAACCGTTCATACATTTTGTCGTTGATGCTTTACCTACGTGAAACGCCTGATGGCAAAGAACTGTATTTCAAATGTTCCCAAATTGATCTTAACTAATGAAGAAGAGAACGAGAAGTTATTTCCCTCACCGAGGTTGACGGACAAAATGTAGATTTGCGGAATAGGCGCTCACAAACGAGGGCATTATTATTCATAATATTTCGTTTAGAAACGTGAAGGAATGAAAAATCAGGAGAGGTCGGAAAATTATGGGGAGCGGCGACAAGGGAAAAACCTCATTTAAAAGTGTGAGCTATGGAAATTAGGTGGCCGGATAGAGAAATTACTGCTTCGTTGAAGAGTTGTTAGAGGTTAGAATGGACGGCCTCCTATTGGTTCTTTTCATGAAATTTACATTTTAACAGGGCGGCGGTTAGCTACCGTAGGCTATTCCGCTGAAACGTACGAAGCAATAAAAAATCCTCCATCAAAGGGGAGATATGAATGCGTTCATCGCTGTGTGGTTTTTTGTCTTTTTGAATTTTTTTTTTTATGTGAGAGTGAAATTATTTTACAGGCCGAATTCTACATTTATTTATGGCCGACGTGATCTGCGTGGTAAAAATTGCGATTTTTCGCAACCGAAAACGCGATTGTATGATATAATTCAATGAACCGCGGACGAATTGCAATCAGTAGGTATTGCAGTGAAATACAACAGTTGGTCTTAAAAGAGACAAAAATTACGATACGAGAGACCTCTATATTCACATTAATTTCTTTGCTTATAAGTTATTTTCCTAACCATAAACTCCCTCGAATTTTATCTGTTAATTTTAATTTTTATTTAATATTTTCAATTTTTATTCTATTTTTCAATTTGTATTCTATTTTTAAGGGTTTTTACTGATTATAGCAAGTCGTAATTGCTGATTTTCGTGTTGTCCCTGAAACAATAGTATCGTAACTTTTTTTTCTGAAGAGCCGCAAATTTTCCGGGAGTTAAAAAATTTCAGTCACGTTAACAATCAAAGAAGTTATATTGAATGAAACGCATGACCAATTGTTTGAACAAGTTCTATTCTGCCCGCAGGTTTTCGTCGTATAAATATAATGAACCACTATTAATTTCTCTTGATTGCCAACCTCTATCAACAATCGTTCATCTCCAAGTTGGCAATTATTGATATGGGGAGCCAAGAGGTAGCGGTTTCCTATCTGGTTTTCCGTGTTCAGAACTCGGTCGACTCCCACGGTCTTCCAGAAGCGGTTTCCCTGTTGCATTATTCAACCGGTGGAGCGTGCAACACTGAATGCAACGATATTGTCCTTTCTATAATCAACAGAGTGATTGAATTTGATAGAACTAGTTTCTATGCGATTTTTTGCTGTTTTGAGAAGTTTGTCAAAATTTCTCCTATTGAATTCGGTTCGCGATTTTATCGGACTTCCGCGTCACAATTAGGTCAAATTTAGAGCAAGTAATTGAGAGTGCGCATTGTGATCTGTTTGTAAAATATTCGTTCGATTCTCTTAGTCGATTTTACACGATTAGTTCTTGAGGTTTAACTCGACCGAATTAACGATATGCCGCGACAACAATCTGCATCTGAACGTCGCATCGAAGGATCAATCAGGTTCCGGATCATTGTTGCGAAATAATGTGATCTCGATACTAGGAAGCGTTCCCGCATACCTTCTCTATTATAAGCGACTTGACAGAATAATAGCTTCTGTCCGACCAACAGTTGGCTCTCGATCGAGTTTGAAACAATCGCAAACTGCTGGCAGAACATGCCACCATTCAGAGAGGCATTAAAGATTCTCAACCAAACAAGTCTATTCATAGCGGAACATTTCGAAAACCAAACTTGGATTGGTTTTGACTCGAACGGTAGGTCAAATTCGCAACCGAAATGCAGCCAGGTATGTCAACGAACGTTTAGTCGTCGATCAAAACGATAGCTGTCAATTAAATTCGAACGTTTCATCGCCCCGGCTCGTTCGCGTGTCAATTTTCGAACGATTTGGTATTCTCTAGCAGAGAGCTAAGAGCGCAACCGTGCCTAAGTGGAAGCTGAGGGACAAGGGCGTATTTTTTGCGCTGTGTTTGCTCAAGAATCGTTACAGATATCGGGCTCGTTATGTTCTTATTCGATTCAGCGCGGAAAAAAGCAAAAACAAAAGACAAACTAATTTGATACCCAAAATGCCCATTTTATATTGGGTTTCGATAATTTTTCGATTTGCCGGCAAGTTGAACTTCACATTTGAACCGATCCGGCTGATCAACGAACTCGTAATTTCTTTTGCCAAGAAGGATTTCCTGCTAAAAATCACGTTCTTTTCTCGAGAATTTTGGCAGATGTGCATTGAGGTTATATACATGTCGTAGTAGGGGAAGCCAGAAAGCAGAGCAGAGGAGAGTGCTGGGAGGAGCCGAAAGATGGAGGGTTTGAAGTAGGGGTTGGCCCGAGGGAGTACGAGATTCCTTAGGTAGTTGGAGGGAGTAGAAGGAAAAGGCGTGGGCGAAATATGCATCCTTGCAGTATGTTAATATTTCTCCTATAACAGTAGCGTCGATCGTCATTTCATCGAGAACTGACCAATTCATCAGGTTTTTTCCTACAAAAGTTCGCATTTTTCACGGTTCCAAGTTTTCTTTATCAAGAAACCGTATTAGAAAGAGAGATCTCTTCATTATTCTTATCTGATCCTCGTACGTGGCTGGCGTGTTAATCTCTTGAGCAAATGCAAAACGTCAACCCAAAAGTTTGTAAGCGTTTTGACAAAATCTTCAACTCTTTTTCCAGTTGGAAGAAATATACCCTGAAGTTAATTTGCTCTTGAAAGTGTTGAAGTTTCCAAAAGGTACGACACCAGACTTGTTTATAAGTTCGGGCGAGTCACGACCGCCAAGTACTCCCTTTTGACTTTTTGCCTATGATTTGTGCGGACCTTCCATCCCAAAGCCCTTCCGCGAACCCGTGGCTCTTTTTCTCAGCACAGTAGGCTCAACGATAATCCCAGGTGACATCTGGATCGCACAGGACTGGACTTTTCCCGTCCCTTCAGCTAAAGGTTAACGGCTAGCGTTAGGAAGGCTGTGCTCTATTTATAAACCCGATAAGGGTTAAAGCTAAACGAAAATCACTCGCTGTGAATGAGTATCGATGCGGCTCCTGATACTTTCAGCTATCCCTCCGCTATGAATTATTTCCATCATCTCATTTCTCCAGTCAAAGTTGTCCCGCCGTTTATTCAATCTAATGGTTTCTTCGAAGTTCGTAAAAAGTGTGCACCAGCTTCGATGTAGAAAATTCATAAAATGTAAGTTTATTACGTCAAAATATATCCATAAAACGCCCTACTGTTATGTATTTTTGGACGCAAATGATCACATTTCTACACAAATGTCAAAATGCCTGACCCAAGGAGTCCTAGAAGGTCATTTTGGAGTGTTGAATACATGATAACGGAGGTACCTCGGATGCGTGTAAAAGTTATCTAGCAGAACTCAAATTTAGCGATGTTGAAAACCTTTCCCGTTGCCATTCCGTTCCTCCTTAAAGCTTCCTTCACATTTTAAGATCACGTCGTGGAAGTAGCTCTTGGAAGAAGGGTTCGATCGAAGGTAAGACTCGTACGTTTGCTTTATGGAAAATAGTCTATAACTTTGTTATTCGAGGATGAATATCGCCGACTCTCAGGTCTGACTAAATTGCTTGCTTGGAACGACGGAAATAATAATCCAAACTGCTGGTGTGACCATCGGTTACGGGAAAAGATATCTATCATTTATCAAATCTCGCGAAAAAATACATTTTTCTCCAATTTCCATCTATTATGAGAAAAATTGTTGCAGAAATTTAGTTTACTATCGGATCATGAGAATAGGTTCAGCATTATCCAACTAATGCTGATCGAAACATAGAGAGGCTAATCGCACTAAAAGGCTGATGTCACCTAAAATACTATCGTTCGGTAATTCTCATCAGTTCCCGGCGGTTTGTCTGATTCGGTTTTTCATCGCTCGCAATTCGTCTCCGCTAACCGCTGAGAGGGCGAATCCAACGGTAAATTGGAGAATCAATAGTCCCAGCAGGGCAAGCCGCAGCGGAACCGAAGGCCAGTTTTATCCAATCAACAAACGTTACAGAGATATTGAATTAGATCGAGACAATGGAGACAGATTTGAATGATTTTGAATGGAGCGTAACAAGCGGGAAATTGATGATGATTGGAAATGCCAAGAAAATTAGACGACCAGCGATTTCAAATACAGCAATATCGACGAGCTCGAATTGGAATTCGGAGAATTAAAAGATTTCAAACGATGGACGAACAAATATGCGAAACCGAATACCACCCGCAACAAAAAATTTCTCAGAGGAGTTGTATCAAAGTTGTCTCACTGGAGATGTTTTAGAGACGTCTCACTGAAAATGTTATAAAGTCGTCTCACTGGAGATAGAGATGTGTGAAGGACGTGTCGCTGTGGAAGTTTTCAGAGTGGTCTTGTTCAAGTTATTTCTAAGACATCACTCTGGAGTCGTTTCTGACATTTCACAGAGGATGTTTCCGAGACGTCTCACTGCATATGTCCCAGAGACGTTTCACTGAAGACTTCTGATATGTCTCACAGCTCTTTTGTTAAGTCTCTGACAGGTGCCAATCGTCTCGTTGAGACGTAAATGGTTCAATTATTTGCTGCGTGGTCAAGTTTAATTGATCATAACGGAAGAAGTTATGGAATTCAATTAGCTCTGAATATAATATATATAAAAATGGCCAGTTATGATTCATCAGATGACGCGTAGAATACGTTGATGGTGCCAAAATTACCGTTTTTGGATTCAAAAGTACGTTAAGCGATCAAGTAAAAAAAAATTAAAAATTTTTTTACTTCACACTCTACTGAATCGAGAAAAAATGTAGGTATTCAATTCGTCCTAAAATAAAATTCTGCTAGCAAGAAATTGATAATTCCTTATTAATATCTTATTATTCCCTATTATTTAAAACATAGTGCTCGTCTGGATTAAGAACGCATTGAAAAGCTGTACATAGATCTTTCCTTTTCTATTGCAAGAATTTATAACTCCTGGCTGAACTGCTGGCCAAAAAAAAGAATGATATTATCTTAATGGATTACGAGTATCAATCGTATCAATCGTAAAGAGGCCGGAATGAAGTTGAATCTTTTATTTAATAGATGGCGAGGTTTTTAAAAAGATCCGATTAAAGCCTCTTGTATCCCCTTCAAGCTTCGTGCTTCGGTGTACACGATCAGCCGGTTAAAAGTAAGCTCCTTCGAATCGCCTTCAAACGCGTTATCGTTAGCCCGCGAGTTTTATTCTGTCTACTTTATCAAGATCGGCAAAAAGACGGCGTTTGAATAATTTATCCTAGAATTAGATTTTGGCTGAAAGCAAGGCCTTGGAAGCGGGATTTGCTCCTGAAAGCGGCGGGAAAATGTAATGGGAAAACTGATACAGGCGAAATGGGACGCCCCGTGTTTGTCATTAAATCGTAACGAATTCAAGGGGGAAATTCAAAACCTCTCCATCCGCGTGTGATATATTTTGAATTTCAATTCTAAAATCACTGATTTTACTGACCAATGTCAATAGAGCTCATTCAGTATGCTTTTTTAAGGCTTATGAAATACTCTCAAAGTGAGAAAAAAAATTTTTTCATCTTTTTCCAGAGATTTTTCCTTTTCATAGGACCGTAGTTGAGAAAAAACCAATTTTATCTAACTGTTCTCTTCCTAAGCACTCCAGTGCTTTCATCGATGAGAGCTTTAAGGAAAGCTTCCAGTAACAACGGCTGTACTTCTATTAGATTCATTTTTCGCGATAGTTCTCTGAAAACTATTAGCAGAAGATTGTCAAAAACATCGACTAGATCATAAATATCAAGTGGCATGTAGGTATTACTTTCATATTTTCCTTGTCGTCGCACTTCTTGATCTCAATGGGGTGTGAGGGGAGAAAACCAGGCGATCCGCCGGTCCTTTATCCGCAGGTCCACAGCCTGTGGACCCTATGGCTCCACGTCGTCCTGAAGATGCCCGAACAGGTGAAAGTGCTCGGCCAGCGAATAAAGAATCCGAGAATGAGTCGCCTCGTATTACTTTCATGTGAAAGGTTTATGTGATTTGCTTAGCTTCTGAAATCCTGGGTCAGACTGGGGACATCGGAAAGTGCAGCAGATGACTGCTCGGTGTTGAATAAATTTCAATGGTAGGGCTGGGTTTCGCTCTGCTGATTTCTAGGATGGGCTTCGACCTTTGGAAGGAATGATGAATAAACTTGTCCTGGTCTAGTTTAGTGCACCTAGGGCAGGTCTACAGATGACGGTAAAAGAGAATTTTGTCCTCGAAACGGCGTCGGTTGGCAAAGGATCGCATAGACAAGGACAGGATAGACCCGCATCCAGATTGCAAGGCTGAGTATAGGAATGGGAGGTACTAACGGACAGAGCGCCCCTTCCTGAGAGTTATAGCTGCTGTTCTCTGTTCAGCTCGCCGAACACTTGGGCTAGGCCGTTCTGGCTTCGTGGATTCGAGAATGCGTCTGAGTGTGGGGCAGTTCGTGCTCGCTATTGCTCAACAGCGCTAACATTGTTGTAAATGAATTCATCTTGGGTTCTCTAGAGGAGATTATATTTTTATCCAACCTGGGTCACATTGAGCAATGATGGAATTATAGACAGTTTAAATTCTCAATAATTTCTACCTCCTTCAGAATATTCTGATGAATTACATCTCGACTGAGATTGCCGATATAACAGGAAAATTTCGAAGGTTAAATCGGGCCATAAATTTTATCAAAGTTTGAGCTAAATCTACAGTGATAAATTCTCAGCAGAATGATTTTTAAGGCGAAGCCCACGAAACAATTTGCCTTATCGGACTCGATAGCACTTTGCGTGTAAAATATTTCCGTTTATTCGAAAAAGGTGATACAAGAACACGCGCTCTTCGAGTTTCCTCTTCAAAATAGATGGAACGTCATCTGGAAGAAAGAATAATGGACACGTACCGACTGTTCTCGTGAGTAGGTGAGCGGATATTTATAACGACTCTTGTTCATACTTTTTCTTCGTCTCCAGCCTCTTGATACTTATCCCCCGCCGACAGGCCGACCCCTGTTTCCAATTTACGCATGTAAATGGGGCACGCCGCGAGATAAATAACTGCCTCCGTTCCCTTATGCGTCGAGAAGAGTACCGTGCCAAGCTCGATACAGTGCTTGCAGAAAAGAAAATAGCGCTATGCAAATCCTCGTCAGACGTTTTGTGATTTTTACCCTTCGTCGGCTAGGAAGTTATTCAGCAGAAGATCAGCAGGCCGAGAAAAACTCCAATCAGTTCCCTGCATCTCGTTGCATCTTTGAAAACATAATTCCATCGATGCTTGAAGCATTTAACGATTGAATCTTCTTCGATGAGAATCCATTGCATGGGCAGTCTGAGAGCCTCTCAATGGAATAACGAAACAATACCTAATGCAATTTTTTCTTAGATAATCTTTCGTTTTTCGTTGTAAAAATAAAAATGCAAATCGAGCGTAATAGATCCACTAGATTTCTGCTTCGTTCATAATTAAAACCATTAACGATGTTACTTGCGACTCCGGACGTAAAAAACTCCTCCGCTCCATCAATCACAATTTGGCCGAGCGCAACATCAATTTTTTTCTGTATCATAACGCGTTCGCCCTCCGACCTGCAGAGATGGCTCAAGCGACTGACAGGGGATCTTCGGAGTCAGAAAATAGTCTCGGAAGTGAAGTCCGAGAGGTGAGAAAATGATTAATGGCTCACCCGCTTCGTTACAAAAGGAGTTTTTCTTTAAGGTTCCGCGGTTGATGAAGATTTCAAAAAATCTTTTAGCCCTGTTGAATATTTTTGCAAACAAGAATCCTTAAAACGAAAATAAACCCAACATGAAACATTGTTTATCTTCAATTTATAAACCGAAGTTCTCTACAGAGGATTTGTAGTTTGCACTGGTAATATTTTCCGTTTAAATAAACTTAAAGCCTTGCAAGCCTTGCTGCTGAAAATGCACAGTTTGATGTATAGAGTTTGAACTCGTCAATTTTAATTCGATTTAACGCCTTCGATAGCAGTCAAAATGTCAAACTGTGAATATTTCACAGGTTTCAGATGAATAATTCACTGTTTGTTGGGAACAGGGTCTCAGAAGGAGAGAAAGCGAGCTAACAAAGAGGCTGCGAATTGCAATTCAGCATTGCTGGCTGTCCAACTCAGTCGAAGAGGTCTCCTGCCTACTTTGCATCGTAATAAGGAAATCAAACATCCCACTGTTCCCTCTTATCGTTTCCCTTGCCTCCTGAAGGTTTTTGATTTGTAAGAGGTGACGATTCACACGGTGAACGTTTAAGAAGGAAAAACTCACCCGCAAGAAATCTAGTTCGTTTGTAAACGATGCGAAAGGTTTAGTTTTGACTAGAAAAGTGAATATCGCAATTAAAAAAGCGAATTGATTTTTCTAGAAAACTAAAACAAGTTCTAAATCACTCTGAGAACTAGATTTTATAGAAACTTGAAAACTAAATTCAAGGACTGGTTCTTAGAATTCGAAATTTGTCTTGTCATAAGCACAGCACTCAAGCCTAGACTTTAGAACGTAATACAGGATTCAAGGGCTCTATTGAAATTAAGGACTCTTTTGAAGAAATGAAGTCATGGACTCTAATAAGGACTCTTTTGACAATTATCTTTAACTCGCGATTACATCTTAGTCCGCAATGATTCCCAAAAGGACAAAATTGATTCTAAAACGGTCTCCAAAAAAATTATTTTTAAAAGTGTTCTCTCGTGTTTATAATTCTTCCAATGCGAGTTCGAGAAAATTCCCCACTGTGGGCCTCTTCAGGATCTTCTAGTCTAACGTATTATTTAAAATCGTTGCCTCTACATAGGGTCGTTAGGGCTGGTTAAGTTACTCCCATGATCCAAAAAGGGCTCAAACTATTTTAAGAAGAACCCAATATTTAACTGGCTGGAAATTTTCGCCAACCGTTCCTATACGTTATCGATTGAAACATCGCTGCCCCTCGATATAGTACCTAATTATTAATACTTTAATTAACCTTTGCTCCCTTGAGCTGCCGAATCATTCCAACTCGCGATTACATCTCTGCAATATAAACGCGGGTTCCATATTTTTTCATTAACTTAATTACTCCTCGCAAACCCTGCGATTGCTAGAATGCTACTTCGATGAAATATTCATCTCAGCCATTCTGAAACGAGATTCAATCTTCAATTCCGCTTCGAGAAGTCATATTTTTTTCCATTGTACGTTTCATTCTCAGTTGAAAAGAGCGTAAATGTGCACTCGACACGGCGAGACTAATTTAACTTACACAACGCGCGTCTTACGGTCGGACAAATAACGAAAAGGAAAAGGCTATGTGAAAACACGAGCGCATCGGATTTTCCCCGACGACGAGTTTCAATTTTAATATCACAAACCGGAAAAGGAATGTCGTCATTAGCTTTGAATACACTCGGGTTCTGTTGAATTTTAGTAGCGGAAGATATTAAAAACGAGAGACGATGTACTGGGAAACTTTCATTTTCATCATCGCCCACTCCCAGTAGATGGAAGCTTACTTAGGCAACAATGCGTAACTGTGTAGTATAGAAATGCTTTCTTCTTGCAGAAATTCCATCCGGAAATATCGGAAGGCCGTCGACTTAGGATCTTGGGCGAAGCAAGCGTCGAAAATTTATTAAGATACAGGGGTACTGCGGAGAATCTATTGGAATTTCACCGCCGCCTTTTTTCCCCTATTCTTCGCTATGTGGCCGATATTTTTTGAGATGTTTTGTTCTTGGGAGAGCAAAGTTTCGGCCAAACAATAGCCAAGCTTCAGCTCTCATACAAAATTGGAAACCCCTTCCGTACTCAGTGTTTGGACTGCTTGGATTATTCAATGGTTCCGTTTCACAGGTTAAACGTTCGATCCTCAGTTTCTCGGAAACAGGAAACACTTAGAAACAGGAATACAAAATGAGGCTAAATTTTTTCCCATTGCTGAGAGGAAGCTGCATGGAAAGGAAGCTAATTGCTGAAAAATACATAAACGGGAACTCGTCGGAAACAGCTAAGTGGTATATTCATTTTAACAGTGCTGCCTTACTCGTGCTACCCTTACGATGTTCAACGTTTACGTCGATTTTGAACCACTCTCCCAAGAAAACGGAAAAAAGTAAAACAGCTGGTGTGCATAGATCATACAGTACTTCCATGTTTGAGTTGGTAAGAGGTATAGCTAATTATAAAATCAAGAATTTCGTACAAAGGCCGCAACGCAACAACTTTATTGAAAAACTAGCCGGGAGACACTAAAAATAGAAAAATGCACAAATTCGGTTATAAATGCGGAAGTCCAGTATGTTACCTTAACGATACAAGCCAAGTTTTGAAAAGTGAGATCATTTTTAAAGCAACGACTCCCATAAAAGTGTAACCAAGGCTCAAGCGTCATTCACTTGTCGTTACAAACATTTGAAAACCTCCAGCATTGAAATAGGTATATCGATTTTCGCAACCAGTAGAAGATACACACGGATAAGCTCATATCATAGACGTACGGTGTGAGAGCCAAAGATAATGATATAGCTTCATCTGTTTGCCCCGAACACAATTTTAAGGCTTCAACCTATTAAAAATATTGACTATCATAGCTTGTAAGAATCACCACAACCAGCATGGATGGAAGAATGTGTTAGTTCTTCTATTTTGGAATTACAGAGTGGAAAGTATTTTATTTTCGATCCATCATCTTATTTGCATTCGGAGAAAATTTCCTGAAATCTATTCCTTCTTCTTGCTTTCTTACACTACTTGTTTTATAGCCGACCTCGGTACGGAAATTTTCCTCTCGTTTTTCGGTCTCTCCCAAACGCGCAGTATCTTTACATGCTCACCATGTAAGGCAGCGTGATCTATTGTTCGGCCGTTGAGAGAAAAAGAGTTCCAAAGGTTGAACTTGAGTAGCGACCAATATTTTCTCACAAGAGCCGGAGTAGGAGAGATTCACGGTTTCGAAGCAGTTCATTCTAAGAAGGAGCCCAGAAAGTTTCCGTAGGTAAGAACATCTCTTACTCAAATCCACAAATCCGAAGATTTCCTATTATTAATTGGAGTGAAAAATTGGAAGGAGAAGTGCGGATACGTCGACGAAAACGAACTTCAAAGTATTTTCAAAAATTATCACTTTTTTACCATTTTTCGAAATTCTAGTAGTTTATTGATACGTTCTTCGATATTTTTGAACGCTACTTTCACTTCTATGCCATTACCAGGTCTTCGGGAAACCATCATTGTGTTTACCCAACATCAATTTGGTTATTATAGTTACAAAGAGTTATGTGATGAATCTACAGTGAAGGGCAATGTATTAGAACAAAAAATTAAGATTATTGTTTAAAAAAAAATAGCAATTCAACGTTGAAGAAATACATGTCTTTTATTGGTCCTTGGTATATTATCAATGTCCATTCGTCTGCTCTTCCAAAAAAAAGAAAGTACAAAAAAAAAAAAAAAAAAATTGGACACGAAAAAGTACGAGAGGTAGGTGAAGTTGCCATAGTGCACTTGAAACTTTCAATAGAGCGTACACTGCTTGAGGATACTCTTAAGTTGAATTGCCGCTGACTTCCAACGAAAGGTCATCTTGAAGGGGGCGAAGCGTAAATTTAATATCGTCCGGGACTCGTAACTCGTCTGACAGTGTAGCTGCGCAGGGGACACTCTTGGGAGTTGGACTGTGTACTTATAGACACGGACGGGGCCGAGTTGAGCCGAGGGAGCCGCTTCCTCTCATCTACACAGCCTTCCAAGATGAGTTTTCCAATCTTCGCCGTCGAGTACCGTTGGAAAAAGCCTCGGGAAAAGCCGATGAGTTGAGTGGGATTGGTATAATGCTGTCAAGGAGTATTAAAAACGTCGGATAAACAGTGTTGCGCAGGAGGGATTTTTTTTCGCACGGATGACGTTCACGCTAAATTGCACCCCTTCCGTAAGTCCCTTAAGGCTCTTTGGAGAAAATGTCGAAAACCCTCTTCGAAACATATATTCCACGAATATGTCGGGGAAATGGGAGATTGGCGATGTATATAATTAAACGCAGTATCAGAGCAAGAAGCAGTCTCTTTTTAAGAGCCATTGAAATGTAGCAAATACTTCATAGTAAAATTGAATATTTTACGCGGACGAGGACCAATTAACGAACAATGTTAAAAAACGGTCAATTTACTTTAGCTTTAATTAACCGTGCAAGGTAATATAAAATTGACGGTCCGTTCGGCCATGATAACTCATTCATTGGGTGAACTTTTCTTCGCCATCAAGCAGGAAGGTAGAGAACCCATGGAACGTTAACTTTACAGAGCTTCATCACGAAGACCACTAGAACTGCTCAAATACTCTTTGTTCGGACCAACAAAAATAACTATAGAACGTTATAAATTATTTTACAGAGGTTATTCGTGTAGTCAGTCAATTCAGTTAATGTACAATTAACTTTTCTCCGAAACAATCCTTTTTAACCAAGGATTGTTCAACGGTCACAAGTAGACCAAGATCTCAGTTTTTTGACGGTGAAAATGATTTTAAAATATTTATGAAATTACCAAACAGTATTTTTTCTTTCTTGTACAGTTTTTTGTCAAACATTGATTGGTATCCTTAAATAGCGCAAAAACGTTCTGGAATAGACAGGTCATTATATTATTCGGGAAAATAGATGAGTCTTTAATCACCTATTCGTTTATAGTATTTTTAATTGTTATTTAATATTCATATTTATTTCATGTATGAGTATTATTTATATTTTTGACTTTTTGAGTTCATTATAGTTTAAGGAGGGCTTGTCATAAAAACTACCCCCCAATATGAATAATTCAACTCAAATGAAATAATCGGCTACATCGCGTCAACTTCCTTTTACACCTTTCCCCGGTTTGGTATAATTCCTACACCGTCGAGCCCAACGTACAGATAAGGGTTGAAACTCGATGAACACACGTTGATTAGCTATCTGTCCACGAAGCAGGGAAAGCAGAGTTAGCCCAGAGGCGAGTCGCTGATTGAAATTCGGCCTAAACGGATTCCTGACGGGCAGCTCTCAACCAATGACAACGCAGCTTGTCCGACTCGATTAGAACATTTTGCTTGCCGTTGTCAACTGCTGCGGAATCGATATTCTCTATGGCACTTGAGGTTAGATTCTAATGATTCTAATCAATCGCTTGGAAGAATTATTAGGGTGTTTTGGCTTTTACCGGTGTTTTTCCACGGTGGCCGCGGGGAGTATTGGTTAATTTGTAAATTCGTACGCATCTAATGGTCTCCGCGACCACCACGTAAAAACACCGTTAAAAGCTATTATTTCGATTAATTAATTTGTCAAATCGAATTATCACCGCTTAAGTATATTGATGCCAGTATAAAATTAGCTTTACGAGGCGAAGGGTGAATTTCGACCCCGTCAATTTACTATCATGATGAGGATATAGAATGTATTACATGAAATAATAATTTTTCTTCTCCAGGTGGTCGCATTACTTCTTTCTGTAGGTTGAGGGGGAGAAAAACGAGGCCATAGGTACCCTTGGTCCTATAATGCCCTGAAGAAGCCCGAACGGGCGAAAGTACTCGGCTGAATAAAAAAATGGAGAAGAGGTCGCCTCGTTTTTCTCCCCCTCAACCTACAGAAATGAAATAATAATAACTATTTTTTTACTTTATTGCCACGACTGGCAACATTCTACATTACCTTCAAGACAAAAATGTCGTACGTGTCATTGCCTACCCAGAATAATTCCTTTCGCGGCTCGGTGACATCAATGGGTGTCGAATTTGAGTCCACTAAAGAACTGAATGATACTCGTGTGGTAAACTATCACGTCCAATTGGTATATACGACGCACTAGTTTTTATCTGATTTATCTTTTACGTTTCATTTAGTAATAAGCGGAATTCATTATCCGATTTGCGCTGGTACTTTGAAAGTAGGCGAGTACTTCATCCTAGAAGGCGACTACGACCCTCCCAAGCAAGTGAATCAGACCCAATCGATGTGGCTTCTCTCACCTTTCGCTTATCGAAAATTAATTCGACCCCATTCGATAAGGAAGAAGTTAATTTCCTCCAGCGGATTTCCATTATTTATGAACCCGCGCGAATCGATAGGTGGAAACCGTCGGAAACTCCAGACAAATGTAGCGCCTCGCTTTGAGAGAAAATTATAGTTTCCTATTCGAGGAATTGAATCGAAATTACGCGAGAAATGATTAGAAAATCGCGAACTTTGAAATAAATATAATGGACAGTTCATGTAGAAACATTTTCTGAGACGTAATGATAAAGAAAATTGGTTAGTATTAGAAGCACATATAGGGAGAATAATACGATTCAGAAAAGCAATTATTTATTATGGCTTCAATTAGAGATCATTATTCATTCTTCGATCACGTATAAAAATACTTCCATTCACTACGTAAACATGGAAGTAAAAATAATAATTTTTTTAGGGGGGAATTCAGAATGTGGAATCTGAAGAAAAAATCCTAATCATTAATCATTGACTATTTTTATCTCCCATATTTCTTCGGATACTATTTATTACTGATTACGCACAGAATACGATATAATTCGCGTGAATCTCTATTCAATTTTTTTTCAAAAAAGGAATTTTTTAATAGAATTTCATGCGTTTGCGATGCTGGTTAATTATCAAGAGGCCCAAGTCCAAGCGAAGTTTATGCCTCATGCGGAAATAAGTTTTCGTCCAATCAACGAACAATGGCTTGGAAAAAGGGTTGCCTCCAGAGGATCAAAAGGGGATTTTCTCTCGCAATAGTTCACAAAGATCTACAACAACTGTGGCCAAAATGACGCAGGAAGTGAATCAGGTTTGAATATACTTACTGCCCAGGACTCAAGAAAACCCACCGTCGATTCTACAGGTCCAAAACCGGAAGGTCTTTGGAACTTCTTTTCACGGGCCTAACGTTGCCGACTCATAACGATAATCGTATCTGTTTTGGTTTCAAGTTAGTATTAGAAGAATGAAAAGTGATAAAAATCGTCATATCTCCGTCAAAAATGAATGAAATTTTTGGAAATTTTCAGAATTTATTCAGTTAAATCAAAAATCAAAATCTTTATTGCTTTATAGATGTGTTTGTTTACATTTTTGGCAACCCAAGTATTTCACAAAATACCTAATACTTGCGTTTTTTCTCGGTTTTTGGGTATCCTTTAGCTCGTGTTGCCGTTAGAATATTGTATTGCATTAACGTTGCGGCCTTTGAATGAGTTTCTTGATTTTATAGTTGTTAATACATACGAAGAACTGTGTGATCTGCGCACACCTCTGGTTCATGCTTATAGCTGTTCATTTTCGAAGTTAGCCCTTGCCTATAATAAATAATTATTATTCCATCTTATAAGTCTGCGGTTTCACAAACTTTCTTTCCAATCCGTTAATATTCACCGATTCGTCAAATGACGAGGAAAACCTCACAGTGGACCATGTTTGTTTCGGTTAGGCTCAATTATTTCCCGCCCCTCAGCCCGTCATCGTTTCCGCGTTGAGGCAGGCCAACTGCACATAGGAGCACTAAAATTATGGAAAGCTCATCACGGGAAGCCTAGCTGTGCGAAGCTTTACTGCCTGTTATT
This sequence comes from Tupiocoris notatus, assembly GCA_037159825.1. Classification (NCBI taxonomy): domain Eukaryota; kingdom Metazoa; phylum Arthropoda; class Insecta; order Hemiptera; family Miridae; genus Tupiocoris; species Tupiocoris notatus. The sequence goes on along the minus strand of JASJUZ010000198.1, from coordinate 96,840 downwards.
GGCAACAGCCTCATTAGGGCACCAGTAACCGAGGCCGGAGGCCAGCTTTTCCAAGCATTATCCTCTCTAGTAGCGCATCAGCTGTTTCCTCGTCGGTCGTAACTTTTAGAAATTTCATAATTCCGGAAAAAATCCCTAGCATGAGAAAATGGGCCGTGTTATAGCCAAGTTTACTCTAGAGCTTCGTTATACGACTGATGGAAATTCAAACGGAATATAGAAACTCGTTAATAAGCCGGGAAATACAAAATGGGCGTCGAATGTAACTGTAAAATTCTTCAAGTCTTCTAAATGTGCTAACCGTGGTGAACCGCGTTCGTGGTCAATAAATTAGATTATATTCTAGCATAATCTAAGATGAAGTATACTCATATTTTCCAAAAGCGCTTGCGGTGCTCTCTGGTGTTCACTGTGGGAAAGTAGGCCTCTAAGGTCTTAAAAAATTCTCCCGCGGCTATCTATTTCATTTAATAAATAAATGCAATCATTCCATTTACCTAAATTTCCTCTTGGCAGGGCATTAGTTTTTAAACGTTTTCCATAGTTAGACGTACGTGATAGCTTACATCCAAACACTTTTTCTCCAAAAGGAAAAAGCAAGACCCTTCAAGCAAAATGAAGGTGATATGGACGTGTGTTGGTTTAGGACTTCCACTGGAGCTTCTTTTCCAGGTCCTTCGATGCACTTGAGTTCGATAACTGTTTGTTATGCCAGATCACTCTTCCCCGTAGACCGAAGGTACGCACTCGTGCTGCCGAGTGGATATTAGTTTGGCTTAGACCAAACGTCTCTTACACACAGGGAGAGCTCCTGCGGAGAAAAAACGGCGCAATTGTATAAATCCGTAGCGTGAAAAAAACCGCAAAGCCCATGTGGCCGAAGATATAGTAACTGAATCGACTCACGTTAGGAAATTATAAGACGAAATGTCCTTTTAATTGAGCGTGGATTCAAGAGGAAAAAAATTCTCTCTTGTTTGATCCAAAGTAATTTGGAAAATAGTTCAATAGAAACCGAAAATGATTCCTTTGAAAATCGCCTCATGTCCTTCATGTCGAAAAGCGATTCATGCTAAACGTTGTATGCTGAAAGACAAGGATTTCTCTCCAGCCTGATCAGATCGATAGGAGATTCAGTTCTGCGCCAAGTTGCGTACCCCTACCTTCGTACCCCATACGCCTTCGAGCTTTGAAACTTCGAACTTGGTCTTGAATTGAAGGATATGAGAAAGGGCGAGCTCAGTCATTCCGACCCCTGCTCCGTGTCACGATGGAAGGTAAAACGCTGAGGCACTCAGGTGAACGATATGGTAGGAATTCGTTACCATACGTCATTCTATTCATCATTACTCGTAACATCTGGAATAAATTAATATTTGGCTCTTGGTTCATCTGTATTCAAAATTGAATTAGCAACTGATTTCCCAAATAAATCTCAATCCCTCCAAGAATGTGCTGTCACCGTTCATGTAAACATTCCGCAACTCGAGTCAAATTGTCTAAAACCGAGTGAACGTCCATGATCAGAAGTATAGTAGCGGACTGTGTTGAAAATTGAAAAAAAAAAAATCAATAAAATAACACTGCAGGCGAGTTATCTGGACTTTCAGCTTAAAACTGGGGGGGGGGGGCAGAACTTTTTAGTACTCAATAAAATCAAAACTCAACTTTTTCAAATTGGAAGAAATCCACGATAGTAACTACGGTATCAAAACTCCCCTCGACAAAAAAAAGAAAAATGTAAAAAAAAAGAAATTTCCTTAATGTCGAGAATTTTTAGGAAATCCTTAACTTTCGCGCGTAATCCGTCTGGCAATATAAAACGAATGGTCAACGATGTAACAATTTTCCTTCATCTTTGCACAGGCCAAGATAATTTTTTTTCAGTTTGCCTATTTAGCGACTTCGTCATTCTTTTTATCCCACACCATCCACAATGGTAATCTAAAAGAGAGGGCTCCTTTTAAGCGAAATGGGTGGATTTTTTTGTAAAGCGAATGGTGGAAACCACTTAGCCTTTTGCGATACTCCGCGTACTCTTCCGTCTCTTCTGAATTTTTTTTTTCAAACCGTGTTTCACGAGGGCGGACACAAATAAAATCCGAGCTAGTCGTAAAAGGAGAGTTTAGAAACGACCGGGCGACTTTATGCTCGCCCGGTTAAATAGTTAGGTTTTTTAACTATTCAGAAGATGGCATTCAAACGAATGCCATTATTCTGACTATTTAACGATCATTTGCTTGCGAAGGTAGATATCGTTAGGAAATTATCTCAATAAATAGTTCGGAATGACATCGAGAAACGAATTTTCCAAACAACGGTTGGTAATTTTCGTTGGTCCTAGACACCTATGTAGTGGGCCGGATATTTTATTGCTTTAATTACGTTCTCAACAGTGAGCTACCAGTGAATCGGCTCTAAGGAAAGCGTTTTAAGCAATAAAAGCCAAGTGTAACGGCAATTTCTCCTTTGGCGTCTCTCTTTGCTAATCTGCTTGATCTAAAATGATAAATTGTTTCTGCCTTCCGAACTCTTTTCTCTAAAACTAGAAAACTATATATTGTACGGTTTATTTTCAGACCTAGAGGGTTGTATTGGTGTGAAAAAATTGAGGTGTTTGATTCACGAATTTTGTGACTGTGATATGCGTGACGTTTGGGAGATATGCGTATTAAGAGGCAATTACACGAAGCATTAGTCGCACAGCTGCTAGCCAAGCATTCAAAGGTCTCGCATGCCTAGTTAACCTACTTTTAAGAAAAACTTACCATTATTGAATGGTATTGTGTTTTAACGTTGTGAAAATTCCCTAACCGACAATATTAGGTAACGGAGATGATAATATAAATTATCATATTTTAGTATAATATTTTTTTAAAATGTAATTAGATCTATTTTCAGAAAAGTCGATTTTGATGAATACGCTTGATATTCCGAATATAAATTCAGCCGTGAGAATTCTAGGTAAAAAGTTCGAAATAATCAAAATTCCTCGAAAATCTTCAAAGCCTTAATAAAGATGCAAAACACTATTTCATAGCTCAATATTGAAAATGTGAGCTGCACGTTCATTTTTATTCGAATTTATGAGACGCCCGATTTTATAAGACCTCGATCATTCTCTAATGGATTGTTGATTGCCGTGACCAATTTTTGAGCCTTTTGTTGAGTCTCTCTAAATTCCAAACATCCCAACGGAAGGGGTAAGTTTCTTCTCCCACGCACGCCTCCAACATTTAAAGTGACGTTTGACTTGCAAATACCTGGTAATTAGAATTCGCTTTACGGAAAGTGTGGCGTGGGAAAAAATGGCGTAGTATCGAGATGATGAAGTGAAGCCCTCCAAAGTGAGCCGAAGCACGCGCTCCTCGTCTTCCGTGTTAATAACTTCGAGATGGGTTCATCCACGAGCCTCGAGAGAAGAAAGTTGTTCTCGCCGTCAGAAGCTGTCGAATATTACTGATGGTAAATACGTTGACAGGCTAATTTTAGAGACCAGTTAACAGCCTACCAGTTTTCGGGAAACCAGGCGAAATTTCTCGGGTAAGAGCTACTAAGGAATTTTATAGCTAAGTTTTTTTTCTTCCATGTTTACGAAAAAAATAATTTAATGCATTGTGATCGTTTGGAAAATCGAATTCAGAAGGATTATTATCTTACTATACTCAGAAATACCGTCTGAACAAGTGTCTGGGTGTCTGTCTGTCCGTATGTCCATGGTGAAAAAGTGACATATATATCGCCATATCTAGACTTATAATTGATTTTAATTATTGATGTCACACAGTAATTCCTCGTAAATCGCATAATTTTATTTATTGTTGAGCGCTTCTATATTTTTGGGTTGCCTTGCTTTATGCAGTTTTTCACCGTTTTGATTTTTATTGGCCGCAAAATTTATTATATTTGACGCTAGAGGCTCTAAATATCTGTAACGGCGAGTGAATGACGCCTAACTTTAATACCCAGGAGTACACACCGTACATCCGTGCTATCAGCTCATTTATTGGTCGTTATTACCTATTTGACCAAGTGTTTTCTATTCCAGGTTGAGCTGTAGTTTTATTTTCACTTTGTTTCAATTTTTCAGTAGCAGTATTCTTTATATTTTTAAATATTATTTAATGGTTCAGTATAATAGCTTCATTAGCTCCCGAAAGATGGAGTAGCGAAAAGTACTTACTATTATGGGAGTTGGATTTTTTCGAAAAATTTCATCTCGTTCACCAGCACTTGCGAAAAGTGTAAATAAATACATTCTCTATTTCTTAGTTCCGTACTGTGCAGAACATGATACATTAAAACAATCGCCCCGTTCCATCGCCGTTCAATCGCACTCGGCGAGCTTAAAGGGAAAAGGAGAGCTCTGATGGGGACATAAGCTCCCACTCCTGACAATCGTTAATTCTGCTCCCCCGTTTCACGGTTATGAACGTCGCAACCATGTGGCAACCAGCGGATCAATATTCGTAAATCTTCTGTTTTTTAACGCTATGATGTTATAGCCATCGGATAAAACGGGTTGATTTATTGATTCGCTCTCGGTGTAGTAGTGTTTTAGCGGGTCGTTTTTTATTCGAACAGTTGACGCGTCTAAATGTGTAGAGCGCTTTTCCATTCGAACAATTATTATCGATGTTTCGGCGATGTCGGCTAGGTAATTAATAATACTCGGTTTTAGCTAGTGAGTGAATGAAACTATTGTTCCATGATAATATGTAACACATTATTTTTGCATATTCTATTGCAAAACATCCATAACTACTTATGCATCGAAATTCGACAGAAACACTACTGACTCCGCAGATCCAATTTATTCCAATAACACTATACAGTATACATGACTAATAAATTTGGGGAGATTTGAACTATAAAATAACAATATGGATTATAATGTTGCATTCGATAATTAAATACTGTGACGAAGTAACTCTGAAATAATCTGAATGTCATGGTCGAGTCACAGCGGCTTCCATCACGAGATTTTCGTTCAATCAAACCACAACGCTCGCTAAGGTGATTGATCGCGAGGGACAATGGCCTTTCCAAACATGATCCGAACTCACCTTGATTGCTTTTCATGCACAATGTCAACCCGCTCTATTCACAAAAGCCACGACTATAATGTATTTTATTAATTTGAAATACATGAAGACACGAGTATGATTTTTTTTTGTTTCACTAGGCAACGGAATCTAGCCACTGTCACTCTTTGAAGTCGGCGCTCTTCACGGTTGGTTACCTTGCTGTTCATCAGCTATTCATGAGCAATAAAGTAGCTTATAGTAGCAAACTCAATTTCGAAGGTTTTCTCTCTGATCTTGCCTAACCTGAGCATTTCCGAATAGCCTCTAGTCTTCGACTGAAGAGACTTCTTTTGCCAAAAGAAATCATCCTAATTGAACTAATACTGTATGATCTTACGGGCAAAAAAGGAGAAAGTATACTTTTATTTTTGTAATATATTCCTATAGGTACTTTTTAATATAAATTTTTAAATTTTAATGTTACGCATTTTTATTTTTTATTTTTTAATTATTTTTATTTATTGGTATTAATAGGTAATAATTTTGTTAGTTTTTTGCATTTTTTATTTATTATTGATTAATGAGTTGAGATAACAAATGCAAATAAATGGATGCATTAGTTCAAAAATTTAAAAATGTTCTCAGTCCAAAAAAAAAAAAAGCGTTCTCGAAAACCCAATAAAGTCAATTTTTTACGTTAACTGGAAGAACATTATTTCCTGAAAATTGCATTGAGTTACATTCAATTTTCAAGGAGATAAGGCGTTTTGTGTCACTTTTTCACCATAGTACTGTGAAAATTTCTTCCGTTCCGAGTTCGCATTTCAGATTATCCAACCCTCATCTTTACTTCGTCAACATAGAAGAGGAAAATGAGCTAGGAAACACTAGCAAGCGAAATAAATCGTTCATAGACGTTTTTACAATATAGAGGAATTAACTGCAAACTCCGTGGCTCTCAGCGCATTACAGGATAGTTCTAGCGCTAAGAACATGCGACTTTATCTACTCAAGTCTAACTTCGGGCGATGTGAAGTTGTATTTGCCGTAGTTATATTGAAGTTGTGAGTTGGCCGCTAAGTCTTGAACATTCCTGTTTTAAGGGAAACGGCGCCGCTTTAGCAGAATTCGCCTTCAACCGTATTTCTTTGCCAGTTGGCAAGAGACGATAAAGAAAAAGACCGAACGGATGGAGCGGAGTGTAAGTGACAAGAGTTTCGCATGATGTCGAGCTACAGGTATAAAGGTGAAGTGCTCTCTCAGTCAAAAACGCTACTTTATCCGACGTTTCATCAGAATAAACACGAGGGAGAAAAAACCGCCGTTCCAACCGCGAATATTGGCAATTTTTAATAGAAAACTTTTTCTGGCGCGGGGAAATATTTCGGGAACATTTCGCGGTGAGAGTTGCTCGTCTACATAAAATTGTTATGTTCAAATCCTCCCGAAAATTACCGATTAATTTATAACGGGTCGCGATTATTTTTCAATATTTTTTCTCTGATTTACCATTTTATTTACTCATTTACTATTGGAATATAGAATATATTTTTAGCTCCGCCGTTATAAAGAGCGGAAAACCTTCTCTGATCCTTTATTATTTGCTTCTCTTAATCCTAAAATCATCAATGAATGGATGTGAAATCACGAAATAGCCGCTTAAACTAATTTAATCGCACGTTTGAGCACACATAAGTCGTCAAGGCGTGTTTTTCAGCTGTACAAAGCCGACGCGTTGATGATCGGATTTAAAGGACGTTATCTCCCGCGACGAGGGCCCATTTAACGAGATAAACCGACGGAGAAGCTTAAGGATTCTTTCTCAAACTGAACAAGCTTCAACAAGAGACCGGGGAAGATTTCCAAGTGTTGACAAGTAAATCGAGTTTGTCTGGCTCCCTGTTCGTTGGAACAGAAGATCCGTCAACGGAGGAAGATGCTTCTCAAAGACTGCGAAGCAACTGAAGAGTGTTGAAAAGGCAGTCCGAAGATTTCCGGCTTCAGTAGAACGTAATCCCTACTTCCTACGGCGAAGGAATTCAATTACACTCTGTCGACAGCGTCAGCTTTTTTTCATCGCCGGAGTCTCGAGGGACGTTGAGTTTAGCTTTCATAGATTTAATCGCGCGACGCTGTAATTTGTGTTGAAAAACTGTCTGCGTACGTTATCTAATCAACAAGGGCTGTTAAGCTAAATTTGCAATTGAGCAGATGAAGCCACCAAAGAAAGGAAAAATGACATGTCGGTTCGAACGATCGATTCTTGATAAGGTCAAGTTGCTATCTGGCGGCGGTCGTCAGCCATCATAGTAATTTGTATAAGGTGTGACACGGTTGATGAAGTTGAGTGGCGCTTGATTTGTGATCATATTCCAATTAGTATCGCTTGTGTCCACAGCTTGGAACAATTATTCTGTAGTCGTCCAATGTTTTTATACTTATCAGTCCTTATCCATTGCTGATCCTGTCTAGAAGAACAATAAGACGCATGCATGGGATAAAAAACTTATTTTTCGCCCGGTTGCGTTCGCTAAGCTTTAAAAATTATATTAGGCCACGTTTTAGTGAACAAAAAAATATATTTTCACTTAAAACACGTTTGTTAAAAATCGGTGTTCAGACGAAAGTGGTAAATATCTTTCAGTATCTTCTACGGAGCCCCATGGAACCTTTACTCTCATCTCAATGTCATCGGGCTTACGGCTATGCTGGACATAGGAGGACGTTTCGGTTGAAATCTGCCTTGGGAATAGTGTTAAACCTTGCTTTCTCTTATCTCTCTAGTAAAACGAATTCTCTTTCTCGGAGAAGCCATTTTATTCGTGATTATTTACCCTCAAAGTATAGATTGTGAGCAATAAAATCATTCTTACGTGACTAATGGCAGCAGGGCAAACTGAAAAATGGATAAAAGGGAATTCCGAATTTCTCACACTATCTCCGTCAAAGGTAGACCTTTCAAGTTGCTGTTATAACCTTTTTCATTGCTCTAACAAGCTTTCATTGTGGTGGATTATCGAACATCAAACGTATTATTACGTTTCGAGTTCGTTATTACGGCGGTGATCGGTTGGTGTTGAACTTCTGCGACGATGTTTCCACTGTGAGATATAAAGTTCGAGGAAGAGCAAAAAGCCATTCGATCTCAAGCGAGTCGGACTCAACCTCGCCCAGCCTCAGCGACAGGCTTTCCGACGACGATGAATTGTTCGATAAGATAGTACATCCATAAAAAAATGTAACCTTGCATAAAAATTCAAGAATTGTTTCTCAAGAACGGTTTAGTTGATTTCATTCTTTCCCAAACTGAGTATACTGTGGTTTCCAAATAAGTGTATAATTTGCTTTTACGATAATTATACTCGTTCGAGCAAGAAACACAAATTTTGGTGCGTTGTTCAGTAATAAACCATCGTAATCGCCCGAAAAATAAACATTTCGTTGATAAAACATGAATCGTTCTCACTGTCAACCACAATTATATCGGGCAAAAAATAAATATTTCCATGCATATTAACCAATAAATTTGTGTTCTTATGCACTTTATTAAGACATATCGTACACCGCACTTACTCTCATCATTCCATTGCACTGAGCTTTTTGCGGTTGTGGGTCTTAAATCTGTCGATTTTTCATCGGATAACAAAATTCACGAGGCGAATGCTTTGTCGAAGGTCGATTCATTCCTTATTGTTGGAAATCTGACGAGCAGCTTAATTGATGGACTCGAGATGCGCCAAAAGCGACGATTCAATAGCGGGACACAAACGTTTCGTAGACAATTGACGAGAGCACTTAGAAACCATCAGGGCGACGATAACTCACGTTAGCCTAGAAGACATTGGCCTTGTGAAACTTTAACATCAATGAGTCCTTCGTGGTGAGATGATTTGAAGGAAGTGGCCTTTGGCTTGATGGCACCCTTAGCATGAAATGGTAAGATGGAGGGTACGTCTCGGTGTCAGCCTCTGAACCGACTGGTATACGCCGGTGAAGGATATTGTGCAGGAAGTGCCCTGTGATTAATTAACATGCCCTCTCTTGCGCATAATGTTGATGAATTAGGCAAGTCACGGTCGTCCGTTGGAAGCGCGTCGAGTTGAACGCGAGTTGATTGCGATAAGCTGGTCCACCCTTCGCTTCACGCAAAACGTCCGGTGTCCTACGTCAGCAATAAGTCAGGCGGATTTCAGAAACGACAACATTTTACTCAATAAACCCAACGTGTGATTACTAGTTATTCAAAACAAGGCCGAAGTGACTTGAAATTTCTCGAAGCATCTCCATTAAAATTGTTTCTGACTACAGTTTCCCCCTTTTTGTAGCTCACCGAATGAAAACTCTTCCACAGTCGTTCCGCGAGGAGCGTCAAAGGATGAAAAACGCGTTTACCGCGAGCGAGGTCATTCCAATGTGAGAAAAAAGGAATAAAAAAGGACATCGACGTGGAAAGCGGGAAAAACTCGGAGCACGTCCGTCGTAGAAATATGCGGTGACATAAATACGATGAGTGGGAGGAGCTTACGAGGCGATGCGTCATGCGAGGCATCTGAACTCGGACCTCGTTTGCCACCGGTTGAGATTTATCCCGGTCGGTTTTGCCGGAGGGCACGACGGGTGACCCCGTATCAACGTCTATCTAAATGACGAAACGAAGGCCCGGAACGTCCCATTCCCAACTAGTCAATCCTCAGTCCAAGAGGAATCTCCGATAACGACACCGGCTGTACAAAAGCGTTGATCACGCAAAAGGTCCGGCCGTAGTTTGTAGATTCATCAAGATGAGAGCTCCGGCAACGACAAAGGCTCGTTCGGCCGAATCCATAAATTAACAGTGTCTCTAGCGCCACGGTTGTTCGGAGCGTCAAAGATACGAAAGCATTGATCAGCAAAAGATCTCATAACGGACGACTTCACCGTTTTCAAAGGCTCTGCCCCATTTTCGGCGGTTATTCTTCAGCGAAGTGTCCTTTGTTTTTGAGCGAGCCGTCCAATTCCCGACGAGCGTCAATAAATGATTTTTCTCATCAGTAGCAACGATAGCGGTAGTTATTCGTCCGTCGTTAATCAACGGAAACGGATAGCAATGTGTGTAGCCGTGTGTATTGAAATACAGAAAGTTCAGGAAATTTTATCAAAACGACAATCATCTTTTAATTAAAGTTTCACTCGGAGAAACGTTTGGGAAGGCCGTAGGTTTTTTTGACAGTGGTTTTAAGTTCTCAAAATCAATCGATTCGCAAGTAAAAAATATTTTTGAAGCTGCTTCACTGGTTTTTGCAATATTTCAAGAACGTTCTCGTTCGAGGGCGAATTCCACGAATTCCTTATTTTTATGGAATTTACAAATAGCACTTGTACCTGATATATTGAACAGCGCGAGCATCGTACAATATTGCATATCTTTTTCTTCAAAAAATTGTGTATTTTTATGGAAAAAAGTCTGAAAACCAAAATCTTAGAGGCATTTTGGCAGTGATTGGGGGAGGGGAATTCGTATTTATCAGTGTTTTCAAGACGTGGGTGAGTTTGATATCAATTTCTATTGATTTTATGACGCTAATCGAATGGGCCATAATGGGGAATAGCTGTGGAGCTAAATAAATCGTTTTATTCTCGCCGGAATGCTCGTCGAACTACCAAGTACGCAATTAATTTGACTGTAAATGAGGTAATCGAGGAAAATGAAAATAATTAAAATTACGATCATTTCCTAAGGAGTATAGTAACCATTCCCTTTGTTTCGTTGAAATGGGATTTTTTCTACTGTGTCAGATTCCAGTTGTAATAAAATGTTGATAGAGAATTAAGGTTTTAGACAGTACCGATTTATTACAGTGTCTGTGGCGTTCAAGTTATTAAATGAAAAATGCATTACATAATATATTATTATAATTGAACTATATCATTTATATAAGGCCATAATTATTGTTATATTCGTCATAATATCTTTCTAACAGTCTCCTCTACTATCAATACTCTTCCAAAATTCGACAAGCAATACTGCGTGAATTATTTTAAAATTTCTCCCGTCGATAGATTGGAGTATGTTTAAACACGTGTTAACGCCAGTTAATTGTCGGAAGTGTTCTGCTTTTCGTCGGATCTTACATCGGGAGGGGATCGCGATGGGCTCGGTTGAGAGGGGGGTTTGGGAGAGATCTTTCTCATCTCGGTTGTATAGCTCAGCAGGGCAAAAAAAAAAACTTCTTCTCGTAGTAGTTCCTTCGTAGATTCAGTCGCGTGTGACGGTTTCAGTTCCAAATCCACGGGGTCGGAGTTCGGGTGTCTTCAACAAGTGTGTTCAAAGATCGAAACGCGAAAGTTGGACGGCGACCGTGTTCTACGCTTCGCGTGCATCACGATCGCCTTACGATTTTCTTTCCTTATCTTACCACATTTCGCCCGGAATTTCCTACTCCTGTTATTATTGTTACGCGACCGACGTTCATCCGTTCTGACATGTTTTTTTCCGAGCGTAATTATCGATAGATAAAGCAAGGATTGAGAAATAGTCGCATTTTCATTCCGGAAATGAAAATAACCGGCCACGGAAATGAAAAGAAAATATTCAGTTTAACTTTATCCCGTTCGTGCTGATGTTTGACTTCCGGTTCTGATTGGATTTGAAGCGTAATTGAAACTGTACCGTACATAGGTTTGGCTTTCGAATATTATTGCACCGTGGGGTTCATTATTTTGGACTCTTCGTCTTAACAATTTACAGAATGCGCACACATCAACGGCGAATGAGGCGAGCGGAAGAACCGCCACTGATTTCCCCAGCGATCTGTTTTCGTTGCTCATTTTGATTCAACGGTCAGAGAGTTCATTAACTTCTGCCAAGCGTTGCAACCGAGGTTTTCAATTCCTAAATATCTTCCGCTTACGAATTTTTAAAATTCAGTGCCGAATTGGGTGTATTTTTAAGGGAGTTTTGATATTTTTATGGTCCTTGCTTGAGACCTTATACCTTCTGATTAAAACTGCTATTCATTGTTTGTAAACTCAAACTGTTTAAATTTGAGTCTAATTTATACGATCAAAGTATTGTATTGATTGGACTAAAACTAAATACTTTTTGGTCGCATTTCTAAAAACATTGCTACAAAATCACGTTTTTTGAGATATTTATGGTTGCAGAGAAAAATACACATGAACCATAAATTTTTTACTTCCATGTTTGTATAATGATAGTGATTGATTCCGAAAAGTGACTATTCTGGAGGCGATTGAGAGGTGAATTGGAAAGTCGTTCAACCATTTGGGAAATGAGAAATAATTTTTAAAAAAAAATTATTAGGGGAGTTGTTCCATTCAATCAGTAAGTAGTCCAAGTCAATGCGAGTAGTAAACTATTCCTTAAAATGTGTAGTTGGTGATCTAGTCGCTGTGAAGTAGAGAATTTTTTTCCTTTTTAGAGTTTTCTTTTTTATAGGCAAATAATTTTGAAGTCAGTTTTATTATTCTTTAGAAAATATTTTCTTTAGAAATTTTTTTTTCAATAACAATGTTTCTGTATTAGAAACAGTTCAGGGAATAATGATATAATATTATAAACAATAATAAGTGATAATATAAACGAACCTGAAGCCACCTTCAATAAATTCCCTGTCAATTTTATTTTTTTCTAACTGTCGTCTCTATTCGCTCCATTCACTAGGGAACGAATAGCGCCAATCCTCCAACAAATGCACAAGGTATTGTCTCAAACTAGCTCAAAGGCACAGCACGTATTCTAACACTCAACTTCTGGTTCAACGAATCGTCCCACTCAATGTCTAATATGGCGATATTAGTTTTCACTTCACTTTAAACTTGCAGCCTTTAGTTGCGAGACAAGATTCAGCCGTCCGTACTTCGTACTTTTGATCATCCCACGTGAGGTGGTTTACCGCCCACTCTTGGTCCTCTAAGCGTTTCAAGCGTTTTTAGAGCAACCTCACACTTCAACGCTTCAGTCGATGTGCTGACCACGTAAATATGCCCTGGTTATAAAACGGATGAGACCGAGCGGTCGTACGAAACCGACCCCTGATTTCCCTATCAGCGCAGCTTTCGTCCTCATTTTCATTCAATGAGATACTCTCGCCGCTTGATAATTTATCTTCCTTTCGCACCGGACGGTCTTACAGAGCGAATCAGTTTTAACGATATTTTCCTGTTTCAAACCGCTGTTGAGAAAAATTTACCTTCGTTCTAATTTTCTCACCGCCCAATTAATGAGTTGTTTTTTTTCGAAGCGGTCATTTCGCAGCAAATTATTCGGTCCAATCGAGCTCTATTGATAACTTCTTAAAACACCTCTCGAATTATTATTAAAAATATGAATAATTATTAAAATGATAATTTTTCCATTTTTTCCTCTAAATAGTGGTGGTGGTTGTACTTACTTAGATAACCTATTGGGAACCCGGGAAAAATCAATGATATTTGAACTTTATGTTCTACTTTGAACTTAGTATAAAGTTTTTAAATTACAACAATAACTACGTCATTCTGAAATAATGTCTGCATAAAAGAAGCGATTATTAAATTATTATGTGTATTACAATAGTCTAATGATAATAATGGTAAATTAATTATTATTAATAAATTATTCAACATAATTTATTTTAATAATTTTTTCTATCATTATATTTATTAATGAATTTAATTAAATGATAATTTTAATCGTTAAAATAATTTAAAATAATAGTAAATAAATAATAAATAATAACTAAATTAATCATGAAGAATAAATATAAATGATAATTAATTATAAATGATAATATTAATTGTAAATATATAAAAAATAAATCAAAACAATCATTGAACTCGATGGATGATCTCTATATCGATTCCTCGCCAATGATCCTTATATTCCCTTCATTCCTATACACCATCTACTGCCAAAATTATTGATCCGAACACGGGTGTTTAAACTGATCATCGACAGCAACATTTGAAGACTTCGAAGTCGACGTACGAGGAAAGGCTATGCTGCGGCCGACGATATGAACCTTCTGGATCTTCTTATCACCTTTTTCTTTTTGAAGGGGGTGATACAAGAACTGAAAATCTACGGAAAGGCACACCTCGCCGATGTTCATTGCCGAGTATTCAAGGTAACCAATTGTCAAAGTTACAAATTTTCATTATTATTTATAGAATATAACTAATATATACCTACTGTTCATTTACAGCTTATCAAATTGAGAAAAAATAATTTAAAAAAAGGTTCGGATGAATAAATTCACGTTCTGCTGTCAGTTATATTTTCATTCAATCGACTTCATATAACTGCCTTCCCGCGGAACAGTGGAAAATGTTTGGAAAAGTTGAAATAATCAGTCAAAGCACTTTCGAAAACTTTCATCGAGCGCATTTCACTAACTGCGAACTCAGTTGAGAAAAAACTTTCAGATACAACTTTGCGGAGTGAAGGGCTTCATTAGAACTAATTAACTGCTTGGATGCGGACGATATTGTATCTGATGAACGTTTTGCTCGCGTACAAAGAGAAATTATTTTCGTTCGTGACGGTGGACAAACCAATTTGTTGGTGCGATTTTTGATCTACGATCGTGGGCAGAAATAAAGACAATTATAAATATAATTCTTCTCATTCGAATAACCTGAACTGTAAAAAAAACTAAATTTACATTAAAGGATATAAATTATATAAACTGGTTTTCAAAAAAAGTGAACTCGTTAAAGCTTCCATGTTTTTGTAGTTAATGTAATGAAGTATTGTGATTACCTGAAAAGTTGCATTTACAAAACTTGGCTTGTACCGGTAAGCTTACTGGCTGCACTTCCGCGTTTTCAATCTAATCCGTGCGTTTCTCTATTTTTGGGTCTTCTGGCTAATTTTTCAAATGTATGGAGGTTTTTCGAATTTTTTTCCAAATTTTATTATTAGTTAAACCTATTAGGTACTCAAGTATGGAGGCACTATGTGATCAGCGTACATCACTGGTTATATTTTAACTTTAAAAAAATCTATAAATGGACGAAATTGTTTCCCATTCGCCAATAACAAGATAATCAACTTATTTCTTCATTCAACCCGTTGAGTAGAAAACCTGTTGAAATTTCCGTGCCCTCTTGTTGGCACTTAATTCCTTCGTGAAAGGGGATTTCTTTCTTATTCGAGGAGCCTCTCATTTGTTCTTGACACGCTCGTTTAGCCTCTCTCCATCGAGGTGTGAAACAAAGTTTGCCGAGCAACATGAAAATTGAGGGTAGAAAAACTTATTCGGCACTTCAATACGCAGAGGGTGAATGCGGATGGGTGGTGTTTCAACGCGTTATTCAAACGCGGCCGAGATGAGTTGAAAGGTTGAAAGACAACAAAGAACCATCGGGTCGGCTGGCAACGAGTTTGAACTCCAGCTACTCTTGCGAGTAGAGAGGAGGCTTATGCCAGGGGCGACTTGCTAAAGGAAAAAGAGGTTTGATAATATATTAGGAGGTAGAGTACATGAGCTGTGTTCAATGAACGAGCTTTTCTCAGCCCCTTTCCGTAGGTAGTCTTTTCAAGTCGCTTTTCCTCGCTCGCCGTGGTCCTGGATTCTACCACAACGTGAGGCCTCTTTTTCCTCCGGTGAAAAATTTCTATTTCATAACCTGCTGAGAACCGAGGGGTGCATCAGCGGGGCTTCGCTAATTAAAACTAGCTCTTCCTCTTCAGTTTGAAAACCGAACCTTTGCAGTCCCATTGTGACTCCGGAACTATAAAGAAAATAACAAAAAAGAAAGTACAGTTTCACCAAAAGTGTTAACTCAGAAAGTGCCGTCGGTGGAGTTTGCGAAATTGTTTATTCATCCAGTCCCTCGAAACAGGTTTATCCTACTTACTCTTCGAACTCATTTTCCAGTTTTGACAGACCGTTTCAAAACTTTTCCGGTGCCTTGCGCTACCAAAACAAGTTGATAGTGATTCATGCATCACCCGCGTTCAGGAGGGAGCTTCGCTGTAATGCCGCGGACTCTGAAATTATGGAAGCTCGCTAGAAACAATGCTGTTATGGCGGTAAAGAGCCAGGTACAACTTTGTCGAGGGTTAATTGAACCGCTCTCGTATCCGCTGAACAAAAGGCAGGTCTGTGCTGGCGGATTCACGATTTTCGAGGCTCGACCGTGGATTTAATGGCTGAACAGGGCTAAACTAGTGTGAATCGTGATTTATATTGCACGATGAAGTGGCAGACGCTTCGCCAATTGGTCGAGTGAGGTACGATTTGAATGATGTACGTGTCTCTTAAACATGTGGAACCATCTATACTATAAACTTTCAACATTCATAATATACTTATTTGGAATCCATTTAGTAAGGCGAGTGAAAAGCAAGCGAATGAAGGGGACAACCTGTATAGTTACTGATTGCAGTGCGTTACTCTTTATCTGTGCTTGGGGGAACACTTTTCCTCACCAGCAGACAGACAATTCCTGCCCAAATTGTTTAGTGGCATTCGCCAAATGGGCAATATCCAAGTATTCTATAACTTGGCGATAAAACTAGGTGTTTCGATTGGTATGTGTCTGGTTTCGAGTCTGCGGAGACTGATGGAAAACTAGATCAAGTTTTAAGGTCGTCCGAAGTGGCGAACCATGGCTCAAGATGCTCGAGGCCTCCCAAGTTATGTGCTCCAGTTCCGTTTCGCGGTTCTCTGGACCTCGGCTGAGTTTCAAATGGTTTTACTTTCCCTAGCGTGAAAATAAATTGCCCGCTCAACGCTGGTTGGAGGCTAACCTAACCTCCAAACAAGACCTCAACTCGTGGAATTGGCCATCCCGTGCGTACGTACGGGCGAAATAGATTAAAGTCATTCTCAACGGGCGATTAAACATCTACCGCGACGTAGACATTAGAGTTCTTGGCTCATACAGTGTCCTACCGGTGACCATGGGCCTCAAGAAATCGATTTTGACGCCACACAGCTACTACTAGGTCACGTGATTTTCTCAGTTTTCCACCTAAACAAATCCGGAGGAACAGTGGAGAATTCGGATGGTTATAAATTACGTAAATAAAACTCTGGACAACAGCGCAAAAACATTATTTTGCCACACTTTTGGGTTAACCAAAACCCACATTTTGCGCAATCTATGGCTTCAAGAAACGCTTCCACGCACAAAACCAGTGGTGCATAGATCGTTCAGTACTTCTGTGTTCAAGTCGCTCACAGGTGGAACCAGTTATAAAATGAAGAAACCCATACTAAGGCCGTAACACGTTAGTACACTACAACTATTTTTGAAAAATGCGCACAAAAAATAGATTTTTTATAAAATTGAATAATTTTTTATCTCCAAAAATGAAAATAATATAAAATTCGCACTAGTGAGATAGTAAAAAAGCTCTTAACGTGGAAGTGCGGTGTGTTAGCCAATAGATGAAAAATCAAGTTTCATCTGCTCGTCATAACAAACACTTTAAGATCTCAAAAGTTGAAAAATAATTACTCATAATTATAGTCTGTGAGAATCGAAATAGAAAAAAACTTTGAATCGTTATATTTAAAATGCACAGTGTGTTATTTCAAATTCAGTGAAACCTGATTTGGCACATTCACTGGAAAAACATTCCCTGAAAATTTATTGGAGCTGCTAGAATTTATATTGGGATATGGTGATTTATTTTACTTTTTGACGATAGACAAACAAAAACATAGATACTTGTTCAGACAGTGATTCTGAGTGTAGTACTTAATACGAAAATGTCTTCCAATAGAACCTACCCCTTACTGAATTTGACTTTTTGACGCAGTAGCCGAACCTACAACGAAAAAGGATAATTGAAATTCATTTGTCATTCACGATGGTTATAATAAAAATACTCATATGTTACAATTTATTCTTCAAATCCAATAAATGCACTGTTCCTGGCATCCTTCCTCATTTCCATTTTGTATTCTTTCTCGTACGAAATGTTTCGAAGTCGGTGACTCGAAATTAAAAATTCTACGACCGCTGTCGTAATCAGAGGCCAAATGAAAGAATAACGATTCCGTTGATCCTCATCTTGGCAAAGGGAATATTTAACCGAGGGACGCGCGTTTCGCAAGGTAAACTCTCCGAATGTAAAATTAGGGACGGCTTTTTTGAAGACGAGGAGTATGGTCGTAGCTGTCAAACTGGAAAGTGGAACTCGCGGTTGCCCTGATGACGTTTCTGGAGTGGTGAACGCGAAATATTCAAGAGTTTCAACCAATTAAACGGGTGCAAACAGAATAGCGGCGAGTTAATGTAACAGTGCACGTATTCTTAGATGCCGTCCCGTAACAGGTTGAATTTTCAGACTCAAAGCTCGCTTCTTTGTTGAACTTGCCACAGTTGACATTACGTGCGATGCCTATTTACCTTTAGTAAATGCGTGTGTCACCGGTTCAATTAGTAGTGCTCGCAGCAGTTTTATAGCCAGACATAGAACCTTTCACCAGACTAAGGGTTCTCTTGGGAAATGTATGGCTGAGAGTTGATTTCTAAATCTCGTATTAAACCGTGCCAACAAAATCCGTCTGTTTCAGCTCATATTACATTTTTCCAGTCGTTGGCATTTTCAAGGATCCAATTTTATTTTATCGATTCCCCTTCCGAATGTTCTCATTCAACTGACGGCCAGTTTTGCCACCATCTGAGCATAGTTGACCCTCAGCCGGCGGTATTGGCCTCTCAGTGTGGAAAAAAAGCGAATATTCCTCCCGACGTAAAAAACCTAACCGGGCTTTCGAACTGAACGTCGGTCGCATTTTGGTTCCCAGTAAAAAGAGGCCACTCGCACCAGAAAAAGAGGGCGGAAGTGTTTGTTGTTCTGGTCGACCCTTAGACATGAACAGTGTCGATGTAGTTGTATTGGTATAACTGCGTTGAGGTGCTTCGAAAAAGAAATCGTCAATGGATACATTTTCAACGCGTTCAATTCTCTAGCCAGTTCCAGCGAGAGACGCGAAAATGGGAATTTTTTTCACCCCGCTACCTTTTTCGGTTTATTTTCGGTTCATTGTCGAGTCGGTGCGATATGGCTGAATTTGCAGCCGATTATCCTTTCGGTTTTGAATGAACCGCCGATTCTCGTGAGACCGGATGTCAGGCCAATATTCGATAGAGATCTGCCCCGAAAAATTGCATATTCGATTTATCGGTGTGCCATAAATAGGCGATGGAATATTATGCAAATATTGCTAGCCCAATAAAAAAAATTATTTTGTGGCTCATTTATAAGAAAGACACACTATCGACGGAAGTTTTTAGTCGTGTTACAACTTGAAATTTGCTAGGAAAGTGGAAGAAACATAACTACCCTGCAATGGTCCCAATGAACACTTTTCCTCGTTAGTAAACAAAGGGGAAAAATCACTGCACCACCATTTGCTGTTTTTTTTTTTTGTGTGTGTACTAAGTGAGTAGAAATTTGTTGGTAGAAAAGTTCTGAACCTGCAGTCTTGCAAGACTGGAATTCATTGTAGCAATGGCTTCACTTGCTTATTTGTTTGAAGTGATCTTTACTGCATAATAATGCTCCAGTTGACGAAGACTTTCCATCGAACGAATACTGTCTCGTCTTTTAAACATCTGCTCCATGTGTCGACTAATTTCATGCTAAGATGCTCAAGTTGTCATCAATAATAACGTCAACAGCATAAGACCTGTCACTTCTCGCCAGGAACGACGGAAAAAAGTATGTTTCGAGAGAAAGAACAAAAAACTATTCGAACCAAGCGAGAGACTCCTTGTAACTTTTACCTTATTAATGGCCGGCAGGGAGAGCCCGTTAGGGAGTCATAAATCATCAGCAATAACAGGACAGGAGGTGAGGAAGCTGTGCGGCAAGGAAGTCTGTAACTGTAAATGCACAACAGTGGGTAAGCGTAACTTACAGCTTACGTTTTATCAGCAGCTGTTCTTAAACTCTTTTCTCTGAAGAACTAGTCATCCGGAAGGCAACGTCTTCTCAATATCGCTGGTAATACTGGGTGTTTTTGAATCCTCTGTTTCAAATTAGGACACGAAAAAAATCTATTTTGTATTGCATTTTATTTAAACTGGTTGATTTTTTCAAGCAAGAAAAGAAAGGAAAGAAGGGTTAATAGATCGATTTTTCATAAACGCTTCTTTTCAAATTGATTAGGCTTTTAATTTATTTGCATTTAATCAAACCAAAACTGATTTAAATCCAGATTCAATTCGGGTAGCCGATTTCTCGGCGCCAGTCTGCGATATCCGCAGCCAACAATTCTATTCAGATTTGCTCGACTTTTATCGACTAAAATCGAAAAAATGTTTACCTGGTTTTTTTTTATAAAGAAAAGACATCGATCGATGTCAATCAATTTTCGATACTAACCTGAAGGGAAGACACATTCGCAGGCGGGCGTTATAGTCGACCGCTCATGGCAAATGTTGATTTGACCGATGGGGAAAATTGGTCGAGCGTGACGAAAACTGTAAGCCAAATCCGTCAACAATGTTGCCCCTACTCGATCCAATCATTTTTGACAGCTTTGCTTCGCCGTTATACGTATAAATTATATTGAACGTAGTTGATCCAACAATAAAGTCATTCGATTTTGATGCAAAAATAAGTGACTATTCGTGCTTCTGTTAAGCGCATTGAATAACCAATAATGATTACCTACTTTAAATATTATAATTTTGATTGAGAATAAGGCTGAACGTATGGAATAATCCATCCATTGATTTGGAATCATAGTGATACATTGAGAACTATTTTAACCTCAGAATTGACCGTAACAATCAAAACTAAAGTTGCTAATTTGACAATTTTTGGTTATTGAAACGTCCAATGTACTTCTTCTCTATCATCATAATAAGTTATATTAAAGTTGTGCGTTTCTCTACCTTATCTGCAGTTGAACAGAATTGGAGATTTTACACCAAAGTTCAGAAACGTACCTAACGTTGGTACATAATAATGCAAATTTTTGTTATTGAAACCCATTCTAATTGCAATGTTAATTTTGAAATTAAATCTTTTGTCAAAAATACTATTGCGCATGTACTATTTTTCTACCATCAATATTACAAAAAAAGATCTCAAAAAATTATTTTAGAAATACGGTCAAGTATACACGAAGTAGACAAGTAGACACGAAGAAACGTGTTCAAATAAGAAAATTCGATATTTTCTTATTTATTTTTAGGGCTGAAGTAAGTTGTAATGATAACATGGCTTCGTACACGCTATTAATAATATTTCAAATCCTCGAGCAATCGAATTTACGGCTCGTCAAAATACAATAACATTTTCGTACGCTCTGTTCATGGAACTGAAGCTTTTACCAACTTGATGTGTGTGTGAGACTTGACACAGAGATCGACGCAGACACACAAGCAGACATTATGATTCGATACCTTTCCGGAGTATGGAAAATTTCTCTGAACTCAATCCATCGCTAATTTGAGTTTAAGAGGAAATCTATACCTTTTCTTGTAAATATGGAAGGGAAAACGAGGAGTTATTAGATTCGTGGAAGCTGTCTTCAAAATGTACAACATTGTTAAATTTAGAGTTATTAAATTAGTACGATATTCGGTGATTTGGAACCAGTTTCTGTCGTAACGTTGAACTGCTTCGCTCATGAAAAATGGTGTAATGACGCGAAATGAACAATTATTTGGAATTGGGATAAACATTAGCGGAAGCACTAACTGTTATCGGATCATTTGTTTCTGGCGTTCTGATTGTTTCTGAACCTGTTATGTAGAAACTTCAGTACGATAATTGGTTTGATATTTGCTGGTTTTAACTGCTCCAGTGAGCCAATGGAGATCTAGAATTCTTCACTGATCAGCAATTGGTAGAAATTTAAAAAAATACGAAAGACGCTAATAATATACCTACAATAATATAACACTGTAAAAAATATTGAAATGGTCGCATTGGCCGTTTGTTCGGCTTAACTAATAGTCTGCAAGACGTCCGAAACGACCTTTCCTCGTCTCTATGATCAGATTAGAACGGACGCCGACGTAAGAGGGTAAAACTAGACAAGTGTTGATGACTATGGACGCCGTGAGCCTTCCGAGAAGACCGGAGGCCATCAGCTCAACTTGTGTTGCCCGCTAGGAACAGCAGGACGGGATTAAAGGTGTTAGCCGTCGCAGCCTGACAGACCAGAGACGACCCTTCGTATCCGAAGGCTCTTCCGTCCCTGCGGAGAGGTCAATTTCGGCGGCTCATCCTGGATTATGCAACGGAAACTCGTCCAGCCGGGTCGCCGTTAAACGCACGAGTCACCGAAAGGCAGGCGAAGATCACGCTGAAACTTTACCATTGACGTCGACTGTCTTTTGTTTGATGTATTGTGCGCGCTAGAAGTGGGCCGAGTCGAAAATGTTTTTTCGCCAGCACTCGCGGGCGGATCGGTTTAAAAATTCATCCGACCACTCCCACGTGAACCTTGCGAGTGGTGAGCATTCGAATGAAGTTTTAATATGCACAAGTCTCATTGTGATTTACGAACTTTTACCGCAGAATACTGATTATTCTACGAATTGGAGATGTTATATCGAAAGGGTTGGAAAATTGACGCAATGCAAACTGGTTGATTGGTTATGAACTATACGCATTGGTATGCAGCGCGCAATTCATTCCTTGATTGGTTGATCAATTGAGCGATAATTAGAACAGTTTCGATAACGTTCGTTCACAATAAAGTGGCGGGTTTTTTTTACGTAGGAATGTTCGTAATATAGTGAAGTGCGATTTCAATTAGGGAATCAATTCAATGGTTCAATTAGGGATGGTTAACTGGTTAAAAACAACATCGTAAGTAGTGGATAACGATTTTGTTCCCATCCTCATAATCATAATTCATCTCATAGAAAGTTTATTGAACTTTCGGAAGAAATGATCCCGGGCGAAATAAAGATCCGCAAGCGACGCTGTCTTATTTAAATTTTTATATTCCCGAGCGCTTTCTCCGTCGTTTTGTGCACATCGTATCCATCATTCAAACGGTTAATTAGGGAGGTTTTAATTTTATCGTTTTTTTTCCACGTTGGCCGCGGGGAGTATCGGTTACTTTTTAAAATCATAAGCCTCTAATAGAGACCGCAGTACAAGTAATATTCCCTGACGAGGCCGGTTACCGCGAAAATGCTCGAAAACTGAACGATCTCAACAGTCAACGTTAAGGATGAATGGCTGAATTGTATAAGGAGTTGGAACATTGTAAATTGTTCGATAACCATATTCATCGACTCGCGCGTTTTGAGATAATTTCATATTTGAGAGCCGGAGAAACCGATTCCTCGATAGACCTCCTACAAATTCAGATTGATTCAATGGCGTTCCACGTCAGAAACCGACATTATATCAAAGGTAAATCGGAAATTCCCGTAACCGATCGTAATTAGTTTCCTCCGAGTTTGACCCCTAATCCTTGGTCCCACTGGGAGGTGCTGTATGTTTGCATGGCCATGCCGTAAGTCAGAGGTCGCGAGGGCAGCAAAGGCTGATCAAAGTCCTCTTGGGGCGAACCTCCGACCATCCTCCGCCGGATCAAGCCATTCGATACTACTGCGGTCGTATATCTTCTTTGAAACGACAAACAGACAGAGCTAATGAAGTGGGAGATTTTGCGGCCGAATTTTAGCGAAAATGTTTTATTCGAGAAGAGGAGAGAAATTCAGTGATTGTGATAGGGTTCCGTTTCTACGTGACTTGAGGCCGGTAAAGAATCGAATTCGGCTTACAAATCTTAAGACATTAAAGCTACACCGTGAGACATTAAATACTGCTCAGTAACAAATAAGAAAAACGAGAGTTATGAATCCATTGAATTGATATACAAACAAACCTTGGGCGTCATTCAGACAATTATGAGGGAATGCAAAATCTTTTTGAAATAGCTTTCCATTCTTAATGAAAAATGCTGCAAATTATTGTATACCTACTTACTTAGTGGTTTATCATTCCTTTACTTCAATTACGATTAAATATGACTATACACTTGTATAGAAACAAACATTTATGAACGTTTTTACCTGACGATATATTGGTAATAAAATCAACTCTCCTTAGCAATTTTTGCTGTAATAAATTTTTAAATATTTTTTATTGAATACTTACTTCAAACTCAAACTACTAATCTAGGGCTACAGCTGAAGTATCTGATTAGAATACCAATGGATGCAGAACGGTTTTTTAGCTCCTCAAAATATTGATTGCCGATTTTTTAAAATTCTACAAAAAAGCTGAGACAACTTTAGCACTACTAAAGCTATAAATCCTGTTATGATCTCATTCGATTCAGCTTCAAAAATCTATAGAAAGAGATATGAAACTCGCCTATGTTACGAAAACACATGAAATTGCGAATTTTCCGTGAATACGAAAAATCCGCTCTCCTAGAAATATTTAATAAATTATATAGCTTATAATAGGACTCACCAAACCAAACCATACATTGGTAATTATAAGGGCATACTTCGTACTGAAATAGTTTCTTCGGCTCAGAATATCAATTAGTCCTCGTTTACGGTTCAGCGAAATCAAACTAGATGATGGCCAATTTGGTTCGACAGGGTCTGCAACGCCGAAATCAATTCGAACCGAGCTACCTAGTTAGCAGTAGTAAATTGTAGAGGGCCGGGATCGAAAAGCAGTGGAGCATTTTGAGTGGGTCCAGTCTGAAGGCCCTTGCGTTTCAATTTCGCTCCAATTCACTCCTAAGTGACATGGAATTGCCAGGTATTTGCAAGTCAAAAGTTAGCTGCACCGTTGGAAGAGAAGGCCTCCTCTTCTGTTGGAAATCTTGCGAGAGAAGTGTGGCCGACTGGTGAACAAAGAGAGCTATAATTCTAAGGGACCGTAGGGTGAACTGTAGGAAAGGAAAATGAAGAGGATTTTCACGAAGGATGAACTACACTTAGTGGAATTCCGTTTCATTCGCGACTGCAAAATGAGATTCACCGCCTTTGAGTGACTTCCGAGGAAAGATGCGCTAAATTGGAATCCTCTCTCGGATTAAACGGGGTATTAATATTGTACATTATGCTTGTACATATAGGCAAAGCAGGGAATAATTTATTGTCCGACGAAAAAGGTTATCAATATTTAAGGTATGCTCGTTTTTTGGATTCTAATTCCCTGTCATATTTTTAGAGATCCAAATTTTAATTATGAGTTGGAAATAAATCGAACTGTTAAACCCGTACAATGAATAACCGAAATAACTCATGAAACCCAAAATGCTCCGCACTGTGTCACCTAATTGCGCCAAATGATGAGTTGGACAGTCGAATTGGGACGTTCTATATGCGAAATTGGTTCTCTAATTCGATCGCGCGTTCAGCGCGGATTTACCGATTATTGAGTCGCCAGTTGAAAGCGGATTCGTGGAATATTATGCGAAGGATGAGGTCGTTGTATGATTTACATAAGCCACGCTGAGTTAACAGTGTATCAACCCGGATCTCGACACTGCCCGGGAGCGTAATTACGTTTACCCGACAATTAGTTGGAAGGTACGTTGAGCCATGTGTTATGCACTCACGCTCCAGCTACGTATATCGATTTTGGCATGCGGTACTGCTCGAAGTACACAAAAGCATCAAAGTCACCATCGAAAACAAATATGGGCTCTGGTCGGCCATTGAGTAAGAGGGGAGGAGGAGATGGCGAAAGAATTGTTGAATTATGGAAGAGGAATTATCGTATTATTCTAATACAGGAGTTTTTAATTGTATTTATTTATTTTTTTTTTAATTACAATTTTTGACTGGATTTTATTAAAAATTAGTGCAATTGCAAATTCAACCGTTATTCGATTTCACCTTAGGCTTATGGGATTAGCGTGTGTGATCGAAAGTAGATAATGTCTCAGTATAGTAACTCGATATTCTAGAAACTACGTGAATATGAAAATCAAACAAAATAAACCGAAAATCATACTTATTAAATCAGTTTTCACAGAACATAATATAACGAAATTCACCTCTTGCTGAAAAAAAGATTTACTATACGCAGCGAAAAACACTTGAATACTATTGTCCAGAAATATTGTGTGCGTATGGAACTCTTGAGATTCTCTTTGAATACCGAATTCGAGCTCCAAGACGATCACAATGCTTCCATTTACAACGTAACCGTGGAAAAAAACGAAGAAAGTAAAGACCGGCTGGCATGATGGAGCTGTAGCAGGGAGAGAAAATATATCCGATACAACTGATAGGGAAAGAGGGAGAATTTTCGGAAGTGCGCTCAAATGGAAAATGATAGCCCGTTTTGATAAATGTTCCCAGGGGAATGAGATGGCCACCTCCACTAGGAAGTTTCCTTGTTGGTACGGCGGTTTGCAGTGGTAGTGACTTCAGGCTCCAGTGATAAGCTAACACATAGGATCTTATTCGGAGCTAGCAGATCGCAAGCCCACAGGGTGGCTCCTCCTCCTTGTTTCGATGACGTTGTGCTGTGGAACGGCGCTCTGCTTTTCAACGCTGTGATGGATGGGAGCCACTTCCCCGGTTTTTCACGGTGCCCGGGCGCGAAAAAGGATGCCGCCAGCAGAGTCCTCGGGGAATTTGAGGTGAAGTTATGGCACGGTTCGTCCGCTTCGGAATAAAGATAGGTTTGTTTATTATGAAAGGTTGATAGGAGAAGTTTCTAAAACGCCTGAAGCATTTCACCGACTGAAATTCATCGAATGAAATTGTCTCACAAATCTCGGAAAACTGACAAATCGTCAAATGCGTCGTCACGTTCGTTTTGAAACTTCCGCCGCCACAATTAGCGCTTTCCTTTTAGACGATTTGAATTTCTCATTCTGCTACTCTATCTCTCAATAGAAGAAGTAGCGGTCTCGGCAAATCTACCACGGGATGACCTTCCTTAATTAAATCCGATTCTCTACAATAATTCACCGCTGTCGACTGAAGCGAGCCTAACTATCACTCGTTCGAATGGCGAGTATTCAGCCGAAGACCTGACCGTCTCTCGTGTCGGATGCTGAAGAGAAGAGCAATGTTCGTCTAATTAATCTAATTGAACGGGCTCAGAAGCTTCTCGGAACAGTTCCTAAATCCCTGCAGTCAAAACTTGCCAGTTTGCAACATTCTTGTGGTCATCCGTCTAACTTTTTGCCCGTGGAACGTGATTGTTTGGGCCGGGGAATACTCTCTCTTTTGAATTAGCGAGTTTTCAGTCGAGAGCGATTCGAGGCCATGATGAATACCTAATTAACACGCTTTTATGGACGAGGGTTCCACTTCAAAGTTTTGAACATAGCAAATGTAACGTTACCAAAAACATTAGTCGTGATGTGCAGATTAAACTGGAACAGTTTAACTTCGGTGGCCCTTAAACCGGAGAATCCCATGGAAAAACGATGTATAGCATTCGGTTCGAAGCGAAGTGCTTAGTTCGAGCTAAGCTGGAAACATTTTCTGCTTGATCAACATCAGGGCGGGCGAATAGATTCTTTCTGGCATTATAATTAATTTTTTTTATGAACGCGTATGTTTTATGAGTTAATTAACGAAAATTTTCCCGAAAGGTTATATTGGTCATTTATATTGAATATTTTTTTCTCTCCAAAAGTGAGGAGTTCCAAGTGAGTTTCAATATGGTGACTGAAATTGTGGCCACGTTTCCCTTCGGTTTCCAAAAATAATGGTCGACATTGGGTGAAAATTATGTGCCAGGTGACAAGAATAAAATTCATAATTGTCAAATCCCCAGCGCAAATAGAGCAGTTGCAAAACTAGAGAGACTGAATGTGTGAGCTATTGAACCGTTTAAAATTCAACATTCTAGTAACCCCACGTTTTGAACCGATATGATGGCTTATCGTTCCACCTTCAACTAATTGAACCTCATTAACGGCGGAAAAAGCTCGTTCAACGTCTTTCAAATCTAAAAAATAGGTCCACGTTATTAAAAAAATTCGTGACACAGGCCGAACTGTTAAATACAGCCAAAATCGTTCTGTTCAGTCAATGTCAATCTCGAAACCGTCGGTTTTTCATTCAGCCTTTCTCGAAGCCCTCATTTTAATTACTCTTCGGCATGCCAACCGCTCATTAACTATTTTCCGCTTCCAAATGGGTCGAGAGGCCCCCTAGCGTTCCTATTCTTCAGTCGGCTTGATTATCCCGAAAGCCGTCGTTTTATTCGTTTTGCCGGGGGATGCTAGGTCACAAATACGATGAATCGATGAGGTGATTCGAGCCTGGGTAATTATCTAGAGTTAGCGAAGTCCGTGCCAACGCCAATATTGATCGGCCACTTTGCGTCTTTCCAAACCCGCAAAGCTTGAGCGAACTGACGTCTCAAGTGCTTTTTTTCCGGGTTGCTTTTGATTTTCGTAACCGCTTATTTCCTTCCAATGAGAGGTTTAAGTGGTGTTGTAAATGAAGGGCCAGTGAACGTCGTACAATAATAGTGGACAATAATACGCTCGAATGCCAAGTAAAATTGCGAAGGAGACAATTGTAATTGACAAGCTGTCAGTTAGGCGATACAGAGGAAACGGAAGGCAATTTCAGTATCAGTTCAAAATTAGTGTGTATATATCATGTAATGTAAAAATATCAAATTCTGTGGGTGATTTTTAAAAATATATTTTAATTGATTTTTAATTAGATTAAATACACACATACATACACATACACACACATACATAAATATAAATTTCATTATTATTTTTTTTTGTTACGTATTTTCCGAGCTTTGCTACATTTACTTGTCCTTGTTAAATAGAAAATTTCAGTTTAAAAAATGCTGGTCTCTAACTTAGAAAGAATTCTTTCCGGGTTCGAAAAACGCTCGATAAGACTAATTCCTTTGAAACCTAAGCTGTGGCCAAATCTAGTGAAGTCTAATAAAAAGGGAGTTAGCGATAGCCGAGGATTAAAAGGTGGAGGATTTCGCAAGGGGAAAACAATAATCAATGGGTCGCTATTTAAGCAGCGACTAACAGAAAGGACAAAGAAGTAATTAAGATTTTAGAAAAGGAACCAACGCCTTGCAACGGCGGCTGGGAAATGACAGTTGTACAATGAGACGCCTCAATGGACATCCGCAGCGGGAGATAATACTTTCTGTTATTCGAGATTCCTCTCCGGAATATTCTCTTTTCCAAAAAGAACCTCCTACTCCTAATTCAGCTCACCATCGTATTAAATCCTCGATATTCAACGACAATGTTTTTTTCCTGGTACCTTTATTCGAAAATAATGGAGGACGAAAAACGGTATACACAAATGAAAAAGCGTTCGAACTGCGCGGGAGGATAATCAAAGAAGAAACTTAGTTCTCTGCAGGGAATTTTGATAACTTGCCCCATTTTTCTTTCATTAAAGCCTAAATATTCGGGATGAACTATGCTAAGGAGTTTTTAGGCATTCCTTCCCTGCAAAATTATGGTAATATACTTATCAACTCATCGCCATGCTTTCCTCTTCGTTTTGTACTCGTTGAATGACTCAGCAGAGCTGACGGACTCCTCCGTGTTTCCCCAGATGAACGCATGACGCGCGACGTAGGCCTGTAAATCCAATTTAGTAAAACTGTATTCCCTTCGAAGAAAACACTTGACCTAGAAACAAGAGAATGCTACTGTGCTCTGAGCACATCAAAGCTTAAGTTATAGTTGTATTCTGAAATTCTCTTTCCCTGCAGTCTACGTCTCATATCCGCAGTTGATGAACTCGACGATTTTATGCCCTCGTCCGCTCAATTTATTGGCTGTATATTTTCTTTTCTTTTTATTGGACAACGTGAAAACGGCAAAGTCGATTCACTTTGTTCTTTGCTATTCCTACTCTTCCGCTTCCGTAAGGCGGAACTTTTTTCTCCCGGTTTCCTTTCGATTTCACCCCTTTTCCGGCCGTAATTCTGATCACTGTTTATCTTTTTTCGTCCGCTCCGTCTTCCACTTCTTATCGCTCTCCGATTCGTTTCCTACGTTTTCGAAATGAAACGCGAATGAACGGATGTTTTATTACTGGCAATTCCGCCCTCGAGATCCGTGTCGCACGGGTTCCAATTTACCGTTTGCCAGCGTAAAACCGAAAGATCGGCGTTACTTTTACAGTTGCAAGAAACAACAGGTCTGTCACTGATAAGGGTTGTAGGAATCGCTTTCGATTCTCGAACAAGGCCTTCATCAAGCGATAAACCTAACGTCACGACTGAACAGTTGCACGGAAAAATTTTATCAAAAGGGAGTTTCGTTTGAAATAAAAACTATAATAAAAGACGAAATGGAGTGGGTGACCTCGTTGGCCATAAACTCGAATGTAATGTGGCGAATATATTTTTTTCATTCATTGTTAGGTACTGGAAAACCGAATGTTTTTTACAGAAAATTTCAAATTTCAAATGGTTATTTTGACGTGTATCAAACAATTTCTCTGATTTAATATTTCCACTACCGCCTGAAGCAAATCATCATTTACTGTAGCGATTTTTTTTTTCTCGTTTTTATGTCGATGTTTTGTTCACGTTGTATTGACGTATATTATTTTTCCACACAGGACGATGGCAAATTGGAAGACGAATTTATGAAACTGAACGATATTTTTTCCGAAGTAAGGACAATTACACAAGCATCACGGCTTCTGTTTCTTATTTCTTCGCTTCGAAAATTTAACAAACTAACTCGAACTGCATTGGGCTAACTTTATAACTTTTCTTTTTCACTTATTTAACATAGTAATTAATTTAATAAATGTAAAAATTGCTCATAAAATCTCACAATAGCGAATATACTGTATTATAGCCAGTATAATCATTAAATCTTTTAATAACAATACCCTCCTCATTCTGATTACAAATTTTTCTCGATTTTGGATTGTTGAGTGTGAGACTGGAGTACGACGACCATTTGGTAACAAAAATGGGAAGAAAAGAACACGAATTCAAACATATGAAATTTAGTATAAGGAGCCGTAATTTTCGGTTTCCGATCCTGGTCGATTTTTTTTCTTTTTCATAAAAGACCTATTTATTCAAATTTTCCAGATACCCCCGAGTATAGTGGAAGTCAGCTTTTCGAAGTGACCTCTTATAAAATGTTGATCATGGTCACTGGAACAAACCACGGAATGAAACTAACTCTACTTGGTTTTCAAGGCTCTTTGAAAACCCTCCTCGTCTTTGGTCCCTATTTCATTCTTTGCTTTCCGCTAACGAGGTCTCCATTCAGTCGGACCAACCGGTGCAGACTGTGATAAAAACCATAGTAATTGTGCTCTTAACCACCTTCAGAGGCCCAGAACTGAAAGTACCCCCGCCGTTTCAAAGGACTCAGTTTCAATTCCGGAGTGACGACGAGGTTTTCTCACCGGAGGGGAAAAATTCTCATCAAGTTTCGGAAGCCAGAATGCCCAGCGCTGGCCGTTTGAGAATAAAGTTAATTGTAAACAAATTTATTCACCTCGCGAAAATTATACGGTCTTCGCGATAATTTGGCGGAGGGGCGGACTTGCGTGGAATACTTGTTACCGCGTCTGAGTATTCAGTTCAACCTGTTCCCTTTTAACTGCTGTGTTCAGTGAGTGGCAAAATAGAAAAGTATGGGTTGAACGAGGGTTTATGGAAAGTTCTCTATATAAATTTTAACCCCTGAAACTCGGTAGGTCGATTTACAAGATTATTTTAAAGATTTACAAGGTTACTCTATTACTCCAATTACAGTATATCGATGCCACTTCAGCTTGAAAAACTTGCTCTTTTCAATACAAACATTATCGCAGGAATTTGAAAGTTTAGTGGATGCAGTGTCTGATCAAATGAACCACTTGTTTTCTACTTTTAACCTCCTTTTTCATAATTTCATAATTTCATTTCATAATTAAAAAATAGATTTTTGGCTCTGGATTGACAGAAAAAGCTTTTTAAAATAAGAAGCGTCCAAATCTTGGATTGGTTGCAGAATAAATTGAAATATGTCGTGTACAATGATCGAAACGATAAATTTCTTCCTAAAATAGAATATTTTTTACATTCTCACGTTAGTCAAAAATACTGCAAACAAAATTCTACCTTGTCATCCAATTTCATGTGTTTGCATTTGTTAGCTACCGCGTTTTAAAAATTCTAACCTGTTCCTTGCGTTAAGCCTGGGTAAATTTAGATTACGCCAATAAATTGATTTTCGCGTTATTTGTCACCAATCGCAGCTCTTTTATTCGTCGATTTTCTTTCCATTAAGAACGACAAGTTTTTGTAAATCAAAGTCCTATTGTTACGTGTATGAGTGCCGTTAGACACCGATGATATAATCTGATACGGTGTACGTTTTCCCCCCAACCACGCGAACACGAATTACTGTTTGCTTTGATGGCCTCGAGATTATCTATCGCTGATATATGATCTATCGAAGCACGTGATTTACCAATTCCATCGGGAGAAAATGTCATAAAATAATACCTCATGGAGTTAATTCGGTGAATTATTATTCGTTGGCGAGTTCTATCGCGCGAAATCAGGTGCAAACAATGTAGCACATTCGAATTATTCTGTCCCTCTATTTCGGCGATGAACTAGCTCGCTTCGCGGAAGGCGGGAATTGTACATTGATTGATTGGCCAAGTTGCTGGAATCGTATGAATACTAGTTATATTAATTGCCGAATTATCAAAACCTGGGAATAGTAAATATATGATACTATGGATGTTTATGCGTGATTGAATTGACATTCTCTTCAACGTAATTGAATAGAAATTCAATAGCGAAATGCACGACGGAACTTTCCATATTTATCGAGAAAAGGCAACTAATGATCCACGTATAGTCAAAAGTTTCAATTTTGGTTAAATTTGGTCAGACAATCCGTACCAGTTTCATCTGGTTTTACTTCAATTTTACCGTCATAAACAGATGAAAGAAATTTCTCCCAAAGAAAAGGAAACTTATTTGATCTTTTATCCCTCCATATATTTGGTAATTTGAAACGATGGTTTTTCATTGGTACTATCGACAGTTAAAGTTACGGATATGAATGAAGCTAATGAATCGGAAAACGGTTCAGATATTCCGATTTTGTATCGGAATGAGATACAAGATGAGAATCAAGAAAATTTGATAATGATTTGACGTAGCTATTATATATATGGGTGGAGTAATAAAGCGAATTGCGTTCGTGGCTCTCTATGTTAAATCTTAGACGCTCTGGTTTAAGAATCTCGTTTGATCCAGGTCGTTATTTTTTAGCCAACATGAAAGGATTGTTCTGGATTTTTTCTTTCGCGAGATAAGATAGTCCTCGATGAAAACAAGGAGAGACGGTGGTCAGCTATGCCAACAATCTACCTTACTTGACTGTTTCGCCTTGATGTTACCTTTAAACCTGCTAACGAAGCCACTTCTAACCCTGGCATTTCCAACGTTTAATGACGGGCGACCAGACAATTAAACACAAGAGCTAGGCGCTGGATAGGGAAGATAGGGAGGAAAAGTGGCAATTTCGAGATGAAAAGTACAAAACGAGGAGTAAAAACGGAACTGTGCGTCGTTGACTTTGTATTCTCAATTTTACGATGCAGCGAACGTGTAATGGAACTTTTTTTCTGTTTACAGGACGAGATTTCATCGAGCTTTTTATTAACCTGCAAGCTAGTATAAATGTAGATAGAAGATGACGTTGAAATGACTAATCTATACTAACTTCCTTATCAAGTGAGTCAAATAGATATGGATAATATATAATATAACTCGTGGAAGTCATGAAGAGAATATAGAACATAATATGGAAGTAGAAATAGAACGTAGGAAAATGTAAATAGAGAATTTATTTATTTATTTGCGTGAGAACGAGCCACCGCTGCAATTACGAAAAAGAGAATACTTTACTGGCCTAGTTATGGCTTATGATCGATTAATATTGGATTCAAATTAAAATTAGGTTCGCAGTTGGAAAACTGGACGAAAAATGGTCACTCACAACAGAACTGAGTTTAATCATCGCTCACGACGTTGTTAGGTGGCTTGAAACATCGCAGATTTGATGGAGCCGATAGAGAGAATACCTAGATGTGAATAGATAAAAAATAAAATAAATTTGAATAATAGAAATTGTTGTATAATTTAAATTACAGGCAAAATATTAACACATTAAAATTTAGCTAAAAATCAATATACATTTGGAAATTTACCAGTGAATATAAGTCGTGTTTGACAAATAGGAATGTCTCAAATCTTCCGTCAGTCATGCGGTAATTTTTCATACGATAGTTTCTAATAGTTCTGCTTTAATGAAAAAAACCCCGTCGGAGATGCAGCGTTTTGATATTTTTTTCTTATATTTACGTCTCGATGAACATTTTCTATTACAGCCGGCAAACGTCGCCGTGCGCAAATATTTGTTCAGGGGGGAAAATTTGAACTTGGTCGTATTTTTCTGGCGGTTTTCATTTTTTATCCTTCTTTGTAGCAATAAGAACATTCCATTACGAGGCGGTTTCGAGGAAAATAAATGGTGCTTGAAAGGCCATGCTCGAAAATAAAAAATTCTGAAGAAAGAGGGCGAAAAAATTTATTGAACTGCGACACGTTTGTATTCGACTGTTCGATTCTGTACGACTGAATTTTTCTCCATATCTAATAACGAGCGATTCGATCATATCATGTGAAAAATTAACGATTAACAATTATTCTGCCAGGTATAGATGTTTCTCCAAACATTATCAATTCTACGTAGCTCTTCATTGTGTTACGGCAATTGTACACGAGACCGTCTGCGTTATTCTCGTGCATAATTCGACTCTTGCTTGTTAAATAAGGGTCCATTATCCGTGTCTCTGGAATTATTAAGCGATTGCGATACACCTATCTGTTTACAACATTGCCTGCGGTGCTGCTTTCTGGTAAATTCGCTGCGCAAGATACAGGAGCGTAGGAAGGGATCGTGAAATATTCAGAACGAACTGATTGAGATCGGTAATGTGGTTTACTCGGAGCCAGAATACTATCTCGACGTATTTTTCCGATTAGAATACTATACCTGTTTGTCGGTGGGAATTCCCCGGGGAAAATTCCTCTTCCCGCAGCATTTCGCGCATTCTTAACTTTGGAATGGCGAAATGGCAACTTCAACGAGCATATTTTCGACCCTCATTCTCAATTATTGATGTTGTTACTTCCATAAGTATAATTATAATATGTAGAATACTGTTTTATGCTAACTATATTAAATCACCTGGATTTTGTGCTCAACTTTCATTGGAACTGTTCTGATCAAGAGTTCTTAAGATCATAGTGTACACCGTTTCCCCTGTACAACGATGAACATCCTAAATCTGTAGTATATCAAAAGTATTATCTTTCAAGCATTGTTTTACAACCTGCAGGATAACGCGAGCGACGAACTGCATTATGTCGCTATCGATTATCTGTCAACTACTACAATACACTCGACCTGTTTCAAGCGCCCGTGCTAGAAAAATGTCGGATGAAACTTAATAAAATGTAAATTAGTCAGTTTTCCCTTCCTTTTATTGGCCGAAAAAATATAAATATCGCGCATGACAGTTTAATTTCTCGACTGGAGGAGGGAAAAAACGAGTTTATAATTAAATGTCTCGTCGCTTACGCTCAACTGATTTTATCCTTTTTCAGACTGAAACCGAGGGAAGCGGAGATACGGAATGGAACTCGCCTC
Organism: Tupiocoris notatus; assembly: GCA_037159825.1. Taxonomy (NCBI): domain Eukaryota; kingdom Metazoa; phylum Arthropoda; class Insecta; order Hemiptera; family Miridae; genus Tupiocoris; species Tupiocoris notatus. The sequence continues at coordinate 61,199 of JASJUZ010000198.1, read as the reverse complement.
CACAACAGCCACCAATGAAACGTAAGTTTTTTTCATTACTGTCTGCAAACGTAATGTCAGGCAATTCTTGGTAATATTTTTACCAAGAGATGTGTGGAAATCTGGATGATTCGAACGTCAACGAAAATAATTTTCCACATCAGTCGGAGTTCACTCGAAAAAAACATTCTCTACATATTTTCCAGCATTCTCAAGTACTATTCTGAATTATCGCGGAACATTTTGTATTCTCTGAAATATAGTTCGACCGAATGACCGAGTTTCAGTCACTTCAAAGATCGCCGGTCAAACGGCCAATAATAACCGAACTGCCGGTCTCCTTCATTGCCGATATCATGTTGTAGACCTGAGTTCTACATTATTAATCCACTCAAATCAATAGTGGCCATCGGAAACCGTACAGCACTTTACCTTTCCTACAATTTTCAAACGGACATGTCCCAAAGCATCCTCCAACCTTCAAACGTGGATTATCCCATTTTTAATCGTGGGGCGTTCAATTTCGTAATAAAAATTTAAATAAAAAAAATACTTAAAATTAAACCAGTTCGGTGAATTAATCACACAGTGCTTCTATGTTTGAGTCGGTAACAGCATAACCAATTATAATATCAAGAACTCCCATACTATGGCTGTAACGTTAGTACTCTGCAAATAATGGGAAACAAGGTAGGAACCCAAAAATACAAAAACGTGCGAGTTAGGTTAATGATACGGAAGTGCACCATTTTATAAAATAGTGTAGATAGTGGGCAGAGCGCCCAAAGAGCAGGCGCGCGAACCGTTGAAGTAGCGCAGACAGAGGTTTTAATTCAAATAGCACCTACACTGAGGCCGATCCTTCTTATTTACGAATATGTAGGTCATGATATTTTATCCGCTTGGTAAGCGTTGTTAAATTGGATGAATGATGACCAACAGACGAAATAATGTCCTCCGTTCTGTGGAGGTGGAATAATTGAAAACGAATCCACCTTTATTCCCAACTATTCGTTTCGGTTGTGTAGTCTTTCATGTCAAATCTGTTCAATTCGAAATGGGAACTCATAATTATAATATATCTTATTGATCGATATCAATTCAGCATCTACAATTCATAATTTTCGTATTTATTTCATTATTTCTTGACGATAGTGTTACTGACGATAAAAAGCTACATGAAATCAAGCGTGATTCGCCGCTGCTAACTATCATGCCTAGACCTTGAGCGTTCAAACAATTATATTGATTTTTGCAGTCCATAAACTTTCTGAATATAAACCCAATTTTGTCAAATGCGGAAGTACAGTAAGTGAACCTAGTAATGAAAATCAGGCGTCAATCAATCACTATTTACAAACATTTTAAGACCAAAAGCGTCAAATATATTACATTTTGCAGCCTGAAAAAATCGAAAAGGTGTAAAAACCGCATGAGTCGGAAGTACGGTGTGAAATCCAAACGATAAAAGACAATTATTGTAAAGTCGGGTCAATTTTATAAAAACACATCACTTCATTACATTTACTACATAAACATGGAAGTAAAATTTGTAATCTGTAACGGGACCAAAATAGCAGTATGTGAATCGTATTTTGTAGTCGTCCTCAATCTAGGGAACGACAGAATGAAAATAATACTTATCGACAATAATGGGACAATAATCCGAAATAGGTGGTAACAATTATTCATAATAATCAAATACATTTCGATAGTCAAATATTCGCCGTTAAATAATTGTTAATAATCGCCAAGAAGTCAATACCGCGAGTGAATGATTAACTAGGTTACAAGCTTCGCAGAATAAAACCTCGCGGACGAGCAGGTAGGAAATTTTCAATTAATATCAGCCAACATGGGAAAGCTTTCAGGGGAAAGGTCTTCGCATCTGCTAGCCACTCAGCCGGCGAAGGACATAAAAGTAATTTCAACGTCAACACCGAATATTCACATCTTGTCGAAGAGAGCGAATGGGGAATTGATCGTTGAAAAACACCAACTGCTTTCACGCCATCTATTTGAATTTTTCTGGCTGCTCCCGTTCAGAGCAAGCCTGAAGCAATACGAAGAAACCAGGCATCAAACGCAAAAATGTATTCTTAAAAAAAAAAAAAATAAATAAATAAAAATAAAAAACACACAACTATTTTGAATAAAAAAAGGAGAAATCAAAATCGAGGACTAAGGGAAATTTCTATTTAACGCCCAACGGTTTTACTTACCAAAAATCCGTTTCAACTTTACTCTCATCATCTTTCAACCAATATCTCCGCAGTGTCTTTTCATATAGAAGAATTTTTTCCGTTTCCAATGTTCACGACGATGTTGTTCAAGTACGTGCTGGAAAAATAAGCACGCGAAGTTAGCGGAAATTTTTTACTGTTCACAGTGCCGCTGGATCACTCTCCATCTCTGATCACGAACGGAATGCTGCGCGGAGAAAAAGGCGAAAAAGGCGACCGGGTAAGTTATTAACCACCTTCCATAGAGCAGCAAATTTATTCCGGCGCACTTTGACAACAGTTGAAGAAATCGCATTTTCAAAATAACTTCATTCGACTTTCGCCGTTTTGCTTTTATTGGGAAACTTTTGCCTCGGGTTCAATTTTCAGGGGGCCAAATTTTTTTTGTAAAGGAACCATTTCTTCCTAATAGCTTCAAGTATTTCTGAGTCTTGAGAAGAAGTGTATGGATTGAAGGATCGTTTTAACTCGTCTCATGACAGGCAGAAGCGAAGAGAAAAGTAATACCTTAGACGTCTTTGGTGGCTAAGCTTGTAAGAAATTGGGGATCATGTTCTGCGGAAGCCGCACATACAGCTCACTGACGTGGGATGAAACCATTGAAATCTTCTTTCGATTGAGATTTTTCATTATGTAAACACGCACGAGGCAGACTCGATTGCAAATTCAAATGCTAATCTTGAGTTATATAGAGTTCGCGCACAATTTATTTGCATAATGTGCTCGCAAGAAAGAGAGAAGTAGAATGATTTCCCACTCAATCTATCCGCCAAAATCATTGATTTCCCCATCCTCGTTTCTGCTCTTGTACCTTTTTCCTTTTTGTTATTTTTTGAATAATTTTTTACTTTATCTGTCATATTGTTTTTTCCTCGTGTTTGTATTTGATTACGACCAATGTTTTGTGAAGAGGGACAGTTCAACGTTATTTTGCTACACAATACATCAATCGATTTCATATTATTATTATTATTTTTTTTTTTTTTTTTGCCGTAGGGTCCACCAGGTGAAACAATTCGAGGTCCTCCGGGGCCACCAGGGCCTCCCGGTCCCCCTTTTTCCGGCACGATAACCAATGACTATGGCTCCGGCGATGGCTCAGTAAGCAACACCATTCGATAATATTAGTTTACTACAATCATATTCGAAATATTCAAGATTCATAAATTAATTTTTATTCAACAGGCCAGTTTATTTATTTTCTAAAGCCACAAAAAAATATTTTTTAGTTTGAAAACCAGGAAACAAACAACTTCAAAAAGAAAAGTTAAATGATGAATTTTTACATTGTTAAGAAAGTATGTATCGAGCGCTAAAGTTTATTATTGAAAAGTGAGACCACAATAGTTATGAATAATAATTTATAATGTTGTTTGTATTCTACATTATTTGGTGTTTGATGGCTAATATAGGATCGTTCTCTGTTCCAGTACAAACCAGGGATCAAAAACGTAAGATAAATTCTCTGATTCATCGACTCTAAGTTGCTTTCTATTGGCAATGATTTGACATTTATCTATACTAGGTTATAAATAAACAAGAACGTATATCCTTTCTACCAAGGAGAAACCATACTTCAAGATTTACTGGTCTAGAATAAATATATTTTCACATTTAAATCTCAATTCATCAACGCGCGAAAACGCTGATTGACGCCGTTGAAATTATTATCTCATTGAAGAAAAAATGCATTATCTCTTGTTGAACAGATCGGCTCATTCGACTACGGAGGAAGCTACGGCGTTCCAGGGCCAGCCGGACCACCAGGGCAATGTGTCTGCAACATGACCAGGCTTCTCGAAGGTTTTCTTATGCCAAAAATGATCCAAGGACCACCAGGCACGCCAGGCATCAATGGCCATGCAGGAGCACCAGGCCCGGCTGTGAGTAACAGTCTACAGTAACAGTAATTACAGTCTGAAATAAACTTCAAAAATTAAAATTATCTTCATAATTTCCTTATTGTAATTAACGTATTGGTCGCATGTCGCAAAAGACGAACCGTTCAACTGATGGATTTCTTCTCATTCCCGACGAATCACCTTGCAAATTTCAACCTCGATATTCGGATTGAGTTAGCAACTTTAGGAGCACACCAATTCCAACTTTACAGCATCGGAAACCGTCTTATTGGTGCACATAAATTTCAACCCTGTCCGAAAGTAATTTCTTGGAGCACCGTTCTGTCCTTCGGTTCTTCTTAATCGGCGTAATTCGTCCGACTCGAGTTCCTCCGTTTGAGCCCTCGTTATGGTTAGATTTTCAAGTTTCTTTTCCCACCAGTTCGAAATTGATGAAAATCGCCGAAACCAGAACCGATCTGTAGTTTGAAAGGCCATTTGTCAAAAACAGCTATTCAATCAAAACCTAGTAACATCGTAGAAATCGTGGAGAAAGGAGTTTTGCGGTTTTCAATTTACGAATCTGAACCCGGCGTTAAGTACCTATATTTCAAATCGTCGTGTCTTTCGCCTGAAGAAGCAGTTTGAATTCATCAATACTATTAATTTAAATATATTTTTAAAATTTATACTCAGTCAGTTAAATCCATCTGTACTATATATTTATTTATGGTCGTAAAACATGTTTTCGAACGAATCTTTGTTTTGCGGTATTGTCGCTCTTTTCATTCGAGCGAATAACGAAAATACGCCAACAATTGTGTTTCTGCCCGAAAATCAAACCTCATTACATCGAAAATGATTAAAACAGACACCAAATTTTCAATTTCATTATGATTTTGAAAATCCTATTGCTCTCCACGTACAAGCGCTTTGGCGAAATACGTTTTTTCCCAAGCCGGTCTATTGAATTTTCCCACCATTTAATCTATTTTCGCGTTTCGAACTCCTTATTCCTTCTAAGTACGTTTTCAGCTTCGAAGATGAAAGCCCTCGATACCAAGTGGGATGAGGAGTACCGATTGTGTCCTTGCCAATTCTTCAGAGTAGCTGTTGTACGCTCGACGAACATTCAACGGTAGTCGTGAAAGGAAAACATTTTTTCCAAACAACTTCCGTCGACCTTTTCTCAATTGGGTGACAGTGTTTGATGGACACTTCACTCTAACGAGCTGCTGTAATTGTCTCGCCGCGAAAAAGGCAACCAACCAACTTTTCGTTCCAATACCTCAAATACATTCAGCTTCTTCCTTTAATAACTTAAAACCTAATTTTCCGTTTCATTCACTGTCAAATTCATTTCGACCCACATACTGCAAACAGTTAAGCGTCAAAACGAATAGTGAATCCGCTGAAATCAGTCAAAATGAAGGATTTGCGTTCGATGGAAAATTTATGACAGGAGAATCCGACTCGTGCAAGCCTTCACTTTTGACTTGAATGGTTCCGTGAGATTACTATGCAACGTTATCAAAGGAAAGATCAGATCTTATCGCTGGCGGGACTATTGTGAGCTTCGCAACGTTCCTGTTCAGACTTGAAAACTTCGCTGACACGAGGTAAAAGGAACTATAAACGTGGTGCGATAAGGAAAACATTCTCCCGGCTGTGAAAGTCTTTGAATGCTAAAGTAACTCAAACGTCGACCAGCTGCTAGAAGCTGGTTGCCAAGTGACCATGATTTGCACATTTTCGGATATTACCTCCTGAAAATAAACTCGATTATATCAATCCAAACCGACCAATTAGCTTTTACCCTGCGATATTCTCCAGTGTTCCGGAGTTCGAAACGCTTTGACTATCAAAGACTTAGTACTGTTACTTTTTTGAACTTCGGCACAAGTTATCTCAGCGAGCGAATTGAAATTACGAGAGCGGACTAACCTAATCAACGCTAACTAATCCTTCCAGTCGGGATTCGATAGTTGGAAATCCTGCAGTGCAATCTGTTCGTCAAATCTCAGACGCTTTGACCTAACTTGGCAGCCGTGAAGTTTCAGAGTCGCATTCGAGCTTGAAGGAGTCACATGTGCGTTTGAGTAGTTGAGTAGAGATGATACTTTATGGTTCGCTTCATATAGGGTTCACCGAGGTTTCAGTGCCTTATTCATCCGAGAGCTGATGCTCCCAGTATTTGGTCCGTATTGTCGCCTCAAGCGTCGATATTGTATTCAAATCGCATTCAACCCCTTTTTCTCCGATATTCCGCCCGCGTCTTCTTCAATATTGTGCATAGCTGAGGTGAAGGAGGAGGGAATGACAAATGCCATCGTGCTCGCATGTCTCTCATGAATTCGCTGTATTTCAAGAAACGGATTACGAAATTATTAAAATTTCATAGCCCAACTGGATTATTATTGCATAGCGAATCCCGTTTTGACTTCCAAAGCGTCTTGGCCAACGCTTCCGCTCTGCAGTCGATTTTATCTATTCAATAGTAAAAACAATGGTGAAAAAGTATCAGATTGAGTTACAAAATTGAAATCCTCAACGAACGATTTTTGAAACGTATTTCTCCGCAGTCGACAACTTGAAATTAATCCGTTTCCCGTTACGTTGATTACCGGTTATATCTGAATATATTCGTGTTGACGGGAGATCAAGTTGTACCTGTCATCGAAGTGACTATCATCTTTCATCGGGGAATTCACGTTTCGAAATGCGCTGAATCAGAATTAGTTGGCCATCACTTTTTATTCAGCTGACGGTTCGGCACTTTAGAAAGCCCTCGCTCTCGCTTTTATTCGGAGATAATTCCCACTCTTGTACATTCCGATTGAGCGACCTTAGTTCGACGCGAATTAGTCCCAACGCTTCGACGGAAGGGGAAATTGAATTCGAAAAATTGTGAATGACTCACGTCTTTTACGGGGAACTTTTTCCAGCGTGGAATCCATCAGGTTAAATTATTTTGCACGCTTTCGCACCACCAAAGCGAATCTGGTTCTTCGCGGAAGTTCTCTTTGTATATCTAGCCGTAGTACAGAGAAAGATTGAAAATGAAGCAGGTCTCGAGAGCGACCTGTACATGATTGGTAATGTTGGCTAACCGGGGCTAGCTGTCGCTGGCTTGGCAGTCCATTTGTGTGGCTCGGTAGATTATGATTATTATTGTATGATCTGTATTATGCTCGTGCCCTTACAGTTCAAATAGTTAGAAATTTGATTTTACATTCGATCGCACCAAGATAGAGAATCGCCCCACGAAGGCATCAGTAAACCTTGCCCTTTTTCATTGCCAAGTTTATATTTTGCCCTGGACGCCTGAATTGAGGAAACAGTACGATCTACTCAGAATGACAGAATGTGCGAGAAATGGTTTGGCAGAAAGCGGAAACATCAAGTATCAGCCGTCAACAAAGAACTTCGACGACAATGAACAATGCTATGCCGGATGGGTGTTCATCATTTGTCACGGTGAAGGTAGGCCGTTTGCATGGGTCAGTTCGATAATCTCAATCGAGGACCGGGTTGTACGTTCTCAAGACACAAAATGAAACATCCGTTCTAAAAATTTATTCTCAACGCTAGTTTAATCAACGGAGCGCATTGAAAAGCTGCTCGCGCTGTTGTAATGCGTATCCGTTCTGTGCAACGCTGCGACTCCAGTCTGAATTACATTTTCCGCTTGTACATGGCCCAAGCTTTTGAAACTCGAGGTATAAAACGCTACTAAAGCAATAACCGGTTCCATCCTAGGTTTTCTTGCCCTCTCGAACGAGCATAGTGCTAATAACGCTACCCACTTTTACGATAGTGCACAGCTCTTCACAAACTAGGTTAGCCTCCTATAAAAGTTGACCTATGAGCTTCCAGAATCTCATAAAGGGTAAAATTATGAAAGTTGATGGCAAACGTTAGCGCATCGAATTTATTTTCAGCCATCGTTTCAACGTGTTGTAACGATAATGAAAATCCTTTCATTCCCGTGCATTCTTCAAAAGCGTAAATGGCAGGACAATGAATGTTTCACGTGACTAAGAAAATTAAGGCTGAGTTCTCGAATTCCGTCGCAGTCGACTGGTGCCAAAAGGAAGCCGTTGAGGAAATTTGATTGAAAGGCGACACCATATTCGCCTCCACGACGCGGTTACGAAGCACAGTCACTGAGGTACCCATTTTCCAAGGTAGAATGCTCTCTAAAAATATCTGTAGATGAGAAAACTGCATCGCAGTAAAATAGTGCTGCACTGGGCCTGGGTTAGGCTACGTTGAAATTTTCTCCCCCTCTGACTCTCGTTCTGACTTTACTTGGACTTGTGGGAATTAATTTTCGGGAGTAATTTAGCTGCAATGCAAATCACTGAGAACAACGCAAAATGTAGCGCCAAGGTTTCTAACCCGGAATGATGGAGTTACGACGTTCATTACTAAATAAACGTTCTCAAATTTTCAGGGTCTCACCGGACCACCTGGTGACCGTGGACCTCAAGGCCCTGCTGGAGAAAAAGGCGAACGAGGGGATCAAGGTTCCAGAGGACCAGAAGGTCTGCAAGGACAGAAAGGTAACAATGAAACCGACACTAAATTGACTTTCTTTTCTTTTTTCCAAGCGTAACTGTCTATCCAACGAATATCTTATCCAGATTGACTTATCCATCGTTTTCCACGGATAGAGGTAGGGATGCAAGAACTCATCGCAGCGAATGGTACATGTGCTAGAAATAGATCCATAGTACGTGTACTGTGCCAATTCTTTTCGCCCGTCCATTTCGTCTATATTCCCTTCTGCTCGCCGCCTCCGTGCGTGAGGGCATCTTTGTTTATTTGAACGATTCGCCTCGCTCGGTTGCCGGATTTAGCCGCTAGCCTTTTGAAGTTCTGGTTCCTTTACGGGGAGAAAAGGAAGTGAAATATATGTTGTCGATACCGGGGTCTTGTTTGATAGCTTTCGGCTATTCACTAGAACGTTTGTTTCTATAGTAGAATCTGTGTACAAACGGTTCGTTCGGCTAGTAAATATTCCTGCAAATTCTCAACATAAAACTTGCACAGCTGGGAAGTGGCAGAAAACACATCAGATTGTTCCAAACTAATGATACTACAAAAATAATAGTACAGTTTTAAGTCTTAAGCTAATTTAATAAAAACCATTTGGTGAGACTTTGAACATTTTAATTATTATGTTGCAGGTGAACCTGGTTTAGACGGTGCTCCAGGCATACCAGGCAACATAGGACCTCCAGGACCACCAGGCACATCTGAGTTTTCTAATTTCGACGTAAGCTCGAAAATTAAGGTGAACATTAACACGTCTCGTTTGAATCAGTTTCCGATTATTAATTGTATTTATTGTGCATGCAGCCAAGCTGGAGACCGCGTGCAATGTTCAAGGTAAGAAGCGTAATCAAATTATGTTCCAAAACAAAATATTAGCCGAAAAAATTTATGGAAACGTTTATGGTAGTTCTCATTCTCAAGGTCTTTGCTTCTCAACAAATGTTTCCTTACCTTGAAGGAACCAGTACATTTTCCAACGTGGGAATGAATGTGTCACGATTTATAGCAAGTCTCTCCGAATCGACGATTTCATTCGACTAGACGATTTCGTACCGAATCAAATGTAATTATAGTAACGACCATTGTTACAATTAGTTGCGCTTGGTTCGTGACTCTAGAGTAGAATAGTTCCCTATTCAAATAACCGCGAACTGGTAAATCTCTCGTTCAGGGTCTTCAGGGAAGGATTAATGTCAAGGGTTGGCCCGGTGACAATGGGCTCTCCAATCGGCTTGCTCTATTAACGAAGGAAGATCCAGTTCGGCAAGTTTCCCAACCTCGAAGGATTTCGACGGCTATCGACAAAAGTTTCGGTACTTTGATGGCTTCATGTTCCTCCAAACGCTTCCTTTATCTCAGTTAGTCTCGAAATAGACGTGTTCAATTTGACGGACTCAATGTTCTTGCAGGAAATGTGTGCCGCAGAAGTTTATCAATTATATTTGGATATCGGGAAATGGGGAATCGATCAAACATTCCATTAACCGTTTAATGTGAAAGATAGAGAGGGTCAGGAGAGGGGTCTGCGCGCAATGAAGCCTACGAGGGCGAAAGTGCTCAGCATACTCAGAAAGTCAGTGCAGATAGTTCTCTCACCCTGGAATATCAGAACGTATCTGAGAGCACTTACAAGATATAGACCACTTCTTCGCATCATGCTGATCACCTGTGAACTCTGATTAATCTCAATTGCAGGAAGCAATCATGGGCTCTGGATTTGACAGTTCTATGGGCCGCCCGGGCTCACCAGGACCAAAGGGAGAAGTCGGCGAGCAGGGTCCTCAAGGGCCGAAAGGCGATCGTGGCGTCCAAGGAGCCAAAGGCGAGCGAGGTGAAGCAGGCCTCAAGGGTCCTAAGGGAGACCGGGTGAGAGAATACATTATCTATCCAAATTCTGTCAATTTCAATTATAATTTACGACTGGCAGATATGCTAGAGGTTTCAGCTGTCAGAAATGACAATTCTTCTGTAATTTTCTAACGCCGCTGAGTAAGTTTTGCTGCTAATAAAATATCTAAGGCAGTCGTGGGTTTGAATAAAAACGATCATCCTTTCCAGCTGGCCAACTGATCAACTCGGAATTTTAGAACCCAATGGCTAATAATGTATTTGCATTAAATGAATCCTCATAGCAGAGAGAGCTGATGCGATGAAATATCCAGCAACGTGCCCAAACACATCTTTGAATCGATCTTCTATCTTCATATTTTCACTAACCTCCAGCAAAATTTATCCAAAAGATTCTATTATTTGTTTATTAGTTTTCTCTTTTATCACGGCCCGTTTTCACGAAGATATTTCTTCCACAAGTAAATGTTCGAGTCTCTTCCGAATACTCCACAGTTGTTCAATGTTAATCAACTCTTCCCTTAAAGCCAACACTATACGCTTCGAGGTTATTGTCAGTAGTACCTCTAGAACGTATTTCTTGCGTTCCTACCGTGACAAGTTGACTCATCTGTTGGATGGCAGTGAAACACCATTTCGCATGTTGACGTTGCAGGGCTATCAAGGGCCGCCAGGGCTGCAGGGCTTCAAAGGCGAACGAGGCGAGCCTGGGCTAAACGGCGTTCCTGGAGTACCCGGACAAAACGGTCGGCCAGCCGTCAAAGGCGATAAAGGTGAGTGAGCGTAAACATGGAATACTAAGCTGGACCAACTATCGTCGGCTGGCTCTTGCTAACAACATTTTCTCATCAACGTTTCAAACTCATTTAATCGAACACAGATCATCTGATATACCTCCTTGTTAATCTATTCTTGTTTGGCAGAGGTGTGAAAATTTTCAGATATACATTTTCATCCTTGACTTTGTAAATGACCGAAAAAATGGCCGCCGGGGTTCATAGCTCACATGGTTAATACGGAAATGAAGGCCTCCAGGGGCGCAATAATTGGACTTCTCGTTCGTGAATACGAAAAAGTTTGAGTCGACGAGCGCACAAGACACATCAACTGTAAACCCGCGTTGCGAATGATAATGCGAACGTGTGAATTTCCCGTCCTGCCTTTTCACAAATATGTAGATAACATTTCGCACTCAGCCGGACCGTAGAAACTAAATAAGTAGCGAGTCTCTCTCTACCAGAATATATACCGTTATTATCCTCTTGTTGTTTCCCAAAACGACAATTAGAAAAACCAAACGTGAGCAGAGTGAAAAGTGCATGTGACCCAGTTTTTCGGAAGGAAATAAAATAATTGCCATTCTTTCCCTGGGTAGGGGTGATAAATCTGCGAAGAATCGAAAATAATATGAAAAGGTGGTGTGCGATTTCACGTATCTATCTCGAACCTATCATAATATCATGCCGAAAACAGTCGAAGTCGTTGTCGCGTGATGCGCTCAAGACACTACCAGAGAACGCGAATGCCGTAAAGCATTTTGTTATCTGCCTTGAATTGGATCATCGATCGTGGCCCTAGACTAGGACGTAAAAAAGCTTGGAATAGCATTCTAGAAATTATTGATTCATGGTGAGACATGCAGTATCGTCATAGCATCATTCGTAGACATTCAGCCAGTCGTTTTGACACACGCTGTACAGATAATCCACCCGCCTAATTTCGTGTCTGCTACTTTAATACATTTATAACTGAAATATCTTTGACACGAATTTTACACCCAAAACCTTTCTCGCAGTACTAGAATATTCCGAGAATATAGATTCAGCTTCGGGGAAAAGCCGGATGAAATAAATGCGCTTGGAAATTCGGCCATTTGAACTATGTCGGTATTGAAATTCGATCGAGATGGAGGATCTCCGTTTTATTGACGATCCTCCCGACTGACATGCAAATGTATCGGAACAGACATCAATCCACGCGGAGGCGGAAAAACTTTTTCCCCTTCGTGGCGAATGTGACTCGATCACTATTCATGAAAAAGATGACACGGCTCTCCCTTTTTTTGGTCATCCAAAAATTATTACGCTTCGATGAAGCGGAAAAAGCTAAGAGCGCCGAGAGCGTGTTTTGCCCATATTTGGCCAGGAAAGTCGACTTCATCAGCATTGAAGTGATGATCTCGTATTGCTCGATATTTCCAGCCTCTCCTCTTACATAACTTTAGCTTCACGGTTGATAATACAAAATGAATTATAAACGTACTTTAACCGTGACAACGGCCTTAAAAATTCAGCGAAGTTGGCAGAAAATGTGTCATTCGGTTGTCACTCTTCGGTGTGTCTCTTACACTATAGCAACGGTCAATTCACAGGTGACATCGGAGTTCAGGGACCACCTGGGCCACCCGGTCCGCCCGGAATCACGTACCATCTAAAAGGCGGCGATGACCTGCCACCCAATTTCCCTGAACTTTCAGGTACATTTTTAATGCGTGATAGCTACAAATTACTTGCACTGCATTTTTTATTAATCCAAAATTATATTTTAGAGTAAGTAGCTATTTTATGGATTTTTTAAGGTAAAGAATTTTTTAACTACCAAGCAACATATTGCTTAGGTACTTTAAAAATTCAATCTATTGGCTATTCTTAAATACAAAAAAATTAAATTGTTATTGATTAATATTATTATATAAATATATTATCATTTTTAATTTCATTGGAAATGTACAAAAAAGCTTTATAAGTAAATATTATTGTTATTTAATTCATCACAAAATATATGCAGTCGCCGTTATAAAATTAAATAGTTTTGAAAAAAACCAAATATTAGGAATTACGGAATGTTATCGGAAGGAGAAGAAAACGAAGATTTTTTACGCAACGATGTACTTACTTTGCGTGCAGATATATCAAACGTGGCCAATGGCGTGAGAGGGCCGAAAGGTGAACGAGGCGAACCTGGTTTCAAGGGTGAAAAAGGAGCCGAGGGCGAACGAGGACCTCCTGGTCTCCCTGGTGCTAACGGAATACCGGTACGAAAAATTCCTGTGAAATTCCAAAACATATGAAATTAGGAAAGATCTGCTTTTCTTCATAGAACTTTCAAATTTGTCCGGTAAAAACTTAATTTTGTCTCATTTTCATTATTTTCTTATGATTTTTTTTTTTTTTAGATAATTCCTTTGACTTTCATTTTCATTGATTTTTTACAGGGTGTACCAGGCGAAAAAGGCGAAACAGGGCCGATAGGACCAGCTGGGCCCAAAGGATCAGTTGGACCTCAGGGGCCTGCAGGAGGGCCTAAAGGGGAACGGGGTAAACGCGGTCGAAGAGGCAAACCTGGCCCACCAGGTCCGCCAGGTCGTCCATTGGATGTCGGTCCTCCTGGAATCGGAGCAAGCGGAGTCAGTTTCGAAATCAGTTTTACCGGAAATGCATTAACATTAGCATTGCACGATTACTTTTCATGAAATTTATTTTAGCAGGGCATGCAAAGTTTGAACAGCCCATACGGCAGCGTCAGTATTCCAGGACCGAAAGGTCAGAAAGGGGAGCCGGGCGAACTCAAAATGGACTCGCTCAACTTAGCTAAGGTAAGAACTATGAAGAATAACCTTGGAGAAATAAAATGAATGTTTTCTAAATTTAAATAAGTTGAAAAACTTCGACTGATTTCCAATCGGCTATACTTGAACTTTCTTCAACGTTCAGCCACTTTTTCCTTCACTAGATTTTCTATTCAATAATTTTCGGCAAGTATTTAAATTTCAGGATAATAGACGGAAATAATATAATCAAGCGCAAATAATGATTATCAATATCTAATAATTTTTTAAAAAGTTTGGGCTCCTTTTTTGTTTCAGTTGAAGGGCGAAAAAGGCGAACAAGGTAAAGACGCCGTCAATGTACAATATATTCCTGTTCCTGGCCCACCTGGACCTCCAGGTCCACCTGGATCCCCTGTAAGTTTTATTCCACTATATTCCACCCGATATAACTATTATATTTTCAAGTAATTGTCAATTTCTTTAATTAATTCCAAATTATAAGCTCAATATTATTTTATTGCATAGGGAATTCCGGGGCTCTCAGTCGTCGGCCCCAAAGGTGAACAAGGGCCACCTGGACCAGCACATCTGAGGCCAATAACCTACGCCGAACCGTCCCTCACCTCAACAAGAACAGGTAAAAGGATATTATTTTGAATTTAAAAAAAAACCCCGAACTTTGGTGTAAAAATATTTTTTCCAGTACCAAATCGGAAATTTATATCATTATCATTATTCAACCAGAACGCGGATACGTCAAAATGTTCTTGTTCTTAATTACAATGACCATCGTTTCCGAAGTAGATCCAAATTGTAGCAAACTCAATATATTATGTTTGTTTTTTTAAATACATTATATATCGTAAGTGCAAGATAAAATACGATTCAATTCGGTTTCGGTTTGTTAACTGCATACTTATCCCAAGCCTATTTTTTCGACTGAAATAATCTCTCATAACTCCAAGTAAACTAAATTATTGAATACATTTATAAATCAAACATTCTTACAACTGGACGGCTTAAAAATGCAAAATACTTCCGATAATTCCTTTCTATTGAAAATCAAACTGAACTCACTTCCCTTTCAATCTGTCGAAACCGTGACCGACCACCGTTAGTCAACGAGGCCTTGTATACCGAGTTTCAACCCCTGTATTAACTCACCTTCGCATTTTATGTCCCATTGAAAACCGCGGGTTAATTTATAAATTACAACCAGCAATTTCAAAGATTCCTTATCAACAAAGCGCTATCAACGCGTTGAATCTATATTGATCGAGACTGTTTTCTGACATGAAATTGTCGGTTGGTTTTTAATTATTTTATGGCCGGCATCAAGTACTCGCTTATTTTTACTGCATCAATGTCAACATGTTTTCTAGTTGAAGAAAAAAAGAAGTTATTTGTGATGAAGTAGAAAATTTTTAATTGATCAACGTACGTAGTAGTTTTGAGAAGATGGAATGGATTATGGAAATTGATTAATGGTCTTGAATTTAATATTACGTTAAATAACTTATTAATTCGTATAATTTAATTATATTGTTAAATCAACTTTTTAAAATGTATAGACTTTATTTAAATACGAATAAAAAGTTTTTTAATTATTCACATTAATGGAATTAATTTAATAACTTATTGATTCTCTATTATTAGTGGTAAATTATAAACGATCGTTTTTACGCAAATGAAGAACGTTTCTTCTTGAAAGTTAGGCTGGAAAATTATTGAAAAATCCTTGAATCATTCAGATGACCAATTTTACCATTCTAGAATATAATGGGAATCGAGTTATAGCTAAGCTTATTTGCCAACGTTGTGGCCGAATATTACGTCCGAAAACGACCGATCTCTCCAAACGATGAACTTGATATTGACGATTCTATGAACACCCTTCTTCAACGAGGGGTCGCTGAATTCTCACGAGCACAATTTTTATTATTAAAATTTTTGGATATCAAATATGGCATCGGGGTAATTGACAATAACACCGGCGGTTCTCGCGGCTAACCTGAAAAAATGATATCGGCGACGATCTTCGATTCAATATTGCCTACGTCTATTATGTCACGCCTGCCGTCAACGCAAGCTGCAATAAAATTCGTTCCGGAGCCACTTTATCGCCGAACATTAATCTCGATTTGGGACGTTTTCAAAGGGAAATTCACCACTTCCCTTTTCCAACCCCTTGCTACCGCGACCGCCTAACCTTTTACAACTAATTCACATCGATTACTCGAAAGCCGCGTAAAAACTGCCTCAAGGCACGTGACTCCAGTAATTTACTACCCGTTCTGAAAATGGGGACTTTGATGTTTCGAAAGTCGTTCGACTTATAGTCGTGGGTTTTCAAAATATGAACGACCGTTTACGAAGTCTTTGCCCCCACGAGTATAGCTAATGTATAATATTAAAAATTGTCTAGGTATATCTAGAGTAGAATAAGGCGTAGGAAATCGAATAATTTTTAGTTGATAAGAATTTAATGGGAGAAATACCACGGGTGGAAATATGAACAAACAGATAAAATAGATAAATAAGTGAATCAAATTAAATTCAAGAGTAGGACTTTTTGCTAGTTGGTTCATGTCGACATCTGATATTTTACAATGTTTCTCTCCCTATAGTAGCGATACTGTTTTCATAATTAAAAACACAAATCTTGGCCCAAAATGTATAATTTTGCTGCCAACAATTTTGAGTTGTATCATGCCCTAAATAATTCAAACCCCCAAGATATCCGTTGCTTCTTGTCTTGTATAACGACGGGCGAAGATTGAATCACACAAAACATGAATCCCGCTGCATGTATAGTCAACCAACTTACTTAATCAAGATGCTCGTGTTTACGGGACTTGCTTTACATGACATGGCCTTAGGTGACAGGGTCGTAGTGTAATTGAGCGTCGAATGATCTCAAAACAACCCTCACATCGGGTTTCAAATCTCTCGTAGACGTCATCGATGCGCTATCAAGTTACTTGTTCGATGTGTGCGTAAGCGAAGGAGAGAATCGCCAGGTTAATTCAATATCAGCCTTAATGATGGGCCCGTTTACCATTTCATTAGACAGCTTTTAGGGTCGCATAGCCGCATAGTTCAATTAACGAAAGGCCAACCAACTGACAGGAAATGAGCGGCCATCTATCGTCTTTGTTGTTGGTATTCGTTGGGAGCAGTAAATTCGCTTAACAAATTGGAACGTGGAAGTTGTGCTTAGTAGTTTCTAATTAAACCGCAATCGTGTTCGAAGGCCTATTCAAGAAAAGAAAAAATCTGGTGACAGTAAACTCGCCTTAAACCAGATGACAACCGTTACTGATGAATAAATCATTTTGAAAGATTTTTTGAGGACGATACTTGCAATAAAACGGTTATTTTCAACTCGGAAAAAAATTATGTGGAATTCGTGGTAGAAAAAAACTAGATTATTATTACTTTGGTCTCTTAGATTCACCATTGTATGTAATAAAATCTTCAGAGCAATTTAATTCCAACAAAAAAAATTTTAAAAACAAAATTTTTTTAAAAATATCTAAGTACCTATCCAAGTTATTTTTGCGACTGTAATTTCCAAAGCTCTGCACTGACCCGATTTTTTCTTGCGTAGTTCCACACTTTTTTACTATTTTTCAAGAAATGGAGAAGTTTAATTAATTTTTGGATCAACTTTCCCATTACATAGTACGGCAATTCAAGATTCGTTAACTTACCCCCGTTATAAAAATCGTTAATAGTACCCTTCTAATAAGGAGTGAAACATTAAAATTTTGCCAACTGTATTATCGTCTAATTTTATTTTAGAGAAGACCCGGTATTCTCGCCCGAATTGTGTAGTTCTCGAGTGGATCAAACTTGTAGAAACACTCGCGTTTTATTCTCTCGCGGTCGGCAGCGGTGTATTTCATGTCGGAAATGGGAAAATAATGGCGACGCACGGGATCATTCTTTTTTTATCGGCCCCGTTATGGGTGACTGGTTACCACCCTGGCCGAGAAATCCATTCAGTAGGTTGTGCAATACGTAGAAAGCGAGTCCACAGTTAACAGGAAACGGTAGGTGTTCGCTCTGCTAAAGTAATTTTTTCCTCATATATGAAATTTGGAAAATGAAACTCGCCTGGATTCCGGAATTTCCTCTTTTCTCTTGAAACGAACAAAAGCTCACGAAATTATATTACGTAATTCGACGCAGGTGTTATCCATTGTGATGCGAATGACGATGTTTTTGAGTGCATGGCAACAGTGACGATCTCGATGGGACGTCCAACGGTACGAAACGATGGCGGTTTAATTATAATTGTGTGTATTTTCTCCGCAACTTGATTATCAGGCCTCTGGCGCAGCTCGTATTTGCAATGCTCGGAGAGCACGTTTATCCCGGTCGATTTCGCCCGCACGTGATCGCCGAGGTTTATTGAAAAATGTAATACACTCCGTTTCTACCATTATTCAAACAACATTCGTGCGTATGTTGGGACATTTTCCCATCAAAGAAACTTAAATTAATGGCGAACAAGACAAGCAATATTAATATGACATTTGCTGGCCGTTACAATAATTCAACATACTGGGGAACTTGAAAAACCATAACCCGGGGGAATATGGGGTATGAAATCGATCCGAATACCATGAATCTATTTAATTAAATTAGATTCATTTGTACAGGAAATAATTATTCTCAGCCGTACTCTTTTGGAGCTGCCAATTAGGTTCATGCAGTGTTAATATAAACGTAAAATTGGTCAAAAAAAAAAAAAAAAAAAAAAAAAAAAAACTTGTGGAAGAAATATTTAGAAATATCTTGGAAGATAAATCTTGAAAATAATTTATGGTTGATTTTCAAAACTGGCAGCTTTGAAAAAATGCTCAAATTTCGAAAAAAATATTCATTTCGTCTCAATGGTTTTTCTCAATTACTCTCCGATCTTGACGTATCCGTGTCTCGAATCAAGTATTAGATCAATTTCGCACTCGTAGTTACGAAAACTTACTTTTAACACGACTTGTCGGAATTTTAATGCCGCCCTTCTTCAACGTTGAAGCGCCCAGGAGCAGTAGCCTGGAAGAGCTTAAAGCTCTGAAGGAGCTTCGCGAGCTCAAGGAAAAGTCGGAAAGTGAGTCCATTAATAAGGAATGATGTCTATGCACTTTGAAACTTTCGCAATGAACTTGATATGTTGAGGTAACCTTTCGTCTCTAATGAATTTCACGTAGCCCCTTAGAAATTTCCCTCCCGGCGGAAACTTGATTTGTGACGAGGAAAAAAAGAGTCCGGTGACCATAAATTGAAATGATATTATAGCATTTTTTCAAGAGCATTTTTATTTCACCATTTTCGGAAAATGTTTGGCTTGGAAGTTGAAAAAACACCGTTCATTGCTTTGTTTCCAATTGCAACAGCCTTGCAACAGCCGAGTTCCTTTAGTTTATGGATTATCCTCCAAATTTTTAGAAAAATCTGTATTTAATTTTATTAAAAAATATTCTTGCAGTGCGCACGACCGATTTTGAAGGTCCTAGAATTGTCCCTGGCGCGGTGACATTCCAAAACCTTGAAGCCATGGCAACGGTAAGGTCGACTTCAAATTTCAGTTCAGTAATATTATGTTAATGGCAATGCGATGATGATGAAATTGTCTTAATTTGAAACCCAGTCGCGTGTAAAATACAATAATTGAATGAAACAACGAAAGGGAGCTATTGTTATTGGTTGCTTTGTTACAGATTTTTAAAATTAGTTTTTATTATAAAAGAATTAAAAGATTGTGGCAATTTCAATTGAAGAAATCCAAAGATTGGAGAAATTCATTACTTCCAATTTTATTACCAGGCTAACTATCACTGAGCCTTTCATCTATTTCACTGATTCGGACCATTTTTGCACAGCCTTCTGTTCTGGTCAGTATTTTGCTCAAAATCGTTCATCTTTCCCTTGGTTTAATTTTTTTAGTAGATTATTTTGTAAAAAATTTGTATTTGAAAATATAAATAGTTATATTAGCTCTCCTTTTGTGCCCATGCTTTTACCAATCTCGGTCATATATTTTGAAAATTTTCCTCTCTATTATTTCGATTTGGAGTTATTGTGTATAGGTACTGAAAAGTTTTATTGCTAGAATATCACATCTGGAAAAATTTCTGTATTACGAACCTGTCCAATCATTCTTAAAATGTTCGCTAAATCTTTATGCGACTAGGCACGATTCTGATTTTTCATGTAGTATATTCATTCCGTAATTCTTCCCCATCTAAACCAGTATTAAAATTAAATACCTTGTAGTAGGAAAATTAAATTTTACATCACTTCTCTTTAGTAATTAGTTTTCTCATACTTCTTTCAATGTTGATTCCACTTATTACAATCAATTCTATTGTGAACATACTGATGGCAGGCATAAGATCGACTTTACAAATCCGAAGGCGTCAACGATTTTATTGCGGTTCATTTTATTCAAAGGACGCTTGAATTAGCATTTGAATTTTCTCTAAATTCTCTCTATGTAACTGAGAAAATTCCTCTCTATTCTCTGAAGATAACAGTAATGGCAAAAGTATTGATAAAATAAAAAATGAAGGTTTCTGATATGATTTAAAATAATAGGATTTCTGCTACTTTATACAATAACATTATTATGATGTATAAAAATAACCATCTACAAAATAGCTGGTCCAGTGATTAGGTGGCCATAATTTATAACAATAAATAATGGTTTGACTATCGTAGTTCGATGATGAAATTTCATACGTATTAAAACCAAAACGGCTATGGATCGAGTTTAGAAATGATTCAATTCTGAGGATTGAAATGAATTACAGCCTTCGAATCGAGTAATTAATTATTCAGCTGTTAAGGGAAAGTTTTGTTTTTTACCGTTACAAAATCTCATAATTCGAATTGATGCATTGGTGTGTTGTCCTTTTCGTTTACAGATGTCACAAGCAAGCCCTGTTGGAACGCTAGCATACATAGCTGACGAAGAAGCAATGCTCGTCCGAGTGAATAAGGGATGGCAATATATTGCGGTAAGATTAATTTACGCATTTGCATTTACGTATTTCTTGTTCGTCGAGTTCATTTTTTTTCTATTACGTACCTAATCTAGAGAAATGGCTGAAATTTCTGAGTTGGATGTATTAAAAACCGACGATTTTATACGATTTAGGACGATGAATGAATAATGGCATATAAGGTGCCAATTTCTAGGTGAACATGCGCAATTCGTTGTCTCTTCGTCTTTTTGCACATTTTACATTGTGTACTAAGGGACATCATTTTACACTTCGGAGGACAATTATAGCTACGGAAGAGAACTGCAGTTTAGTGCACTGCATTTCAGGTGGCCCTAGAATATCTCTCACGCGCTCAACAGTTTAATTATAGTAATGGATATTCTTGGTAACCGTTAATTGATGCGTGCACCGTCAGGTGGAGGCCGAATCATTTATGAGCTCAACTGTTCTCACTAGAGAAGTGCACACTCGATGTACTTGACCACTATTATTTGCACGTTACAGTCCACACAGGTCGTATTTTGCAAGGTGGTTGAATTTGGGTGGTTACTTTTTACCGGAAATATTCTATGAAATAAATTATGGGCTTCATGGGCATAATTGTGGGCCTGCGGGAGTTGTGGAATTGATTTTCGCCATC
Source organism: Tupiocoris notatus (assembly GCA_037159825.1). Classification (NCBI taxonomy): domain Eukaryota; kingdom Metazoa; phylum Arthropoda; class Insecta; order Hemiptera; family Miridae; genus Tupiocoris; species Tupiocoris notatus. Next base: position 39,525 of record JASJUZ010000198.1, on the reverse strand, counting down.
TAGCTACGAGGTATTTTAAAAAAAAATTTAATCGCTTTACGAGGGGGATTCGCGCGTTTTCCAAGGTGTTTGAAACAGAGGTATGTTTGGGATCTATTTATTTTTCTTTGGTTTCTCCGCTCCATATTTCCAACCATTTTGGGAACATTATGGGTAACATCGCGGATCGAGGGGCGCTTTCAGGCAAGAATTGATCCTGGCATGCAATAACTTAGCACGGTTGTAAAGAGGATGAACAACACCGCGGGGACAAGGGTTCGAAACGGAAGGTTCCAAGAGGAACAGAAAGGCAGAAAGTGTCGGGAATGGCCGGAATTGCCATACGGACAGTCGGTACATCCTGTTGCTCGCCGGTTGAAATTTATCGTCCAGGGGCGTTGGGACGGACGGGACATTTCGCGCCTGGCGATCAAAGGCAGGAACAGGGAGTGTGGTACAACCCAATTAGAACGGTCAACTTGAACCGGGCGTTCAGCATTTCCGACTTCCGAGGCTAAACATTTGGCACGGCGGAAGCCAATTGGTCGGGGGACCCTATGACCGGAAACTTGGCCAACTGTAGCGCGTGTCGCATGTATGCAGCGGCCTATTGCGGGCTTCTAATGATCGAAGAGAAGCCGAGGGGTCTTTTAATGCGGACTTGTTTAGAGCAATAAACGTTTTCCCAATAGAGAACTTCTATATTTGTTCCGACGCGGAAACATGAAATAATGCTGAAAGAGCATTTACAATGAAAAGTAACAAGGGGAGTAAAGAAAATTGAGAACGAGTCGCCCAGTTTTTCGAAGAAAATTGAGAACGAGTCGCCCAGTTTTTCTCCCCCGCAAACTTCAAAATCAAGAAGATATGAAGCGACAACCCAAAAACGAAGGGGAGAATTATTTCTTACGAAGAAATTATGGGTCACTCAGTGAACACAGTTCAAAATAATAATCCCCATATATAAATGCTGCAAATTGTTTCGTATTCTTTTTCTTCAATTGTAACCCCAAATATTTTTATAGTTTATTATTCAATGTGCTTACCCAAAAAAGTCTAACCTCCTCCCATACCCCTAAGATATTATGTTTTACGTTTAAGGAAATGTAGAATTTGTCCGAATATCCAATAATGAAAAATTCGACGTGTGCACTTATCTGTGAAATCTATAGGACATAATATAAGTATTTGAAATGTCACCGAAAACCATTCAAGATCAGTCAATGGCTGAATCCTTTAGACGTTTAGACGAACCGCTACCCTATTTTTTGCTGGGTTCGAGGGAATATCCATTCATTCTATTTTGAAGGCGTGTTTGATATTTATATTTCCATAAATATTTACGCTGAATCTATTGAGACCATAATGGAGTAAATAAGGTTTAATGGTTCTCAAGAATACACTGCTTTTGAGTGAGATTTTCAAGATTTTTGAGAAATTTGGTAAGTTAACACGAAAATTCTTCTCGGAGCTATAAAAATCATTCTATAATCGTTGGAATGGTCGTCAAATAATCTTTCCGGCAGTACCGTTTGGCAATTAATTTGACTTTAGATTTAGTATAGTATAAAAATAAAAGTAAATAAATGTTACAATTTTCCGCCAATGCGTTTGCGCTTAATTACTTACCGGTATATTGTTAGATGAAATCGTTTTCAAGAGTTTTGGTTACTTTCTAAAGCCAAAAGGTTGATATTTTCAAATCATGATTAAAGCAAAGGTATCGCCACCTTTGAACCCGTACGTTTTTTGAAAGCTGTGGAGTTTTCATTTCCGGAGTATTTTGGTTTCATTAGCAGCTTCGGGAAATATTGCATGATTATAAGGCTCTATAATATAAAACTCGATAATCAATCATCTTATCGTGGATGTACTTACTGATTTACGTTGAAAAGCTCGCATAAAGTTGAAACTCGGACACGCGCACGCTGAGGAATGGATTGAGATGAACACTGCAGTGCGGCCGCTTCGCGCGGACGGGAGGCCGTTAGTTCATACAGGTTGCGACAGGTCGCACTTGAATCTTGCGATTCCGCGATTCCAACTTTCAACACGATTATACTGTTGATTCCTGTTTAGGTTGCCATACCCCTACTGGAATGCGAAAGCTGAACAGAGGTGGGGGAGGGAACTCAGGTTCCCGGCGTGTGAGTTACGTATGCATACAATAACTCGGGGACCGGCCTGCATAGCCGGTAGTGCGAGCTGAAACGCACGACTCTACCCATAGCGCTTCGGCAAATGACGCAAATGGGTACTTCTTCGGAAGGTTGTCTCCAGAGATGGAGATGGTGCCCCTGCGGCTTGACGCAGGGGGGAGGTCAAGTACATGTGGTTCAAGTACTCCTTAATCAACCATGTTCGCATGGAGGGCTATTAGAATGATTCCTGTTTAGGACGTTTGCCATGCGTAACTAGTATACCTTTTTCTTCCGCGAAAGTTGATGCAATGGAGTGAAATAATTGTGCTGTGATGGCATAGTGCTTATTCAGTATAATAAGCCATTGAAGACTGATTCTAACCCAAAAATATCATCGATTCTGGGGGACATTTTAGCCCCGGGTACTTGTTTTTCTCAACAAGTAACTCGCTTACTGATGTCGAATAAATTTCTGTATTAATATGTTGTACTGTATAATATTTCGAATTTTCCCTCCCTTTCATAATTTTCCTTTGCTTTCGTTTCCTCGAATTTCCGCTCTTGCGCGTTTCCATAATTCTTTCCTCATCACAATTTGATCAAAATGTATTGTGCTCGCTTCAGTTGGGCGCTTTGGTCCCGATACCAACAGATCTTCCACCGCCGACCGAAAGGCCGAAAGCTTTATTTGAATCTTCCAATCTCCTGAGTCATCAGCCGCTTCCTATGGATGGACCGGTTGTGAGTATCATTGGAAAATACTATTGTAACGACTATAAATACATCATTTTTGTACCGCGCAGTAGTGCACTTCTCTCACGCAATCGCTTTCTGTGTCGTGTACATATTTCGTTGACCTTCGGCCGAAACTTGAATGTATTGTTCCATAACTGTATTATGTGTTAGCTTCCTTCGATTCAACCTCATCAGCACGCATTTTGGAGTCTAGCGAAATTGGAAATCGAGGGCCATTTTCACTGATAAATTAATCATGTTGTTAGAATAGGTATATTGAAAATTCAAATATTTACTCGCGATGACCGGCAATCGATCACATTTCGGTGAAACTGGCCCGTGGCTAATTAGCAGCTTGAGGATTGTATAAGTTAAATATCGAAAAATATTCACTGCGAAAATAAAAATGCCAACTACGTAAAACGATGGAGTATTATAACGCGCCTTGCGTACAGTTTCCCCTGCTTTTAATCCATTTTTATTTCAATGTTGTACCCTTTGCACCTGAAGAAGTGATTAACCTAGGAACAGTTTCCATTCGCATTTCCAAAATGGTCAAATTCGGTTCGTAATGTTGCAAAACTAATACCAATCTCTGTTTACGAGCCTAATTAACCAGTTGGATTAAACGAATAATTGTTACATCGAACACTTTTGATATTGCACTCAATTTTATATTCTGTCCAATGATTAACGCATTTCGCTCACTATGATCTTTTTTGTTCGCACCTTCAATAGGAATGGCAACCTAGAATGGTAATGAAATGCATGCTCCTTATTTTAATTTTTTTTCTTCAGAGTTTGCTGTACATTTCATTATAAATATAATTCATGATGTAAATTTCTCCGATTCAAAAGAATGCATGAAAATAATATTCCATTAATAATATTCAGCAAAATTATATTCTTCCTCGTTTGTGTATGTTTCAGTTGTTTTGTAATTTTATTGGAAAAATACATATTTCTCCAATTCGAGTGAATGCTTAAACAACAATTTCTATATAATGATTTTTTTTCAAAAATAATATGTTCCTGTTCCTTTTTGACAATTTCAGTTGTTTTATAATTTTATCAGAAAAAATAGTTTCGTCGAATTATGTTACTGTCCGTTTCTCCAGCAAAATTTTCCAAAACTGGCAGATTCAATTGATAAAAAGTGAGAATAACACAAAATAGCTTTCAACCCTAAGCTTATACTGATGATTTTCACAGCTGCACATGGCCGCGCTGAACGAGCCGCACAGTGGAGGTATGAAGGGCGTTAGGGGAGCTGATTATGCTTGCTATAGACAAGCTCGACGTGCTGGGCTTAGAGGAACATACCGCGCATTTGTCACATCTCGCGTTCAAAACCTCGACTCGCTTGTTCGGCCTGCTGATCGGACTCTTCCCGTCGTAAATATCAAGGTCGGTGATATTTCGTTCGATGAATTAATTTTTCATCTATTAAAAATGCCTTGAGAATTTTTCTCTGAATTTTTGAGATTTGATTTCATTTACTCGAGAAAATGGAGAGACTATAAAATCGTTTGTATTAAAAGATCATAATGGGGACTAATTTTTGAAAATTAACGGATTTCGAAAATAGAGACTCAATTAAAAAAAAAAAAAAAATGGATGCAACAATATAATAATTAATTAGATAGTTATATCTCAAATGCACAGTGTGTTTTTCAAATTTTGAAAAAACCTAATTTTGCTCGATCACTAGGAAAAAATTTCCTGAAAATGTCATTGAATTTCATTCATTTTTGGGAAGATATAGCCATTTATGTCATTTTACAATAATAATGGTTCAATATTAATATTTTACAACAATAATGTCCTTAAAATTGTTTAGGGAGATGTACTTTTCAACAGCTGGCAAGACATTTTCAACGGCTCATTCTTTGCTCAACAACCTCGAATCTACAGTTTCAGCGGAAAGAACATACTGACCGACCTCTTATGGTAAAAAAAAGTTTGCTCGAAGGAAAAAAAAACAACAGAAATTCGTAAAATAACCGTCTGACCATACGGTTTTTTTTCAACCTAATGTTGGTTTTATTCAGGCCTCAAAAGTACGTCTGGCATGGAGCCTCAGCGGCCGGAGAACTTGACGTCGACCGTTACTGCCACGGATGGGAGTCGGACTCGATTGAAAATGTTGGAATGGCGTCGTCACTCACAGCGGGCAAACTCCTAGGTCAAGAGGCCATCTCATGTGCGCACCGGTGAGTAACAGTATTTTTTATGGGAACGCTGGCTGTCATGGACGATGAAGGACATTTTATGGAATATTGAACCTTAGCTGGTTAGCCAAATATTCGTAATTTATTCAAGAGTGATTTCTGCTTATAGGTTTGCTGTACTTTGCATCGAAGTATCATCGACAACGCACAATCGTCGACGACGAAGAGCCACCCCCGTTCTATCGCCCGAAGAACATCAACAACTTCTCAACCGCATCGTCAACGCTCCCGAACCTTGAGCGCGTTCATCTCCCCGTTGAATAACCAAATTGACGAACCATTAAATGAAACAGGTTCTGTGAACTTGGCGGGTTTTCGTACTAAAATCCGTCAAACTGATGGAAAAACCTTTTCAATTTTTATAACAGTTTATCATAAGACTTGGATTAATAAGAGACACGTTCTTACAGAAGTGAATTATTCGAATCGATTTCCCACCGTTCTAGGGAGCAAGCATTTTAGTTTGAAACGCCCACATTTTTGTATTATTATTTATTTACTCTCAACGATATTATGCCTTTTGTCCTCTCTATTTTGCCAAGTATCAGACATAATTCGTTGCTTCTTCTCGATCCACGATATCTAATTATCGTGCTACTTCAACGCCTCGAGATTTTGAATGCGTCAATGGCCTGATTAGAGAGTTGTGGTTTGGTGGAAGTATGAAAAAAGCCGGCCAGGCCTTCAAAAACGCGATTGTGCAAGACTGCCCAATAAATCGAATTAAAAATGATCTATATTCACGCTAGTCGTCTTTTGACTCAGTCGTTCGTTTAAAGGTGGTGGAAACTCGAGCTGCTAAGTGAAAATGTATCAGTGACCCTAGATTATATGTTGCGCATGATAAATACATTTACTTTTTTTTCTCACGTTCTAGCAAAACAGATCCACTAGAAATCATTTTTCGCCGAATTGTAATTGAATTGAATTTCATCTTGTGACACTCTATCATGTAGCAAGGGACAATCTTGTTATCGGCTGGACACGAGCGTGAAATGCTCAAGTATCATAATCATGGCAAATCACATAATTTATGTTTTATGTCAGTCTCTGTTCCAAAATAGTGCGTAACATCTTGAAGCTGATTCTTACATTTTTAAATCAGGAGCTCAGATCTAGCAAGGTTTTTTTTTCTTTCTTAACGATGCCTAATATTTGCGGTAAACTATTATTTAATCTCAATTTGGTCTCTTTGACCAAGAAATTCTGCTCATAAATCCAAATCTGACAACACAATATTCTCTAGTCAGTTACAAAGTTTTAAGGCGTTCGAAAGAACGATGTACATATTGAATTTGTCGGCGTCAGACAATAAAATGTATTGTAGTTTATTTGTATGTTTTTGCATTTGCAAACTGGTGAACGTTGGAAATAGTTGTATTAAGCAGCTCATAAGCATGCTTGCTCTCTAGACGCCACTGTTCAACGATTTATACTTAGATGACCTTCGTGCGGCGTGAGAAAAAGAACAGATTAATTTCACTGAAAGGAAAAACTGCTTCTCGAAAGAAAAAAATCAAAATTAAAATGCACTATTATAATTTATTTCATCTCATTCCGCCGATTCTGGTCCTGAAATTTATTTTTACCATTGTTCATATTATTTCAACTGCTTTTGCTACATTATGCAAGAACGTTTACTAATTAATAAGTACTTACATGGAGGAAAAGCATCAGCGCTGGTTATCAAATGCAAACGCGATTATTTTCGTACCGTTCTCTAACTGAGAGTATGTGTTCATTGATTGATATTCCTTTGTACTTGTAAGTAATCGTACTGTAAGTATCAAGTATTTCTTTTGCCATTTTTCTTTGCGTGAGTACACATTTCGAAAATTAGAGGACGAATAGATTAGATTCCGAACCGCTCTCATATGTATCTGATGCAAAAAATGTATTGGGCCTATTCAAATTGATTGTCGTGCCATAAATTGGGGGAGTGAAGATTTTTTTGTACAACATCGTAGGATATTGTTTTTTTACGTTTTACTAGTTTCGATTCGATGTCAAATTTAAACCTGGTTGTGTACATATTATAGATATTTCGGAAGTAATTTCCTTTATTTAAATACGCTATGAGTTGAAATGTGGAGAATATTTTATAAATACTACCGAAATTCTTGTCTTCGTCGAATATAGTCAAAATTTGGTTTCCGATATTTGAAGCAGCGGCTCTATTCATTATCCCGAACGTTTACCGTCGTTCTTCTGGACAACGGATATCAAATACCAAATTTACACCGAAGAAATTTTATTTTATTCATCGGAGAGATATCAACAAAAAGGAAGTTCTCCTCGTTTTATTGACAAATCACAAAGAAATAACAGCGTGATATACGAAATTTTTTAAATATTTTTTCCCCGAAATCAGCATTATTTCTTTCATTTGTACACAACGTCATAAAAAAATTCTAATTATGTATAAGTAATTTTATAAACTTTTTTTTACAGCTTTTAAGAAAATGTACAAGCCGTCAAAACGACACTCATTCATGCGATAAATTTTTTTATGTTATAAACTACACAAAATGTACAACAGAACTGATCAGTTAATAATCAGTCATAAACATATTCAAACATATTCTCTTTCACGAGCGTTCTATGAGGATCCATAGAATCGAAAGTTTCACTCGCCGTAAAAGCGTTTTTATCAATTTTGAAAAACGTCGAGCCTTTTTTAAATTTACATTGTTAAAGTTGTTCGCTCGCTTTGCCTTCTGAGAGAAAAATACTTAATTTTTTATCAATCGTATTACAATACTGTTTCAACATATCTGTAAAAAATATTCGTTTATGAAATCAGAAACAAATACACGCAATTTTCCTCTCGTGAAGTTCAGTTTTAGATTTTATTTACATACACATTTTTTTTTTTTTTTTTTTTTTTTTTTTTGTTAAAGAAAAAGAAGAAAATTAAAAAGAGGTTTTTGGAAGTTAGAAGATAATATACGTTCTCTGGTAAACGAGATCACAGGCATACCAACCTGGTCAGGAGTATGAACATAAGTGAAGTTCAGGATCAACGTCAATAATGTTTCACTCCTGGTCACAATTCAGGAAGCCAGCCAATTCTATATTCTCCTTCGTAGAAAAAAGTTTTCGTGTTTCAGGAGAAGAGGAAAAAATAATAAACACACTATATAGTTGTTATGTCACCGATTTTTCATGCTGTGCAACTATCCTATGAAGTTGGCCCGGCTTCCGTGGGTGACACAGTTAAGGCTTCTGTTTCGACTCGAAAAGGCTTGCGTTCGAACCCAGGACACGGAACTGGTGTGGTCGAAAATTATAAAGAGGGGCTACGGGAACGCCTCGGGAACTGGGGGAGAGGATACCTGCTATAATCCAAGGGAATAAAGGAACTGGCCTTTTTCAAATGTAATATAGCAGTTCACAACGGGAAGCCGGGCTATTCTTGAAAGGGGGACTATGAACTGTTGGCTTTTCTGGGCGTAGCATGCCCAAACGTGCAGCCAGCGGATACAGTAGATCAGTGGGAGAGCAGCCGGTCATGAGTCAGGCGTCCTTCATTTTTCGTCAAAAAAAAAAAACTTGTGAAGTTCATATTATTTTAGGTTGGCCAAGACATACGAGCCGATTTCTGCAGGGAAGAATCCTTTATACTTAGATGGAAATTGGTGGCAGAGTGTGATTGTCATGAACCTCTCTTACCCGTCCAATACCAATCAATTCAGGTAAGTTCAGATTCTCACGGAATATTCATAGTTTGCTGGTTTGCATAGATGACTATTTTTAAATTCATTGCAGAGAAATAAATTATACAATCATTTCAAACTTAAAAATATTTTACCTGACAATTCAAATCATTTGAGGCCAGACTTCCGTCAACACAATTTATTAGTCCTCGATTGTTTCTCCATTGGCACCATCAAGTGTCAATCAATAGTCTGGAAATGATACTTGAGTCATCCCCTGCGTTAACGTTCGTCATTCGAATGCCATCAAATGGCATGATTAGAGGTAATAGGAAACATTGCTCAAAATCGCTTTTCGAATGTTTCAATTCGATGCTGATCGTATTTCATCGCTCATTTATATTTCAACGAATCCATATTCACCCTTGATACTACCTTCCTCACCAATGTAGATTAAGAACTCCCTATTTTCTCCATACAGAAGTTTCTTCCGGACATACACGAATGAAGCGAGGTAATAAAAAGTATCATTATCGGTTTCGATCCACCATAGCACTCAATCAACGCCTTTTACGCTTGCATCGGTGCATTCATGCGATTCATAATGTTCGGCACAATAAAAAGTCATACAACCCACGAAAATACCGCGCCAGATAGGCGATAACGATCATAATCGAAATTTATACAGCCGGTCGTTGCTGGTCGTTGAGTTGCGGTCAAAGTTTATAGACGGCCGGAATCGTCGTCGATTTGGATTCGAATTCACGCTCTTCGAAGGATGGCGATTCTTCGAAATCGTCAGTCTCTCGTTTTCGCCTCCGTTTGGACGTAGGAGGTGAGCCCGTTTCAATACACAGCACGGCGAACCTGGCTCACATAACAAATACATTCGCACCAAGAGGTATGCAAAGTATTTTCTTCTACATTTATTTCCAAGAAGAAAATTATAAGAAAAAAAGAAAAAGTTAAGATAAGGCTAAATTAACTTTCATGCATCTTAAAAAAATTGACGCCAACTTCAGACACTAGAAACAATTTTCTTCATTCATTATCTCCTCGTAAATCAATCGAGTTTCACGCCAAATTGTCGAATTTTACGTTTCCTATATTGAACATAATTATCAAGAAAAAAAAATCGTTAAAATCATCAGTCAAGTGGTCAATTGTAACGGAGGAACTGAAAACACACCTGTGAGAACAAGCGAGCGGTTCCTGGCCCAGGAGCCGGCCGCTTGTCAGTGACGAGGCGAGGCCAAGTTTGTCAACCGAATCCGATTCCCATCCGTCGCAATTCTCTTCTAGCGATTTCTCACCCGACTGGTGGGCTCCGTGCCAGATGTACTTCTGCGGCCTGGAAACAGCATTTGAGTTATGGCACGTTTTTCATTGACGCCAATCTAGCGCAACGATAAATCAGAACATACCGCTATGAACACAAATCAGATATAAAAAAATGTTCAACAAACGAACCTCCTGAGCATTGTAAAGCCCCGAAAAATCTTTTTTGAAAGCTCAGATATTATTCTTATACGCAATTCGAATCGAAGACGCCGATCACAGGGTTCGAAGCTCATAGCAATCGAGGGAGAATGATCTGGTGTTTTATTATCTGACTCAACGCTCTTAGTGTTCAAACTTTTCTGATATTCATCGAACATTTTCTGGTTTATCCTGATCCAGGAGTGCTGATTTTGGAAATTGTAAGTCTTCTTTAACTTAATGCATCTGCAACATGAATCACTGCAATCCTGAGGTCAGCACTAATTTCTTCGAAAAGGATTCTAAACTGAAAATCGAAACATTCGCCATAAATGTATTTCAGATCGTTCACAAGGGCTCTCCAAAACTCCTTTCAGTCCTTCCAGGATACCTGTTGTAATTCACCAGGGCTGCCCATTTCTATGATTCCAACGATCTATTTCGAAGAGCTTATTTAGTGTCGCTCTTGAGTTCTAGCCGCTTAATTTTCAAAGTCGGATTGAACAGCCACCTATGGCGCGGAGTTGGCCGCTAAATGAATTAATACTGCAAGTCAGCTCATTCCATTTGCGCTTGTATAGGTACTCGTTGAAACGAGAAGACCTGTCCCTGGACTCACCTTTACAAACTTGCTAAAGGGTCGGCCAGTTAACACAGGTCAGAGCTGTCCTGGACGGTGAGAATTGATTTAATTACCTCAGCCTCGCCTCAAGTCCCTCAATGTAATCCGGCTGTTCCGCCACTACTCCATTACCGTTCTCACCTCGTGAAGGTAGGTACCTGAGGGAGTTAGGTAGTAGACTTTACGTCTGCTATCTGACGATGTCTCCAGCTTCCTACATAGTCCAAGGGACGAATTGCCTTTACTCGCCTGAAACTAGTGGGTAGTCCTCGTTCCTCATCCTTGCACAAAACACTCGCATCCCGTTACCCTTCTTACGTCGACCGACTCCAAATCCAATTTGCGCGTTTTCGCACCTCCGCGTCCCTGTTTGGACCTTCATGCCTGCACGTTCTACAAAATAACACCACCAAGACCTCGGTGTACACAGAAGAAAACACACCGTAAAACTGTTTACGCTCCCTCCATTCCTTTATGTGGAGCTTACCTTTCTTTCTGGCCGTAATTAAATTGCCAAGTTTAAACGCTTCGACTAACACTCCCATGCGCTCCGTATGGTAATTTTCTCTTCCTATTTTGCACAAATCTTCCCCGCTTTCCTACGGCTAATACGATAAAAGCAAGATCGTTTTACCATCACGTCCCCTTACAGAACCATATTTATAATAATAGTAAAAACACGTTTCGGAAAAAAATCAATAATATTAGTAGGTACACAAAAGGTCATTGCTATCAGAAATACAAAGAGTCATTTCAGCTGAATATACATTGAATAACGTGAGTGTGCTTACCACGAGAAATCTGTGAGAATGTTCTTTCCACTGAAGCTGTAAATTCTCGATTGTTTGGTAAAATGTGCGCCATTTCCTTTGAATATATCTTTCCACGTGTCAAACAGGATGTCACCCTGGGAAAGTGAATAGATTTTGTTCGTTAGTTGCAAGAGCGATGGAAAATCAACCGAGAAATCGACTGTATCATCATTTATGCTTTAAAACTTGCTCAGACATTTTCGAGAGGAATATGCCAAAATTTCCCGAGCCTTAGGATGGATCGTAAAATTTCAGCGTAAAAATATCAGAACAATTACGAAGCAATAATGAAAATAAAAATAAATGTAAAAGTTAGTAAATCTGCTGGCCATATTATTTTCAAATTCGGCAATACCTTGAGGTTGACGATTGGAAGATCTCGATCTGCAGGTCGTATTATAGCGTCCAAATTGTGGACTAGGGAAGTGAGGAAAGCCTTGAAAGTACCTCGAAGGCCTGCTCGTCTCGCCTGTCTATAGCAAGAATAGTCAGCCCCTCGTAGGCCGTCCATTTGTCCGCTGTACGGTTCGTTCAGAGCGACAAGCCTCAACTGTAATCACAATACCGATTAACAATAAAATAAATAAGCCTTCGATAGTATTTCATTGCCGTGCGCTGATTTATTTCAGGAACGTTGACATAACGGACGACTTGATCAATTATCGAAAGTTTGATATCGGAAGATACATACCGCTTTAGGTTGTCGATCCTACAATTGTTGTCCAGACATGGAAAAAAACACATTGTTGATTTGCAAACATTTTGAGTAAATAGTATCATTATAAATTCACTGAAAATTACCACACACACACACACACACAAAATAAAAAGAATAAACTAAGCTCAATAATTAAAATGAAAGTTAGCTTTGGCACCGTATCATCAGTGGGACAAAACAATTACCAACCAGCGCGAATTTTAAATGAATAATTATTCGCTTCCCGCTGAAACTGGGTCTCATATGGATTTCAGAGCTGCTTCTGTTCAACTCGAGAGCATCATTGTGAACATCCCGAAAGCGATGTGTTCCGAGAGTGGCCAACACTAGGTTCGATCATGTCTGGTATGGCTCACGGAGCGTGTGAGTTGCCAACGAACCGTTAATGGTTCGGTGGCTTGCTATCACGTGACCAAGTCGTATCGGTCTAATAAACGCCTATATCGCTCGACTCGCTTGCAATTGCGTTGGTGAAGCTTTAGCCTAAACAAGGGTTGCATTATTTGCAACGTTTAAATTGATAAGACGTACAATAATATATCTGTATAATGTTTTTTCTGAAGATCTCAAATCAGTTCAAATTGAAAAAGTTGTTTTGGACCTGGAATAAAAGCAATTTCACCGAAAAAAAATCAACAAGGATTTTATTACCTAATTTTTTTTTTTGAATTTTTTTATACAGACTAACTTTCAACTCTGCACGTATATAATTATTATTTCGACATAACTGAAGTATCTATCAGATAACCTTCCTAATCAGTTTCTAGTCAATCCATGTTCCTAGTTTGAATTAAAAAAAATGTTGTATATTATGTTTATTGAAAAACCTCTTATGCAACTGGGATAACTTTCCTTCACCTATTGTCCCCTCAACTTATGTAAGTAAAATATAGTTACATTATCAATTTTTATATTATATTTAACTAATACCAAAGCAACATTCAGGACATAGGGGAACCAGGCAGACAAGATGAGATTTGATATAACCTAGTGACTGAGCCGACTTGGCTGTGGACCCTATGGCTCTACGTAAGTAGCTTGAAAATTCTAGAACTTTCATGACTGTCCTGTACCTCCATGATAACAAACATTGAACGATATTTACTTAGGTCGCCCTGAAGATGCTCGAATCCTCCCTCACAACCCCCGGATATTATTATTTGGGTGAATTTTTCTCTTCAGGTTGAATACTTCAATTCCGTATAATAGGTAAATTAATTCTAGCGAATTAGCAAAAATGCTCTACATTCGATCAATATTTCAAATATTAGAACTATAGATAATATTATTCATATGAATAAATTAATTAAATGAATAAATTAATTAATTAATATTATTCATATGAATAAATATAGATAATATTATTCATATGAGCAAAAATGCTCCACATTCGATAAATATTTCAATTATTAGAACTATAAATAATATTATTCATAATTATGACTAAATGGCGGTTACTTACGTTGCTTGAATCGGAAAACTGATTCAAAAGATTGGAAGACTCAAATGGTGGCAGCAGCTTTTCGTCGGGCGACATTTCCTCCGGCGGCTCTTCCTCGTTCGACGTTGAGATCAACGATCCGAGCTAAAGGATTGAATCGATATTCAAAACTGGGTTTAAAATTTAACCATGTGTCGCAAATGTAAAACGTTTGGATGCGGCTGCATAAAAACTTGCTATTCATGTGAAATTCTCTAGAGAATGGAAGTTCCATTAAGACGCTAATGTAACCATTCGGTCTGTCTAACGATAGCCTCAACTTGATATGACCGACTAGAGGACGCTTCATGTATTAGGTCGAGTTAGATACTCACGGCTATGTACTGCCATCCCTTGTTGACCCGGACAAGCATTGCCTCTTCGTCCTTAATGTATGCTAACGTTCCGACGGGGCTCACCTGCGACATCTGAAATCATAGCGGAAATTTATCTCGACACCTGCGTTGAGGGTGAAGGGGGCATGTCACTATATCGCCTTCCGCGGCTGACATCGTTCCACGGACGCTAAGCCCATTACGGAGAGATTGTTAGATAGTTGCTCGCTGTTGCCCCCAATGGGTGACCTTTTGAAAATTCGAACTGCGGGAATGATAGAGCTAAATAATGGCGCGCGATTTTGGAAAAGATCAGACGAAATATTCGAAAAAGTGAAGAGAGAAGCAATATTTTACAAAGAAGAGAAGTTACGAAAAATAACATTACCTCCGACATAGCGGCCAACGTTTCGAACGTGACGACGCCAGGAACGATCAAAGCGTTGTCGGCCGCTTTTTGCTCCTTCTCTGAAATCAAAATGCGTCCAATCGTTAGAAATGCGGCAAATTCGACATCGTAATTTGCTGCTAGCGAATCGCCGGTCCCTTACTTTCTGAACTTCCTTTCAAATCTTTGAGCTCTTTGAGGTTTTTCAATTCTTCAAGCCCGCCTCGAGGTCCTGGAAAAAAAGGGGATTTATAATATTCTCTCTACACCAGATAAACATCTGCACCATGGTTGAAAAATGTTTCTCAATTTTTTTTTTTCATAGAGCCTGAAAACTGGCTATGCAAATAAAACTTACTTGGCCGGGGTGAGAAAGAAGCTTCTCCGTAAACATCGCTTCCGTCAGAATTCTTGTTAGCACCGCCGGGTGGACCCTGAAAACGGATAATTAGTGCAATACTGATTGCAGCCAGTTGATAAAATGAATCATGGATAAATTAACTTAAATAACCCCAATAAAAAAATCAGTGCGTGAATAAAACTTAAGCTTAAGAAAACTTAGCCCCAACATACAAACGAAGTTCCAAACTTTCTTCCAATGTTTTACTCAAAATTTAAAACATCATATGATTATGTCAAAAAAAAAAAAATTATAAAGTTTGTAAATTGAACTGCGAATTTGTAAAAATTTCGCTTTGAAAAAATAACCGTTGGAAACCCGTGACGAACATTTTTCGATTCATATTCCCAGATGAAAATCAAAAACTCGGGTGTAAAACGAGCGAATAGGTGCTCCTGAGTTTGGGATAATCCGCGTCGAATTCAGATCCACAACAGTCGCAATGGACGAGAACTGACTTACATTTTGCATTTTGAAACACAGAGATTCATTTCGTGAGCGGCTGGTGATTGGAAATCGAGAGAAGACATGGCCGCCTCGTGCATTAAGGCTAGCCAGTCACCTAGGTCAGCTCATACAGCTACAAACGCAAAGGTCGCGGGATTGGGTGCTTTAATGGAAACTCTCCGTAGCAATATGAGCCGTTCATGGAAATGTGATTGGTAATATCCGGACTTCCCGTGACTACAGACCAACGTCGTGACCTCGAAGGGCGGCCCCTTCGCCTATTCTAGAAACGTGCTTCCGGACTCATAACTATAGATAAACAGCCCTACCGGCCACAATGAAACGGCGCATTATAAGCATTTTCCAACACTGCATGAAGGTACTCATAATAAAAAGCTATTTAAACTAAAGGAAAACTAAGGGAAAATATAATAATGGAAGTGAGGTGTTGGAAGTAATGGTAAGTAAAGTGATGAGGAGGGGATGAACAAAAATGAAGTAAAGATAAGGTGTAAACGAGGTGGAGGAGAAGAATACAGATGAAATGTGGTACCTAGTGATAGGGAGTAGAAGTAGACAAGACGGGGAGAAGGAGAAGAGGTGGAGGAGGAGTAGAACTTGAGTACGAGGGGAAGCGGAGTGCGAATGGAAGTAGATTTGGTGTGGAAATGAGTAGGAGTAAGGAGTAAGAGTGGAATGTGCGTAAGAGTGGAAATTGAGTAAGGGTGGAAATTAAGTAAGAGTGGAAGTAGAGTAAGAGTGGAAAGGGCCTAAGAGTGGAAAGAATTGAATAGCATAGAATAGAATACGATTTACTTCCATGAGGAGGAAAAGTAAAAACAAGACAGTAATCGGCGGTTGAAAACTGTTCCCTCATAGATCAATGATCTGTGCCAAAGGAGGGAGTTGCTTATCAGCTTCAACACACAGATTAAATTTTCCCAAAGGCAGTTAGGATGGAAGTAGAGTGGGAGTGGAAACGAAGTAAGATTGGAATTAGAACATAGAAGGGGAAACGGAGTAAGAGTGGAACTTGGTAGAAGTGACTGTGGAGTAAGAGTGGAAGTGAGTAAGTGTAGAATTCAGTAAAAGTGGAAGCGGAGTAAAAGTGGAATTGGAGCACGAGTTGAAGTTTTAATGTGATGAAAGTGGCGAAATGAGGAGTATAAATTAAGTAAGTAATAATATAATAAAGATGACTTACTGGAGGTCCTGGTGGGCCTGGCGGTCCTGGTGGTCCAGGGACAGGAACGTACTGAGTTGCATCTTTACCAGGTTCACCTTTGTCCCCCTTCAACTGAAAATCATAGTGAACTCTTCATAATTTTTTCACGGCTCATTAGTTGGTGAATTTTTCAGGGATTACTTCAAACCCATGAACTCTTTGTTTGCTACTGTAATAAAAAGCCATTATCAGACAACCGACGTCGCTTGAACTTGCTTGTTGGCTCAGGGTGGAAGAGTAGTAAAATTTCCATTTTAATAAATGATGACACAACGGGTCTTCAAATTAAGCTTGGGGAAAACGCGGTGCGTTGATTATCATTCAGTGTTTTTTACGACCGTATAAACATCACAACCTCCTTCAGTCCCAAGTGGGTGTTTTTCTTCTTTCACAGTCTACAAATATTTTAGCGAATACTTTGAAAACGGTTTAACAATACATCAGGTATATACTTTACAGGGTCATTAATATATATTCATTTCTACGGGAATTTTAGTGGGTGTACTAGGAAGACTCTCTTGAAAACTCCACAAAAGTGACTTAATTATTATGACAATATTTATGAGGGCTCTATTCGCATAAGCTGCTGTGATGATGCACTAACATTTATCCACGGGCTGTGAAAAAATCCACTTACTGATAATAGTTCTCCTGCTGGATTAGTTATGTCGCCAGGTTCGCCTTTTTGTCCTTTAAGGCCGTGTACACCTATTGGCCCAGGCTGCAAGAAATAAAAGTACTTAGAAAGAAATTGGCAACAATTCTACAAAAGGTGAAACCCTGTTCAGAATTTTTTTTCTGTTGATTTTTTTCAGGGAAATTTATTTCTTGAATGTAATGATTTCTTTGACAACTGTCTTATTTCTAAATATTTTATTTTTATGAGCTTGAAGTTTTTATTTTTAAATGTTTTCTTATTTTTTTATATTTGCCCGCAAGTTTACGAGTTTCGATGTTATCATTAGGAAAATTCATTACAGGAACATTCTGCTTCGAAGTATCAAGATAACTAACAAAATAGAGCCAACAATAGGTAGCCTCAACGTCGAAAAATGATTCTAAACACTAAACACTTGGAGACTTTTTAAACCTACTCAAATTGTTTTTTAACAGAACCAGTCACGAGCGACAGAATGTAAAATAAAGTTGATAATAAAGCCTCAAACGTTGTTTTCACGAAGGTTGGCGATGGTTTTTCGAGCGAGATAATCTCAACGACGTCTATTCGAAAGCTGATGGCTCTTCAATAGGTACCACTATTTTTTCTCTTTGAGGGCTTTAGTGAAGTGTCAATTTTCGTTGTAATATTCATAATTCTCATATTCAAATATTCATTGACATAACAGCGCAGACGGGACCTTTAAAAATGTAGACGAAGCTTTCACCGTGGCTCGAACTAGTAAAGTTTTTTGGCATGTAGATCAAACGTTGAAAATGTATGCAGTACAATAATTTTACATAGGAATAAGGTCAACATATTTTTCCAAGCGCGGTCTTGAAAAAATTTTATTTTTGAAATTAAGGAAACGATGCAAAGAGTCTGGAAAGTTCTATGAAGTCACCAGCTTCTACTCAAAGATTCCTCGGACAACAGCTTCTTTAGATGTAAAAGTGATTCCCAATTTTTCAGAATATATGCTAGAGAAACCGAGGAAAATCTTGAAGAATAAAATTACTTCAAGTCGCAATACGAAATGCCATATGCTGTGGTCGTTGACGCTTTCATCCACAACATAAGCAAACCCCATTCTTTCATTTCCCGGCTGGTGGTTGAGACAACTACTCGCCGCAGGAAAATATTGGTTTTAGCCCGGAGAGAAAAGAATATTAGGTTTAAGAAAGAGTTAATCAAGGGCTGCTGGTGAGAAACGCGGTTGAGAATTAAATCCAAGCCTCCTCAACCTCACCGTGCTGTTTCTCTGTAAAGATCTTCCCTCCAGCATGAAGAGGTTTCCACAGGCTTCAGACGAATCACCGGACAGACGAAGTGAAGAAGGGTGAAATTAACTCGAGTCGTTTTTCAGGGTTGATTGGCGTTGGTGAGTTGCGATTGCGAAAAGTGACTTGATTTACAAGTATTCTTCACAATGAGTTCATTTATTTCCAAGTATTAAATCAGCATCAAACGGATTAACGGGCGGTTTCAGCATTATGAACTGAATTTGTACAGTGTCCTCGTTCTTGTAGAGTGACTAATATTTCGCGGAGCGCAAAATTATTTAACGAATTTCGGCACCTCAAAAAGAAAAATCAGGGCGATAGGAATTTTTGACTGTAGCAAAAATAAATAAATAAATAAAAAATAAATATCCTTTTCCTCAAAATATAGGTAACTAATATATGATACTCTTCGGGTATCATCAGGGATACTCGTGTTGTAGCAAGAACCAAAATACTACCTGTCCAGTGAATCTCTTGAACCCGGCTCGTACAAATCGTCAGGATCGCAAAATTTCTTCCGCGAAGCCTAATCTACGTCAAATTCTCAACTGCTCCTCGCGCCAGTTAACTTTCCCATTCATGGTAACCTAATCCTCGGCATTTTCATGTTCGCAAGTTCACAGATACTGCGGTTCGTAGGCTTTCCTTCGCAAGTTCCCTAATATCACCACTAATTCCATCGTGCGCTCTGAATAGTGAAAACAAGACCTCGCAGGCAACTTCGATTGTAACTCAGCGTTAGAAAGCACTGAAGAAAACAAGTTGAGTAAAGTTGAGTCTGTCTTCTGTCGCCATTTATATTTCACCCGGCCGCAACGTTTATCCTTTCTTACTCGTACATGTTCCTCCGAATCTCCATCTGTCTCTCTCTCAATTTCCCTGAGAAACCCCTCTACTTTATTACGCTCGACTTTACGCCTTGAAACTGAAAACGCAATCTCAAGAATTTAAGGTTCCTCCCAATAAATCCGACCACCGCCGCGAGCAGATCTATTTTTGACGTATTCGAAGATCAATACAAGCAAAACTGGGAAAGCATTCCCTTTCCCGGCTAAAGCTTTTCCTTTATTTATGGAAAAACTTCTTTCAACAACCTTCCGCACTTTGCCGTATGAATCTTCTCGCGTTCGCGAAGTTCACATGAGCCTTTTTCGAATCGGCGTTAAAGTTTATCGCCTTTCACTCATGATTTACCGATGGTTATTTCGCGCTTTTGTTCCACATACGAAATTCGGCGATGTTTATGCGCAAAAATCCATAATTCGGAAATGGAAGCTCTGCCGAAAGCAAAAAAAACCTTTTATGGCAGCCTTTGGATGAGATCCGATAAGATTTGAAACTTACAATGTAAGACGTATTATATATAACTTTTAAAAACCCCGTTTCTACTTATTTATTTTAATTTTTTATATGTTCAATTTATTATTAATGTATATTATTTTTATTAAATTATATCTTATAATTTAATTATTTTAATGTTTTTCTTGTTATTATTTTTGCAATTTTTTTTATAAAAGTTCATTTGTTTACATAATACGCTCAATTTCACTGAAAAATGTCGGGTTTCCTCAAAAAAAGTTCACTTTCAGTTCTTTAACCGCCATTTTTTGTTGAAAAATTTACAACTTTTCACTTATTTAAACTTATTTTTTATTTACCTATTTATTTATAGAATATTTCTTTATTTTTGTGACAAGTTAAATTATTTCTGAAAACGTTGTTAACATTGTCTTGTTACATTATAAGTTTAGTTCAAAATAAAAAAGGCACTTACCGGACCAGCCGGCCCTGGACGACCACGTTTGCCTTTTTTGCCTCGTTCGCCTTTTTCGCCTCCAGGAGGACCCAGAGCTCCTCTTTCTCCTTTGGGTCCGATAGGTCCCATTTCGCCCCTTTCGCCAGGACGGCCCTGCAACAAGTAATGACGATCAAATTTCTTAGGTAATATAATCAGGACAAAATATAATGTACGCGAAGATAAATCCAGACAGGAATGGAGTAGATGAACTAGTAAAAAATAATCCGGTATTGTTAAACTTATTCGATCGATTTTTCAAATTTTTTATTAAACCTCTTCCTGTTGGGGTGAAACTTTTTCAAGTAAGCATACCAAGTCGACTTTAGAAGTCATTTCAAAGAAATAACAGTTCGCCATTGTGAATGGAAGTGACGGCCAGATTAGTTTTATTTATTCCTCGCAAAAAGTATAATAGGAACCGAAGTAGAAATTAATATTGGCCGGTGAATAACTCGGGTCAAAATAGATCGCAAAGAAAACTAACCAGCAACTTCCCCCGGCGCTTTTCTATCGTCATCTCACGCTCTTGGAGGAAAACTTGGTCCTCCCTTTTTCCGTTCTGTGCGAAAAGTTTTCGACGGAATCTCGACCGTGAAATCGTTTTGACGAAGTCAGGGTCAATTAAACGCAAGTAGGAAGGAATAATGACGTTTTTGCCGCCTTTTACATTTTCACTTCCTCGGGAAGTAGCCTTAATATAGTACAGACTTCGCTCCGATGTTAACAAAGTTATGGAAAATTTCAAACTCGATTCAATTCCAAAGAAATTGGTAAACCGGTGGTGGTGTTCGAATTCACGTCCACCGTGCTCAAAGTTCTGAGAAGAAAAGAAAAGCGACTCTCGTTTATTTTGTGTTATGTCCAGCGAATTTCCGCAACGTAGTGACGGGAAACTTGAGGACGATAAAATAAAGTCGTTGATTCCGGTTATTTTATAATGACTTTGCGTCCAGTGGCTTGCACGCAGGAAAAGACCCAAGTTTCAAACGAATGGCCGCTAGCTCAGTTCCAACTTGGATTCAATTGGATAACCGAGTCACTTTGCTGTGCCAACTCATTTGCACGCAGCTACAAACGACACGTGCCAAGCGAATTGACCAGTAAACATGTGTCATTAACTTTGGAGTTGAAGAACCTATTTCATTTCGAGCTAGGATAATTGCACGGCCACCTCTTTTGTGCGAGTTTATTGATAATTCACCATCGATTTGCTCATGAGCCGGAAATTCCAATCGGCGTCCAATTATTTTTTTCTATTTTCGATACGATCTTGGAAAAACATTGTGAGAATACGAAAAATTGGGCATACTCGTGGTCAAAAATTTAACGACGACTACTTTCTTTTGGATGGCGCCACACGATCGATTCTGCCGAATTTCGTCTGAGACGATGGTAATTTCGGTAAGTGTTGAATTTTGAATGACGCCAGTGGACTCCACTTGAGAACTTTTCAGCGACCGTCCGTAGAAGCTGTTTATCATCATTTATAACAGCCATCCGAATTGATATTGACTGAGTAGGCTGAGTAATCGTCAATGAGTTATTCATTGAAGCGATTCGGTACCGACGGGTGACGCTTTTGTCCGAATCACTTGAATCTTTTTCACGAGCACTCAGATCCACACAACAGTTTCTCGATCTAAACCTGTCATTGTTATAATAAATTTCCACAGATTTTTCGTATCATTTCCACGCCCGCTCTTCTTTTACCGCATCTTTAGTCAGCTACCACTTTCACTCCCACTTCCGCGCTATACCAACTTAGCAATTTAATTATGTTTATTAGGAGAAATGCCTATTTACGAGAATTTCAACTCCTCAACAAAGATTTGCACTGGAGACAAACAATTATACAACTAAGTCTACATTCTCCTCTAAAAGACGTTTTGATTAAGATTACTCACCGGAACACCAGGGGGTCCCACGGGGCCAACTTCCCCTTGTTCGCCTTCGCTTCCTTTTTCGCCTTTCAAACCGTCGAATCCTCGTTCGCCTTTCTGCCCGGGAATGGTTTGCACTGTAAACCGAAAGGAGAAAAAGGCTATCTCAGTGGATAAAACCAATATATAGGTTTTAGGGGTAAATCGAATAGGAAAAAGGATCAATGAAATAAATTTTCTGGAGTCAGAAGCATGGGAATTTTTTGCCGAGAGAATTTGTTGGCGAAGACGTTTATATTGATGAGATGAGAAAAAAAACTTGAAAAAAAAAATAATAAAACCGACTAAAAAATTATTTGCCTATAAAAAAAAGGAAAAAAATGTCCCAACTTCACAGCAACTCAATAACCAACTACAAATTAAGGACTACTTTACTACTCGTATTGACGTAATATTGTATGGACCACCTCCCTCAATAATATAAAAACTAATTATTTCTCATTTCCCAAATGATTGAACGACGTTCCTTTTCACCTCTCAATGGCCTCCAGAATGGTCACATTTTGGAGTCGGCGCCGCTCTGGCAAAATGACTACCGGATGATTACACTGAGGTGATGGTTACAAATAAATTTGAATTTCCAATACATTTAGTAGGTACCTAAGTGATAAATTAGATGGAAAATGGTTGGGTCTAGATATAAATATCCATAGACAAATGTGAAATCGTTTTCAGGAAAAGGCGAAAATATAGTCGTCGTCTGGTTGATCTTGTTAAAATTCGGCTATGTGTGTTTTGTGCTCTGTTCAAGTATCATGAAAACTCATGATAATTATATTCTTGCTAATTCAGACAAGAATATAACCAACGCTTCGCTAAGACATTATAAGAGAGGCGCCGACTCCAAAAAGTAACCATTCTGGAGGCGATTGAGAAACTAAGGGTAATAATCATTAGGTGAATGGTGTAAATAATTATTTTTTTATATAATTAGGGGAGGTGGTCATCAATCAAAAAGTAGCTAGGTCAATACAAGTAGTAAAATAGTCCTCAAAATGCATAGTTAATAATTGAGTTGCTGTAAATTTGGGAGACTTTCGTTTTCCTTTTTCAGAGTTTTTCCAATGGCAAATAATTTTGAAGTCGGTTTTATTTATTTTTTTAAGTTTTTTTTTTTTAGAATTCTAAATAACCGGGATCAATCTCATTTACAGAACAAAAAAAGTAAAATAAAAAACCAAGGGCTGTTGCGAGGCAAATGATGTTAGTTAACGAACGACGAGGCTCGGACAGGCACCGATCACTTGCTAATTTAATAGACCCGAGGCTTTACCGCTCACGAGCCTGAACTGAACATCCTCGCTAATTAATCTACAAGGCGCACACCCGCGTGGAAAGACAAACATTCACAGAGGAGAAGAGGGTTCTGTTTACATCCGAGGAGTGAATATCCAATGAGTAGGGCCCAAACAATAGCAAATGTTGATTTATATTGTATCACTCGCAAAGAACATGATTTGCCCGAATTATTTACATAGTGTACAAGGATTATGGGACCTACCTTTGATTTCTTGGCCTTCACCATAATCACTGATCACGATCCCTGGAGGTCCAGGCATTCCAGGCGGCCCTGATATTCCTGGGTCACCTGCGAATCGATTGAACATTGTCAGGCAAAATAAATACAACATTTTGTAGTGATTTCCCGTAAGGTTCTTTGCACTGAGAAAAATTAGAGTTCATTGTATTTAAAATAATATATACTGTTCGCAATAACTGCTCCGTTTATGCGATTTCGTTGGAGCGGAAGGATGTCTGACGATAATTTCGATTCAGAACTCGTTGATTATTCTACCACCGCAGTTCTGTTATTGTTCGGAAAATACACGCTGCATAGGAAAATGCAGCCGATGCCAATTCACGTATTGAGCCGTATTCGGCTCCGAGCTCGAACAAAATTATGATTGGTTTCAGTGAGATACGTAGAGGGCTTCGATTTTCGACGAACCCGCAAGAGGTAGACGTGCTTTGAATAGGGAGCACACCGAAACCTGTTGCCATACGCGAGTGGAACGGATTTCTGAGCTGAAATGCGATCAGATACACTGTCGAGAAATTTTTTTCGCGTGTAATTCTTTTTTTCAAATTAATGTGGTTAAAAATTTTCCACCCGATACGAAACGTGGATGACTTAAATTCTGAGCCAATAAACGATTCGTATGGCTTGAATATTTTCCCTTCAGCGAATAAAAAAATCCACTCATTTTGAAACCTGTACGATTTAAATTCTCTACCAATAATTGTGGTCGCTTCGTGCAGCTTGAATATTTTCCCTCTACTTTCACACAAAAACACATATCGCAATAACTTCCAGATTACGGTTTCTTGGCTTCTTCGAATACGCCCATCAGAAAAATCTTCCATTCAAGCCATCGTCTTCCCGTTACAGAGCTTTCGCCGCCCGTTTCAAAATCTCGCGATTCAGCCTTTGACACTCTGTGCGTGTATCTTTTGCGCAAAAAGCACGGAAAAAAACTTTCCGAAAAGGTCCTCTGTTTTCTTTGTAGGTGAATTTTTCATCCGGCCCTCCAGACGGCACAGACAAAGAGTTTTACTCGCATTTCCTTCGCCCGTACCCGAGGGACTCTCCGTCGTCATAATTTCATTGGCTTGCCTCTTGTCACTTTGTATTCCTTCCGCTAGACTTCGAACATGACTCGGTTTCTACGCTTAAAGTCAAAGGTTACAACAAGAATAAATGGCCTAACGTTGTTTCCTCGCAGTTTTACGTTACTGTTCGGTCGGACGTATAAAAATGCGAAATTTGAACTTTTCCCCTCGTCTATTAATTAGAGCTCTCTCGTCAGTATTTATTTTATACTATATTCCCTTTATGGCATAGTTTTTTTTTTTTGCAAAATTTCGCGACACTTACCAAGCTCAACATTTTTCATCACTTAGCAAAAACCGTTTCGCTCCAACTCTGACTCTTTTGCCCCTCACCTAGACTCGGGATCGCGCACTTTTTCCACTCCTGCGTGTCGAACACTCATTTTCTGTTGCAGACTCTTCACCAACAAACTCACTATTTCATTCACCGTCAAGCGGAAGAAAAATGGTTGCCTCGCGCTGAACAGGAAGTTCTCAGGCGTCATTTAGTATTTATTAGGTATCCGTTATGTATTAGCTGTATTCCAGGCAGAGCGGCTTTTCCTTCTCCCTTGAGCCGAAACGCAGGGAGCAGTGAGGACCTAATGAAAATAGGCTATTTAATTAAGAACTATGGCCCGTGATTATAATCGTTATCGAACATGACATAATTCGAGCACCGTTTATTTTACAGGAACTTCACTCGTTCCTCTGTCTTTCGGAGTAATTATCCAATGGC
Source organism: Tupiocoris notatus (assembly GCA_037159825.1). Classification (NCBI taxonomy): domain Eukaryota; kingdom Metazoa; phylum Arthropoda; class Insecta; order Hemiptera; family Miridae; genus Tupiocoris; species Tupiocoris notatus. The sequence continues at coordinate 13,870 of JASJUZ010000198.1, read as the reverse complement.
GAAGAATTTCTTCATAAACAGTCCTCAGTAGCATTACCAATTCATTACAGCAAAACGGACAACTCAAGGTTGAAAAGTGTTATCAAATCCGGCTGAAGTAAAAACCCAATTCGCTCTTCTGTTAATTAATAATCGGTTCAAGTAACGTACTATCAGGTTCCGCCAGTCGACGTGAACCACTTCGACGGGAAATCGATACGTCTCTTCCTATTGAAACTAGATGCGACCGCAAGCTTTCAACATTACCAATTAAGCACTGCAGTTGCCCAGATCCTATATCAAAATAGTAGCTGATGAAGATGTGTTCGTGAAAATTCAAATTCAATGTTAACAGTTACATCTCTTAACTCTTGAAGTATCCTGTATCGCGTATGATATTGCCTAAAAAACCTAACCTGAATAAACTTGCCCTTAAAAAAAATAAATAAATAAATAAAAAACATGGAAAATTTGACAATTATGTACACCAACATATTATTCGAACGATCCCAGCGATTTTGTGACTCTTGGTTCTAACAAAAAGCCAACCATAAAATATGCTTTATCGCGATGGGAAAAAAATCCCAGCTATCGCAATTGTGTGACTCACAATACAGTAACAGCGTTAGCGCCTAGTTTGCTCGAATCATTGTTGACCGAAAGGCATTATGTAAACAAAAACAAAAGCGGGAAATAAAATTGCCGCCCATCTCTCGCCTTTATGCCGCCGTCATTTGAACAGTGTGTTTGCACTGGTCGCAAAGGGTGGAATTGGCGTGTTTTGCTCGCTACAACGCTGAAACGAGCAGCTATTGCTAAAATTTCAAAACAAGGGAAAAAATAATGCAGACAAGAATAGGTTTGTTTTCTAAAGGAAACATATATATTAATTGACTTGAAAAAAAAAACCCCCACCGTTTGACGATTCACTTTCACAAAAATTCTTTGGAAAATTTTTCGAAAAGCGAGAGTTGTAAAAACCATTTTTAACTCGACAAAATTCACTCAGAACTCGGCGCGCTTATGATTATCCTTTCCAGCGGGGTTTTCCGACCGAAAAAACCCTTAGTACCTGCGTTGAATTGTAAAATGCGAAACAAACGACGGAATGCGGTAATAGAATCGATTCTCGTCCGCCGCGTTGGTGCGAAAAGTCACCGCCGAAAGCCGTGAGCGACAGAATGCTCGACGGTCCATCTGCATACATTTGCATTGAATGAATCGCTACATTTAAATACGAAATCAATATTCGGAACGCTCGCAAGGGCTTAACGATTCCAAAACTGTTCAGAGGCGAGTCGAACGGGATGGGAAGTATTCCTCCTAGTTACCCCGAAACTTTGGGCTGGAAATTATCCAGCCGCGAAACCGGCCATTTTTCACTCACTAGCTTTTAAATTACTCTTATCGACGGAAGAACCAGCAATCCATGAAATCCGTAATGGTTACAACTTTGCATACAATGTGCGATTAAAATGTTCGAAAGTCGACTTTGAATAGGAAGTTAACGCGGCTCGTACACTAATTACTTCGCAAATGGTCGGATTTATCAGCTCTTGTTCTATCACCAGTATTATTTTCCCTCGTACTCATACCTATATCTCATTTTTATGAATTGACTTATGAAATATTTTCTCAACTTGATAATAGAAATATTAGCATAAATAATGTGGTAAGTTTTTCACGTGAATTCTTTTTGAAGTTTCAACTGAAATTCGGTATCATAATTATTTCCTTGTCGTTATCAAATTTTGATTTGGTTCATTGCTCGATCCGGAAAAATATTGTGGTATAATGGCTAATGTATTTTTTAAATACTTTAGTCCCACGAATTTTCAGCCGGATAGTTTAGATGATAATAAGTCTTCTATGAACATAATTTTAACAATAGGAAAATGTAGGATTCGGATTCTTCTTCACTTTATAACTCGAATTTCTTTAAATAAACGAGCCTACGTACGTAACATGCAGAATGACAATATAATCTTACCCTTTTCTCCTTTGAATCCAGGCCTCCCGTTCTGACCAGGTGTCCCTGGAATGCCGTCCAATCCTGGTAATCCGGGCGCTCCTTTCTCCCCCTGTTTGCCCTGGTCACCTTGGAAACCCTGGAAGACAAAAAACAAACAAGAATTGACAATCTATAAACCTTAAGTTCTTTAGGTATGAAACGAACGCCGTAATCGTAACCCTTCTAGCGCAATAAAATACCCGCAGAATAGTCAGCCTCTGAATGTCATTTGGCGTAAACGGATTGGAAGCCAACCCTTTTTGCTAATTAATTCTCCCGACGAAGCGCGCGCCACAACCTTTTGAAAAGAACCGAATCTACATTTTCTCGCATTTCATAAGCCTTCAAGGAAAGTTCCTAAACGGGAAACTTCGATCGTGATTAATTACCCGGACCGGCTACAAAACCAGCAATTTACCATTTTTCTGAAAATTCCTTCACCCCTTTTGAAAAGAAGAAATAACACTTTTGGCACCTGAAAGCACAAACCGCTTTAGAAAACCTTACCGAAAATAAGACCGGTGTAGGTCGGAATGTTGTGAGAGTAGATTTTGAAAGGCACTTAATCTTGAAAGCCTCCCAACCTCTGCTTTCCAACTTCCACTCTTGTAGAACTTACCCAATTTCATCTCGGCGGAGTTTTAAATGGCCCTTGAAAATCAATCACCTCTCGCCCATGTTCGGTACAGCGATTACTGTAATCCTTCGATTCTGCCTGTTGTGATGCAACCGCTGGCAATAGATCCGAACTTAATCCTTAATCTGGGGATTTCCCCAGTTCGAACCCTCGGTATCGCTCTATTACACTAATACCTAACGATAACAAACGCGATTGACTGAACTGTGTCAGTAGAGATTTTTGTTTGAAAAATAAAAATAATTTATCAGTCAGTTGGATCGCAGAGGTTGAATAAGGTACTCCCAAAATATTCGGCATTTCAGCTTACTTGCAATACTTACCAGACGGGGCATGTTTATGTGAAAAAAGCACTCGACTTGACCCTTTTCCCCTGAACATTTGTTCATTCTCTTTCTAGAAGAGACGGGCGAACTTCAACGTAGCACGAAGGGGAAGCAGACGCTTTTATCTTCAGTCTATTTCACGATCCACAGCATTATCAAGAGGAATTTAATAATGTAGCAGACATGGAAGACAGCTGTAAGATCAGATTTACTCGGAAATTTAGTGATTTTTATTACTAACCCGTTCTCCTTTGGCCCCCTTGAGACCGGCTTCGCCGCGTTGGCCTTTATCCCCTTGATAGCCAGGGTTTCCCGGCCATCCGGACTTTCCTCCAGGCCCACGCTCGCCTTTCCACCCGCGAGCTCCCTGTGAAATCATTATGAACGGAATCGTAAAGTAGATTATGAATATTAACCATGGTTTCCCTAGGATAATGCTTCTGCATCGACTATAACGATGGCGCTCATCTTGAAACCCATGATACTTTTTCCGCTACCGTTGTGTGCTGATGAATAACTGAACGTGAAGAATGAAAATCCCCATTTTTCAAGCGAAATCTGTCGCACTATTGTCAGACGTCCTGATCTCAAAAATTAATTCCTCAAAACCTGCGAAACCCTGAAAAACCCCTGAAACAATTAAAAAACCTGAAACCCTTCAAACACATGGAAACCCCCTGGAAAGAACACTGGAAAATAGTTTAAAAAATCATGCATCAAAGATTTGAGTTCTAGAAAATGTCAAACCGGCAGTGATCTTATTCAGTATAAAATCCTATATTATAAAACCCGTGGAATTTAATTTTCACTTGGCAGTTAGGAATAAATAAAACGGGTGAAACAAATTGTAATCTCGAAGTTCTTTGAGACGGCTGTAGGCAATCGAATCGAATTGCTTTTGACGGTGAAAACGCACTTGATGAGATGATGTAATTGCATACCTGGGAGAAACCGGTGTTTATGGAAAGCTTGCTCCTGCACTTATTAAACAGAGCTAGGAAATTTTCTATTCAAACCATTCGAGGATATTATCTTCCGCCAAGGTTTCTTCGATGAATGATCTAACCGGGAACGTTCGACCTCTGTGTATAGCTCTCTCAATATATATTCGCCCGGCGTAGAACGCAATGAATCGCCTAAGGCTCCAGATGATGGACGAGACAGGCGAGAGAACAAGAGGAAGCAAAGCTAATAACACCCCTTCAGCAGCAAAGGGTATTAATTTATAACGATTCGTTTTATTCTGTTGGGAAAATGATTTAAACTCGCGCTGGAAAATTTATCATCCGATGGAAAACGATCCTATTCTCTGTATACGAAAAAAATGTCCCCGGCTATGAGTTTTATGCTCCACTATTTCAGCCGTCGCTTCGCTCTTTTCACGATGTCGTAAATGAAGAGGATGATAAAGGCACCGTTTTCTTTATAGACCTTAACGACGGCTTTAAATGTGTATACGGCGAAACGAAACCCTAAAGCGTTAGAACTCGTCAATCCGTCCATCATTTGGTAGCTTGCAACTAACACCGTAATAAGTAAGACAACGTAGGGCAGTTTTGATACCGTTGTATTTCAGATAAAGACGATAAAGCTGAAATAGCAGAAGCGCCATAAACACGCACGATTATGTTGTCTAGACAATGTGAAACTATCTCTAGATAAAGAGTGTAGAATAGGTGACAAGATGCTTAGGATTTGATTACTCACGTCCAAGATTGACACTTCTCCTCCAGGTGGTCCAGGTGGACCTGGAGCACCAGGCAAACCAGCCGGTCCATCCTTTCCCGGTGCACCTGCAAAATCGCCATGAAAAATGGTTGATGAACCGTCATCCGAAAAAAAGAGGCAGAGAATTTAAATTTGGGCACAGCATCAATTCACCACGAATAGTTTTACTACGTTTTCCTTCATATTTGAAAATTAAAACCTCTGGGTTTCCAAAATTAAGCCTAGAACTAATTCAAAGGCCGTTTATACAGTTCTGAAAAAAACTAAGAATTAAGAATGATAAGAATTGGGATAGTATGAAAAGACGACGTCGAAACGGGTGTGAATTCGGGGAAAAAATTGATCAGTACTGTTGTACTCAGAGACTGTTTTTAAACCAACCTGTTTTCCACAGGCCACCAAAATTCGTATGTTTGACCGCTTAAGGCTCTTAAAATGTGACGCTCAATTGTAATTGTTACAGTCACACACCAAACTATAGTATTATGAACGTTTTTTAAATTTTTTTTATTGCTCTTTTCCTTGTCGTTGCATTTTTTGATGTCCAGGGGTTATGAAGCGGAGAAAAACCAGGCGACTCACTCTCTGATTCTCTATTTTCTACGTCACGTTTTCGTATGCCCGAACGGGCGAAAGTGCTCGGCCAGCGAATAAGGAATCAGAGAATGAGCTGCCTGGTTTTTCTCCCCCTTACAATCCCTGGACATTTTCTATTGTGGTTTTTTTATTTCTAGGGTCCTGGCTAGAAATAAGTATCGTCCCATATGCTTAGAATTTGTCTTGAGTCACTGAACGTTTTGTGTAAAGAGCCTACACCGACTGATTTTTGAGCTGAGCATGAATTTTGAGATGGAACGCAATATAATTCAGGTAGTGTCCCGGATTAACGTCTGGAAAAATGCCAAAATAAAAAATGCTCAGGGGATATTATATTATTATATTGACTTATGTAAAACACAAGTTCACTACAACTTTATCCTTGCTAATATTCCAAACAATCGGATTCAAAGTGAATCTAGCCTTCTTTATGACTAGCGTTCATAATAAATCTGTTACCTTTCGATCCTTGAATTCCCTCAGGACCTCTGGAGCCGCGTTCTCCTCTGTCTCCCTTCTCACCAGGAACACCCGGTGGACCCCTTTCACCTGGCAATCCGATCACTTCCTGCAATTGAACGACAACTTTAAATATATCATCAATTTAAAATAAATACATCATCAACATAAAAACAGTGAAATAATAATGGTCAAGCATCTTACCAAGCCATTCTTTCCTTTTCCTTGCAGCCTAACCGCTAGTTGAGCGATTTCTTGCGAAAAGTTACAAGAACAGTGGCCATTCTGCGGACAGAAAAATTCTAATTTTTAACCGACTTCAAACAAGGAGGAGGTTACTATGGTCGTCTAGCGGGATTTTTTTTTTTTTTTTTTTTTTTTTTTTTTTTTTTTTTTTTTTTTTTTTTTTTTTTTTCGGTATGTGTTGTCCACCGGCGTTCAGCTCCTGTACGTCCGATCGGGTTACTTTTTTTTTTGTTTGAAAGGGTTACTATCCAGGTAGGTCCCATAATTTTTTCAATTGAGTCCGTCCAGTAGTTACGTCTCCAGACGCGGAGAAACGCCGGAAAACGTGATTTTCGCGAAAAAAGGAAGTTTTGACTTTGCAAGCTTATAACTTCTGGAATACTTGCTCGATTGTTTTGTTTCTGGTGTCATTTTGTTCATAATTTATCTGCCTACAAGAGCCTAGCTTCAATTTTTTGTTCGGCATTCTAATATAGCGTGTAGAGAAGAAAGTGTAACAAAAAACGTGATGCCAATTTTCACTTTTTTGAGGTTTTTCGAGCACCGTTCCCAACCACGTCGAGAAAAAAAATATGAACACTATTGCACTTGGAAGCACTTAGCTAGAGCTTTCTAACGATGGTAAAAAATCAAGTTTAGGTGGCATAATAAGGGAGCAATCAATGTTTTAATGGACCTGTGTTTGAGACCTCATAACTTCCAAACGAAAACTGTTTTTCCATAGTTTTTAAACTTAAATTGTTCAAATTTGAGTCTAGTTTACGTGATCTAAATTTGGTATTGATTAAACTAAAACTAGATACTTTTTAGGCCGTATTTCTAAAAAAATTGTTTCAAAAACACGTTTTTTGGACTATTTATGCTTGTAGAAAAAAAACTACGTTAGTCATAGCATTCTCGTTATAAGATTTGAATTCAGCGTTAAATTTTCAATAAATAACATGGTTTTCAAGGCCAAATAACTCCATTTTAATGCACAAACGTTTGGCGAATTCCTGAAATTTGGTTCGGATTCTCTCATTCAGTGTGAATGCGGATACGCTCCAGGAAATCATCACTCTATTATCGTTAGAGAAATACAGAACGAGTGAATTGGTGCAATTTAGTAACCAGCAATGGTGTATTTGAGTTTTGTAAGGTGTATCAATGGGATCAAAGTATCCGGTATGTTGACCAAGAGACCCAAATCAGTGGATGGATTATTTCAAACGTTCAAACTCACTCTCAATCAACATAATAACATTGAAAATAGTTAGGTAATCATTATACTTTAGAACTTCAACGTTCAACGGACTTATGAATTGAGTTTGGACGGTTAGTAGTAAGTGACAAGAACACAATAATGAAAGCTTGGGGAAATTCTGTAAAGAGAGCTGTCCATAATTGTAAGTCACTAAAAAGAGAAAAATAAAAAAAACTTTTAAAAAAAATAATAAAACCGACTTCAAAAAGTTTGTCTATAAAATACACTCTGAAAAGGAAAAAATAACAAAAATGTCCCAACTTCGCAGCAACTCATTCGCCAACTACACATTTTAACGACTACTTTACTACTCGTATTGACCTGACCACTTCCTGATTGATTGGATCACCTTCCCTAATAATATAAAAACTACTATTTCTCATTTCCCAAATGATTAAAAGATTTTCCTTTCACCTCTGAATTGCCTCCAGATTGATCATCTTTTGGAGTCGGCGCCTCTCTGGCAAAATAACCGATGGTTACAAATAAATATGAATTTACGATAAATTAGTAGGTGCCAGGTAATAAGTCTGGGTCTGGACGTAAAGATTCTTAGAGAAATCTGAAATGGTTTTTAGGAAAAGGCGTGATTAGTCACCTTCAAATCGATATTGTTAATAATCAGTTGTCATAAATGCTGATTTGCTCTGTTCAAGAATCGTGAAAACTCATGATATTTATATTCATACTAATTCGGAATCTATAGGCTTCTCCAATACAATATAAGAGAGGCGCCGACTCCAAAAGATGATAAATCTGGAGGCAATTCAGAGGTGAAAGGGAAATCTTTTAATCATTCGGGAAATGAGAAATAGTAGTTTTTATATTATTAGGGAAGGTGATCCAATCAATCAGGAAGTGGTCAGGTCAATACGAGTAGTAAAGTAGTCGTTAAAATGTGTAGTTGGCGAATGAGTTGCTGCGAAGTTGGGACATTTTTGTTATTTTTTCCTTTTCAGAGTGTATTTTATAGACAAACTTTTTGAAGTCGGTTTTATTATTTTTTTTAAAAGTTTTTTTGTCACTCGTATTTTGAACTTAATGGAACTGAAAATTGAATAAAATTTTTTTTAAAATGATAATAATTTATTCGTATTATTACATTGTTACTATTCTTATAATAATTAATTTTTTATTATTTTTACTTCCATATTTACTACGTAAATGGAAGTATTGTGATCGTCCGAGAAGTCGAATTCGGAACAACTTAACATTGTACTATACTCAGCATCTCAGCAACACTTTTTGAACAAATGTCTGTGTGTCTAGTCAGTCCTACTCAATGAAATTTTCACCAAAGTTATTCGCATACTGGTTATATATTGATTTTTACAGACCACTAAAATGGACGTATTTGAACCATGGGCGACTTGAAATACTCGTTTGTGGCAGGTGAATGACGCTTGATTTGTGTTATTAATGTCACACTCGATACTCCCTCATAATTTGTATTTTTGGGTCTCCTTGCTTCAAAAATGACATACTCTAACACTTGTCTTGTATCGTTATACATTTTGGGTTCTCTTGCAATAAAAATGATCCCAATATACCAAACTTGGATGTATCGTTAGGCTCACATAAGACATTTCCGGATTCATCTAATTCGTGCGTTTTTCTATTTTTGTCTCTACTGGCTAGTTTCAACAACAGAAAAAGATAAACAGAAAAAACCTAAAAAATATGACGGAGAAATCTGTTTTTTAAATCTGTGTGTTCAAGCAGTTGCATATTGCTAAAAGGAGTGGGGAATTGAATATTACAAACGCAGAGAGCAAAACTTGGAAGACATTTGACGTTATAAAAGACTTGATTTGAGGTTCCGAGACGGTCTTTCCATTTGAATCGGTCAATTTCATAAGCATCTCGTTTTCTTAGAATTTTCGTCCAGTTTCGTACGAATTCGTTCCACCGTATAATTCAATTAAACCGACGAACTCCAATGTTGTATGAGCTGATCGTCATCTTCGCCATCTAGGCTGACAAAGTTAGTCGAACATCTCATTATCCACCCTTTGACATGGATTGAACTTGTTACGAAACTTCTATACAAGACAAGAACTTCGGCCACAAGACAGGATAACTTGCATTCTCTAACCCTCGTCCACACTGATTGGCCATTAGTTATTCTGTAGTTGTCACAAAGGAGTAATTAAATTACGTCGTTCGCATTTCGCATCAGTTGAACGAAAATTTCGAATAGAAATCGGTTTATATTCATTTTTCGTGGGAATTTCTTATAAATATGACATTGTGAATGCTTAAAATTGTGAAAATTAAGGAGCTTATAAAACTCGGAGGTTTTGAAAAGGAGATCCAGCTTCTTATTTGGCGATATGGTAAGGTGTAAATTTTTCGTATTGGGAACTGTCCTACTCCATCTAACGAAAGAAATTTAAACACCGCTCTGAAAGATAGAATCGTTTCGTGGGACCAAGAAAAAAATCTCATCTCTAATTCGCTCTCCGAGACAGTGAAGAAAAATTCACAGAATAAAAGATCTCTTCAGTTATTCCCGTAATTCATGAATCTATCCGAAAGGATTTCTTCTTTCCAATTCATTTCATTGCTCGAGTCACGAAAATAATTTACCTTTGAGTATGATTCGCTGGCCTAATCCGTTAAAAGGTCGAGCAAACTCAAAACAACTGCAACCGGATTCGATTTACCTTTTATCTACCTGTATCCGTGAAGACAAGAAACACATGCAAATATCGGGATTCTAATCAGTTTACTTGGGTGAACCACCGGCGTAATCCCTTTTCCAGGAGTTTATTCGATCTCCACTCGACCCTCATCCTCCCGCATGTTAGCCCACTGATTTCCTTCGGGTCTAATGCAGGGAACGTAGGAATAATATTAGGTTAAGTGAATCCAATTCAGATTGTACCGACGCAGCCGTATGATTCATGGTAGACATATGACGGTGAAACAAACTTGTATCGCGGAGCTGTGGAAATCGTCGCCCGCGAGAGCGAAAACCGACACAACTTTACAGCGAACTTGCCGATCGAAGAGCAGATAACGGCTTGGCAATGTTGAAAACTTCTCCAGATGTTTTCCCACTTATTCCTTGTTTGTTTCGCGAAGGTCTCCCGCGGGAATACGGGGGGAAAAGACGTTGATAGGCCTTGAGCCCGAATGAGGTGCGAAACTTGAAGTTTTGTGTTTCCAATGTGTTCGATAGGGAGGAAACTAGGAGTTGGAGCGGGCACGGGTAGTAATACGGGTACTTCAAGGAGGATTGGTGCTTTTCTAAGTGAAGTTTATCCAGTCTCAAGACGAGGAGATTCTTATTGGAAAGAACAGATTCCAATATAGCAGCTGCGTTGCTATGGCTCGCAAGCTCTTCGGCAGCCTTTACCGGAAAGACCGCCGTTTACGTAACTCCATCCCGTAATCCAGTTTTCGAAGGGTGAAAAGGGAGAACGAAAATGGGAAGGGCTTCTTTGAGGAGAAGCGAAGCAATTTCATTATAGGCTTCCCCTGTTTGAGTCTTTCGACGAGAAAAGAAATGCATCCACATTAGTGCACACATTTCATTATATTAAATTCAAAGATACGGCCCGGGCGACTTTGTGAACAAAAACCTTTTACCATGGCTCGCATGAAGGGCACTTTCATTACTATTCATACCACGCTAGGCCGCTCCGCTTTTCGAGAAGGCGTTTTCTTCGTGTTGAAAAGAGCCAGTGCAATGGAAACATCTCAGAGACGCAAGCGAGTTTTGAAAAGAAAAAAATACGCCCAAAGTGAGTTTGAAAATGTGCGAGACCATAGCAGCTCGGATGCGCTTCGACTATCAATAAGAGTGTTATGAATAATCTGGAAAAATGGATTTTTCCTGATCAGTCATTTTTTTCGATCACCACCGCATTTTATTCACCATCACCACATCATCATTTCAAGTTTCAAAAATAAAAAATCTGAAAATCTATTTTCGAGCTCATTGTTGTACTAACCTGTCAAAAACGTGCCGGGCAATATATTTTCATATGATGTCCAGGGGGAGGTGATGCACGAAAGGGCGAAGTGCTCGGACAGTAAATAAAAAATTGGAGAATGAGTCGCCTGGTTTTTCTCGCTCTCATAACCCCTGGACATTAAAAAAATGCGACGACAAGGAAAAGAAGTATTTTCAGCTGGTTCGCCCTCGAAAACCGGCTGTTCTTGGCCGTTGATATATAAACAACCGTCGCAATGATTGTTACGTTTTCCGACACAAAGTAACACAAATTGTAGTCATGAGCACGCACGCGGATGGGAGCAATTTCGTCAGCGATAAAGTGCCCTTTCTGTATTCCTGCTGTATGCGCAAGACATTAATTGATCCGACCAAACTGCTGAATGGGTGATTGGTTGACCGCTCGTGAGCAAACAGAGCCAGCCGATTGTGGCACTGGTCTTTACTAAGCTTCGTGACCGTTTCAATTTAGATAGGTAGTATCTTTTGAAGTGGTACTAAAAGTACCCGGAGATAGCAATATTCGATGGAGCTCATTAGGTTATGGGATAATACTTGGAAGTCGCTCGAGACGATTTTATTTGGAAAATACCACCGCAATAGGGGAAGACCAACAGAAGTTGGCTATAAATAGATGGGTAGATCTGGCATATTCTGCATAAATCGGGAGAACTATAATAATCAGCCTTCATGTACCCTACGTATAAAAAATTAGCCAACCGCGATTTTTCGATCATATCGATCACTGCGTTCTATCGGAAAGACGAGTAATAATTTATGGTAAGTGGGAGTATTGAGTGTGATCTGGGAACTAAAGTAAAATTATTTTCCAGCAAAGAGCACACAAATTACGTTTTTATCTCAAGTAATCGTCCTGAAATGAGCAACTGTTAATTTACACACTTCTGCATAAACCTTAGCCGCGAGAAGAAAGATATCCATTTTATTGCCAGTCGCCATTAATCCAAACAGCAACTTCGAGGTTTATCGAACTGGTCGACAATTTCAATCGAACGATGGTCGACGGGAATTCAGCCGAGCACAAACAGTTTTCGCTTCAGTCCAGTTAAGCAACGCATTCTCTAAACATTTCGGTTTCGGCGTTTCGGGTCGTCTTGAAAAGGTCTGTTAATCCTCTTAGCAGCTTCATTTCGCTTTGCTCGGAGCACATTGACTTTCGCTTTCGCACACTTCCGAAGCCTAATCCTCCTGTCGGCTTTAATAGCTTTTTCGCTATGCTCTCAACTTGAAATGAACTGGTTAATTTCATAAGAGCTCTAGTTTAGCAAGTTGGCTTGCCTAAAAAATTTTGAAGTGTGAAATATATTCTATTGTTAATGGCATGTAAAAAATTTATTATTTAACATTAGTTTTCAGTGGAAATTCGCTCTCAATAAGAACGAATGATATCATTGTTTGATTGCTAAATCAATATATTTGAATGATTAAGGTTTTTTATGTTTGTAGCAGCAAGTGAATGACGCTTGATTCTCCCTTCAGGGCTGATTATTCATTGTTGGGTGTCATTGCTTTAAAAATGATCCCACTTTAGAAAACTTTGCACGTATCGTTGAGCTCACACACTGCACTGTACCTAATTCGTGCGTTTTCCATGTCTGGGTCTTCAAACTTCTCGTACTCCTGTACTAAAGTAGCGGCCGTTGTATGTGCTTCTTTATTTTATAATAATAATAATGGTAATACATGTTACGGTTTAAACATGAAAGTATTGTGTGATCTCTGCACTTCACTGGTTTAATATTTTTTTAGTTTTGGCCACTATGAAACGCCTGGAATATAGAAAACGATGTTTTTAAATCAACCTCTGTTGCTCTTAATCATGTCTTTTATGTGAATATGTCTCATACGAACCATATAGCTCACCGAACCGCTCCAATAGTCAATCACGCGTGTTGGGAATGCAGAACTCGAAGAACCAGCGGCGTATTGCTAATGCTCTTGAGAATCGGAAGGCAAACTGACATAACTGCGTTTCCGCAATCGACGCTTGGATAGATAATATGGCATCCGCATGGGGACCTACCATTTGAATGATTGGGATTTCAATGACATCAATCATCCGGTTATTGAATCTCAACGTACGTCTGTCATCTATATTACTAGCTACTCAGGCGAAGCTTTGATGATTCGCTCATCAATCAGCCAACATGGCCACTTCGAGGAACCCTTAATTACAAGGAGTTAGCATCTAATTAGAACCTCGAATACTTGCGGCAATTACTCGTCTGTTGCTTGCGGCTGCATTAAGATTTCAATCTGTTCCAATCCGAATCGAAATTGATGGAGGCGTCAAGTTTGAAATTGATGTTGCCTAAATTGTTTAGCAATAAAATCGAGATGAACTACTCAGACTCATGCGCTGTTCTAAGCTGAAAGTTTCACTGTAATGTATAGCTCATTAGGGTAACTTTCCAAAATCAAGTTAAGATATTCCATATCTAGTTCGATAATCTACCACTTGCTAGTTTAGCTGATGAATTTCAAATGACTCATAGTTCACTAAGTCGATGTTTATGACGACATTAAAAATAACATTTATTCACTGGCCTCCTAGTTATTTTCCTCCTTTTCGAAATTCGTAGAAAAACTAAAACAACAGCAGAGGATTTCAATTTGCGCGGTTAAACAAATTATATTTCTCCCAGCGAACAAATTACCGAGC